>OX415249.1:76990394-77639886 GCA_948329865.1 Linaria vulgaris | reverse complement strand
CACCCAAAGCAAACGAGCCTTAATATAATAGGCAATTTTTCAAAAATTGAAACGACCTGAAAGAACCTCCTCTGCCCCCACCGAAAATTATTTGGACAGAGATATACTGTAGGTTGTCCCTACATGGCTACATCACACTTCCATTGAAAAAGTTGGACTGCCATTTTTTCCCTTGAATAATACAGAGGACAAATGAGATTTATATAGTATTTGTACCAGTAAGTCGCAAAAGGGGTTATGTCAATTTTGATACCTTTGTCTGATGGGCAATGTCAATTTGGCAAAAATACAAAATGGCATACTGCGGGGAACCTCTTAGCTAACCTTAAGGTTAGCTACAATACAACCATTTTGTTGGTATTGGTGTGGGTCCCACAACACTTTTGGGGGTTGTGGGACCCACACCCAATACCCACAAAATGGGGTATTGTAGCTAACCTTAAAGTTAGCTAAGAAATTTCCCTGGGGGGGGGGGGGGGGGGGGGGGGAAAGAAATATATTTGTTATACCTACAGCTCCTCGCAATTTTAAGGTTTGAAAGTGCATGTATAATGTTCTGTGCACTGCTTAGCGTTGCATAAATCAAAATGGAGAAGAAAAAGGTAACTTAAAAACTCAACGTCTCATGGGCCGTTCCAAAGTATATGCATCTATTTCTGTATCGGGGGTTTCTATAAGGCTTGCATCTCGACATTAACTTGTTCACCATTACTTGCAGAGGCTGATGCAGATTCGCCACTTTCATTTCCAGCGTTCATTTCTTGCATTGGAGGTGGATTAACTACAGTCATTGGCATCGGGGTATCATCTGATAGACGCCCTTTCATCTCCCTGTGTTCCTGGCACAAGGCACACCAGTGCATACAGCAGTGCACCAAGCAGGGGTCAAATGGTGAGTTCTGCATGAAACACAAAAGTAACTTGGGTAAATTTATAGTAGGACAAGGTTCCTTGCGATTAAATCCAACATCTTGAGTTCAAAGAATCATTATCGACTAAGAACACTTGAAGACTGCTAAACAGAATGTGAGATTTCTCCCATAGCCAGCCCCTGATAGCTTCACTTGTTCCGTCTACTATTAGCAAGCTGTTTCCTAATTTGAGATTGTAAAACAAGCTACAGATGTGAAACCAATCACTTTATGAGAGCCAAACTATAAGGAACACTGCCATTTAACTATTAAGGGAAATCTATAAGAACATATAAAAAGAATCAAGGAACTTCAAAAACTGACAAACTTGGACAACCTTGAGATGATACTTCTTCTGCAATGACTGACGCACAAGGCCAGTGTATATTCCACACATCCACCAACTGAAAAGCAGTCCCTCGCAAATGAGAAATGTCGTTCTTGGGTCAATGAAACCATGTAGGGCTGCTGTTGTTGCAGCAACTGCAAGACCGCCCTCGATAAAAATAGCATGACAGATGCATGGTCCATTCCATGGAGTATCGTCTCTCAGTTGTTCAACATTACGCCCAAACAAGACACATGGGCAAAATAGTCCAGTCCAACCTGTAGCAGAGAAAAGTAGAGTAAAGCATTTAAGAATCACCGGTCATGAAAATGGATGGAAAAAACAGATACGATGCAAAACAAAGAAAGAATAATGAGACACGTCGGAACCAGCAGACAAAAATCGTTTTAGAATCATAAACTACGTAAGATACAGTCAGACTCGCTATAATTTACACATTTCGATACTGAGCCTCATCCAGAAGTTTAATCTTGCAAAGAGGATAGACATTTACAACTTTACATATACTCTTGAATTAAACGCCTCATCTAAACGAATAAGCATCACATTTAAAAGCTTAAGCTTGCATATATAGAGGATAGACAATGAACTGACAACTATCTGTATCTTGAGCGCATTCGAAAATGCCGGTATTCCAAGGTTCATCAGCTGGAGCTTGATAGCTTTCAGGCAAAGGCTGTCCACATTCGTTGCACTTGTGAACATTCAACTGCAGAAATGAAACAGACACAAAAATTGAAATCTAAATAACACGGTACTACTACGATGATAACATCAAAGATCTACGCATTATAAGATTCCAGTCAGCTAGCTAACACACACGCACACACACTCAAAGAAGATAGATCCATAACAAATAACGATGTTTCCAGAAGAATCAACACACACACACACACACAGAGGGAACACGTAACAAATGTCGATATACACAAACGAACGAACACAAAGACAAATCTGAAACCTGAGGAACATCGATGGGCTGATTAAGTTCGCCAGGTTTGATCTCCTCCATAGGATTCTGATCCGCCTTAGTCAATTTCACATACCTCGAAGGGTGATTCTGCATTTCTTCCGCCATATTCTCTTACCAGATCTGACAACAACAACAACAAAAATCACACAAAAATAAATATATAAATAAATAGTTTCATCACAAAAGAGATCGAGCCATAAATAAATCTTTGTTAATACTTCTTACCAGCTTTTGGAAATGGGACCTGAATAGATCTTTGTTGAAAAACAGATTCGAAATTGTGCTAGATTTTAGGGGAGGGTTGAAGTATTATTATTTGTACAGTGTTGTTGTACTCAACAAAGGGAAGGGAGATAGAGTTTGCACTTTGCAGGTCGGTTCGGTCCGAAAGGGGTTGGTTTATTGCTCACTCGCCTCTGTACTACACGCGCTACGGGTGTTAGTAAATTTATGTTGCATTGCAGTCAAATATTATGACTAAATAATTAAAAGAATGAATCTTATTGACACCGCTGTCTTTTTATTTTATTACTATTATTACTATTATATAGAAAAGAAAAGGTAAATGTACATTGCAGTCAAATATGGTTTTATTTAGTCAATGTAGTGTGTTGGGGGGGTTACCTTTTTTCTCGACTCCAAATTTATATCATCGCCAATAGTGGAATTTTGCCGGCTACGACATTTGTTTTTGACTTTTCGTGGAAAGTTAATTATTATTAAAATAAGCAAATGGGAGATATACTTACTTATTACGCTTCCGTTATGTCATAAGTTGTACTAAATACACTATTTGTTGACGAAGAAATCAAAATCTCATATAAGTTGTTAACCTTTTTAACTAGAGTCAATTGGATTTATTACGCGTGGTTAGAAAAAGTCACGTTTTTTCTTTGCTATAGGATCAGATTTGAAATGTGATTATTTGAGGAATTTAATGAATGCCCACAACACAAGCACACAAATTTACAAGTAATTGGATTGCCTTAACTTTTCTTACGGGATGTTTCCAGGCTTTTAATCATTACTTTTTAAAATTGAAATTAGTAAGGTGGTGTTTGCAACAGCTTATAAAATCTCCTTTTTTTAGGTTTTTACTTAAAAATACTTAAAGCTCCTTTTAACTTAAAGGAATGAGTGTTTGCAAACTTTATTTAAAAAGCAGCTTAAAGCACTTAAAATTAATTTTGTGGTGTTTGCAATAATAAGTAAGAAGTAGCTTTTAAAATGCAATAAGACTTAAGTACCCTTATTTATAAAGTATATATTCTTTTTAATATGCTCATAATTTAGACATACGTTCTGTTAAATATATTTAAAAATATAATAAGAAATTATTTCGATATAGTTTAATCAATGTTTATGATTATTACATCAAAATGCATACTTATTTGTATAATTTACGCCAATAAAGTACTTTACCTTCTAATGAATTAACATTATACAATTTTGCATTGACCATTAATACTTCAACTTGTTAAAATTATAATAGGGATAAATGCATTAAACCCCCTGAACTATGCACGTTTTTACATTTTCGTCCTTAAACTAATTTAATAAGCGTTTTCCCCCCTAAACTATGCACGTCTGTGCGATTTGCCCCCTAGCCGGGTTTTCGGCTATTTTTGGCCATTCTTGGCCGGAATTTTTCCCCTTACCCGACACATATGTGTTGTACTAGATGTATATTAGTAGTTGGTGACAAAAAGAAGGCGAAAAAACACCTCGAACGGGACATATTCCGGCCAAAATGTGATTTCGTCTTCAGTGTATTTTAGCCGGAATATGCCCCGTTCGAGGCATTTTTTCACCTACTTTTTGTCATCAACTACTAATATACATCTAGTACAACACATATGTGTCGGGTAAGGGGGGAAATTCCGGCCAAGAATGGCCAAAAATAGTCGAAAACCCGGTCAGGGGGCAAATCGCACAGACGTGCATAGTTTAGGGGGAAAACGCTTATTAAATTAGTTTAAGGACGAAAACGCAAAAACGTGCATAGTTCAGGGGGTTTAATGCATTTATCCCATTATAATATTACGAAAAATAATAATCGTAGACATAAATGTTAATAGAATATTATCCAAATTAAGTGACTTGGAAAGGAATTGTGAATATACCAAGAATCAAAAGTCATAAACTTGAATGAGACATTATTCAAAATTATTCGTCACCTCAAATATAAATAAAACTTTAATACGTAAAGTCGAAAGATATTAAGTTACAGGAACCCCAATTCTAGCAAATGAGATAGATGTACATATATCATCGCGAACTCTATTCATTGATCCATCATCAGTGATGCCCGACGCTGCTCTATTTGCACGGTTTATTTGTCCATTTTCATTTTCTGGATTATAATCTGGGTCATTATCGTATTGCAAAAAGTCCTCGTCCAATGCATCTATTTTACGCATAAAATTGTGTATTGCCATAGTAGCTGGTACAAGTGCTACTTGATCTTCCCATGGAACATTGACTGGAATATCGTTGATCATATAAAATCTATTCTGCCAACAACCAAACGATCTTTCAATAGTAGTCCTTATTGAAGAGTGCACATGATTGAACATTTCATAATGGTTGTTATACGTGGCGGAACGACGAAAATCAGGAAGATGGTATCTTTGTCCTTTATATGGTGCCAAAAACCCGGATATATTTGGATACCCAGCATCCACCAAATAATATTTACCTAATACACAAAAAAAATGTATTAAGAAAACTTGTTCTTGTAAAATATATAGGACAAAGAAGAATATTCATCAACCTCGAGTAGGCATCGGGAATCCCTTATTTGGATCTCGAATAGTGTCGTAAAATATTCTTGTATCATGTGCACTTCCTTCCCAACCAGGCAAGACAAATGTAAAACACATGTTGAAATCACAAGCTGCCATTATATTTTGTGTTGGGGTACCTTTTCTACCAATATATGGGACTTGCAATTCTATAGGCAATCTAGTTTTTATATGGGTACCATCAATTGCTCCAATACAATCCTGAATAATAATAAAATTATTAATAATGTAACTAAGAAATTTATTTAGCATCTGTAGAGAAGAAAAGAGAATAGATTACCTTAAAATGGGGGAAATATCTCTCATTTAATCTTATATAATCAGGAGTCACAGATTGATGAGTGAACGGTATAATCCAATCAATAGACATCTTTGTGCATGCTTTTAGAACATTGTGAAATGATCTACTAATTGTAAATCCGGATCTTTGCAGTATTTCTTGTACTTGTCTATTCCGTTGTCGAGGTCCCGTAATCATCAAAAAAGTCGCTACTTGTTCCTCTACTGCCATAGATCTCATTGGCCTAAGCCCATACTCATCAACCAATATTTGACACAGTCGAAAAAATGTTTATGCCCTCATTCTTAGATTATTTCGACATCGTACGGGATTACCATTTAAAATTGACATCAAAGCAGCCCATCCGCTATATTCTCTATTATAACATGGTGTTTTCTGGACATAAGTATTAATGCACGTGAAGGCAGCTATAGAACAAGCTAAAAGAACATGTATGGTTTTTTTTCTCCTTGAGGTGGCGGTTTGATTGTCATCATCGATGTCCACATCATCTAAAGAGTCGGTTGACAAAATTGAAATGGAGCTCAAACTTGCTGAATCATCTATATCATCGTCCATTCTGCACAATTCATTAGTTATGATAGGTGCTAAAATAAACAAGCTACAAAAATTAACCACATAAGTTATAACAGAATTGCATACCACAAAGTCATTATTACAATATCAGCAATGTTTTAATGAATTAAAATTAATAAACATGTCATCATCGACAAAAATACTTCAAGTCTTCATAATGACTTAAAACATAAAATGGAAATAAACATTCATAAGTAAAGTGAAATAAATGGTTCGTCCTCAGTGCCATGACGATAATTCAAATGGAAGATCCAGCGTTTCGTTGTGCATACACTTCAATCTGGTCTTGTAGCCACTTCAATCTGACTTCACTTTTGTCCAAACAAACAAAGATTTCTCTAGAGATTTGTTTAGCAAATAATCGCAAAGCAAAGAAAAACACTTTATGTCCTCCTTGAATCTCAGGTATCATCTTCAAAATATTTTTGCATTCACGTATGCTATATTGGTCACCTCCATTAACTGCATGAGATGTTTTTGCGTCATGTTCTACTGTATCCACTACACGCTCAAAGCACTTTGCAATTTTATCAACAATAGTGGTCTTTTTGGGTTTTTGGTTTCAGATGCGTGTGAGGTACTCTAAGCTTTTCCTTTTAAGGGTGGGTTTAGTAGACGATTCAACTTGTGGAGATATAGGTGACTCAACATGAGTGGGGGTCGAATCGTCATCAAGATTCTCAACTGGAATATCATCTTCATGGGTTTCCTGCATATGTGGTGGCAATACTCCGGAACTTGGAGTCCACGAGCTTGTCCCACTGGCCACCACATCAGAAAAAAGTAAGTCTTGTTCATCCTTCATTATGGGACCTCTATCTCAAAATTTGGTCGTCTCGGGATTTGTCTACAATTAAACATAAACAAAAATAAAATATTAAAAATTGCATTATGTTGTTGTCATTAATATTATATTATTTTGACATAGTGAAACCTATACATGTATCTCTTTTTGCCACCATTCAGGACTTGCATCTACCGTGCCTTTTTCATGATTCTAACCAAGACCGGTTTCACTGCGAGTCATTGATTTCCATTGACCCCACTCTTTTTTCATGGCAGCCCACTTATTCTTTAGTTGTTTCCTATTATATTGACGACTTGTTGCGGCATTAAACTTTTTCACAAGATTATCCCAACCAATTCTGTTAAAGTAGGTATTTGGTTTATTACCCAAACTCACCTCTTGAACACATAATGTTATGAATATCTCCGTTGATATGGGCATTTCCCGCATATTGGGCCAGGCCCAAACCAGGCCCATTTTGGAGCATATCGGGGATAACTTTCGATATCATATCGGTAATAGTCACCGATATGGTACTGTGGTCCCCGGATCCCGAGGTCTATAAATACGCGGTGCCCGGATCCCAAAACAAGCAATTATTATCCTTCAGTTACCACTCGTCAGATCGAAACATATCACCGATATACCTTTCAATATCTTATTCGATATCGGGACATCCACGTGCACCTGTGACATGTCATACCACCTCACCCTCGACATCACATCGGGGGTCATCCTCGACATCACATCGAAGGCAATCACCGACGTCCGTTCGATCTATCTACCGATATTCCACTCTCATCCAAGCATCGAAGCGTCGGGTCCGAGGTGTTCTGGACCAAGCCTACACGAGACACGTAGTGTAGGTCTGATTTGAGATAGACTCGTTGTATTGCTAGATCACATACTTGTAACCGACACTCGCATATATATATATATATATATATATATATATATAAAACGATCTATTGCCAAATCAGTGGCGCCGTCTGTGGGAACACCAGTTCCCGGACAAAGACGCCGAGATGCAAGGAAGGAGGACCCGATCTGAAGTTAGCGGAGTTGTGACTAGGAGCGCCAGGATGGAGGACACACAAACCCTTCAACACCCGACTGACCAAGAACAGAAAATGGCTCAAGCCGAGAAGGAGCTTCCTCCCCCACCGGTACAACGAAGGCGCGGGCCCGAAAGGCCACCACGAGCCACGAATGCAGGTCTGACACTTATTGCACCAAGTGCGGCAGAACCACAGACTGAGGGTCCACCCATCGAGAACTACGCAACTGACATTCCAATGACCGAAGCGCCAAATGCGGATTTTCCTGACCAGGAGGAGACAATGCCTGCGGGACGAAGCACCGTCCATCCCGCCGCCATAACCCCAGAGATGCAAGCTCAGATCAACGCCACTGTGAGAGCAGCGCTGAGTTCCACTTTGGAGACCTTACTCCCACGTCTGGTGGAGCAAAGGGCAAAGGACATTCGGGCGAGGCCCAATGAATCTGGAGCGGGTGAGAGAAGGGCAAGGCAAGGATGCGACGAACATGAGTACACGGGGGACTCTTTCAGGGAGATATCGCCCGCTGCTTACGACAGGGTGGAAAGACGGGACCCCGGGGCCTTAGATCGAGAAATGGCAAGAAAGATGGAACGACTTGACCGCGAGAGGGCGGAAGTAGTCCGGAGAATGGAAAGCGGTCGCGACCGCACCGAGATTGCATGTTCAAAGAGCGAGGATGCAGAAATACTGCGGGTAATCTCAAGAAGGATGGAACAGCTAGACCGCAAAAGGGCGGAATTGTCAAGGAAGTTGACTCAGAATCATGGGAAGGGTCGCAGTAGGACCCCGTTTTCGGATGAGATAGAGGCCGAAGTATTGCAGAGAGGGGACAAAATCCCAGCAATCAAGCCGTACTACGGAAGAGGCGATCCTACGGATCATCTCCATCAGGTCGATAGCATCCTGAACCTGCACAACTACTCTAGAAACATAAAGGCAAAGATCCTTTCCACCATTTTAACGGGCGCTGCACTGGATTGGTTTGCTAGGCTGGAGGCCAGATCCATAACAGACTATGAGCAGCTAAGGGAGAAATTTGAGAACCAATTTTCTAGCCAAAAGAGAATGAAGACCAACCTGCTACACCTTGGCGCTGTACAGCAAAAAGAAAGGGAGAACCTTCGAGACTATATGAAGAGGTTCAACAATGAATTATTGAAGGTGGATGAGCCGCATGGCGGGCAGGTCATGATGATGTTGTTTAAGGGTACAACGCACCGTAGGTTTGCCGGGGAGCTAATCAAGTTAACGGAGCCCACCATAGCACAAATCAACATGCTTGCCAACTAAATGGTTTACGAGGACGAAATGATGGTAACTCGTCAGGGTTCGTTTTCCAGCAGGAACGCAGACAGAGAGCGCGATAGGGAAAGGCCCCCACGGACGTACACCCCGTTGAACATAGGTATTCTGGAGGTGATGACCGTGGCAAAGAGAAACAGATGGTTGACGGAACCCAGGCCATTGAATGAGACTCCCGGAATGAAGTCATCGGGCAAATACTGCACGTACCACCGCCAACCCGGACACAGGACGGAAGATTGCACACATCTGAGGAACGAAATCGAAAGATTGATCAAAGAAGGGAAATTGGTCGAGTTTTTCAGGAGCGCCAGAGAGGATGCTAGAGGAGCAGAACGTTCCTCGTCCCCTAGAAGAGATTACTCACCCGAGAGAGGGAAGCAGAAGATGCTTGAGGCACCCGAGGAGCGAGGGAGGACCATTGTGAATGCCCCGAGCAGAGGCGTTATAAATATGATCAACGGAGGAGGCCTGGGAGCTGACACGGCTCACAGCCGAGAAACCATAACGCGAAGACTCCAGGGTGGAGCCTATGTTGGGTACACCAACGCAATCATGCCGGAGGCATACCTAGAGCAGGAGATCTCCTTCACCAAGAAAGACTTGGAGCAGCTTAGTCCATTGGCCTTGACCGCAGGGAAGCTAGATTGCCCGCTGGTTATCACGATTAATGTGGATGGCTATCAGGTGCATAAAGTGTTGGTAGATAGCGAGAGCTTCGCAAACCTGATATTCTCAAAGGCCTATGAGCAAATTGGGATCGCCCCGGACCGGCTAAAGCCGGTATCTACCCCGTTGACCGGATTTGGTGGAGCAGAAGTAGTGCCGCTGGGACAAGTTATATTGCCCACCATGTTTGGCATAAGCCCACGCACCCGGGTCACACCGATAAAATACACGATTGTCGATACTCCATTTCCCTACCACGTTATTATTGGCCGACCGGCGCTCAACCAAATTAGGGTAGTGGTCTCTACTTATTATCAGAAGATTAAATTCCCGACGCCTCAAGGAGTTGGTGAGATTATAGGTGACCAGGTACAGGGATGGATGTGCTATGTGGACTCGCTAAAGCACCCAAGAATCAGAAGAAGACAGGAAATACAAGTCCCGCACCAAGAATACATTCCGCGCATGGAGTGATTACCATGAGGAGCAAACAGAACAATACTTTAGATTTCCGCACTTTTTAAATTATGATCGAACAACGCAAACATTTCCCCATCGTGGGTTGGTCTGTAAACTTAAAACAGGGGGAACTACGCCGGTCTGATTCCCCACTCAACGGGATACGTAGGCGTGTTAGGTCTACCTAGCCCTCGACCGTTATCTTTTATTTAACCCCTTCGTGGGTCGGCATGTAACTTAAAACAGGGGGAACTACGCCGGTCTGATTCCCCGTGCAACGGGATACGTAGGCGGGTTAGGTTTACCTAGACTTCGACCGTTATCCTTTATTACCCTTTTATTTGTTGCTTGACGCAATCTCATATTTCATGCAGGGATATGTCCTAAGCGGACATTATAGAAGTGCAGAAAATGGCACAAGGAATTGGGGAATGTTCCCCTAGATATATGTCTAGCACATCTCCCTATTACAGGTACATGGCTCAAAGGATCGCCCTTTACTATGTCCGAAGAGGACGTAGAGTATATTAAAAGGGTGATTCAGGGGGCATTGCCCCAGATTATTCTATGTTTTCTATTCAAACAGGTACAACAGGTACAAACGGGTACAACAGGCGCGATAGAGCGCAATGAAAACGTTGTCTCTCGTATGAACTGATATTCCCAGATTGAGGGAACATCCCTCAAATAACACATGCACGTCATTTCGTGCTTTCGTATTAACTTTTATGTCGAAAATTTTTCTTGTCTATGATGTTTTGCAGGGCTCAATGACCTACATATTCAACGACGACACGGTCAGCAAGATACATAGTCAAAAAGACAACGAAAAGCCTCGCCCACAACAAAAAAATATCCCCTGTGATAACGGGGTCGATCAAAAATAATTCAACGGTAGAGGGACCCCTGTGATAACGGGACGCATCCCTACCCACAAAAATATCCCATGTGATAACGGGGTCGATAAAAAAAAAAACAATTCAACGGTAGAGGGACCCCTGTGATAACGGGACGCATCCCTACCCACAAAAATATCCCCTGTGATAACGGGGTCGATCAAAAACAATTCAACGGTAGAGGGACCCCTGTGATAACGGGACGCATCCCTACCCACAAAAATATCCCCTGTGATAACGGGGTCGATCAAAAACAATTCAATGGTAGAGGGACCCCTGTGATAACGGGACGTATCCCTACCCACAAAAATATAACCTGTGATAACATGGTCGATTCAAGAAAAAATTCCCTGTGATAACCAGTCCAAGAAAAATTCCCTGTGATAACGGGTCGATTTTACGTTAGGTGAAGAGCCTATTGGGTGAAAATCCCATAAATCAAGCTAGGTGAAGAGCCTATTGGGTGAAATCCCATAAATTACGTTAGGTGAAGAGCCTATTGGATGAAAATCCCATAAATCAAGCTAGGCGAAGAGCCTATTGGGTGGAAATCCCATAAATTACGTTAGGTGAAGAGCCTATTGGGTGAAAATCCCATAAATCAAGCTAGGTGAAGAGCCTATTGGGTGGAAATCTCATAAATTACGTTAGGTGAAGAGCCTATTGGGTGAAAATCCCATAAATCAAGCTAGGTGAAGAGCCTATTGGGTGGAAATCCCATAAATTACGTTAGGTGAAGAGCCTATTAGGTGAAAATTCCATAAAGCAAACTAGGTGAAGAGGCAGGTTCTAAGGGCCCTAACCACAAGAAGAATATCCCCGGTAATAATGCGGTCAATCCTAAACACATGAGGAGTGGCAGCGTACCCATGCTTCTACCAACACCGAGGAAATTCTAATCAGTCCTTGATTGACAACAGACAGATTAAACAGATCTCATCAAATACGAGAACAAAATGACTGCGCCTCAGACATCGGAACACTACATATTCCACCATCACGACAATAAAAGGAAACCGACAAATTATCAGACAACAAGGCCACGAAGAGTCACATACTGTGAAAACAACAGAGAAATAAATATTCAGTTACAGAACCACGAATCAAAGATAGTCCGGAAAGAGATAAATTCAAATTACAATGAGGGCAGTAAATAGCTACTCCCACGAGGACCCTTCAGTCTTTTTCTCCACGACCTCGAAAAACAGGTCAGGGTTGACCGGACTTTCTTCCACCTCATCTAGGCCACCAATCGGCAGATCATCATGATCATGCCTTGGGTTCAACCCACTCAATTCGAGGGAGTCTTTGAAACTGTCACGTCTCAACACTTGCCCTACGCAAGCATGAAAGGCTGCATCTCGAACCTTCAAAATTAGATTTCTGAAGCTCGAGCTTACCATAAACTTCTCCGCCCCAACCCGGAGAAGATCAGGACGACGTTCCTACAAATTGGACTCTATTAAATACAAGAGCACAAAAAAAATATAAAAAAAAAAAAAAAAAAATGGAAACAGATATCGTACACAAGATACATACCAAGTCTAAGGGAGCTAATCGGGCAGTGGAGAGCTCCGATGAGAGATGTTCATTAGCATCCTTCACCGCCGCCACCTCAGCCTTCAGTGTTTCCAGCTCTTTGTTGGCCGCATATTCACGCGCCTTTCCTTGATCGAGCTTAGTCACTAGTGTTTTGAAGTTGCCCTTCAACAAATCATACTCCCCCCGAAGTGTACGACATATCTTCAGTGCATCCTCTTTTTCAGCCTCCAACCTCTCCAGCACCATGGGGTTAAAATTCCCCATCTTCAAGATGTCATCCTCGAGCTCGGCAGCAACAGCATCAGGGTCACCTTTGGACTCCCGAATGGTCTTCAGACACGAGACCGCCAGCTTGGCCGTCTGCACAATACAATACATAACATTATGCTAAACATTCAAATGAAAACAATCAAGGACGTGCTTAGACACATACACTTTGGAACAAGTGAGTGTTGCGACGTATGTTCTGGGCCCGCTCAAATTCTGAAAGCACCCGCACATTCGCAGACGGAGGAAAAGCCCGCATCATACCCCGTACAGCATCGGCTTCAGGGAATTCAACTCGCTTTGGGGGCTTGACGGCACCCGCCTTCCGAGGACCCGAACTCGAAGATGAATGGCCACTGTGGACAGCTCCCTCACGAGACCTTTTATTACCTGATATCCTACTCAGGTCAATGGCGGGTTTTGCAATCGGGATCCCAGGAAGGATAAGGGCGCGGCCCCCAATATCGAGGGCTCCTGCAGTGGCCCCTTACCCTTGTCGGTCATGCCTGAAACGACCTCCTTTCCCTTGTCACTAACAGGATCCGGGCGTGAAGAACCCGATCCCACTATGAAAGGTGCATCCGCAAAATCACCCAAATTGACATGGGTATTCGATTCTGACCCTCCAACGACCCTGGTCAAATGAGCGTCGGCCAACAATTCAGAACGTGGAGCGACATACTCACCAGAAGGAGACTCCGCAGCTTGTCTCCCTGTCGCCTCAGCCCCGTCAGGTCGAGGAAGCACACCCTCCCGATTCGAGGCCAACACTTCCAAGAAGCTGGCCGCACCATCCGGGCCTCCTAACACGTCAAGGATGTCCTGGCTAAGTGACCAAACCATTGCAGAAACATTACTAAAACATTCTTCATTAACACGTTCAGGCACCACAGTGCTATGGGGAGGTCGCTAGATTCCCGACACCTCCGCCGAAAACTCAACGGTTGCATTATTCAGGTCAAAGCTAGACGCAGACCTTATTTCAGGCACCGCAGCGACTGTCGCCGCTTCAGCAGCTTTCTGAGCTTCACTATCGGCTTGGAGCTTGAGCATCAATTGTCTAAACCCCATTTTAACAAAGAATCTCAGAAAAAGGAAATATACCTGCAGAATAACGGGAATATCAGTAGAAGAAAACAATAATAAGTCAACTACAACAGAGAGATCGAAATACACGTCGGGGGATATATCGAATATTATTACCGATATAGTTACCGATGTGGTTACGCTAAACGACAGAGAAAACGCAGAAAACTATGAACTTCAGAGTCTCTTACAAGCCCTACTTATAGACGAAGGCCTTAACTACATCGAAAAATACTTTCGATGTCAGATCGAATATGAGTTTCGACATAAGATCGAAGCTAAAACCCGACATCATACCATACTACGCGAAGAGCCGCGAGAATATAACAACTGCCCCAGCAACCCCATCACAATTGTCAAGGAACCCAAATACCAAGGGAACTATTCAAACGAGGACCTCAAACTCGACGTTCATCACAAGGACATTCCCCACAAGTTTGATCTCCGTCATTTGAACTGGCGGGACGAAGGGTACAAGTAACCCAAAAATTTTAAATTAAATTTGCGAATCCTTATCTCTAAGATAAGAATCCCCAAATTGGGGGACTACATGATATGGGCATTTCCCGCATATTGGGCTAAGCCCAAACCAGGCCCATTTTGGAGCATATTGGGGATAACTTTCGATATCATATCGGTAATAGTCACTGATATGGTACTGTGGTCCCCGGATCCCGAGGTCTATAAATACGCGGTGCCCGGATCCCAAAACAAGCAATTATTATCCTTCAGCTACCACTCGTCAGATCGAAACATATCATCGATATACCTTTCGATATCTTATTCGATATTGGGACATCCACGTGCACCTATGACACGTCATACCACCTCACCCTCAACATCACATCGGGGGTCATCCTCGACATCACATTGGGGGTCATCCTCGACATCACATCGAAGGCAATCACCGACGTCCGTTCGATCTATCTACCGATATTCCACTCTCATCCAAGCATCGAAGCGTCGGGTCCGAGGTGTTCCGGACCAAGCCTACACGAGACACGTAGTGTAGGTCTGATTTGAGATAGACTCGTTGTATTGCTAGATCACATACTTGTAACCGACACTCGCATATATATATATATATATATATATATAAAATGATCTATTGCCAAATCATCCGTCGTCCTTAAATCCCAATTAGCCTTCTCAGATGACTCACTCCTTATTCCTCCATTTCCTTTACCACAAGAATCTATAACACTTCGATTTTGCTCATTTGGTGGTATTGGAATTTGGGATGGAAGATAATTCAAATGGGAATCCATAACTATAACGAAGGTGCTAGAAAGAAACAGAGACCAAAGTCATTACCAAATTAATGACAAACTAGAGTAGTAGCATATTCTAAAACAGATTAGTAGAGTACTAACCAATGCATGTGTGCCCACAAATAAATGCAACCCAATGCTTGAAAACACACTTATTTCACAATGAAGTGAAAGCAGAATAATTATGATAAGACCGAATATGTTGTGCTGAGAAAACATAATAGTTTTTATGTTTGAAATGAACTGAAACGTAGCAATATAAATCTAAAGCAGAATATGAAGCACTAAAATAGTAGAATTTTATGGTCGTTTGATGCTTGTTAATCATTATAAGACATAATAACAAACACAAAGGTTTCGCACAATTGATTTCCTAAAACAGTGAGCATAAGACCACTGTTTGACAAACCTGTTTTATCTATCATAATAATAAAAAACTAATATAAATGATAGAAGCATGTTTAATTAACCTTGAAATAAGAGACATTTGCATTTAAAAAGTCGGCCTCATAATCAGCAGGATTAGAGACGTATGTTTGCATAACCAAGTCTGATATCATAGTGTGTTTTTTTGGTGTTTTAAGTGAACATCAATATAAAATTCTATAACTCTTTCTGAAATTCATGAAAAAAAAACAGAGAACTATACCTCAACAACCAAAATTCATAAAACACAATTTAGATCCCAATAACTCAATTATTTTCTCAATTTTTGAAGTACTCTTCGTTCTCACAATTTCACAAATACGTTACTCATCAAAAAAAATCACAAATACGCTGTTGGGTAAAACAGCCAATGATTCACAACTGAAAGTAACAAAACAAAAAAAAAAGAGAGCAAATATTGCATACTTACTTGGATGTTAAATTCGTCCAAAGATGAAAAATTGAAGACTTTGATGATGAATTGCAAATAATAAGAACTAATAGGTTTTATAACTATAGATAATTAGCAATCACATTGAACATGGAAGAAAAAATATTATAACCTATTTTTTACGTTGAACATGGAAGAGAAAAGATGATAGAATATTTTTTTTCCTTAAATATGGGGGTATGGACGGCACTTTGAGAATATTTAGGAGAGAGAAATATTTTAAAATGTAATAATTAAAAGGAGCTTTTAAAAGCACCATCTACCCAGCTTGTGGGCTTGTGCTTTTTTTTGACTTATTTTTAGACAAGGAGAAGCAAAAGCCCTATATTCAAACACTAATTCAGGGATTCTCTATTGACAAAAGCCCACAAGCTCCTTTTATAAGCATTTGCAAACACTCCCTAAGTGGTACGTACACAAATACGATCACGATCAATCACATACAAGTAATTTGAATAATCCTCCGATATCATGCAATAAATTCCACAAATTACCCATTTATCATGTCTTTTGGATCGATAAATTTAATTGCAATTGTTTCAGATTCTTTAATACACCAGTTACAAGAAAACAAACTCTGTCCAACCAAGTCACGAGAATTTGTTATAAGACTAGTGTGGGATCTCAAACTCAATATTGAAAATCCAAATCTTTTTCTAGATATAAAATGGCAGTGCCACTAGTTATCCTCTAAAAATGTGTTTCCATAGAGTTATACATGTACCGAATGCTCATACAAAAAAGTTGATTTCTAGGTTTAGTTGCTCCGAGAAATCCTTTCTTTATCGTCCACTCAAGTGTTTTGATACAAACTAAAGCAAAATCTTTTTGTCAAGAAGTTTTCAATTCATAGTGGGGTGCAGTCATGTAGGAGAGTTTGATGCACTTATGCTAACCAGTATATGGTCTCTCATCAAGAACCCCGTAATCATCTTATTGTTAATTATTGGGTGTTTGAGATACAAAAAAGAACCATGATGTGAGCGTTGAGCGTTTAAAACGAGATTTGCAGTTAAAGGTTTTGACTGGAAAAGTGTGTAAGAGATTATCATGACATAATTAGTTCAACAATCAAATAAACCAGTATAATAATTGTACTTGTGACCGCTCTAAATCTTAATTATTATCGACAGCTAGATGTACCAAATGTTTATAACATGACGTTTGGAGAGAGCATTGTTCATCGAATAACATACATGTTTTGTTGACTTGAGAAATCTAAGTCTCTTCTTGGTTTTAAACATGCACCACATGCACGGTTCATACAGCTAACTTCTTGATTTAGACTTCGTAGAATCTTCAATGGATTACGCACTATCCATGTATCACTCATCACAATTTGTCTATGATAACGTGATAGCTTGCGTGCTTTTATTCATTGATTAGTTGTGGCAATATCTTAGCATGGAGGACTTCTCATTCACTATTTGTTAGGTTTTTTAAGTAATTATGTGATGACAAATTTGTTACATCAATTAAATGCCATGTGCAAAATTATTGAAAACTCGAGCATTTTAAGATCTAATCTTTCAGGTGGTGATGGTGATTTACTTGATGATCTCATCTGTTACCAAAAAGTTGTTGGTGTCTTACAGGTATTTCACATTATCACCCCTCCAAAATTGTTTATAGTGTTAACCGCCAATGTTAGTTTATAAACAATTCTTGTGTACCTCATTGAATTGTTGCAAGCGACTTCTTTGCTACCTCATAGGGACAACATATTTTTGCTTATATTATAAGCCTTCAACTATATTTTTTCGTGGACTTTGTGATTTTGGTTGGTTGAGCCTGGGTGATCAACTGTATTTTAACTAGGTGTGATGCTTTTTTTATATGATATTATTACATGGTCAATAAATGGTAAAATATAGTTTTTCGATCAAATATCAAGGGAAAATATTGATCGCTCAAATGAAAGCTGAAATATATTGGTTTGCCGTTTGCATATGCTTTTTCAAGACTTATACATTATAAAATGGTATGCTCTTCTCTCAGTATGTTGTATTCATATTTTTGATTATATATTTTACAGATATTAGTTAATATAATTGTGTAGAATTATCGTAATAAATAGTTATTAAAGTATCCCTAATTAGGTAGTTATAGAAGTTATCGAGATTGTAGTTGTATAATTGTCATATTGTGTATATGGATACGATATGAATGAAATACTTAACAATAACTTTATTTATCTTATTTTCTTATGGAGTTCTGTCAAGACTCCAAATTAGAACAATTTATTGATCATCTTAATAGAGAGGTGTATCATTTGATGCTTTTATTAATGAACTCTTATTCCTCTCAAATATTTCTAAACCTACAGAACTATGAACGAGTTGAATTTGGCAGATTCTATTCCTCAATTTCATTCTGAAATAGTCGAATTTTGGGTTGAAATCGTGCATTTAGAGAAGATAGCAGAAATCACATGGCCAATTTGGTAGCGGGATTTCGTTATAAAATATAGGCTGATTATCTTCATGTTCAGAGTTAATGGCACTCATCACTAGCTGGAAGAGCGGTTTTAACAATCTGCAACCACAAAAATCTTTACATATTCACCGCTCAAGCACAACACTATGTTCATTCTGTTATAGAAAAACTAAAACCATTGAGGTTTATAACAATATGTTAAAAGGACATAGGGAAAGAAGAGCAAATAAGGAGTATATTACTTGTGAATTGGTGTTTTCCTCTTCATCTTGATGGCTCCTTGTATAGGAAAGAATTTTCAACATTTTACACTATTTACAACAACTACTACTATTATAAAATAGTATTTGTACATAATTTTTAACAATGACCACTAGGCATATTCCACTTGCCATATTTATAACACTCCCCCTTGACCATTTGAAAATTTTGTTATGTACATGATCCGTCTTCTGCACACGTCTTATGTTGCCTCATTAAAAACCTTATAAGGAAAAACCAAGTGGGATAAAAACCTTAATAAGGGAAAAGGAGTGCAGCCGTGTGAACTCCCCCTCAAGTTGGCATCTCCAATTCTTCATAAGTCTCGTAGGTGACGCGTCTCAATACTTTGAACATGTTTCCTAAAAGTTACAGTAAAGAGTGACTTTGTAAAAACATCTGTCATATTGTCACATGATTGAACATATTTGATATTAGTTTCTTTGTTCTTATCGAGTTCCTGAGTGTAGGCA
The DNA here is from genome assembly GCA_948329865.1 of Linaria vulgaris. NCBI lineage: Eukaryota > Viridiplantae > Streptophyta > Magnoliopsida > Lamiales > Plantaginaceae > Linaria > Linaria vulgaris. The sequence goes on along the minus strand of OX415249.1, from coordinate 77,620,585 downwards.
AAATATCTTGGGGGGTATGTGTTTGATTCGATCACTCTTAACATAACCTTCTTTCATCTGTGTAATACATGCAGAATTATCTTCGTATAATGTTGTAGGACCCTCTCTAATAGGTAAGCCATATGTACTTCTTATATGATGTGTCATTGATCATAACCATACACATTCCCTGCTTGCTTCATGGAGTGCAATAATCTCAGCATGATTCGATGATGTTGCAATAAGTGTCTATTTCTGAGAACGTCATGAAATAGCAGTGCCTCCATACATGAATACATATCCAGTTTGAGATCTGGATTTATGTGGGTCTGATAGAAAACCTGCATCTGCATAACCAATCAATTATTATTCTGCATTGTTAGAATAAAATAAACCAAGATCCACAGTTCCTTGCAAATAACGAAATAAATGTTTAATTCCTTTCCAGTGCCTTTTTGTGGGTGATGAGCTAAACCTGGCTAATAAATTCACAGTAAATGATATATCAGGTCTAATACAATTAGCTAGATACATTAAAGCTCCAATGACACTTAAGTACAAAACTTCAGAACCAAGAATTTCTTCATTTTCTTCACAAGGACAAAATGGATCTTTATCTATAGTTAATGATCTTGCAATCATAGGATGGTTCAAAGGTATTGCTTTATCCATGTTAAAACGTTTCAATATTTTTTTAGTATAATTCGATTGATGCACAAGTATTCCATTTTTAACATGCTCAATTTGCAAACCCAGACAATATTTAGTCTTTCCAAGATCTTTCATTTCAAATTCATCCTTTAAATAATCCATTGTTGAGTGAATTTCTTTGTTAGTGCCAATGATATTTAAGTCATCTACATAAACCGCAATAACTGCAAAACCAGATGATGTTTTCTTAATAAAAACACATGGACACAAAGAATTATTTATATATCCGTCTTTTAATAAATATTCACTCAAACGAGTGTACCACATGCGACCTGATTGCTTTAACCCATATAACGATCTTTGCAACTTAATTGAGAACATTTCTCTAGGTTTGAAACTTGATGTTGCAGGTAATTTAAGTCCATCAGGGACCTTCATGTAAATATTATTATCAAGTGATCCATAGAGATAAACAGTGGCAATATCCATGAGATGCATGTTTAGATTTTCATAGACCGCTAAACTGATCAAGAATCAAAATGTAATCGTATCCAGTACAGGAGAATACGTTTCTTCATAATCGATTCCTGGTCTTTGAGAAAAACCTTGTGCGACAAGGCGAGCTTTGTACCTTACAATTTCATTTTTCTCATTTCGTTTGCGAACGAAGACCCATTTGAACCCTACGGGCTTCATACTTTTCGGTGTGAGAACAATGGTTCCAAATGCCTTTTGCTTATTAGGCGAATCTATTTCAGCTTGCATAGCATCTTTCCAGTTATCCCAGTCATTTCTATTTTGGCATTCAATTACAGATTTGGGTTCAAGATCATCATTTTCATTCACAATTTCATAAACGACTAAATATGAAAATATTTCATCCATATTTTCCATCTAATTTCGATCCAATACCATTCTCGTATTGATATAATTTATAGAGATTTCAACGTTATCTTTATTTATAGGATCTGTTTGGATAACTTCTTGAGGTATCTCATATGTCACATTTTGCGACTCATTAGGCATAGATTCCTCAATAATAGGATCATTAGGTTTTGATGCTCCTTTTCTTTTTCGAGAATTTTTTTCCTTTGAGCCAACAGGACGTCCACGTTTCTTAGATATATTAAAGATATCATCCTTTGATGTTTCTTTTGGAATTACAATATGAGCAGGAGCATTTGCAGCTGGTATATGTGATTTTGTTACCCTGCTTATGTCAGTAAATGCATCGGGTAATTGATTTGCAATAGCTTGTAAATGCAAGATTTTCTTTACTTCCAAATCACATTGCTTTGTTAGCATATCAAAGCTTGTCAAAGATGGATTATACCATGATATATCTTTTTTCAAGTGCTTCTTTTCTCCCCCTAAAGTTGGAAAATTTGCCTCATTAAAATGGCAATCAACAAAACGTGTCGTAAAGACATCACATGTTAGAGGCTCAAGATATCTGATTATTGATGGTGAGTCAAATCCAACATATATTCCCAACCATCTCTGTGGTCTCATTTTTGTTTGCTTTGGTAGTGCAATTGGAACATAAACCACACAACCAAAAATCTTTATATAAGAAATATTGGGTTCATGACCAAAAGCAAGTTGTAATGGGGAATATTCATGATACTAGCTTGGTCTAATGTGAATTAGTGATGCAGCATGTAAAATTGCATGACCCCATATAGAACTTGACAATTTAGCTTTCATCAACAATGGCCTAGCAATTAATTGAAGACGTTTAATTAATGATTCAGCTAAACTATTTTGAGTATTTACATGTGCAACACTATGTTCAACCGTAATTCCAGTTGACATACAATAATCATTGAAATCTTGAGATGTGAATTCACCAGCATTGTCAAGTCTGACTTTCTTGATCGTATAGTTAGAAAATTAGGCTCTTATTTTAATTATTTGAGCCAAAAATTTCGCAAATGCCATATTGCGAGTAGACAATAGACAAACATGTGACCATTGACTTGAGACATCAATTAATACCATAAAATATTGAAATGATACACATGATGGATGAATAGGTCCACATATATCACCTTGAATTCTTTCAAGAAATGTGGGTAATTCTATCTTAATTTTAATGCTTTATAATTAGCTTTCCAAGAGAACATGCTTTACATGGACTATTATTGCTCAGACTGGGTTTGGATCCTTTTAATGAATGTTCATGTGTAGTTTCAATTATTCTTCGCATCATTGTTGAACCAGGATGACCTAGTCGATCATGTCATAGAGTCAATAATTTTGGATTTTCATTGAATATCATATTTGATTCAATTTCATTAATATATGTATAATGCAACCGTGATGAGATATATGGTAGTTTTTCAAGAAAATGTTTCTTTCTTGGCATATGCTTAGTAATGAAAACATATTTAGCGCTATTCATAGTCATTGACTCAGTATCATATCCATGACGACATATATCTTTAAAACTTAATAAATTCCTTATGGATTTTGGGGCAAATAAGGCATCATTGATGATAAACTTTGTTCCATTTGATAAAGTAAAAGTAGCTCTACCAGATATTTCAATCAATTTAATAGACCTCCTATTGTGCCGCCTTGAAATTTTTAGGGTTCTAAATATGTAAAATATTTCTTACTTGTGAGAATTGTATGAGTTGTACAACAGTCAAGTAGGCAAAAATCACCGGTATGCTCCATATCATGCTTCAGTTCTAATAAACAATATTAAAATAAAGATTGCAATAAACAGGGTAAATATTTGAAAATATATTATATTATTGAAAGCACACAATAGAAATGCACGAAGCAGATAATACAACTTAAAACATAAATCACATTAAGCATATTCAGCCAGAAGATCACAAAACACATATTAAGCCAAAGGAACATCATAGTCATCAGTAAAGTCTGTCACCTCCATAAAGGTGGAATCGTCATTTGAATTTTTCGACAAGGTTAACTTCCTTTTCTTTACCCTTCAAACTTTCTTGGTACATCTTACAAAGATATTCTGCTATACGACATTTGTTGGCCCAATACCCTTTCATTCCACATTTAAAACAATAACCTTGAGAGTTTTTATATTTTTTCTTTGTTCTGGTGGTTATTCTCAAAATGGTGTTGGTATGCGAGGGGTTGTAAAAACCCCCTCGACCACGACCACGGCCATTACCACCTCTTTTATCGCGTCCACCTCTATAGCCATATCCTCCTATATGACCACCTCTACCTTGACCACGACCACGACCTCGATTGGCATTATCGTTGTTACCTCGTCCATAAGAGTTTGAAAACTTAATAGCATTTGCCTCAGGTAATGCATGTACTCCAGGAGGACGAGATTGATAATTTTTCATCAATAAGTTATTGTAACTTTCTGTCATTAACAACCTTTGTTGCAAGTCGTGATATTTTGAAATATTCAGCAATCTGTATTGTTATTGGACATTATTCATGGACACACAGAAAGTAGAAAGTGTTTTCTCTATCATTTTTCTATCATTAAGTTTTCTTCCACAATAAATTAAATCTGAACGAATCTCCATAAACGCAGAGTTGTATGCACTTACAGTTTCAAAATCTTGGAACCTTAAATTGTTTCAATCATTAGTGGCTTTTGGCAACATGGTTTCCTTTTGATGGCCATATCTTTCCAGTGGGTTTGTCCATAATTCATAATGATCGGTAACATCGAGATATTCCTTCTTTAAGGTTTCATCTAAATGTTTTCTCATATAGATCACAGCCTCACATTTTTCTGGATCCGTATTTGTATTTAGTGCAACAAGAGTTTCAACGATACTCTTTGATCTGAGATACAATTTTGTATCTGATTTTGAGTATACAACTAACTGTACTCGTGAGGTTAGACATTTTTCCAGCTAAATACATAACCAAGAAAAATATAATTATGATCGAAATATTTTATTTAACACATAATCATAGAAGCACAATTATTACAATAATACAATTAATTATCTCATCTCTAGCCAAATCTTGAACTCGAACATTATTATGATAAAATGGAGGAATATCGTAGGGACAAACATATGAGTGTCATCATCTACTAGCATAAACATAAAAATTGAAAGGTAAATAAGGATCAAGATCGCTGTTGTTGTAGAGATCATTTTGCAAGATAAGAGAAATAAGGTGAAGATTTGTGTGGAATTTGTGTTATGAAATTTGTGTGTTTATAGAGGAAAAATATAAGTAGCCGTTTATAGTCGTTAGAAAAACAATCATTTTGGCATATTTTATGAACGGTAATGTCTTTAATAATCTAGCAATAAAAATTAATTGTAATAACATGTAAAATAATTTTTGCCGCATTAGTGATATTTTAACGGGCATATGGAATAATATTACGATAAGTAAATACATATATATTTTCCTCCACATTACTATGTAAAAACTTCCATGAGCTTAATGAATAATGTAAACAAGTAAAATAATTACAATGAATTAAGTGCATAAATAATTTCTGCCACATTACTATGTAAAAACTTTCATGGGCTTAACCAATAATGTAAACAAGTAAAATAATTGCAATGAATTAAGTGCTTAAATAATTTCCGCCACATTACTATGTAAAAACTTTCATGGGCTTATAGAATAAAATAAACAATATAATAGGAGGTAAAACCTTCCATAATAATAAATTGTCAGTAGTCGTTTCTAGCTTGTGGTTAACTCAAGCATTAACGAAAGTTAAAATTAGCGTTAGTGTTAGATGACAGTAAGATATACAGAGGGTTTTCATCTAATCATAAAATTATAGATAGGCGGTAGTCCTCCTTGTCTATAATAATAGAGATAGATGAATAAGTAAATATAAGCTTTCGCACCTTTTAACGTTGAACATTGTCTTTACAGACAAGAACTGAATTTTGAAACATTGAATCCTCGTTTTGGGTTTATACTAAGTTTTGGCGAAGGATTCATTGAATAGTATGAATATTTTGGGTTTATACTAAATCTTTTTTTTCTTTAGAGAGTAAGGATATATTGTACATAGGGAAAAAAAGATTAAGGAAATGTAGCGGAGCGAGCACCTTCGTACTGAAAACGTGTTATAGAAAAATTAAAATTATTGAAGTTTATAACAATATATTAAAAGGACATAGGGAGAGAAGAGCAAATAAGGAGTATATTACTTGTGAATTGGTATTTTCCTCTTCATCTTGATGGCTCCTTATATAGGAAAGAATTTCCAACATCTTACACTATTTACAACAACAACTACTATTATAAATAGAATTTGTATATAATTTTCAACAATGGCCACTAAGCATATCGCATTTGCCATATTTATAACGCATTCTCAATTTTCACTAATCTTTAATTTTATAATATGGATGATTCCTCAACCAAAAACCTTCTTCGGATTCCCGACCAGCCATCCAAAAACCTTTAAACACCCAAGTTTCCTTGGCCTATGGTAGCAACTATCATTATGAAATGCACGGCTGCTCTTAATGAAGTTGCTACTCGATTTCATTTCTTTCATTCCTAACTAGTGACGTGTCTTCTTCCCATTAGTTTTGGGGTTAGGTGTCTGTTGGTTTGCTCATCAAGTATCTCGGACTCAGGTGAAGACTCCTCTAAATCATGAGTTTCAACTTTCAAAATTGAAACCGATCGATCTTTATAATTGTAAAGTTTTATTTCATCTCAACTTATAAATATCTATATTATTATATAAAAGAAGCCATGTTGACAGCGATCTTTTGATTTTCTTATTTACCCCTCGACACACTATCAAATTTTATTATTAGTTGGGATATAAGTATAACTTTAAGTTAGTTTACCTTTGTCATTATTTAAACTCTCTTATTAAATGAATAATTATTACTTAATTCTCTCGTTTAAGAAACATTCTATCAATATTTAAGTTATAAGCTCCATTATACAAATTAATTAAATTGTATTTAAAATAAATTTTTAATAACGCGAAAACCACATATCAACTTAATTTGTCTATAAATTGATTGTGCAGGCCCGATTCCCATAGTTTTGCCAGCCTATTCTTTCCGAAATTTGTTTGTTTTGCACATCTAGGCTCTAGCAATTACAAATAAATAAATGAAAAGCATGACAAGACATATTCTTTAAAATTGATACATTAAAATAAATTTTCAATTATGTTTCTTGAGTGCAGTCTCTTACATGATTTTTTTCCCTCAATGAAAGAAATGAAGTGTACGCACAAAATCTATATCACGTGAGATGTTTGCCCTCTGAAGTCTGAAACCTCATAAAAGGTGAATGAAAAATACACACCATCTTTAAGAACTGATAATTTGTATACTATTGCTGGAAAAGTACTTCTCTATAAAGAAACTTATATTTTTGTGTGTTAATCCATTAAAAAGGAAATTGTGTATTAGTGCTGGAAAAATACTTCGTCCATATCTAAGAACTTGATACAGCCCAACAGAATAACATTAACAGGCACAGCCGTATAAAGAAGAAGCCCACGTGGCTTAGGGATTTTTATTAAGTTGATTTATTGATCTTAAATTAGGAAGTTTAAACTAGGAAGTTTATTTTAATTAAAGTAAGTATTATATTTCTATTTCCTTTAGGAGTCTAGGTTTAGTTGGTTGAAGATTGTTAGTTTTATTATAAATAGTTGAGTCATGTAATTTTTATTCATTGAAGAACAATAAATCTTAGTTTAATTTAATTTTAGTTCTCTCTTCTCTCCCAAATATTTCTTGGAGCCCGTTTCTAGCTCGAATAGAACCTTATCCCTAACAATTGGTGCTTTCATCTTTTGAACTCACTATTTCAAAAAAAAAAAAATTAATAATATTAATTTGTGCTTGTGCTCATGGCTCCTCGAAAAGATGGAACAACTACGTCTGAAGATTCAAACATCGCTGAGTCCGTTCGCCAAATACAGTCAGATATGGCAGAATTCAAAGCAACATCAGCAAAGGATATGGCAGAATTACGAGCAACATCAGATTCCATGTTCCAGATGCTGGCTGATTTGAAAACAGCCATGGACCAATCTCGGAATACCGCTGCCCCACAAGGGCCCCAACATCAGTCGTATCAGGTTCATAGCCCATCCCATTCACAAGCTTTTAATTCATATGCGCCGAGCACTGATTCGCTGCCAAAGCCACCTAAGGTGCATCTGCCGCCCTTTGATGGCTCCAACCCTAGGGATTGGGTTGCACAGGCCCAACACTATTTTAGACTTTACCATGTTCTGCCCGAACATCGTATTTCGCATATTTCATTCTATATGCAGGGGACAGCGCTCAGTTGGTTTAATTGGATGATAAATAATGAGATGATCAGTACATGAGAAGCGTTTGTTCAAGATTTATTCTCACGATTTGGCCCATCCTCTTTTGAGAATCATCAAGCAGAGCTCTTCAAATTGCAACAATTGGGTTCCGTAATGGATTATCAAAAGGAGTTTGAACAACTTTCTAACTTTTTCACAGGTTTGTCTCATGAGGCCCGTATGAATTGTTTTATTTCGGGTTTGAGGTCTGATATTCGTAATGAGTTGGCTGTTATGAAGCCACACTCTATGCATCATGCAGTTGGTTTGGCTAAATTGTTTGAAAATAAAATTTTTGAGAACAAAACTCAATTTGTGGCTAGCCCACACATGGATTCCTCTATAAGTCTGCCTAATCCATCACTTGCACCCCAAAATAAGCCACCTTTACCCGTTCGCCGATTGTCGCCAAGTGAGATGCAAGAACGACGTTTGAAAGACCTTTGTTTTAATTGTGACGAGAAATTTGGCCTAAACCACAGATGTAGGTCCCCACAATTTCTAATGCTTCTTGAGGATGAGGGTTTGCAACATGCATCTTCAAGACTCAACCAAGGCTTTTTACCACTAGTCGAGAACGGATCGGGCCGAGAAGATCAGCCCATGGGCCTTGAGGACAAGGCCTCTTTTTCAGAGGTGGGCATTGATACGGGCCAACATAATATTATTGGGCCACTTATTAATTCAAGGCCCAATCGTGGGAAGATGAAGTCAACATGGTAAATTGATTATGAGTTAGTTCTATATTAGGAGTCTTATGTTAGTCTTAGATTAGGAATCTTTATTTAATTAGAGTAGTATTAGATTTCTATTTCCTTTAGTAGTCGAGGTTTATTTTGTCTAGGTTTATTAGTATAAATAGTCCAAGTCTTGTAATTTTTATTCATTCAAGAACAATAAAGTTTTAGTTAAATTTAATTATTTGTCTCTCTTCTCTCTCAATTAATTCTTGGAGCTCGTTCTAGCTCGAATAGAACCATATCCCTAACAATTGGTGCTTTCATTGAGAGAGAAGAACTGATAATCAATTTCCCTTCTAAAGTCCCTTTTTACCAGATTTCATTTTTTCTGTACTTTGAAGTTACTGCAGCTAATCGTTCAAAGGATTTAATGAAATTAAGTTTCTATTTTTCAGAAGCTGGTATGATGGACTCTCTCCAATTTTTAATACCGTTTAAGCTATTTCAAACTTGAACTGAAAGCAATGCTACGAATTAATCAACATGAAAACCACATTAAGTTTAATGAAATGTACACTACAACTATAGTATCAAATGAAAAATAGCCAAAAAATAAATAAAAAATTACGTATCTTTATCATCATTTCATATCATAAAAGTCTTCATATATCCCCAATTTAAACACAAAAAGGTAAAATTTGCTAAGCATTAACATGACCAAATTTCTCATATATACTTTTTTCTAGATTACAAGGGCCAGTTTCTGTACCATCCAGCCCATGCGGAAACGAGGCCACTTATGCCTAGTGTAACAGTATGGTTACAGAAAGGATTAGGCTCAATATCAGCCAATGCAATAAACAAATCCGACAAATTAGCAGCCACTGCCATCAATCTCATCACCCTATCACCCCTTATTTTCTTAATCTTCTCCTCTGCTTCTTTCGTTAACTCATCTCCTGATGACTTTATAATCCCTCTCTCAACCTTAATCCCCTCGTGTATCATTATGAAATCAGATATCATGAAAAATATGTACCCAAATGACTCACCAAAAGCTGAAATGAAGCTCATTTTCCTAGCCAACTTTGCATCCAACACCCCAATCCTTGACAACCATAGGAAATGGTCGAAAAAGAAGTAGACCATTTCGCCTGCATTGGAAAGGACGGCGAGCACGCGAAAGGTTGTTGTGGGTCCTGGGCCTCGTCTGAGGGCGTTGAAGCCCGTTAGGAACCGTCCGCTTCGAAAGGCCTTCCGGCTGAGGCCCGAGGCCACTTCCCATTGCTTGGCCTTAGCTGCAACCTCGGGACGGGTTTTTTCGACGTGCCAGTGAACTAGTTTTGATACGTATTGGAAAGTCTTGACAAGTTTGTCAATGCCATCTCTCTTTGCTAGAAAGATTACCAGTTTGTCAACCGTATAATTCATTTTTTTCTTGAGTCTGGTGATTGAGAATGCTAGTTGCAAATGGGCTTGTTGGAAGAGGTTTTGTAAATTGTAATGATATAAAATTTGAGGAGAGCCACACAACTTATGCGATGTATTTATTTTATTGGATAAAATCAGATTAATATATATATATGGTTGGACAATATTGTTTTGTCCTCTGTAACACTCAATCAGAAGGCCATGAGGTTCTGTATTCTGTTTTTGTCTACACTAAGAGTCAAAGATGAGCCACCAATTTTGGAGGTGGGATTGTGGATAAATATCATTTTGTGTTGGAATTATCATTTACATGTTGTTGTTATCTGAATAATTTTATAATCTCCATGGCTTGTATATATACGTTACTAGCTCGTTTACTATCAAAATCTAGTTATGTATTCACTACTGCTTAAAGCAGTAATTGTCTCGCAATAATAAGTTATGATAATGCAATTGCCAGCAAGTTGTTCTATTTTGCAAACCTATTGAATTAGGAATTCGTTCTCTTCAAGCAAACAGCACTAATTAATTAAACGGTGTATTTGGAATTTTGAATCATATAGAGAGTAGTAGGGAAAAAAACATGTTTGTAACCATAACTTGGCAGCTTAACAACTTTATACCTTAAGTTATCACCTATCAAATTTGGTACCCAACTTGGCAACTTGGTCGAATTTGCAAACCCCAGCGGCAACTTAACAACTTTGATACATTAAGTTATCACCTATCAAATTTGTTACCCCAACTTGGCAACTTGGTCGAATTTGCAAACCCCAACGGCAGACCACTCTAATCGCCGCCCCTCTTGTCATACGTGGCACGCCGTTGACCAAAATTTGGGAATTTGAACTTTAGACCTCCACGTAGTTGCCAACATGGAATTACAAAAATAAAAATTAAATAAAAACTTATATACTAATATTTATATCTTTAAAATAGAATCATTAACTCTTAAAAGTTTGTGTTTATAATATTCTTTAAAAAAAATCTTAAAAAATTTATGTTTAAATCCATGACAATAAGTCAATTAATTCTTAAAAGTTTATAACAAATTCTCTACAAAAATTAATTAATTCTAAAAAAATCATTTCGATTTTAGATGTTAAAATATAGTAATCAATTTTTAAATAGGTAATTCATTTCATTTTTATCTCTTTGCTTATTTTGTTGCATTTAGTACGTTGCCTTGTTTGAAAAAGAAAAAAAGAAAAAAAAAACTTACAAGTTAACTTTATCACCAGTTGAGAAAAATTTAAAATAATCATTATAATATATAGAAATCTTAACTCGTAATAACATAATTGTATAATATTAATTTCTAAGTAATTAAATAAATCATCATCTTCTCCAAACTCTCCGTCACGCCACCGCCGTTGCACCTCTCGCCCAACCGTTCTACACTTCGTCTTTTTTCTTTTCCGTTACCTCCAGAAACTTTAGCTTCCCGTTTGCATCTTTCAGTCTTTCACCATAGGACGGCGGATTCGACGGAGAAAGCCCAATTCACCATTCATCCTTACACCATGTACGAATGTTTCTCTTCAAGCTTCGAAACCTGGTCGTCAACTTACATCGTGATGACGTTGTTCCAGAGCTGGAGTCGCCGGAGTAATTGATTTTGGCGTGAATGTCGAGGACGACTGATGGGGCGGTGATTTCTTTAATCACAAGTGCAGCAATGGGGCGGTTGTTTTTTGAAGTGCATCACTAATTTAATTGTTGGATGGCTGATAATGCAACTTTAACAAAGTTGGGGCGGTATTATTTTACATTGTGGAGCAAGCCAAGTGTTTGGAAGCCTGCTATCACGGCATTTGAAATCAATCCCAACAAATTACAACAAAACATATATAATTCTTCTCTTATAAAATAAGAGTGTTATTAGTGTGTTGTGAGTGTGAGGTAAAAGTAGAGAGTTTGTGCGACTTTACTACGGTAAAAGTCGGAGAGTTGTAATTCCTATTTTACACTCATAGTGAAGTTCTTCTACCTTGCCCGTGGTTTTTCACCCTAAATTAATTTGGGGTTTTCCAGTAAAATCTGTGTGTCGTATTTTTCCGTCTTTTAATTATTGCCGTGTTTTTTCCGCTCTATCGAGAAGGGTCCACTTTACAACAAGTAGTATCAGAGCCTCGGTTCATATCCGGGGTCTCGGTGATATCTGTGGGTATCGTACTAAAATTATTTTTCAGTGACGGTGGTACGTGATAGAAGCAATGACGGCAAAATTCGAGATCGAAAAATTCAACGGGAGTAATTTCTCGTTGTGGAAGCTGAAGATCAAAGCCATCTTACGGAAAGATGGGTGTCTCGCGGCGATCGGCGACAGGCCGGTGGAAATCACAGATGATACAAAGTGGAACGAGATGGACGGCAATGCTATCGCAAATATTCACCTAGCGTTAGGTGATGGCGTGTTGTCAAGCGTTGAGGAGAAGAGGACAGCTAAGGAGATATGGGATCATCTCAACAAGCTGTATGAGGCAAAGTCTCTACACAACAAAATTTTCCTTAAACGGAAATTGTACACACTGAGGATGGCGGAATCTACCCCAGTAACTGAGCACCTCAATGTTTTAAATACTCTATTTTCTCAATTGACATCGTTGAGTCATAAAATAGAAGTGGTTGAACGTGCTGAAATTCTGCTGCAAAGTCTGCCCGATTCGTATGACCAACTTGTCATCAACTTAACAAATAATGTCCTCACGGATTATTTGGTCTTCGACGAAATTGCAGCCGCTATTCTGGAAGAAGAGAGTCGGCGCAAGAACCGAGAAGACATGGAGGCAAGTACGCAACAAGCAGGTGCCTTGTCGGTGACGAGAGGGAGAACGGCGGAGCGCGGTGCAAGTGGGAGTAAGAAACAGGGGAGATCCAAGTCAAAGACCAACGGCAGTTGTTGGCACTGTGGCAAGAAAGGTCACTTGAAGAAGGACTGTTGGAATCTTAAGGATTCAAACCAGAAGAGTTCTAATCCTCAGGGGAACGTTGCTAGCACTTCAGATGATGGTGATGTACTATGCTGTGAAGCAACAATAGCTATTCGAGGTATGCGTGGCTTCGATGATGTATGGCTTATTGATTCAGAAGCCAGTTTTCATATGACTCCCCGGAGGGAGTGGTTTCATGAGTATACACCGATCGCTGGAGGATCTGTGTATAGCTGTAAAAATGAACCTTTAAAAGTTGTTGTTGTTGGTACGATCAAGCTGGAGATGCATGACAGGATTGTTCAGACCATTTGAGATGTCCGACACGTGGAGGGATTATGCAAGAATTTGTTGTCTTATGGACAACTGGATGATCTTGGTTGTGAGATTGGGTCCCGAAACAAGATCATGAAAGTTAAAAGGGGTGCGCTTGTACTGATGAAGGCGGACAAGATTGCTGGAAACTTATGCATGGTACAGGGAAAGGCTCTGCAAGTGGGAGAAGCGTCAGTGGCTTCATCTGAGTCGATTGAGAAATCATCAATGATTTGGCATCAGCGGCTCGGGCATATGTCAGAACAAGGCATGAAGGTTCTTGCAAAGAAGAAACTACTTCTGGGCCTCACAAAGGTATCTTTACCTTTTTGTGATCATTGTGTTGTTGGCAAACAACATCGTATAAAGTTTCGTAGTTCAGATTCTAGAAGTAAAGTCATTCTAGAATGGATTCACTCTGACGTGTGGCAAGCACCAGTACTATCCATGGGAGGTGCAAAGTATTTTGTGTCTTTTATAGATGATTATTCCAGGAGATGTTGGGTGTACATGATCAAGAGTAAGGTCGAGGTGTTCTCGATGTTCAAGACGTACAAAGCGCTGGTGGAACTTGAATATGGGAAAAAGATCAAGTGCCTTAGATTTGACGATGGAGGGGAATATACTGGCAAGGAGTTTGAAGACTTCTGTAAAGATGCTGGGATTAAGAGGCAGTTTACTACGGCATACACTCCGCAGCAAAATGGGGTGGCAGAGCGGATGAACAGGACCTTGTTGGATAAAACAAGAGCCATGATGCAGGCTGCAGGCTTAGAAAAGTCGTTCTGGGCAGAAGCAATCAATACCGCCTGTTATGTGGTGAACCGATCTCCGTCAACAGCACTGGGGCTGAAAACACTGATGGAGGTGTGGACAGGTAAACCAGTTGATTATTCTAATCTCCATGTATTTGGGAGTCCCGCTTATGTTATGTTTAATACTCAAGAGAAAACGAAGCTGGACCCAAAATCCAGGAAGTGTTTGTTCTTAGGGTATGCTAAAGGAGTGAAGGGGTATCGCTTGTGGGACCCCACTGCCCACAAGATTATTGTAAGCAGAGATGTTATCTTCACGGAAGATAAGAAAGGAAATGATAGCAGCACAGGAGAAGATCCAAAAACTACGACAGTAGTAGTCGAGAAGGATGCTGAGCATGAGGGTCCTGCAGAACCAGAGCATGAACCTGAGGAGACAACGGAGCCTGGAGTCTCGGGGATACGTCGATCGACACGTGTCATGAGACCACCAGGCTGGCACTCAGACTATTCTATGGAGAACAATGTTGCATATTGTCTTTTAACTGAGGACGGGGAGCCATCAACTCTCCAGGAAGCAATGAGCAGTTCAGATGCAGCTCAGTGGATGGCAGCAATGCAGGAGGAAATCGAAGCACTCCATAAGAATAAGACGTGGGAACTTGTGTCTCTACCACAAGGGAGGAAACCCATTGGCAACAAATGGGTGTACAAAATCAAACGTAACAGTGATGACCAAGTGGAGAGGTATCGTGCACGATTGGTGGTGAAAGGATATGCTCGGAAGGAGGGGATTGATTTCAACGAAATATTTTCTCCGGTGGTCCGAATGACAACTGTGCGGGTGGTTCTGGCGATGTGTGCTACATTTGAGTTACATCTTGAACAGTTAGATGTAAAGACAGCTTTTCTTCATGGTGATCTTGAAGAAGAAATTTATATGCTCCAACCGGAAGGATTTATTGAAGAAGGAAAAGAGAACTTAGTTTGCAGGTTGAGTAAATCTTTGTACGGTCTCAAACAGGCGCCGAGGTGTTGGTACAAAAGTTTTGGTTCATTCATAATGAGCCTTGGATACAACAGGCTGAATGCAGATCCTTGTGCATATTTCAAGAGATCTGGTGATGACTTTGTTATTTTACTGTTGTATGTTGATGACATGTTGGTTTCAGGCCCCAACAAAGCTCGTATTGAAGAATTGAAGGCTGAACTGGCTAAGGAATTTGAAATGAAGGACTTAGGACCAGCAAACAAGATTCTAGGGATGCAAATCCACCGAGACAGAAATAACAGGAAGATTTGGCTTTCTCAGAGGAACTATCTGTTAAAGATTTTGCAGCGGTTCAGTATGCAAAATTGTAAGCCAATCTCTACTCCTCTTCCTGTTAATTTCAAGTTATCCTCAAGTATGTGTCCTAGCAGTGAAGAAGAGAGGAGGGAGATGTCTCGAGTACCGTATGCATCAGTAGTGGGAAGCTTAATGTTTGCTATGATATGTACTAGACCAGACATTGCACATGAAGTGGGAGTGGTTAGTCGATACATGGCGAATCCGGGAAGAGAGCATTGGAATACAGTAAAGAGAGTCCTGAGATACATTCAGAGAACCTCAGATGTTGCATTATGTTATGGAGGATCGAGTTTTTCAGCCAGGGGCTATGTTGATTCTGACTATGCAGGTGATCTTGACAAAAGCAAGTCCACGACAGGATATGTGTTTACTCTTGCTGGAGGTGCAGTGAATTGGGTTTCAAAGTTACAGTCAGTTGTTGCGACATCAACAACGGAGGCTGAATATGTGGCAGCTACGCAAGCCAGTAAAGAGGCGATTTGGCTGAAAATGGTTCTGGAGGAACTCGGGCACAAACTAGAGAGTATTTCTCTATTCTGTGACAGTCAGAGTGCGTTGCATCTTGCAAGGAATCCAGCGTTTCATTCCAAGACAAAGCATATTCGAGTCCAGTATCACTTTGTTCGTGAGAAAGTCGAGGAGGGTACTGTGGATGTGCAGAAGATTCACACAAAAGATAACATAGCAGATTTTTTGACGAAGAGTGTTAATGCTGACAAGTTTGTTCAGTGTCGGTCCTCGTGTGGTCTGGTGAAAACGTAAGCAACATGAATGGTGAGGTAGAAAGAATGGTGTGAAGATATGATTAATCTCTAATCAAATCTTCAAGTGGGAGATTGATGGGGCGGTGATTTCTTTAATCACAAGTGCAGCAATGGGGCGGTTGTTTTTTGAAGTGCAGCACTAATTTAATTGTTGGATGGCTGATAATGCAACTTTAACAAAGTTGGGGCGGTATTATTTTACATTGTGGAGCAAGACAAGTGTTTGAAAGCCTGCTATAAATAGCAGGCTTCCCACGGCATTTGAAATCAATCCCAACAAATTACAACAAAACATCTATAATTCTTCTCTTATAAAATAAGAGTGTTATTAGTGTGTTGTGAGTGTGAGGTAAAAGTAGAGAGTGTGTGCGACTTTACTACGGTAAAAGTCGGAGAGTTGTAATTCCTATTTTACACTCATAGTGAAGTTCTTCTACCTTGCCCGTGGTTTTTCACCCTAAATTAATTTGGGGTGTTCCACGTAAAATCTGTGTGTCGTATTTTTCCGTCTTTCAATTATTGTCGTGTTTTTTCCGCTCTATCGAGAAGGGTCCACTTTACAACAACGACGTGGCGGGTTTCGTTGTCGGAGAAGAATGGTCTTGACGGTTGGGAGGTGAGGTCCAATTCGAAACGGTTGTGGTGCGTTTTAGTTTTGTGCAGTGGAAGGGTGGGGTTGTGGTGAGGTGGGTGGGGGTTGGGGAAGAAGAAGACATTTGTAAAAATAATTAAGAGAATTAAGAATTTATTGTTTGTTTTATAGAAATAAATAATACGTTAAGATTTAGTACTTTTTTTAGAATATAAATTTTAAGAATTTACTAATTATGTTTTAGGAATATTAATATTTTTTTTTCAAATTGTAAATATATAATTAGTGATATAAATATAAAAGCTTGTTTAATCAAATTATTATTAAGGGATATAAATTTTGATTTTTTTCAAGCATAAAAAATGACATGTCAGCATTCAAGTGTTTAAAATTGGTCAAAATCCCCAAATTTTGAGTCAACGGCGTGTCACGTATGACAAGAGGGACGACGATTAGGGTGGTCCACCGCTGGGGTATGCAAATTCGACCAAGTTGCCAAGTTGGGGTACCATACTTGATAGGTGACAACTTAGAGTACAAAAGTTGCCAAGATGCCAAGTTATGGTATGAAACATGATTTTTTCCCGAGAGTAGTCATCATGACTCTTGACTTTTTCTATTCGTGGACTGCTGTTATACCCCTAAATATAAACGAAGATGTTAACCGTATAAAAGAAAATACGAGATCAAAGAGAATATTAGTCCTAAATCAACATGATTAATAAATGGACAATACTATTGTCACAAGTACTCCCGATGAGTTGTACCCACTCCCAACGAGGAGGCCCATCGGGTGTGACCAATACCGCTCGGTTACTAACCCAAAGCGGTAGGAGTGGCCATCCGACGAGGGCACCTAGCGTCCCTCGAAAAGTCACGATGACTCAAAACTAGATATCAGGGTGGCATCGGATAAAGAGCAAACCCGGATGGATCCACCTGATTCAGATATCCATCACGACACCGAGCAGGGCCCCAATGGACTCTCAGTCCCAGAACCATGACAAAAACACTTCCTTGCTATACACTCTCAACACAAACGCTCTCGGAGCACTACCCCATACTTCCCTGCTACGCACTCCTAGCACAAACGCCCTCGGAACATTACTCCTGTCGACCAACCGATAGGTTAGAACTTAACAATGACGCAACAACTACAGAACGACACTCTCCGATCCACGATAGCCAAAACCTCTCGGAGATCACCACATTAATAAACACCCCCTCGGAAAATACCCTGAAGAAAACATTTAAGAGTACCCACCTCTCGGAAAAGCACTATCCCTAAGAGAACACCCAGACTCGGCCCTAGAGTCACCATATGAAACAATGAGCTCTCGGAAGCAAAGAAGACAATCCACCCCTTATCATAAAGAAGACAAAAGCTCTCGGAAGAAGATAAAATGATACAGTCAGCAAGATAGACGTTATCCTATTGGTTAAAAGACCATTGTAACGCGTGTAAAGCACCACCACATGCATAACGACACCTGTAAACACATGCATAACGACACTTGTCCCTAAGAAATCTATATAAGCAGAGGAAGAAGAGAAAAAAAAAGGAGGAGAAAAAATTACACCTACAGACTCGGAGAATACGAGGAAAGACTCGGAAAAGAGAGTGAAATATAGTTAATAAAAGGAAGGAAGGTTCTTGTCAATTTTTCTCTCTTATTAGCATAGCATTTAATTTTGAACCACGGGCAAAGGCGTTCCAACCCAAATAAATAATTCAGTTAATAGGAAATAACTCAGAACCCGTTAACAAAATGGCGCCGTCTGTGGGAACGCCATAAGATTTTTCTTTGAGAGCGTTCAAGAACAATGCCTATCATGGAGAATTTATTCTATAGCGGGAGTCGTCCTCAACAATCTCAATTTTCTGAAGAAGCTCTATCCAGTCACAGATGCGAAGAGAGGGACTTTATTAATGTCCCTCGTTCCGTCTTTGAAAGACTTATAGAGACTAGAGCCCGAAGAACCTCGCTCGGATATGTGGATCCTCATGGTTCATCCCCTCAATCCTCTCGCCCCCAACATCCCTGGACCGAGGAAGGTCGGGCTCAATCTAGGTGGAGCCCTGCCTCCGAACACTGGGGCTATGAAACCCCTCAGAATGGTCAAGCACATTATGACTATCGTGAAGCGCGCCGAGTCGGCCATCAAGAGCGTAGAAGAATGGTTCCAGAACTTCATGCACCCTTCCCCTCTCCAGGGGAGGATCAAACCATATGGGGAATTCTCGAGGGTCTAAGGAAAGAGGTGGGTGATATTAAAAATACAATGGGACCCAAGGAAGAACTTACCTTTAAAACATCCCCTTTTACCCCCGAGATAGCCTTGGCCTCTATCCCCGCTGGGATGAGGCCCGTAAATGGTCCTCTGTATACAGGTGATGCAGATGAAAAGGATCCACATGATCATATACACCAATACTTGGTAGGGATGGATCTCAACTCCGCCCCAGACCACGTTCTCTGCCGCGTGTTCCCTGTAACCTTAGGAGGACGGGCACAGTCGTGGTTCACTCAACTTGCACCTGGGTCCGTCGACAACTTTGATCGACTAGCCCACTTATTTGTAAGGCATTTTGCTTGCAACCGGCGATATCCTAAATCCGCCACACATCTTTTCACCGTTAAACAAAAAAAGAATGAACCTCTGCGAGAGTACATAAAGCGCTTTACAGATGCGGCGCTGGATGTTCCGAACGTTAGTACCACTATTTTGGCGGACATACTCACACAAGGGCTCCGGGCAGGCGAATTCTTCCGTTACCTTACAGGAAATCATATCACTGATATGAATGAGCTAATGCAGCAAGCGGAGACTTATATTTTAATGGAGGAGGCTGAAGGCACGAAGAGACGCCTTGAGAACAATGACAATGAACATCGCGAATCCACCGAGCGGGAAGTAAAGGCCAAGGAAAGAAACCGGGAAGGAAAACATCCCCAACGAAGAGACGAGAGTGGTCCAGTCAAGAAATTCCTTAAACCAGTACCTTTGCCCCCAATGACCATTGCCCCCGTAGAAGTACTCAACGTGATGCGAGGCAGCACCGAATTGCGATGGCCAAGGGAAGCCCGGTTCCCCGACAGAAACAGGGATACGGGTAAGTATTGTAAATACCACAAGACTTATGGACATACCACCGAAGAGTGTACCACCTTGCAAAGGGAGGTGCTCCGCCTCTTAGAGGCCGGATACCTTAAAAACTACCTCAAGGTAAACAACCCCGAGCATCCCCCTCGTTATACCTACAAGAGACCCCGACAGGAAGAAGAAGAAAAAGATCAAGAAACTCCCCATCGGAAGCCACGAGAGAAAACGATAAGGCGGCAAACCCCGCCCCCTCCCCCGGAAACATACAAAAATAACGCGCCCTCGGGGCGCACTATCAGTATGATAGAAGGAGGAGATCTCTCGGTGACATCACAAGGAAAAAAGAAGCAATACTTGAAAGAGGCTAGGAGGGCAGAACACGGGTTATTCGTGGGGTCTATCCAAGGTACAAAGCTTCCTAGCATTTCCTTTGGACCCGCAGATTTAAAAGGAGTAATTTATCCCCACGAAGATCCCCTGGTGATAGAAGCGGTGATATACGGGATTGACGTCCAAAGGATACTGGTTGATACCGGTAGTTCCGTAGATGTCTTGTTTCTTTCCACTTATCTGGCCATGGGATTACGGAAGGAACGATTAGAAGTAGCTGAAGTCCCGTTAATTGGTTTCTCGGGAGAAACCTCCAATACGTTAGGAACTGTGACGCTCCCAATGTCGTGGGGAGAGGGAGCTCTTCGAAGAACAGAGCCCACAAAATTTTGGGTGGTAGAAGCTTCGTCAAGAACGTACAACGCAATATGTGGGCGACCCTCCATTCGAGCCTTCGAAGCAATCCCTTCAACTCTCCATCTCAAGGTAAAATTCCCAACCCTATCAGGTATCGGAGAGGTCCGAGGAAGCCAGGCAAAGGCTCGGGAGTGCCGTATGAATGCCCTCCCTCCAGAAAAGGACGGATCTATCCTCGGAAATAGCAAAAAGCGAAAAGTAGAGGAAGAACGAGCACAACCCGTAGAGGAGCTGAAATTAGTGGCACTCGTAGAGGGAAGCCCGGAGAAAGTTGTTAAAGTAGGGACCCAAATGGAGCCTGAAGTGGAAGCCCAACTGATTCCCATCTTAAAAAAATTCAACCATATTTTTGCATGGGAAGACGGCCCGCCAGGACAAATCAGCAATAAGGTATGTCAACATTTCCTTAATGTAAAACCCGGGGCTAAGCCGGTCCAACAGAAAAAGAGAAAGATGGGCCCCGAGCGCAACAAAATCATCCGGTCGGAGATTCAACGACTCCTAAGCCTACGACAAATCAGAGAAGTCATTTATCCTGAGTGGCTGGCCAACGTGGTCTTAGTCCCGAAACATGGGGGCAAGTGGCGAATGTGCGTGGATTTCACTAATCTCAACGACGCGTGCCCTAAGGATTGCTATCCCCTCCCAAGCATTGACCAATTGGTAGATTCGACAGCAGGCTGCGCCCTCTTGTCTACCCTAGATGGGAACCAGGGATACAATCAAATCCCGATGGCCGTTATGGATCAAGACAAGACTAGTTTTATCACAGACGCGGGCACCTGTTGCTACCTAGTGATGCCCTTTGGGCTCAAGAATGATGGGGCTACCTATCAACGATTGGTAAGTTTAATGTTTGCAGGATATATCGGAGATACGGTGGAGGTCTATGTGGATGATACAGTCGTCAAAAGACGTTCCGCTTATGACCATCCCGAGGACTTACGAAAGGCCCTAGCCATCATGGACCAGTTCGGAATGAAAGTTAATCCTAAGAAATGTTCTTTTGGCATCAGAGGGGGCAAGTTCCTCGGATACATGGTTACGGAAAGGGGAATAGAAGTGAACCCCGAAAAGGCTGAAGCTATCCTAGGGTTATCTACCCCAAAGACAATCAAAGACGTGCAAAAACTTACGGGCCGAATGGCCTCCTTAAGTCGGTTTGTTTCCAAATCGGCAGAAAAAGGGCTTCCATTTTTTAAGGTGTTACGTAATATCAAGGAGTTTCAATGGACCCCGCAATGTGAAGAAACTCTCCAACAGCTGAAGAATTACATGGTGAAACCTCCTTTATTGGTATAACCGACGTCACATGAAGAACTTTTTGTGTATTTGTCCGTCAGAGAAGAAGCCATAAGTGTGGTGCTAGTTAAAGATCAAAACAAGGAGCACCACCCCGTATACTATGTAAGTAAGACTCTCCTACGAGCCGAAACAAGGTATACTCAAACCGAAAAACTTGTCTTAACCTTGATTACCACGGCTCGAAAACTCCGTCCCTACTTTCTATCTCACCCCGTGACCGTGTTAACCAAACACCCGTTGCGAGCAATTCTTAACAAGCCCGAGACCTCGGGGAGATTGATAAAGTGGGCCGTGGAGCTCACTGAATATGGCATTTCTTATGCCCCAAGACCCTCTGTCAAAGCACAAGTACTAGCAGATTTTGTGACGGAAATGACGGAATAGGAAATGAAGAAAGAACACCCCTATGGCACATTTATGTGAATGGCTCCTCTGTGAACACACATGGGGGGGCAGGAATAGTACTAGCAAATCAAGAAGTCGAGGAGGAGATACTCCACTTCGCAGTCAGAATTGACTACCCCTTGTCTAATAACGAAGCCGAGTACGAGTCTCTTCTCATAGGAATGAGACTTGCCCGAGAAGGTGCTATCAGAAAAATAATCATCCACAGTGACTCGCAACTAATTGTGCAGCATATCAATGGCTCGTACGAATCTAAAGAAGAAAGGATGCAAGCATACCTTCAAGCGGTTCGCCACAGACGGGAATGGTTTGACGAGTGCAAAATAGTCCAAGTCCCACAGAAGGAAAATCAAGAGGCGGACGCCCTGTCCAAAATGGCCACCCAAGCGGCCGTTATTCGCACTCGGAAGATTACCTTGCTTCAAGTTACCGAGTCCGAGAAAGCCGAAAGTCAGGAGGTGAATGCCACTATAGACCCCCTGACCAGTTGGGTGACCCCAATCAAAGTCTACCTACAGGACCCGGAGGGCTATTCCACAAATAAAACCACGCAACGACTTTTGGCCAGGAAAAATATCAGAAACCCACGAGGGAACATGCGGTAGTCATACGGGCGGAGAAAGTATGGTCGGGCGCCTAATTCGCCAAGGTTATTACTGGCCCACAATGGCCAAGGATTGCAAAGACCATGCCGAGAGGTGCAAACCGTGTCAAGCTTATGCCCCTCGGGTTCATCAGCCTGCGGCCCCATGGGAATCGCGCACAACCCCCTGCCCGTTGTCTAAATGGGGCATAGACATAGTGGGACCTCTTACACCCGATGCCGGGCAAAAGAAGTTTCTCCTCGTAGCAGTGGACTATTTCACCAAATGGGTGGAAGCGGAGCCAATGGCCCGTATAATCGCAGGCGCGGTCATCAACTTCTTATGGAGGAACATCCTGTGCCGTTTTGGGATCCCTCGGAACCTGGTAAGCGATAATGGCCTACAATTTACCGACCAGGGGTTAGAAAAGTGGTGCGACCATTGGGAAATTAAGCACCGCTTCGCTTCAGTAGGATACCCTCAAGCTAACGGCCAAGTAGAGAGGACTAACCGAACTCTCTTAAAGAATATGAAGGCCCGACTCGACTGGCACAAAGCTAGGTGGGTGGAAGAAATTCCTGGCATACTATGGGCCTATCGGACCACGCAAAGCGCGGCCACGGGCGAAACTCCCTTCAGCCTAGCCTATGGCTGCGAAGCTGTTGTGCCTACGGAAGTCTCTATAGAGAGCTGGCGAGTGAGAGAGTACGAGGAAGTGGCTAACAGTTCTAACCTAGCCCTTACCCTCGACTTCCTCGAAGAAAAAAGAATGCGGGCAACAACCCGAAATGAAGAGTACAAGGGCCGGATGTCCCGGTACTATAACTTAAAGGTGAAACCCAGGACTTTTCAAGTCGGGGACCTAGTGATGAAACGGGTCGGAGCCTCCAAAACGTAGGCAAGCTCGAGCCACGATGGGAGGGACCGTACAAGATAGCGGGGATTGTCGGACCTGCAACATATCTCCTCGCCAACTCCGAGGACGCTATCCTTAGCAATTCTTGGAATGCCTTTAACCTGAGGAAGTACTATGCGTAATGTAATGAAACAGCTTTGTATCTAAATAAAGTTGTTTACAAATAGTGCCTGTACAATACACGGGAAATAAGGTTGCTCGACAAAATTATGACTCCTTATCTATGAGTCATACTAGCAACCTAACCCGAGGGACCATCAAACGTGAAACACATGATCCCACACAAAAAGTAGATTGGACCATACAGGAGTCCTAAAAAACACAAAAAACTTTAAGCATCCTCTATCGGACGCTTTCCTTCCCTAATCAGACGGCGGCGGTCCGCCGTGGACATATCACCCGGATCTCCCGTAGACGCGATCGGTCCCGGTGAAGGAGGAGCCTCTGGGAACACCTTATGAATATCCAACTCGGGAATCACCATGTCCGAAGGGAATCCAGGTAAAGCTTCCGTGGTATCCCGGCACAAGTAATACCCCATGCGGACTAGATCACGCATCTCCTGCTCAAGGGATTCGCGAAGGACAGAAGGCCCCACAACACCCAAAACCACTTGAACACGGGCCAGCACTAACTCTACTTCATGGGCTCGAGTTAACTCCAGCACCCGTAAGTTCGCTGCATCCCTCTCCTTGATAACCCGCAATAGTTGTTCGTCGACAGAACGAACTTGCTTTCGGAAATCATCTAACATGTCCTCTAGACTTGTTACTCGAGCTTTCTTCATCGTCAAAAGACGCTCCAAATCCCATGATTTGTTCCGCTCTGCCTGCAAAAGGATAGCATGAGCCTCATCAGAATTCTCCTGATCATTCCGCAACTGATCCACCTCTTCTCGAGCATCCAGCGAACCTTGCTCTAGCTCATCCCTACGGCGGTACACCAACTCCGTATCTGAGGAGGATCCGCCTCGAGATCCGATGGCGCTCAACACCATGTAGATCTGTGAACAAATAATTGCATATCTTCAGAAAACTAGTAAAGGTTAGTATCAAGTAAAATAAGAATATACTACCTCGCATAAATCTTTGCATACTAAGTCTTGAAGGCCCGATAAGGGTAGCGACTTCATATGCTCGCAATCAGTAGCATTCAAAAGACCGCTTAGGTAATTGCGGCAAAAACTAATCGTCCCCATAACAGAGGGAGACAGGACGCCACTTCCGAGTGGCTCCGACCTGATAATAGGGGGATTTCCATCAAAAGACAGCCCCGAGACGTGGTCGAAACCCTCTCCGAGCAGAATAGGGGCTCCCACAACTAGAGACAGAGCACCCTCCTCAAAAGCTTGCACAGTCCTCGTATCCCCCCAAGAGGAAGAATACGGTGCCAACGGAGGTAAAGGAATATCCGCCTGCGCAAGCGCAGCTATCGGATCATATTCAGGCGCCACGAAACTCACTAGGGGGGCTACCACGGGCGAGTCCCCTGCCCCCGAGGGGCCAGCCACCTCATCCAAACTCAGACTCTCGGACAAATCATTGTCCGAAGTATTATACCCACTATTCATTACCTTCCCTAGGAAAGTTTCACTGAAAGGTTCAATGGCAAAAGCCCCCATTTCCGCGCCTGTCAAAACCAGAAAATAAAGTGACAACAGGAACATTAAAATACCATAAGAGAGAGTTCTAAAAGAAAAGAAACTAACGAAAAAAGAAATTGCTATAGAGAGGCTGCTGTGGAAGATTGAAGAGTTCCACCCCCTGCTGTAAGCCAGCCATAATCAGTGTTTCCGGGAACTCCAGCAGGCTACTGATATCGTACATCCCCGAAAAAAGCCCGCTACTTGATAGGGTATCCCACTCTCTTCTCAAAATCGATTCGGCATGAGTAATATAACCCAGCCCCCATTGAAGCGGTACTCCCCATGACCTAGCCGACAAGCCCCTCGGACGTACAAAGAAGAATCCCCTTTTCCAATCTGTTCTATTATTACGGAAGTGGGACACGTTCAGAAAGGCCTTCCTCTTGTCCCGATGGGCCAGGCTGAAGAAATGGAGACCGCCCGAGCAAGGGCGCAGGTTGAATATAGCCCCAATCGATAGGGAGATAGTTGCAATTTCAGTAACTCGGAACACAAAATATATCCCATCAGGTAACGATAGGAATTCGGAGTCAGTTGACTCGGGCATACTTGCCAGTAGTGAAACAAAGTCTGAAGAAAAGGGTGAAAAGACACCCGTAACCCACACCTCATTTGCTCCCGGAAAATGGTGAGATATCCCGATGGAGGATCATAAGCCCTCTGTTCAGGATGCGGTATTATTATGTCATACTCATCAATGTCCAGGTTGTATTGGGCAAAAAGGGCCGTAACAGAAGCACCATGCTCACTCCCAACAGCAGTACCAACACGCCCTGGCCCCATCATCCTCTCTGGCTCCAACATGAGCCTGATAAACACCGACGACTCATCTACCAAGGGATAAGGGTCACGACTCGTGAACACTTGGCGTATGTGGTTCATGCGAGAGAGAGATTCCTCCCGAGATATAGACACGGTCCTCACAGAATTACCTCTACCCCCGCGAACCCTGCGCTCATTATGTCTGCTCCCCTGGACCGAGTTCTCCGAGGTTGCGTGTCGTACTCCTAACGATGAGGAAGGAGTCCGAACCAAATTCCGAGGAGAATGACGGGGCGAAGATGATTCATCCTGCTTAAAAAACGGGGGCATCATTTTGACAAGGTATGCAGTTCACTTACTTTACTTAAAAGAAACTCCGCTTTTCAAAAAACGTGACAAAGCATTAAACGGTAAAAATTGTGTGTAATTCTGAGAGAATTACTGAACAAACTACTTATACCATCTCAGAGAGAGAATAAAAAGCTTGAGCTGTCTAAACTAGTTAGTGGGATACACGTGTCCAAAAATTTTCTTATTTAAGAAAAAGTGGCTACATGCCAAGCGACACCTCACCCTTAATCTTTAGCTTAGTCAGCAAGCCTTTCTATTATTTTAGAGAAAACTAAGATAATAAATCAAGTAATTATAAAAATAATAAAATATAGTCCCCTTACCTCACGAAGACCACTGAATAAAATTTCCTCGTCTCTACGAGAGCGATTGAAATTTGGGGGGGCTAGTGTTAACCGTATAAAAGAAAATACGAGATCAAAGAGAATATTAGTCCTAAATTAACAGGATTAATAAATGGACAATACTATTGTCACAAGTACTCCCGATGAGTTGTACCCACTCCCAACGAGGAGGCCCATCGGGTGTGACCAATACCGCTCGGTTACTAACCCAAAGCGGTAGGAGTGGCCATCAGACGAGGGCACCTAGCGTCCCTCGGAAAGTCACGATGACTCAAAACTAGATATCAGGGTGGCATCGGATAAAGAGCAAACCCGGATGGATCCACCTGATTCAGATATCCATCACGACACCGAGCAGGGCCCCAATGGACTCTCAGTCCCAGAACCATGACAAAAACACTTCTTTGCTATACACTCTCAACACAAACGCTCTCGGAGCACTACCCCATACTTCCCTGCTACGCACTCCTAGCACAAACGCCCTCGGAACATTACTCCTGTCGACCAACCGATAGGTCGGAACTTAACAATGACGCAACAACTACAGAACGACACTCTCCGATCCACGATAGCCAAAACCTCTCGGAGATCACCACATGAATAAACACCCCTTCGGAAAATACCCTGAAGCAAACATTTAAGAGTACCCACCTCTCGGAAAAGCACTATCACTAAGAGAACACCCAGACTCGGCCCTAGAGTCACCATATGAAAACAATGAGCTCTCGGAAGAAAAGAAGACAATCCACCTCTTATCATAAAGAAGACAAAAGCTCTCGGAAGAAGATAAAATGATACAGTCATCAAGATAGACGTTATCCTATTGGTTAAAAGACCATTGTAACGCGTGTAAAGCACCACCACATGCATAACGACACCTGTAAACACATGCATAACGACACATGTCCCTAAGAAATCTATATAAGCAGAGGAAGAAGAGAAAAAAGAAGGAGGAGAAAAAATTACACCTACAGACTCGGAGAATACGAGGAAAGACTCGGAAAAGAGAGTGAAATATAGTTAATAAAAGGAAGGAAGGTTCTTGTCAATTTTTCTCTCTTATTAGCATAGCATTTAATTTTGAACCACGGGCAAAGGCGTTCCAACCCAAATAAATAATTCAGTTAATAGGAAATAACTCAGAACCCGTTAACAGAAGATATGTTCATACATATTAAACCGATGTACTATATTTTGTATATAGATTAAATTTACGATTTTAGTTTATGTTTCGGTGGATTAATTATTAAAATAATTCCAAAACATTCGGAAATTTTCGAAATGTTGTGCAAATAATCCAAAAATGAAGATATAAAAACAAATCATAAAAGTATTTAAAACGAGGCGCATACTACCTCCTGTAAAAATTACATAGTCGTATTACCTCATGTAATATTAAAATTGTACAAAGTATATACTTATTTAAGGAGATGCAGCTCACTTGCCAAAAGCTAGAGTGGATCATAACTTTATTTTACCATTTCTTCGTAAAAGTTTTTTTTTTATAGTTTTCACTTTAAATGAAAAAAAATATTTAACTAATTTACTAGATAAATAAATAAAAAATAATATATTCAAAAAATATAATTTGACAAAAATACAAGTTACAAATACATAGGATTAACAAGGACGTAAGGTGCACCAATGTAAAATAACATGAAAGTGATTTGCCTATTTTAAGATTACAAAGAGAATAATACGCTTATTAGGGACGAAACCACCCTGAGAGCTAGGGTGAGCTCCAACACAAGGTCAATTTTTGATACCAGTCTAAAAGTAATGTAAGTTCCTTAGTAAATTAGAGGTTGTGTTGGAGTGGTAATAATGTTACTCTCATGTTTTATAGGTAATGAGTTCAAAACTTTTAATACAAGTTACAACAATTGTTTTTCTTTTCTTGTTAGATTTTTGCTTCATTTTCTATGATTATTATATATGCTTCGTTTCTACCGAAATAATACAATTTATCAACGTTTCCTTGATTGATGTGAAACGTCAGCCTTGATTTTGCTTGAATCATGGATCAAAGTTTCGATCTTTTTCTTACAAAATCTAATAATTTCGGTTTGGGAAAGCCGAAACAAAATGCATGTGCATTTTCGAAACCACTGCAGTTTTTAGAAATGCATTTTAATTTAACTTTCTTCCATGTAAATGCTCTTCCTAATTACCAATGCTTGTAATTTGTAAATGATCTTATATAAATTCTTTAAAAATTTTGCACAATATATGCTTGCGAGACCTTAAATTTATTAATTCGATATGATACACTATGTCATCTATTTAATAAGAACATAGCTTTTGAGTAATATAATTTGTAAAACATCAATGTAGTTCTCTCAAAAATTATGTATGAAACATTAACAAATTTTTACTATGTTATTGAGTGTATATTACAGAGGAAAATTACATAACTTGTTGTTTCTTTTGAAAATGATGATGAAATTTAATTTAAATCTTATTCTTTTGTAATGTTCACGAATCATTTATGAACAATTTCGAAACGTTTCTAAATTTTCTTGAAATATTTTCCATATTTGATTTATCAAAATATAATCCAAAAAAAGATAAGGTGGTTTTATTGGGTAATTAAGTAGTCAACAAAAGTTATGTTGGTCAAAAAGCAAAAATGTATGGGGTATTTTGGTCTTTAGTAGTTAATCTTATTCATGGTATTATTAGTTGGGAAAGAGGGTTGCCTAACTAATAATACGACAAATAAGATGCCATGTAGAACTAACCCAACTAATTATTATGCAAAGCAAACGAAGTTATATCTACGACTATTAATATAATTAAGCTTAGTGAAGGAAAGCAAACGAGTCCGAAGACTTTTTGCGGGCCTCTTATCATGGGGTAATCCCAATGGCCTAAGCTTTTTTTTTAAAGTTGTTTCTTTTGTCCTTTATCCATATAAACCAATTGACGGGTTTACTTGTTTTATTTAATTGTAATGCTATTCTCGAACTAAGATGAAAATTTCTTTGGTTAGAGTACTATTTAAATGATTCTGAGTGGAGCGCGAAGTCAATATGCAGCTGATGAAATTACCATGCATCAAATACGACAACAAAGTGTGGGATGTAAGTAAAACTATAAGTAAAGTATATAGAACCTCGAGATCACAACTCAAAAATGAAATGTTATAATATATTTGGATTATGATGAGTTTAAATAAAAGTATAAGTTAATAAATGCATATGAGAAAATCAAGTTTTTCGTAGATGGTATTTATAGGAGCATTCAATACAAATACTTTGTTTCACTTTTTTGTTGAAGTTGTTTAAAAACAAAAGTTGAAAGTTTTTGCAAAGTGATGCGGGGTGATTTTGTCTGCTGACTAAGCATTTCACGTTAGGCTAACTCAAGCTCCGTACTAGTGCTGAGTTAGCTTTGAGTTCGAGAAACATGCACTGTATAACACGAATAGTCTATACCTGGGTGAACGTGGAGTTTGTTGATTTCAGACTGAACTTGAGTTGGGCTAAGCTGCCTACGTATCCCATATAAGGAATCAAGTCTAACGTAGTATTGCTACTTTTTGACAGTCATTGTTGTGCGTGGGGCTAATGGGTCGTGCTGAAGGGGTATGTCGTGTGTTGGGCTCGAAGCTTATTGGGCCAAAGCGAGTCGGATGGGCCGTCAATCCGTACTAGATTGTGCGTCGCACATGAGCTTGATGGGCCAATGTATCATGTCGCATAAGACGTCGTCGGACCGAGTGGGTCGAACATAATTTGTGCTCTTAAAGTCTAGAGAGAGAAAGCTCTGACTTAGAGAGAGAAAGTAGAATGTGAATTGTGTGTCTTTTGCCTTCAGAGGATGGGGCCAGGTCCAAGCGCAAGCGTGCAAACTTGCTACCTTGCTAGCATATAGTCGTGTTACCTTGTTAGTATGCATTTGTGCTATTACGAATTCAACCTTGTTAGAGCGTGCAACCTTGCTAGCATGCAACCGTGTTGCCTTGCTACATTGCTAACATCCAACCGTGTTATATGGCTACCATGCTAGCTTGCAACCGTGTTACATTGTTACCTCGCTAGCGTGCAACCGTGTTACCTTGTTAGTATAAAACTATATTACACTGAATTCAAGTCTTCAATTACTTAGAATATTTTCGGTGGCAGAAACTCCTAATGCCATATGTTGACGACTTATAAGCTTGTCGTGTGTCATTACCAAATTATGGTATAACAATAAGTCCCCCAGTTTGTAATGGTTTCAATGTAGGTGAGCGCATTATAAACTTTATAAGTGTTCAAAATTTGTTGTAGATTTGTTGCTGAATAACATTCAGATGCAGTTCGAGTCCCACTTGTCGGCCATCCTACTTCTGAGTGTAGGGCTAATTGGATGACCTAATTCATGGGATGATTACCCAATGTGTTCTTCAACAAGTTTATTTATGTGGGGGGTTTACGTTGTTTGCCTATTTTATGGGATTTTAGCTCAATAGGCTCTTCAACTAGTTTATTTTAGTAGGGCTTACGTTGTTTGGCTACTTTATGGGATATTCGCCTTATAGGATCTTCACCTAGTTTATTTTGGTAGGGCTTACGTTGTTTGCCTACTTTATGGGATATTCGCCCAATAGGCTCTTCAACTAGTTTGTTTTGGTGGACTTACGTTGTTTGCCTACTTTATGGGATATTCGTCCAATAGACTTTTCACCAAGTTTATTTTGGTAGCGCTGACGTTGTTTGCCTACTTTATGGGATATTCGCCCAATAGTCTCTTCACCTAGTTTATTTTGGTAGGTCTTATTACGTTGGTCGCCTACTTTATGGGACATTCACCCAATAGGCTTTTCACATAGTTTATTTTTGGTAGGGCTTACATTGTTCACCTACTTTATGGATATTCACTCAATAGGCTCTTCACCTAGTTTATTTTGGTAGGACTTACATTGGTCGCCTACTTTATGGGATATTCACCCAATAGGCTCTTCACCTAGTTTATTTTTGGCAGGACTTACGTTGTTCAGCTACTTTATGGGATATTTACCCAATAGGATCTTCACCTAGTTTATTTTGGTAGGGCTTACACTGGTCGCCTACTTTATGGGATATTCACCCATAGGTTATTCACCTAGTTTCTTAGGATTTGCTTTGTGTCATGCCTTATTTCTTCACCTCACAATGTCTCCTTGTAGGTGGAGTAGTGATTTGAACATTTTAGCGATTGCTAACATAAACTTGCTCTTTTGTCATTTGCGTGTTTGATGAGTGGATATTTTGAATTAGCTGTTGTGATCTTTAACACATATGTCGCGTGTGTTATTACTGTCACTTGCATAGCTGCAACAATTTGTGTTAGTTGTTTCACTCATATGGGGAGTTCCTCATTCCATATCGCAGTTGAGCTGGCAATGATGGAAGTTCCATGAAATTAGCATCTCTGCAGCCTCAAGGAGATTTTCATCTGCCATTCTACTATAAGGGTAGATGATTCTTGATGTGCATTGTGCAGTGAATGCGCATGCGCTCTATTGCGTTGTGTAGAGACACCTCTTTGCAAGGTCGTGTGTTCTGAACTGGGCTTTTTTTCTTGATTAGTTGATCATCGTGCATCACTTTGATGAGTTGATTTATTCTCTTAAACATTATACCCCACTTCTAAGTGTATTATAGATACTTAAGATGTGATGTCATAGTGACGTTTATCACCTTGAGAGGCATTCGGTGTCATGAGAGGCGTTCAATGCCTTAAGAGGCGATCAAGGCCTTAAGAGGTGTTTAGTGCCTAAAGAGGCGTTCTTCTGGCGTAGTTACTTCGTGAAGCGATGTTGACGTGTAAGTTGCTGAATGAAGCACTATTTTAGGATGAATCTTAATGAAGCATTGTTAACACTAAGTTGCTTAATAAAGCGTCATTCTGACATAAGTCACTTAACGGAATAATGTTGATTTGTAAGACCCTTCATGATGTACTATTCGTAGTTTGATGAAGAGATGTTAGTTTGTAGTTTTATGTAGCTTGATCCAACTTTTCCATTCATAGAGGTAGTTGATCCGTCGACATGCAGCAATCACGCCATACTGACTTTGCTTGCGTTGAGGCCCGTGCTACGATACGAGCATAGGTGACATCCCTCACTTCTTTGTTAAACCCTCTTGGGGCCGCATTCAATCTTCAATGGTGCATGCCCTTTTTGGTCTCGCGTTCAAACTTCAACAGTGCATACCCGTTTGGGGGGTCGCGTTTAATCCTTAGTAGTTCATCCTCACTTTGAGTCGGGTTTCATCCTCAAAGGTGTGTACCTGTTTGTATCCTATTCAATCTTCAACAAGCTAGTTTAGAGCAACGTACCTTTGGGGGCGTAAGGTCCTTTACTGGTTTAGAAAATCTAAGTCTTCAGCGAGTGAACTTTAGAATAAATATTTCTTCTTGAGCTTTGGAAAAGTTTAGTCTTTAGTACTTGAGCTTTATTCACCACTTTACTGATAAGTGTTGAACCTTTGAGGTTATTTCATTTGTATTCAGATTAGATCTTGTATGGTCGTATTAAGGTGTTGGACTTGGACCGTGCTGGCCGGACTACTAAGGTCAAAGATTTGGGATCTTAATTGATGGAAAACCTGAACCTTCATCAATGCGAACTCTCTTGAAGCTGCATTCAATCTTTGAGCGTGCATACTCTCTCGTGATCACATTTATCTTTGATGGTGCTTACCTTGTAGGGGCCCAATTCAATCTTCATGAAGCTATTCTTGAGCATTGTAACTTTAACTTGACAAACTTTGAAGCAGTCATCCATGTATGGAACGCTTTCTGAAATGTTTTCAAGTGGTGCAATTTTACGAAAGATTCATGAGCATCATAACTTTAACTTGACAAATTTTGAAATAGCCTGCACAATCTTAGGAAAATAGCCATAACTCACTCTAGAAAAGTCCAAATGACCTCTAGTTTGTTGCATTACAAAGAAGACTCATATAGCTTTCTATTCATGTATTGAACTCCTTTTGAAACATTCTCAAGCGGGGCAGTTTTACAAACGAATTTGGACCTTTTGCTAAGCTTAGTGCTCTTCACATAATCTTGAGCTCAAGTTAGTTGTATAGAATTGCCTTGTAACTGGATGTTGTATCAAGTAGTCGGACAATGCTGGTCTAACAAGTAGGATCTGGCAAGTTTTGGCGTCTTTGAGTAATTTGATGAGCTAATATGTAGTTTCTAAGATTTCAAGATTTGTTTTTGCAATTTCATAGCAAATATGTGCCGAGTTGACTTTTCCAACTAAATTGGCAAGTTCATTTCTCATTCTTACATATAATATCTATGTTATATGCATATATATTTATACGTTAAAATATTAAGTTTGACCGGATTGTGTCTATCAAGTTTCACTCTCCATTCTCCATACTACAGTGTAAGTAATATATATATATATATATATGCGGGGCCCACTAGGTTTTGTTTGAAGATCAAATTGTAGAAAGCGTCTCCTTCTGTTTATCTTTTACGAAATCTCGTAATGTCTACTTCTGTTTCTGAAATCTCTTAACGTCTTCTGCATTTAAATCAAGACTTTGTGTCGTTCATAACTTTCTTCCTCGTATATATGCGGAGTTCGTTCGTGGTGGCGTGCGAGTTGAAGTTCGGATAAGGGAATTTGCACGTTCAGATTCATCGGATGCGGCATGGCGAAAGTTCACCTGTGCTGGGAGTTCGTGCGAGCAGATTTTTTCGATGCGGCGCTATGGGATCAGTTCCGACGGAGGAGTTCGTGGAAGAAGCTAAGCTGCAATTCTGCTCGGTCATGGCTGAAGAATTCGCTCACGGTGCTGTTCGTGAGTGAGCACGAGGGGACCTAATCAGTTCAGTTGACGAGAAGATCGTGTGTAGCTGAAGAGTTTGTGTGCGTTCAGTTTGTGAACGGTGACAGAGATGATCAGTTCGATGTGGATCTATTCGAGCAAGAAGAGGCCATTAGCTCTGAATTCGTGTTGTGAGGATCCAGGGATTGGTGGAAATGTTCTGCACAGTGTTGAGTTCGCACGTGGAAGATCAGTCTGGACGAGGAGAATGGACGTGTCCAGTTCGTGCATCGTCGAAAGATATCTCTTTCAGCTCAGAGTCGGAGGAGCTCGCATGTGTGAGAAGTTCGTGCGAGGTTCTGTTCGTGCGTAAGAGATCAGCTTGGCGAGGAGTTTGTGTGCAAAAATCACCCTCAATCGCGAAAGCGAAGCACTTTTGCGCAACTGGATTGCGAGGAAGCGTTGGGCACGTGTGAGTTCTAATTTGGTCGCGGTTGGCGGTGCTGGAAATATACTTTGAGATATTTCTGATGGTGATGGCGGCTTTTCGATTGGAGCCAAAAAAGCTATAGGAAAATTGTCGTCGGCCGTTGCAGCAACGAAAGCTTGGTCATGGCGAGTGGCAATGAGCAACTATCTTCAAAACGCACATACGACCGCGTCGGCTTTTTGATTAGAGCGTGGTTGGTGTCGTTGGAAAGCTATAGGAAAACTGTGTTGTCGAAAGTTCTAGCATAGAGTTCTAACTACGCGTGAAATTCATTTCAGCTGTTGTACACTTCTTGATAATAGTGCGACAATGAGCAACGATCTTCAAGTTTCCCTTGGTGGAGCACCCAGTACTTAAGTTGTTGTAGCGAGAAAAGCTCGTCTATAGCGCAATGATCTTCGAGAGGAGCGGGATGGCGATGACATCTCCGATAAAGGCATGGCTGGCGGCACAAGAAACCGTAGGTGCAATGTGGTTGGCGGGCTCAGATCCAGCCATTGAAGCTTGTTGAGGTTGCTGTGTAGGGATCATTGTAGTAACTCTCTCAGTAACTATAGCCGAAGATTCTTCTCGTTGTTGAGTAATTGTTGTAGGGTTGGCCCTGTGAGTCGTTGCTGTAAACTTTGTCATGGTAATGTATACATGTGATTCTTCTAGAGTGCACTTAGTGGTTTCCCACAAACGACGCCACTGATGCAGGGTGATTTTGTCTGCTGACTAAGGAGTCAACGACAGACTAACCCAAGCTCCATATATACTAGTGCTGGGTTAGCTTTGCGTTCGAGAAATATGCACTGAAAGCCACGAATAGTCTATACATGGGTGAAATTGGAGTTTGCTCATTTTAGACTGAATTTTGGCTGGGCCAAGCTGCCTACGTATCCCATAAGGGAATTAAGCCGAACATAATACATTGTTACTCTGTGACAACCATTGTTGCGCGTCGGACCGAGCGGGTCGGACGTAATTCGTGCTCTCAAAGTCTAGAGAGAGAAAGCTCTAACTTAGAAAGAGAAAGTAGAATGTGAATTGCGTGTCTTTTGCCTTCAGGGGATGGGGTATTTATAGATATTTCACCGGGGCCTGGTCCAAGTGCAATCGTGCAACCTTGCTAGCATGCAGTCGTGTTACCTTGCTAGTATGCAATTGTACTATTACAAATTCAACCTTGTTACGACGTGCAACCTCGCTAGCATGCAATCGTGTTACCTTGCTTCATTGCTAACATGCAACTGTGTTATCTTGCTACCATGCTAGCTTGCAACCGTGTTACCATGTTACCTCGCTAGCGTGCAACCGTGTAACCTTGTTCGTATGAAATTATATTGTACTAAATTCAAGTCTTCAATTACTTAGAACATTTTCGGCCATAGAAACTCCTAATGCCATGCATTGGCGACTTGTAAGCTTGCCGTGTGTCATTACCGAATTATGGTACAACACAAAGTTTTTTCAAAAACTTAAAAGTAATTTGCGTGTACAAATATCGTAATCGCTATTTAATTACTGTATTGCACTTACTAATAATGAATGCAACTAAGGTGAAGAAACTACTTATATTTGGAGGACCACTATAGACCATGTGTGGTAAGGGAGAAAACTAATTTTTTTTCTTGATTTTTAGTAAAATACAAATATAAATATAAAATATTACGTAAACTAATCAATATATTTTTTGAGAATTAATAATATTTATATTTTTGTATAAATATATTGCTTCAAGAGAGACTTCCGAAAGCTGCAAAATTGAGAAATTATTACAAGAAAAATAACATAAAAATAAAAGGACCTCACCACAAAACGGTGGGTGCAAGTGCAACAACAACAATATATATATATGTTAAAAGAAAAAACAATCTATAATCAAAAACCCTAATTGCTCGAACGTGTTCACTCCGTCACACACAATTCCATAAAACTTGGGGGTTTATTTCTCATCTTCTACAATCAGTAAATAATGGATGCTCAGAGGGCTCTGCTTGATGAACTCATGGGCGCAGGTTAGCAGCAAATGAGTGTAGTGTTAATTCTATTTTCTCTGTTTCCTTTACTGAATCGAGTTTTTTTTTAATTTTACTTTTTTTTTTAATTTTGGTGGTTGCACAGCTCGGAATTTGACAGATGAAGAGAGAAGAGGATTTAGGGAAGTTAAGTGGGACGACAGCGATGTTTGTGGATTCTACATGGTTCGATTCTGCCCCCACGATTTGTTTGTCAACACTAGAAGTGATCTAGGTGATACCTTGTTACTTTTCGATGTTCATTTAATTGTAAAATTAACTCGATTGTGGTGCTCATACGCGCTGTTTGTTATCGATTTGCATCAGGGGTGTGCCCGAAAATTCATGATCCTAAGTTGAAGGAGAGGTAACTAATTCTCAATCATTAGGCTTTTGTTTGGCAGTTTATTGTCGAACTGATTCATGGGAAATAGCTATGTTGGGGCAGTCGTATGGTGTTTATCCGATTATATTAGGCGGAGCGTGTACTGTGCATTAGAATCTATGGTTTCCCAGCTTTATATGAGCGAGTATTGATCCAGCTGATGAAATAGCTGTGTGCTGTTTTGGTGTCTTGTATGAAAGAGCATTTATACGAATTTGTGGAGATCTAGAATTTTATCTTGTAACGGTTTCCCTTACTGAATTTTTCTTTACTCGGGCATTAGTTTCTCTTTACCTAGAGTGGTGTCTAAAAAAATATCTCTGTACCTTACACGGCATTATGTTTTTAAAGTGCTGGGGTTTTGATTTATTTCGTTTTAGCAACTAGGCCTCATAAAAAGTGGACGAGAATCCATGTCAATGTGCTATGTGATTTTTTTTTTTCTGAATTTTGCGGCGTTAATTACCATTATGATGAGATTTTGCTGTTTGTTACTGTAGTTTTGAGAATTCTCCCAGACATG
This sequence comes from Linaria vulgaris, assembly GCA_948329865.1. Taxonomy (NCBI): domain Eukaryota; kingdom Viridiplantae; phylum Streptophyta; class Magnoliopsida; order Lamiales; family Plantaginaceae; genus Linaria; species Linaria vulgaris. The sequence continues at coordinate 77,582,524 of OX415249.1, read as the reverse complement.
ATTCATATGTTCCCAAATTTGAAGCTGAACTAGCTCACTTCTGCGAAAAGTTGGTAAGTGTTGTCTTCAGCAAGTCCGGAGCTCGAGGTTTTGTTTAATATTATCATTTGGCAAGCTAACATATACGGTACGCCCCATTCTATTTCAGGTTTCTGACTTGGATCGAAAAGTCAGACGTGGTCGTGAACGTCTTGAACAAGAGGTTGAAGTCCCCCCACCCCCTCCTATATCTGCTGAAAAGTCTGAGCAGTTAGCTGTGCTGGAAGAGAAGATAAAGAATCTGCTGGAACAAGTTGAGTCTCTTGGTGAAGCAGGAAAGGTTGATGAAGCTGAGGCACTTATGAGAAAGGTGCTATGACTTGTTTGTTATGATTTTCTTTCTTTCTTATATTTAAAACTTTGTTTGGTTGCATAAACCTTATCGAAATGTTTTTTCTCACATTGTTATTTTCAGGTGGAAGTGCTTAATATCGAGAAGACAATCTTGACTCAGCAGCCACAGCAAGATAAGCTGTTGATGGTTGCACAGGAGAAAAAAATGGCGCTATGTGAAATATGTGGTTCCTTCCTAGTTGCAAATGATGCCGCTGAGAGAACTCAGTCACATGTCACTGGTAAGCAGCACATGGGTTACGGCATGGTTCGTGACTTCCTCGCTGAGCATAAGGTAAATATTGTGCAATTCATGAATATTCTACATATTGTGATTCCTTGCATCATGATTTCACCTGTGAAGGCTGTATAATGATTAGGAACGCAAGGAGAAGGCGAGAGAAGAAGAAAGGCTGGCTAGAGAAAAAGAAGCAGAGGAGCGTAAAAAGCTACGAGAAAAAGAATCTGAGAGCCGACGCAACAGAGGTGACTCATCTGACAGAGATAGGCACCGTGACCGTGACTATAACCGGGATAGGGATAGGTTCAGAGAACGGGATCGTGAACGAAATGGCAGAGGGCATAGAGGATCAGATATAAAGTACAGCAGTTCGAGGAATGGGAGAGAAGGCAGTAGGGATCGATATCGAGAACGTGGACGTGATCGAAGCAGGTCACATTCTCCTAGGCATGGTCGCAAGAGGTCATCAGTGAGTCCTGGTCGTGCTCATTAAAGGATTTAGTTGTTAAATATCTAAATCTGGTTTCGGATGAGGTAGTCCTTTTTATAACCCACAAGTAATGTATGTGTGATTTGGAGTCGCATGTTCTATTGTCATTATGAGTAAAATTGTTTCCTGTTCTCACAGCTCTATTGAGACTGTACCATCTCTCTATCATCAATTTAAGTTAGAGGAGACAAGGTTGAGGTAGGTACACCTTTTTTCCTTGTAACTCATTTTACTCGAGTTTTGGCTGACTGCTCTCTATGCTTTACAAGTGGGTTATCCTAACCCGTAATTTTTTGATCCTCTCTGCACTGGATCAACTTATATCATGTAGTTATAAGTACAGATGATTTATGTGCATGGTTAATACTGCTGCCGATGGTGAACTTGGGTTCTCCGAACCGGGAGGTAACAGAACAGTTTATTCTGCTAAATAACTTCCCATCATCACAAATTGGTTTTCTTCTCTTTGGTTTATTCAGATGATCTGGTGCAAAATAGGTCTCCTACTCGCTGGTACTCGTGCTATGCAATCTAAATCTCATCTCTTTCTTTGGCAAGTTAGGTAACACATGAACAGGATAAGATCTAGATCTGCCTTGCATTTTGTGAAGCTGTAGGACAGTGGGGTAACCTTCGTAACCTGAATCTTTTCCACCACTCAGACTTAGTTAATTTGAGCTATGGCAGGTATCACGACACTACTTATATACTCCTAATATACCTTGGAACAATCATGGTTGTAAAAGTTGGTTGTGATTTCGATTCAAGCTTTCGGACTCTTTCCAGTTTTTATAGGTTCTTCGTAGTAGAAAGGAATTTGTATTGCTTGAAGCTGTACTCAGGTCACCTATGCGTTATGCTAAATAACATTGGATAACATAAACTCATCATGCCGGTTGTCAAAACTTTGGATTAGTCTTTCCAAGAATTTCAAATCCACTTTTAGTCTGTTCATTATGCATGGAGATGATTAGTTCTTAGAGTTTAAGGTGCAAAAATGAAAGAGATTTGGGAAATGGAAGGAAAGCACGAAAATGAAAGAATTCAAGACAAACAACGGTTCAAACGTTACCCATTCTATTAAGAACGCGTTGTTGCCACTTGAATTGCAGCAGTGATAAAAGCCGCTTATGCCGCTGATGACATTCTGGAGGTCTTCAATTATCTGTTTAGTCAATCATTGTAGTTTGTTTGTCACTTGTAGAGTTTTATCTGCCTGCGGATGGGATATGTTTATAAGTATGAAAAAGGGAATTGTAAAAATTGTAATGTTGTGATCAAATGGTAAAAGGTTTCTTTTTTTCTTCTTTTGATTGTTTTTTATCTAAGTCAAAGTTTGGAAAGCAAGGCTATGATGGTGTTGGCGTAAACATGATATCAGCAGCTTCATAAATCTTTTTACAATGATGACCTGCTAAGTGCTAACGACAACTACTGTTCCCTTTTTATGCCTCTTTACTCTCAAGTCTCACCCATCTATTATGATATGACAAGTCACTAACAGTGTATCTAAATAAGTAAACATAATTAACTTTGTTGTAGGTGTGGGTGTGTGGCTACGTTAAAACTTTGCAGCATATAACACAATTTGAATATGAATATTATAGTGGTGAATCTTTTTCTTCTTTGAAAAGAGCATGCTTCTGAAATTTAAACTTATCGAAAAAAGAGAAGGTGCTTCCGTTGAAGGTTTGTTTTGTTAATCGCTATTAAGTTACTATTGCCAGCAACACCTCCATACGAAATTGACTATGGGTGCTGGGATCTTGTTGAACTCATTCAGATTTTTAAAATAATATTTAGTGTATACCTTAACTTTGTTTTACATCGCTAAGACCCGTTTGTTTACTATAGGGACACCAAATTTTGTCGATTTGGATCTATTGAGATTTATTTATATGTGGGCTGTGGCACTTATCCTCAGCAATTTTATAAAGGCGCTACAAGGTCCTTTCTATTTCAAAACAAGGTTGCGAGTGGCGACCAGTGTAAACAAGTCAAGTGTACGATGATGATCAATTATTAGACATGTGTAATCCATTGTATGGTGTGTTTTTTTTTAAAATCCCCTCAAGGAAGTTTCGCCAAACGCCAAAGTTAACATGAATCAACAAAATCCTGAAATTAGTGTGTGATGAAATTGATAACAAAGAACGAGAGGAGATCACAAGTTGACATGTAATTAATAACAGAAACGAGAGGAAAGAATTAAGCTATCAGAAAATATTCCCTCATGTAATTTGGAGTCTTAGTTGTTATTTTAGGTTACATGTGTAGCAAATTAACGGGATTCCAGATGGTTCGAAAGAGCCCGTTAGGCCCAATAAGAGGAGAGAGTGCATTGCCTATTTGCCTTGCCTTGCCTTGGGCAGAAAGTTATCCAGAACCTTCTTCACCACACTCGAATTTTCCACTCCACTCCACTCACTATATAAGCATTGGCCCCGCTATTGCCCCTCCCTCAATCTCACTACAGCTAGCAAATAAATAACCGCTCTCAAAAATCAATATTCGTGTTCTTCAAGCTTATTATTTTCAGAAGTCAGAACCAGCAATGGCGTCGTCACTAGTACTGAAGCGACTCGTTTCAACCAACCTCCTCTCCAAGTCACTCCGTCCGGCGGCCTGCTCGCGTTTCTTCAACTCCAACGCCATGCGCGAGTACGACAGCAGCAGCGATGACCGTGAGCTCGACACTGACCGCCGCACAGATCGCCGTCTCTTCTCCCCGTTCTCTGGTAGTTGTTTTCTCATTCCACTGATTTTTCCTCCGATTCATGCTAAAAACGATGTCGTGCAGTGAATGCTTAATTAAAAATCTCGCTACTAAGTGTTAAAATTGTGTACAATTTGCGTATTTGTGGCTGGCTATCAGTAAATTTTCACATCGAAATGTCGCTACGAAGTGTGTAAAATGAGTCGATCTGATGATAATACGCTCAATTTTGTGATATTTGGAATTTTTTGCTAAAGTGTTGGGGTAATGTGTGTAGGGGTGTTTGATCCGTTTTCCACGAGGAGCAGTCTGAGCCAGATCCTGAATGCTATGGATCAGCTGGTGGACTCCCCTGTTGCTACCGGCATTCGTCGGAACTGGGACGCTAAGGAGACGGCGGACGGGCTACATCTGCGTATGGACATGCCTGGATTGGGAAAAGAGGACGTGAAGGTATCCGTGGAGCAGAACACTCTGATCATAAAAGGAGAGGGGCAGAAGGAATCGGAGGACGATGAGAGCGTGCGCAGGTTTTCAAGCAGGATCGATCTTCCGGAGAAGCTGTACAAGACTGATGGAATCAAGGGAGAGATGAAGAATGGGGTGCTGAAGCTGTTTGTGCCCAAGATTAAGGAAGAGGAGAGGACTGATGTGTTCCATGTCAATGTGGAGTGAAGACTGAAATGTTTTTTCATTAGGTAGCAGCATCATTGTGCATAATAAGAGTTATAATGAGGTGTTTACTGCGGTTTGGTTACCTGAAATGTGATGAGATTGTAAAACTTTCTTTTGGTGGATGGATCTTTTTAGTGCATTGTGATTTAGCTTATTCCAATTGCTATTGTTCTACTGCTTTAGCTTCATGGATCTTAATTTCATTAGACCAATGTTTTCCAATACCACCAATTAGTCCCCTTTAGTATCATCATATGCGGTTGAGGTCAATTTTTATTTACAATTTAGATTATGAGGCAAAGCGGCACCCAGACGGAAGTGAAAAACATAACACCTTGGCAAAAATAACCACCTTACATTCAAGATGATTCACCTTCAAACAAAAATCAGCTAGGTTACGTACGTGCATATTATTAGATCAAAGAGCGTCAATTGTAATATTAGTGTCATGAGCCGGCTTCTCGTTGAAACAATTTACAATACTCATTTTCAGATTGGGTGAAGGGATGATGTTTTTTGATCTTTTATATTTTTAATGCAGAAAATAAAAATAAAAGGACTTGAAGAACATAAAATAGAAGGAAGGAAGATTAGAGAGAGAAACTGAGGGAGAAGATAGATTGTAAAAACTTTTTGATATCCTCCAAACGGAGAAAAGATTAAGTATATATTGTGCCTCAATTAAAGAACAATTTAGGATTACAGAAGTGAAATGGAAAGAAGCTTGAAACTTTACGAAACTGCAAATTACAATAACTCAAAAATGCAAAACTAAAAGCCTGACTTATCCAAAATCGAGGGGACGAATAAAGGCAAAGCCACACTTGTAAATAAAAGCCTAACTAATTCCTGAGATTACAATTACAAAGTAACATACATACCGATTTTTTAATAAAAGTGTTACTCGTAAATTTGCAACTAGAACTACAATATACAACATAAGCACGTAACAACTATACAACTCTAAAAGTTCTCTCATCTCCAGTTTAGATAGCTTGAGACCGCATCATAGTTGTAAAAAGAATTAACTACGCATAATAAAAAAACCCACTTTCAAACAAAAATCGGCTTGATCCCACGCATTTTAAATCAAGAAAGTGGTTTTATAATATTAACTCGTCAATTTCTACTTTCTATTTAAGGAAAATACACATTGAACATGAAAAACCTATAACTATTTTGATTTCCAATCTACGAGCTCACTAGGCCGAGACTACCTTGGGGTGCAAGTAATCCTCCACCCTCACTCACTCACTATAAATAAACACGCCATAACACGGCACGCAATCGTTTTTCCGAAAAGCAATTTCGTGTTCTTCAAGTTTTTTCGTCACTCACTATCAGCAATGGCGTCGTCCTTACTTGTTGTGAAGCGACTCGTATCGTCATCCAACGGCCTCTATCGCCAGGTTGCTCATCCAACGTACTCACGCCTCTTTTGCTCCAACACTGATCCCGACAGCAGCAACGATGGCAAAGGTGAGCGCAGCAGCGATGACAACGGTGAGCGCAGCAGCGATGACAATGGTGAGCGAGCTCAACGCCTCATTCCATTTCAGTCGATCGTTATTACCTCTCCCTGTCGGCCGTGTGTGTGTGATTTTGTCAATAATATATATAGCGTTGTTACATATATATATATTCAGTTTCAGGGGAATTCAATCCTGTTTTGATAACAAGCAGCTTGAAAAAAATCCAAGATGAGGTGAATTGCATCAGGAACGTGATGCATAAGCATTATCCATCTGCTGCTACTATTGATGGTACTCCTCGATGCGAATATGTTCATCATCTCAAGGATTCCACTATTGTTACGGGCGACATGGATCTCTGGAACTCTGAATTGACGCCCTGTGGACTTCACCTGCATATGTACATGCCTGGTTTGGGAAAGAAAGACGTGTATGTAGATGTGGTGCGGAACACAATACATGTAAGTGGTGGGGATAAGACGGAGTTCTTTGAAGATTATGTGCCCAAGTTTGTAGGTACTGTTGATCTCCCATGTAATGTGTACAAGATTCATAGAATCAAAGGGAAGATGAAGAATGGTACACTCAAATTGTTTGTGCCAAGGAAGAATAAGGTAGGGGTGGAAGAGGAGCCCGCTTCGTTCCGTTTGAAACTGTAGAATGATTTTCGTGAGTACTAAGAAGCTCTGTTGTGGGAATTTTTTTCAAGACTTCTGCTAATCGCGCAATTTTTAACATTAGAATATCAAATTATTTTGAGAATATGCATGGAATTGGAACCTTATGAGGCCTTACTTTTGCGGCTACATAGTTAGCTTAAGCCTTTTGAAGGCTACATCCTGCACCAAAAGCTTTCCGCCACCTTTGGTAGCTCTCTTAATTAGTTTACCACATGTGGTTCTTTGTTCTTAGCAGCAAGGGTTGTGCAAAATAGACCAAATCCATCGAATTGCTTCACTACATCAGAAGCGATAAAAAATCTAGTTGAATATTTGATCCAATTTTCAATTGTCATCGATGAATTGAAAAACGTTTGATTTGATTTTCAATTGGTCAATAATCGAATCGAATAATCATCTTAGTTTTTTATATAATGTATATGTGTGTTTGTGTGACACTACTTAAATTAAGTAAAACCAATAAGATAAAAATAAGGGATAAAAGCATCAAACCCCATGAACTATAAACGTTTTTGCGATTTGTCCCTTAAATAAATTTTATCATCACTTTCCCCCCTAAACTATGTACTTTTGTGCGATTTGCCCCCTCAGTGCATTTTTGGTCGAAATACTCCCCGTTCGAGGTGTGTTTTTGCCTACTTTTTGTCATCAACAACTAAAATACATCTAGTACAACACATATGAGTTGGGTAGGGGGGAATATTCTGGCAAAAAAAGGCCGAAATATACTGAAGGGCAAATCACGTTCCCGATCATTTTTGGTCAAAATACTCCCCGTTCGAGGTGTTTTTTCCCTACTTTTTGTCATCAACAACTAAAATACATCTAGTACAACACATATGAGTCGGGTAGGGGGAAATATTCTGGCAAAAAAAGGCCGAAATATACTGAAGGGCAAATCACGTTCTCGATCATTTTTGGTCAAAATACTCCCCGTTCGAGGTGTTTTTTCCCTACTTTTTGTCATCAACTACTAAAATACATCTAGTACAACACATATGAGTCGGGTATGCAGGAATATTCCGGCCAAAAAATGGCCAAAAATGCATCGAGGGGGCAAATCACACAAAAGTGCATAGTTTAGGGGGAAAAGTGGTGATAAAATTTGTTTAAGGGACAAGTCACAAAAACGTGTATAATTAAGGGGGTTTGATGCTTTTATCCTTAAAAATAATATTCTAATCAAGTAATAACTAAGCAAGTTATTAAATTACATAAACTTTAAGTTAACTGACAAGAACCCTACTGTAGTATATTATCAATAAGCTCACGGAGATGGAGAAGAGGGATCATGAATTGTTTTCTAAAGCAAGACTTGATACCATTGCGACAGGGCAGAAAAATGTTTGTCCATGAAAATTATCTTTTTCAATATCAGAGGACTTGGGTGGGGCGGCATTATAGTGCATCACTATTTCTATCATGGTGATTTGTTGGGGCGGTTGTGCAGCATTAATTCAAAGTAGTGCAACATTATGAATTAAATTAATACTTTTTATAGTTTAGATGTAAGGCTATAAATAACCGGCTTGTTACTTTATTTTGATCATCCCAAATACAAACTCTTATATAATTAAGTGTAGTTAATATATAAAGAGTGGAGTAAAGTGTTGTAAGTGTGAGGTAAAAATAGAGAGTTTGTGCGACTTTACTACGGTAAAAGTCGGAGTGTTGTAATTTCTATTTTACACTCATAGTGAAGTTCTTCTACCTTGCCCGTGGTTTTCCTACAAGCTGTATGAGGCGAAGTCCCTACACAACAAAGTTTTCCTTAAACGGAAATTGTACACACTGAGGATGGCGGAATCTACCCCGGTAACTGAGCACCTCAATGTTTTAAATACTCTATTTTCTCAATTGACATCGTTGAGTCATAAAATAGAAGTGGTTGAACGTGCCGAAATTCTGCTGCAAAGTCTGCCCGATTCGTATGACCAGCTTGTCATCAACCTAACAAATAATGTCCTCACGGATTATTTGGTCTTCGACGAAATTGCAGCCGCTATTCTGGAAGAAGAGAGTCGGCGCAAGAACAGAGAAGACAGGGAGGCAGGTTCGCAACAAGCCGGTGCCTTGACAAGAGGGAGAACGACGGAGCGTGGTGCAAGTGGGAGTAAGAAACAGGGGAGATCTAAGTCAAAGACCAAGGCCAGTTGTTGGCACTGTGGCAAGAAAGGTCACTTGAAGAAGGACTATTGGAATCTTAAGGATTCGAACAAGAAGAGTTCTGATCCTCAGGGGAACGATGCTAGCACTTCAGATGATGGTGATGTACTATGTTGTGAAGCAGCAACAACTATTCGAGGTATGCGTGGCTTCGATGATGTATGGCTTATTGATTCAGGAGCCAGTTTTTATATGACTCCCCGGAGGGAGTGGTTTCTTGAGTATACACCGATCGCTGGAGGATCTGTGTATAGCTGTAAAAATGAACCTTTAAAAGTTGTTGCCGTTGGTACGATCAAGCTGGAGATGCATGATGGGATTGTTCGGACCATTTGAGATGTCCGACATGTGAAGGGATTATGAAATAATTTGTTGTCTTATGGACAACTGGATGATCTTGGTTGTGAGATTAGGTTGCAAAACAAGATCATGAAATTTAAAAGGGGTGCGCTTGTACTGATGAAGGCGGACAAGATTACCGGAAACTTATACATGGTACAGGGGAGGGCTCGGGCAAGTGGGAGAAGCGTCAGTGGCTTCATCTGAGTCGATTGAGAAATCATCAATGATTTGGTTTCAGGCCCCAACAAAGCTCGTATTGAAGAATTAAAGGCTGAACTGGCTAGGGAATTTGAAATGAAGGACTTAAGACCAGCAAACAAGATTCTAGGGATGCAAATCCACCGAGACAGAAATAGCAGGAAGATTTGGCTTTCTCAGAGGAACTATCTGTTGAAGATTTTGCGGCGGTTCAGTATGCAAAATTGTAAACCAATCTCTACCCCTCTTCCGGCTAATTTCAAGTTATCCTCAAGTATGTGTCCTAGCAGTGAAGAAGAGAAGAGGAAGATGTCTCGAGTACCGTATGCATCAGCAGCGGGAAGCTTAATGTTTGCTATGATTTGTAGTAGACCAGGCATTGCACATGCAGTGAGAGTGGTTAGTCGATACATGGCGGATCCGGGAAGAGAGCATTGGAATACAGTAAAGAGAGTTCTGAGATATATTCAGGGAACCTCAGATGTTGCATTATGTTATGAAGGATCGGGTTTTACAATCAGGGGCTATGTTGATTTTGACTATGCAGGTGATCTTGACAAAAGCAAGTCCACGACATGATATGTGTTCACTCTTGCTGGAGGTGCAGTGAGTTGGGTTTCAAAGTTACAGTCAGTTGTTGCGACATCAACAACGGAGGTTGAATATGTGGCAGCTACGCAGGCCAGTAAAGAGGCGATTTGGCTGAAAATGGTTCTAGAGGAACTCGGCCACAAACTAGAGAGCATTTCTCTATTCTGTGACAGTCAGAGTGTGTTGCATCTTGCAAGGAATCCAGCGTTTCATTCCAAGACAAAGCATATTCGGGTCCAGTATCACTTTGTTCATGAGAAAGTCGAGGAGAGTACTGTGGATGTGCAGAAGATTCACACTAAAGATAACATAGCTGATTTCATGACAAAGAGTATAAATGCTGACAAGTTTGTTCAGTGTCGGTCCTCATGTGGTCTGGTGAAAACGTAAGCAACATGAAAGGGGAGGTAGAAAGAATGGTGTGAAGATCTGATTAGTCCCTAATCAAATCTTCAAGTGGGAGATTGTTGGGGCGGCATTATAGTGCATCACTATTTCTATCATGGTGATTTGTTGGGGCGGTTGTGCAGCATTAATTCAAAGTAGTGCAACATTATGAATTAAAATAATACCTTTTATAGTTTAGAAGTAAGGCTATAAATAGCCGGCTTGTTACTTCATTTTGATCATCCCAAATACAAACTCTTATATAATTAAGTGTAGTTAATATATAAAGAGTGGAGTAAAGTGTTGTAAGTGTGAGGTAAAAATAGAGAGTTTGTGCGACTTTACTACGGTAAAAGTCGGAGTGTTGTAATTCCTATTTTACACTCATAGTGAAGTTCTTCTACCTTGCCCGGGGTTTTCCTACAAGCTGTATGAGGCGAAGTCCCTACACAACAAAGTTTTCCTTAAACGGAAATTGTACACACTGAGGATGGCGGAATCTACCCCGGTAACTGAGCACCTCAATGTTTTAAATACTCTATTTTCTCAATTGACATCGTTGAGTCATAAAATAGAAGTGGTTGAACGTGCCGAAATTCTGCTGCAAAGTCTGCCCGATTCGTATGACCAGCTTGTCATCAACCTAACAAATAATGTCCTCACGGATTATTTGGTCTTCGACGAAATTGCAGCCGCTATTCTGGAAGAAGAGAGTCGGCGCAAGAACAGAGAAGACAGGGAGGCAGGTTCGCAACAAGCCGGTGCCTTGACAAGAGGGAGAACGACGGAGCGTGGTGCAAGTGGGAGTAAGAAACAGGGGAGATCTAAGTCAAAGACCAAGGCCAGTTGTTGGCACTGTGGCAAGAAAGGTCACTTGAAGAAGGACTATTGGAATCTTAAGGATTCGAACAAGAAGAGTTCTGATCCTCAGGGGAACGATGCTAGCACTTCAGATGATGGTGATGTACTATGTTGTGAAGCAGCAACAACTATTCGAGGTATGCGTGGCTTCGATGATGTATGGCTTATTGATTCAGGAGCCAGTTTTTATATGACTCCCCGGAGGGAGTGGTTTCTTGAGTATACACCGATCGCTGGAGGATCTGTGTATAGCTGTAAAAATGAACCTTTAAAAGTTGTTGCCGTTGGTACGATCAAGCTGGAGATGCATGATGGGATTGTTCGGACCATTTGAGATGTCCGACATGTGAAGGGATTATGAAATAATTTGTTGTCTTATGGACAACTGGATGATCTTGGTTGTGAGATTAGGTTGCAAAACAAGATCATGAAATTTAAAAGGGGTGCGCTTGTACTGATGAAGGCGGACAAGATTACCGGAAACTTATACATGGTACAGGGGAGGGCTCGGGCAAGTGGGAGAAGCGTCAGTGGCTTCATCTGAGTCGATTGAGAAATCATCAATGATTTGGTTTCAGGCCCCAACAAAGCTCGTATTGAAGAATTAAAGGCTGAACTGGCTAGGGAATTTGAAATGAAGGACTTAGGACCAGCAAACAAGATTCTAGGGATGCAAATCCACCGAGACAGAAATAGCAGGAAGATTTGGCTTTCTCAGAGGAACTATCTGTTGAAGATTTTGCGGCGGTTCAGTATGCAAAATTGTAAACCAATCTCTACCCCTCTTCCGGCTAATTTCAAGTTATCCTCAAGTATGTGTCCTAGCAGTGAAGAAGAGAAGAGGAAGATGTCTCGAGTACCGTATGCATCAGCAGCGGGAAGCTTAATGTTTGCTATGATTTGTAGTAGACCAGGCATTGCACATGCAGTGAGAGTGGTTAGTCGATACATGGCGGATCCGGGAAGAGAGCATTGGAATACAGTAAAGAGAGTTCTGAGATATATTCAGGGAACCTCAGATGTTGCATTATGTTATGAAGGATCGGGTTTTACAATCAGGGGCTATGTTGATTTTGACTATGCAGGTGATCTTGACAAAAGCAAGTCCACGACATGATATGTGTTCACTCTTGCTGGAGGTGCAGTGAGTTGGGTTTCAAAGTTACAGTCAGTTGTTGCGACATCAACAACGGAGGTTGAATATGTGGCAGCTACGCAGGCCAGTAAAGAGGCGATTTGGCTGAAAATGGTTCTAGAGGAACTCGGCCACAAACTAGAGAGCATTTCTCTATTCTGTGACAGTCAGAGTGTGTTGCATCTTGCAAGGAATCCAGCGTTTCATTCCAAGACAAAGCATATTCGGGTCCAGTATCACTTTGTTCATGAGAAAGTCGAGGAGAGTACTGTGGATGTGCAGAAGATTCACACTAAAGATAACATAGCTGATTTCATGACAAAGAGTATAAATGCTGACAAGTTTGTTCAGTGTCGGTCCTCATGTGGTCTGGTGAAAACGTAAGCAACATGAAAGGGGAGGTAGAAAGAATGGTGTGAAGATCTGATTAGTCCCTAATCAAATCTTCAAGTGGGAGATTGTTGGGGCGGCATTATAGTGCATCACTATTTCTATCATGGTGATTTGTTGGGGAGGTTGTGCAACATTAATTCAAAGTAGTGCAACATTATGAATTAAAATAATACCTTTTATAGTTTAGAAGTAAGGCTATAAATAGCCGGCTTGTTACTTCATTTTGATCATCCCAAATACAAACTCTTATATAATTAAGTGTAGTTAATATATAAAGAGTGGAGTAAAGTGTTGTAAGTGTGAGGTAAAAATAGAGAGTTTGTGCGACTTTACTACGGTAAAAGTCGGAGTGTTGTAATTCCTATTTTACACTCATAGTGAAGTTCTTCTACCTTGCCCGGGGTTTTCCTACAAGCTGTATGAGGCGAAGTCCCTACACAACAAAGTTTTCCTTAAACGGAAATTGTACACACTGAGGATGGCGGAATCTACCCCGGTAACTGAGCACCTCAATGTTTTAAATACTCTATTTTCTCAATTGACATCGTTGAGTCATAAAATAGAAGTGGTTGAACGTGCCGAAATTCTGCTGCAAAGTCTGCCCGATTCGTATGACCAGCTTGTCATCAACCTAACAAATAATGTCCTCACGGATTATTTGGTCTTCGACGAAATTGCAGCCGCTATTCTGGAAGAAGAGAGTCGGCGCAAGAACAGAGAAGACAGGGAGGCAGGTTCGCAACAAGCCGGTGCCTTGACAAGAGGGAGAACGACGGAGCGTGGTGCAAGTGGGAGTAAGAAACAGGGGAGATCTAAGTCAAAGACCAAGGCCAGTTGTTGGCACTGTGGCAAGAAAGGTCACTTGAAGAAGGACTATTGGAATCTTAAGGATTCGAACAAGAAGAGTTCTGATCCTCAGGGGAACGATGCTAGCACTTCAGATGATGGTGATGTACTATGTTGTGAAGCAGCAACAACTATTCGAGGTATGCGTGGCTTCGATGATGTATGGCTTATTGATTCAGGAGCCAGTTTTTATATGACTCCCCGGAGGGAGTGGTTTCTTGAGTATACACCGATCGCTGGAGGATCTGTGTATAGCTGTAAAAATGAACCTTTAAAAGTTGTTGCCGTTGGTACGATCAAGCTGGAGATGCATGATGGGATTGTTCGGACCATTTGAGATGTCCGACATGTGAAGGGATTATGAAATAATTTGTTGTCTTATGGACAACTGGATGATCTTGGTTGTGAGATTAGGTTGCAAAACAAGATCATGAAATTTAAAAGGGGTGCGCTTGTACTGATGAAGGCGGACAAGATTACCGGAAACTTATACATGGTACAGGGGAGGGCTCGGGCAAGTGGGAGAAGCGTCAGTGGCTTCATCTGAGTCGATTGAGAAATCATCAATGATTTGGTTTCAGGCCCCAACAAAGCTCGTATTGAAGAATTAAAGGCTGAACTGGCTAGGGAATTTGAAATGAAGGACTTAGGACCAGCAAACAAGATTCTAGGGATGCAAATCCACCGAGACAGAAATAGCAGGAAGATTTGGCTTTCTCAGAGGAACTATCTGTTGAAGATTTTGCGGCGGTTCAGTATGCAAAATTGTAAACCAATCTCTACCCCTCTTCCGGCTAATTTCAAGTTATCCTCAAGTATGTGTCCTAGCAGTGAAGAAGAGAAGAGGAAGATGTCTCGAGTACCGTATGCATCAGCAGCGGGAAGCTTAATGTTTGCTATGATTTGTAGTAGACCAGGCATTGCACATGCAGTGAGAGTGGTTAGTCGATACATGGCGGATCCGGGAAGAGAGCATTGGAATACAGTAAAGAGAGTTCTGAGATATATTCAGGGAACCTCAGATGTTGCATTATGTTATGAAGGATCGGGTTTTACAATCAGGGGCTATGTTGATTTTGACTATGCAGGTGATCTTGACAAAAGCAAGTCCACGACATGATATGTGTTCACTCTTGCTGGAGGTGCAGTGAGTTGGGTTTCAAAGTTACAGTCAGTTGTTGCGACATCAACAACGGAGGTTGAATATGTGGCAGCTACGCAGGCCAGTAAAGAGGCGATTTGGCTGAAAATGGTTCTAGAGGAACTCGGCCACAAACTAGAGAGCATTTCTCTATTCTGTGACAGTCAGAGTGTGTTGCATCTTGCAAGGAATCCAGCGTTTCATTCCAAGACAAAGCATATTCGGGTCCAGTATCACTTTGTTCATGAGAAAGTCGAGGAGAGTACTGTGGATGTGCAGAAGATTCACACTAAAGATAACATAGCTGATTTCATGACAAAGAGTATAAATGCTGACAAGTTTGTTCAGTGTCGGTCCTCATGTGGTCTGGTGAAAACGTAAGCAACATGAAAGGGGAGGTAGAAAGAATGGTGTGAAGATCTGATTAGTCCCTAATCAAATCTTCAAGTGGGAGATTGTTGGGGCGGCATTATAGTGCATCACTATTTCTATCATGGTGATTTGTTGGGGAGGTTGTGCAACATTAATTCAAAGTAGTGCAACATTATGAATTAAAATAATACCTTTTATAGTTTAGAAGTAAGGCTATAAATAGCCGGCTTGTTACTTCATTTTGATCATCCCAAATACAAACTCTTATATAATTAAGTGTAGTTAATATATAAAGAGTGGAGTAAAGTGTTGTAAGTGTGAGGTAAAAATAGAGAGTTTGTGCGACTTTACTACGGTAAAAGTCGGAGTGTTGTAATTCCTATTTTACACTCATAGTGAAGTTCTTCTACCTTGCCCGGGGTTTTCCTACAAGCTGTATGAGGCGAAGTCCCTACACAACAAAGTTTTCCTTAAACGGAAATTGTACACACTGAGGATGGCGGAATCTACCCCGGTAACTGAGCACCTCAATGTTTTAAATACTCTATTTTCTCAATTGACATCGTTGAGTCATAAAATAGAAGTGGTTGAACGTGCCGAAATTCTGCTGCAAAGTCTGCCCGATTCGTATGACCAGCTTGTCATCAACCTAACAAATAATGTCCTCACGGATTATTTGGTCTTCGACGAAATTGCAGCCGCTATTCTGGAAGAAGAGAGTCGGCGCAAGAACAGAGAAGACAGGGAGGCAGGTTCGCAACAAGCCGGTGCCTTGACAAGAGGGAGAACGACGGAGCGTGGTGCAAGTGGGAGTAAGAAACAGGGGAGATCTAAGTCAAAGACCAAGGCCAGTTGTTGGCACTGTGGCAAGAAAGGTCACTTGAAGAAGGACTATTGGAATCTTAAGGATTCGAACAAGAAGAGTTCTGATCCTCAGGGGAACGATGCTAGCACTTCAGATGATGGTGATGTACTATGTTGTGAAGCAGCAACAACTATTCGAGGTATGCGTGGCTTCGATGATGTATGGCTTATTGATTCAGGAGCCAGTTTTTATATGACTCCCCGGAGGGAGTGGTTTCTTGAGTATACACCGATCGCTGGAGGATCTGTGTATAGCTGTAAAAATGAACCTTTAAAAGTTGTTGCCGTTGGTACGATCAAGCTGGAGATGCATGATGGGATTGTTCGGACCATTTGAGATGTCCGACATGTGAAGGGATTATGAAATAATTTGTTGTCTTATGGACAACTGGATGATCTTGGTTGTGAGATTAGGTTGCAAAACAAGATCATGAAAGTTAAAAGGGGTGCGCTTGTACTGATGAAGGCGGACAAGATTACCGGAAACTTATACATGGTACAGGGGAGGGCTCGGGCAAGTGGGAGAAGCGTCAGTGGCTTCATCTGAGTCGATTGAGAAATCATCAATGATTTGGTTTCAGGCCCCAACAAAGCTCGTATTGAAGAATTAAAGGCTGAACTGGCTAGGGAATTTGAAATGAAGGACTTAGGACCAGCAAACAAGATTCTAGGGATGCAAATCCACCGAGACAGAAATAGCAGGAAGATTTGGCTTTCTCAGAGGAACTATCTGTTGAAGATTTTGCGGCGGTTCAGTATGCAAAATTGTAAACCAATCTCTACCCCTCTTCCGGCTAATTTCAAGTTATCCTCAAGTATGTGTCCTAGCAGTGAAGAAGAGAAGAGGAAGATGTCTCGAGTACCGTATGCATCAGCAGCGGGAAGCTTAATGTTTGCTATGATTTGTAGTAGACCAGGCATTGCACATGCAGTGAGAGTGGTTAGTCGATACATGGCGGATCCGGGAAGAGAGCATTGGAATACAGTAAAGAGAGTTCTGAGATATATTCAGGGAACCTCAGATGTTGCATTATGTTATGAAGGATCGGGTTTTACAATCAGGGGCTATGTTGATTTTGACTATGCAGGTGATCTTGACAAAAGCAAGTCCACGACATGATATGTGTTCACTCTTGCTGGAGGTGCAGTGAGTTGGGTTTCAAAGTTACAGTCAGTTGTTGCGACATCAACAACGGAGGTTGAATATGTGGCAGCTACGCAGGCCAGTAAAGAGGCGATTTGGCTGAAAATGGTTCTAGAGGAACTCGGCCACAAACTAGAGAGCATTTCTCTATTCTGTGACAGTCAGAGTGTGTTGCATCTTGCAAGGAATCCAGCGTTTCATTCCAAGACAAAGCATATTCGGGTCCAGTATCACTTTGTTCATGAGAAAGTCGAGGAGAGTACTGTGGATGTGCAGAAGATTCACACTAAAGATAACATAGCTGATTTCATGACAAAGAGTATAAATGCTGACAAGTTTGTTCAGTGTCGGTCCTCATGTGGTCTGGTGAAAACGTAAGCAACATGAAAGGGGAGGTAGAAAGAATGGTGTGAAGATCTGATTAGTCCCTAATCAAATCTTCAAGTGGGAGATTGTTGGGGCGGCATTATAGTGCATCACTATTTCTATCATGGTGATTTGTTGGGGAGGTTGTGCAACATTAATTCAAAGTAGTGCAACATTATGAATTAAAATAATACCTTTTATAGTTTAGAAGTAAGGCTATAAATAGCCGGCTTGTTACTTCATTTTGATCATCCCAAATACAAACTCTTATATAATTAAGTGTAGTTAATATATAAAGAGTGGAGTAAAGTGTTGTAAGTGTGAGGTAAAAATAGAGAGTTTGTGCGACTTTACTACGGTAAAAGTCGGAGTGTTGTAATTCCTATTTTACACTCATAGTGAAGTTCTTCTACCTTGCCCGGGGTTTTCCTACAAGCTGTATGAGGCGAAGTCCCTACACAACAAAGTTTTCCTTAAACGGAAATTGTACACACTGAGGATGGCGGAATCTACCCCGGTAACTGAGCACCTCAATGTTTTAAATACTCTATTTTCTCAATTGACATCGTTGAGTCATAAAATAGAAGTGGTTGAACGTGCCGAAATTCTGCTGCAAAGTCTGCCCGATTCGTATGACCAGCTTGTCATCAACCTAACAAATAATGTCCTCACGGATTATTTGGTCTTCGACGAAATTGCAGCCGCTATTCTGGAAGAAGAGAGTCGGCGCAAGAACAGAGAAGACAGGGAGGCAGGTTCGCAACAAGCCGGTGCCTTGACAAGAGGGAGAACGACGGAGCGTGGTGCAAGTGGGAGTAAGAAACAGGGGAGATCTAAGTCAAAGACCAAGGCCAGTTGTTGGCACTGTGGCAAGAAAGGTCACTTGAAGAAGGACTATTGGAATCTTAAGGATTCGAACAAGAAGAGTTCTGATCCTCAGGGGAACGATGCTAGCACTTCAGATGATGGTGATGTACTATGTTGTGAAGCAGCAACAACTATTCGAGGTATGCGTGGCTTCGATGATGTATGGCTTATTGATTCAGGAGCCAGTTTTTATATGACTCCCCGGAGGGAGTGGTTTCTTGAGTATACACCGATCGCTGGAGGATCTGTGTATAGCTGTAAAAATGAACCTTTAAAAGTTGTTGCCGTTGGTACGATCAAGCTGGAGATGCATGATGGGATTGTTCGGACCATTTGAGATGTCCGACATGTGAAGGGATTATGCAATAATTTGTTGTCTTATGGACAACTGGATGATCTTGGTTGTGAGATTAGGTTGCAAAACAAGATCATGAAAGTTAAAAGGGGTGCGCTTGTACTGATGAAGGCGGACAAGATTACCGGAAACTTATACATGGTACAGGGGAGGGCTCGGGCAAGTGGGAGAAGCGTCAGTGGCTTCATCTGAGTCGATTGAGAAATCATCAATGATTTGGTTTCAGGCCCCAACAAAGCTCGTATTGAAGAATTAAAGGCTGAACTGGCTAGGGAATTTGAAATGAAGGACTTAGGACCAGCAAACAAGATTCTAGGGATGCAAATCCACCGAGACAGAAATAGCAGGAAGATTTGGCTTTCTCAGAGGAACTATCTGTTGAAGATTTTGCGGCGGTTCAGTATGCAAAATTGTAAACCAATCTCTACCCCTCTTCCTGCTAATTTCAAGTTATCCTCAAGTATGTGTCCTAGCAGTGAAGAAGAGAAGAGGAAGATGTCTCGAGTACCGTATGCATCAGCAGCGGGAAGCTTAATGTTTGCTATGATTTGTACTAGACCAGGCATTGCACATGCAG
The DNA here is from genome assembly GCA_948329865.1 of Linaria vulgaris. Lineage (NCBI taxonomy): Eukaryota > Viridiplantae > Streptophyta > Magnoliopsida > Lamiales > Plantaginaceae > Linaria > Linaria vulgaris. Next base: position 77,563,273 of record OX415249.1, on the reverse strand, counting down.
TGAGAGTGGTTAGTCGATACATGGAGGATCCGGGAAGAGAGCATTGGAATACAGTAAAGAGAGTTCTGAGATATATTCAGGGAACCTCAGATGTTGCATTATGTTATGAAGGATCGGGTTTTACAATCAGGGGCTATGTTGATTTTGACTATGCAGGTGATCTTGACAAAAGCAAGTCCACGACATGATATGTGTTCACTCTTGCTGGAGGTGCAGTGAGTTGGGTTTCAAAGTTACAGTCAGTTGTTGCGACATCAACAACGGAGGTTGAATATGTGGCAGCTACGCAGGCCAGTAAAGAGGCGATTTGGCTGAAAATGGTTCTAGAGGAACTCGGCCACAAACTAGAGAGCATTTCTCTATTCTGTGACAGTCAGAGTGTGTTGCATCTTGCAAGGAATCCAGCGTTTCATTCCAAGACAAAGCATATTCGGGTCCAGTATCACTTTGTTCATGAGAAAGTCGAGGAGAGTACTGTGGATGTGCAGAAGATTCACACTAAAGATAACATAGCTGATTTCATGACAAAGAGTATAAATGCTGACAAGTTTGTTCAGTGTCGGTCCTCATGTGGTCTGGTGAAAACGTAAGCAACATGAAAGGGGAGGTAGAAAGAATGGTGTGAAGATCTGATTAGTCCCTAATCAAATCTTCAAGTGGGAGATTGTTGGGGCGGCATTATAGTGCATCACTATTTCTATCATGGTGATTTGTTGGGGAGGTTGTGCAACATTAATTCAAAGTAGTGCAACATTATGAATTAAAATAATACCTTTTATAGTTTAGAAGTAAGGCTATAAATAGCCGGCTTGTTACTTCATTTTGATCATCCCAAATACAAACTCTTATATAATTAAGTGTAGTTAATATATAAAGAGTGTAGTAAAGTGTTGTAAATGTGAGGTAAAAATAGAGAGTTTGTGCGACTTTACTACGGTAAAAGTCGGAGTATTGTAATTCCTATTTTACACTCATATTGAAGTTCTTCTACCTTGCCCGTGGTTTTTCACTCTAAAGTAATTTGGGGTTTTCCACGTAAAATCTGTGTGTCGTTTACTTTTTCGTTTTCAATAATTTCTGTGTTTTACGCTCTACACGAAGGGTCCACTTTACAACAAATACAACCTTGACATGTTGTGTCTAAAGGAGACTAAACTTGAATATGTTAATGATATATTATGTCACTCTGTTTAGAGGAGCAACGAGCGTGAGTGGGCTTTTAAATCTTCTATGAGAAGATCTGGTGGTTTACTCACGATTTGGAGAAAGAGAGTGCTTCGTCTTGTTAGTTCTTTCAAAGGTGAGGGGCTCTTGATCATTATTGGCGTATGGAGAAACCTTAACTTTCAATGCACAATTGCCATTATCTATTTCCCTTGTGTTCTTCGTGACAAAAGAAGATTATGGGCATAATTAATTACACAAAAAAATAGATTTATTGGTTGGAGTTAGTGCTTGATCGGTGACTTTAACTCGATTATTTCTCCATGTGAAAGAAATGGTAAAGGCTCACAGAATAATTCACTAAAGATAGAGGAATTCGATGATTTCATCTATAACTTGGGAGTTCTGGATCTTCCTTTGATTGGCAGAAAGTTTGCGTGGGTTAAATCTGATGGTACTACGATGAGCAGACTGGATAATGCTTTGCTTTTCGACGAATGGCTCGATCAATGGGAAGATGTAGGGACATAGAGACTTGCTCAGACCTTTGCCATATTCTTTTGAGGAACAAAACGGAAGACTGGGTGGGGTCCTACCCCTTTTAGGACCCTTGGTTATTGGTTTGATCATCATGATTTCAAGCGTTATGCTGCTTGACGATGGAATGAGATGAATTTTCAGGGATAGGGAGCTTATACCCTTGAAGAAAAATTCAAGAAGCTGAAAAATGAGTTGAAGCAATAGTACAGAGAAGCGTTAGAGTTATTGCTAACAAAATTCAAGATTAAAATTTGTTTGACCCTTAAACTTGGCAGCCTCACCAAATTGATCTTTTAATTAGTCAATCCACCAATTTCGTCTCTGGAACCTAAAACGTTACACCAAATTCGTCCATGCGGAATTTCAAAATCAGCCGAAAAATGCTGACATGTCACCCTGTTGACCAAAACCTTCAATTTTGACTAAAAATACTAATAAAATAAGACTTTTGCCACATGTGTGCCAAATTAGTCAAAAATAAATTTTGAAATATAACAAATGTAAGATAATAAAAAATAAGACTTCAAAAATTGTTAATTTTTTGTTTTCAATTCTAAATCATAATTCATTATATTATAATTATTTAAATTATTAAACCCCCCACTCACACCACCACCACCACCATCAACACCCATTCTTTTATAACTTTTATTTTCTTTCTGTATCTATTGTGTGAGCATTTGTGAAAAAATGGTGTCGACTTGTGTGAACAACAACATCATAGTAGTGTCGCTGGATAATTCTCCGGTGAAATTTCCGTCGTACCGGTGGCTGAGCCCTGGAATTTCTTTCAGTCGCGAAGAGAAGGCGTCAAATGTCAGATCGCCGGATACGCCAAACTTCCGCCTAAAAAACGAGATACCGTCTACGGATCCCTACGGTGAATTTTATTTGTTTCATTTGATGCTATGCTCTGATTTCGTGTAACTGCTAATGGAAAACAATTTCTCCAGTTTCGTACGACAATTACATGAGATGAAGATGGTGGTGGCGGGTTTGGTTAGGGGGTGATGGAGGTATTTCCGGATTGGCCCAACACTGTATATTGGGCCGGGCCATTAGCGTATCGAACAGACATTATTCGATGCACATTCCACATCTGTCAAGGAGTCCCGCGGGACGGGGCCTATATATAGCACGACCCTTGACATTGAATCAATATTTAATAATGCATTCGATACCAACATTATTGTTTCATATTGACACTGAATCAATCCAATTCGAGTTATGGCAACATCGAATCTTAGTGATTCGATACGATCACATTGAACCAGCGATTATTAAATAACTCAGCATCAAATCAGCACCGTTCGAGGCGCACATCGAACATTCAGAATTTGATACGCTCGATAATTTGTCTTATTAGGACATCTAAATCAATTCAGTATCTGTAATAGATAGTAGGTGTTCCGGACCAAGTTAGTCCGTTCATTTTATTGGATTAACATTATTTGGGTTATTTACATTTCAATTATACTGTTTTACCGTGTTCTATTACCGTGAAGAAATAATACCAAAATATTGGCGCCGTTTGTGGGAACGCCGTTTACATTGTTTAAGATATAAGTAGCTAGGATGACAAATAAGCAGCGCATGTATGCGGTCGAAAAGAGGGAAACATAGAAGAAGACCAAAACGGAGACAGATCAAAGTCAAAAGCGAATTGATCCTAAAGAGCAGGTGCGAGATAAAGCAGAAAGTCAGTTGTTGAAACAATGGCAAGAATGTAAAATGGAACCTTTAGGGGAATTCAAGATTGTGCAGCTATTTAGGGAGAGCACCGAGAAAATAATAAAAATTGGAGCAGGAATGGACCAAATAATAGAGGCGGCCTTGGTGGACTGTCTCCGGCGCAATTCAGATATTTTTGCATGGTCTGATTTTGATCTTCTCGGGATAGACTCTAGGATCATCGTACATCGCTTGAATGTAGACAAAAGTGCGAAATCGATACGACAAAAGAAGCGGAATTTTAGCAAAGAAAAGAATGAAGCCGCCGAAAAAGAGGTACACGAACTTTTAGCAGCACAACACATTTATGCTATAAGGTTCTCAGAATGGTTGAGCAATATTGTTTTAGTCTTGAAAAAAGAAGCTACATGGAGAATGTGCGTGGACTACACAGACCTGAACAAGCATTGTCAAAGGGATCCTTTTCCATTGCCCCGGATAGACCTACTTGTCGATTCGACGACAGGATGTGCGTTGCTAAGCACGATGGATGCGAAAAGCGGGTTTCATCAAATTTTCATGGCAGTGCAGGATCAGAACAAGACAGCCTTTGTCACGGATACCGGAGTGTATTGTTATAGGGTAATGTCGTTCGGGTTGAAAAATGCAGGAGCAACATTTCAAAGGCTGGTAGCTAAAATGTTTTACCACCAAATCGGAAAGTCAATGGAAGTGTATATTGACGATATGCTAGTAAAGAGTCTCAAGGCCGAGGAGCATGTGCGACATTTGGATGAGGCTTTCACCATCATGAGAACCTATGGAATGAAATTAAACCCCAAAAAATACACTTTTGGGGTAACAGCGTGAAAATTTCTAGGTTATGTGGTAAATGAAAGAGGAATTGAAGCCAACCCTGATAAAATAAAGGCAGTATTGGGTCTACCATCACCAAGAAAAATGAGGGACATCCAGTGCCTGGTGGGTCGTTTGACAGCTTTGGGGAGATTTATATCGACATCTGCAGAAAAGAATATTTATTTCTTTAAAGTGATGAAAAGAAGCAAATACTTCATTTGGACGCCGGAGTGTGAAGAGGCTTTTAGACAGATGAAAAATTATTTGGTGAGCTCACCACTGTTAGCCAAACCAGAGGAAAATAAAATGCTATATCTATATTTAGCAGTATCCACGCACGCAATCAGTACAGTACTACTTAAGCAAAAGGGAACTCAGCAATTACCCATTCATTATGTGAGTAGAGTACTACAGGGGGCAGAGAGGAATTACCTGGAAATAGAGCTGTTCGCGTTAGCAATTGCTGTTACGGCACAGAAACTGAAACCATATTTTCAATCTCACCCAATCACTGTGGTAACAGACAAACCGCTGAAGCAAGTGTTGGCAAGGCCTGAAACTTCTGGCCGATTGGTGAAATGGGCAATTGAGCTCATGAATTCGGATTGGAGTTTAAGCCGCGAACTGCAATCAAAGCACATGCTTTAGCAGATTTCATGGCTGAGACTCTGGGAAACAGTGTATCCGAGACCACAAGCTGTATCTTTTCTATATCAAACCAATCTGGAACCAGCAGGGCAACTACAACGTGGATATTACACACGGATGGATCTGCAACTACTCACGGAGGAGGAATTGGAATCCATTTTCTATCACCGGAGCGAAGAGAATTTAAATTTGCTATCTGCCTAAATTACATGGTAACGAATAACGAAGCCGAGTATGAAGCAGTTATTGCCGGTGTCAAAATGGCACTCGGACTCAACATTGAACATCTGGACATATTCACCGACTCGCTCTTGGTGGCAAATCATTTTTTGGGAAGGTATGAGACGCGTAAGGAAACAATGAAGTTGTATGCCGCAAAGGTAAAAGAATTGGCCAAGAACTTCAAATTCTTTGACATAACCTAGATCCCTAGGGACGACAATGCAAAAGCAGATGCGCTTTCTAAATTCGCGAGTTCTTCGGAGATTCTGGTGGAGAAGCGAATCACACTTATGGTTGCTGATAAACCTTCGATTGGGATATCAAAATATATTACCACGGAAGCACGAGTGGAGTTTATATTGGCAATACAAGAAGACCCTCTTCGAAGGACGAGATTATGATTTATCTTCAGCGGGGTACTCTCCCGGCAGATCCGAATGCACAGCGCAGAATGCGATATAAGGCCTATAGATTTACTATCAGCAATGGAGAGTTATACAAAAGATCTTTCGAATGACCATTGTTGAGATGTTTGACTCCAACTCAAGCTGAGTATGTCATGGAAGAAATCCATGCAGGTTGTTGTGGAAATCACTCGGGGGGAGGAGCTTTAGCTCAGCGGATATTGCGTCAAGGATATTATTGGCCAACTCTATTGAAAGATGCGACAGCCTTCGCGAGTAAATGTGACAGCTGCCAATGCCACGCTCGTCTTATTCATAGACCAGCACGCCAACTACAACCCATCTACGTGGCATGTCCATTTGATCAGTGGGGGAATCGATATAGTGGGACCTTTTTCGTCGGCCAAAGGTAAAAAACGATATTTGGTAGTGGCTGTTGAGTATTATACTAAATGAGTTGAGGCAGAGGCTATGTCGTCAATCACAGAGAAGAATATGATCGAGTTTATCTGGAAATACATCATATGTCATTTTGGGATCCCGAGGTCAATTGTATGTGACAATGGCACGCAATTCAGCAGAAATGAGATTAAATCATGGTTCGCGGAATTAAAAATATCACACAATCTGACCTCAGTATATCATCCTCAGTCCATTGGTCAAACGGAATCCACTAACAAAACATTGAAAGATTATCTCGAAAATGAGGGTGAGAAGCACAGGAAAAACATGGCCGGAAGAGCTTCAAGGAATATTATGGGCGTAGAGAACGACTCCAAGAACATCCACTGAGGAGACCCCGTTTGTTCTTGTCTACGGCACCGAGGCTGTTTTACCTGCAGAAATAGGTATGCCGACTCGCAGGATTATTAATTACGATCCAGAGCAGTCGGCCCGGTTAAGACAAGGTATGATGCGTATCAACATACTGTTGCTTTTAAAGCAGCAATGGCCAAAAGCTATGATAAAAGGGTTCAGTTCAGAAAATTTGAAGTAGGAGATTTGGTCCTAAGAAGCATTGCAGCAAAACAACATATCGGAAAGCTTGAACCGAAATGGGAAGGGCCTTTCAGAGTCATACGAGCAAGTTCACGAGGATACTATTATTTGGAATCTCTAAAAGGGGTTCAACAGAAGCGTCCATGGAATGTGCAACATCTTACGCGTTATTATGCATAAAATGGAGTAAATTTCATCAGATATTTTGATAAATACACTTCGATCGATATCAATCCTTCTAGAGTTACTAACTACAATTTTTATCCGTCAAATGACGCAGGTGAACATGACGGTGGGATAAGCAGGCCCAAAGTGGTCCAACCCCTCATGCCAGACGAAAGAACATGACAGTGGGATAAGAAGGCCCAAAGTGGTCCAACCCCTCATGCCAGACAGAAGAACATGACGGTGGGATAAGAAGGCCCAAAGTGGTCCAACCCCGCATGCCAGACAGAAGAACATGACGGTGGGATAAGAAGGCCCAAAGTGGTCCAACCCCTCATGCCAGACAGAAGAACATGACGGTTGGATAAGAAGGCCCAAAGTGGTCCAACCCCTCATGCCAGACGGAAGAACATGATGGTGGGATAAGAAGGCCCAAAGTGGTCCAACCCCTCATGGCAGACGGAAGAACCATGGCGATGGGATAAGAAGGCCCAAAGTGGTCCAACCTCTCATGCCAGACGGAAGAATCATGACGGTGGGATAAGAAGGCCCAAAGTGGTCCAACCCCTCATGCCAGACAGAAGAATCTGGATAAGAAGGCCCAAAGTGGTCTAACCCCTCATGCAAGACGGAAGAATGATGACGGTGGGATAAGAAGGCCCAAAGTGGTCCAACCCCTCATGCCAGACGGAAGAATCATGACGGTGGGATAAGAAGGCCCAAAGTGGTCCAACCCCTCATGCCAGACGGAAGAATCATGACGGTGGGATAAGAAGGCCCAACGTGGTCCAACCCCTCATGCACGTTACCGATACAATAACGGCGAGATAAGAGGCCCAAATGATCCGATCTCTCAGGTAAAGCACAAATGCCCCAACGGTAATAATAACTGCTTAAAATGCTCATATTTTTCATGTCAAGCACAACTGTTATAATGGGTATGCACCATGACATCAAAAACCATTATTAAACATAAAATAAATGTTAAATTAACAGCAGGCAAATAAACGAGAAAACATGCCATGGAATGCATTAGAAAGAAAATTTGTGCGAGTAAAACATAAATCAAAGATTATGATATCAAGCGGCAGAATCAGTTTTTATCAAAACCACTGCGAAAGAGTTACAAAGACTCTATACAAAACAAAAGGCCTAATATCGTCAAAATAATATAACCTATATATTGTTACTCGCTCGAAGACTGGGGGGACTCTTGATGAAGGATCACACCCACTGAACACGCAAAATTGGCACAAATGTCGTGAATTTGATCCTTTGTAAGAATCAATTCATCTGTTTGTGCCCAATCATCGGGCAAAACAACTTCAATTCTTTCAGTTGGATCGTTAAGCTGATATCTGATCGGAGAAATCAGATTCTAAGCATTAAATAATTGATCAGGATCATTACTTTCCAGCATAGAAACTCTGTCATCTCGAGAAGGATACGTTCCACTTGGCAAGACCGTTGTTGGACCAGAAATCTTAGGTACGGTTTTCACCTTACTTCTTTTATCCGCGGCCGTAGCAGGAATGTTTTCAAAACCCGACATCTTTGGGGGACTCCGCAGAAAAATTGTGGACCTGGACGTTTTTGGCGGTAATTATGCTTCATCATCACTCAGACCAAAAGCGTCGTGAAGAGCTTTTTTGATACTCTCCGTATCGCTCAAAGTAGCGTTAGGGGCGCATTTCCCTTTTCCTTTATGCGTCAGAGGAGAGCTCGATTTCAAAGAGCTTGAGCCTCTTATATTTTGATTTTTACGATCGCACCACACGGCATAAAATGAATCACGGGGCTAGGGGTAAGTAAATCGTCATTATCATCACTGCTGGCCTCTGGGATCTCCATTCTCGAATTACGACTCGCATCAAGCATATCTTTACGAAAACCCTCTCCGAGGTACCCAAGATAACCAGCTTGATCGATGCCAAGTTCCATTCCATATTTCATGTCTGCAACACCGTGGAGTAATTCGAGAAATTTATAAACGTTACTCTGCGTAAAATTTTGGGCAATGGAGCATTTATAATTTTCAGACTCGAGATGTTGAATTCGACGATGTAAATTGGCAATGACATTGTCCGCGTTAACATTCGACGCTAAAAGAGAACAATTCTCACGCTTCAAGGAATCATTCTCCTTTTTTAGCGCGATTATTTCAGCATGCAATGCTTCAGCATTCTCTTCCGACTTCTTAGCCTTAACTTCGGCATCATGTGCGTTACGTGCAGCTTTAGATGCTATTTTTTCTGCCTCTCTGGCGCGCTTCAGTGCATTGCAGCGGCTATAATCCCCACTACGAATATTAGCACATAGATTATCGACGATAACATTGTGTTGGCTCTGCACCTCCGCCAAACCACTATAATCCCTGCACAGCCGAAATACTGCTAAAATAACAGCAGCAAGAAACAAGCGCCCAAAGCGAGCCAAATCCTGATATCCTAGGATTGGCGATCCAACTGAGGCCATGGACTCTGCATTATCTCTCCTGCTTGCTCCACTCTCAACCTATACCCGCCCAGCGTGGCGCTCAACGATTCTGAATTCTCGTCATTGAAAAAATCTTAATTGACAAGGCTCCCTGGAGGGGCCGGTCTCGGGTTCCCTGAAGGTCGAGGACGCCTAAGTGGAGGTAGAGGTATGTCTTGAGCTTCGCGAGCAAATTCTTCCTCTGCCAATTTCTGTTTAGCGGAGGTGTACCAGTCCTCACCGCCTGAACATGAGGAGCTCGCTTCATTTATATTTAGCTCAGTCCTGAACGTGGGATGAGACGCATTGAATCTAGCCAACTTGGCAGCAATTCTCTCGTCTTCAGCATCAATGTCTTCCATTATCCGGATCTGACGATTAGTCCCAACTCTTATACGTCCACCAGTAGCGGTTGGCGTCAACACCAATCTCCGTGTGACAACATTTTCATGACGTTCAAAGTCGCTCACAATAGGTACCCGAGTATCAGCGCTAACACCACCGAGCCTCATGGTAGAACAATCTACTAGAGAAATATCAGAACGACCCACACCCCAATTATCGGAGAGATTGCGAGGGGCTGCAGTCGCAGATTCATTTCTGGCGGTGTCGCTTGGATTATCTTTCGAAGCAATATTGGCCGCAGACGGGCCCACATCGGAGGTCTCACTATCCTCGTTCCCTCTCCGAGAGTCATAAATATTCTCGGGCGACACCACAAGTTTACTCTGGTTTTTAGATTTAGTCTGTGCCATGTCAAGCAAATAACGAATAATATATGAGTTGCGGTAGCCAGCTAAAATCAAACGCGCATCGAATCCAAGAAATTCGATGCGTTTGACGAATCGAACAATGCAAATTCGATGCTGACTGTGTCGAACGGACACCGTTCGATGCGGTTAAAAAGTGAACAAAAAACTACTTTTGGGGAAAAAGACAATATTGACGTGGAATGTGGCCCCTTATATAGGCCCATGCACCGCCAAACACTGCAACCACATCGAATACATACCATTCGATGTGTGCATATCAAATTCTTCAAATTCGATGTATGTGCTAACACGCGTCGAACTGCAACTTTTCGATGCGGTACCATCGAATTATCAGAATACCTAATTTTCTGTAATCGCATTAAAGTAACACAAGTTCGCGCGCTCCACAAAAAGTATCATGCGAGGCCTTTTAAAGTTTGGAAATCGCTCTCTACTCGACAACGTCTCCCAAACTGGGGGGACTATGTGATGAGGGTATTTCCGGATTGGCCCAACACTGTATATTGGGCCGGCCCATTAGCGTATTGAACAGACATTATTCGATGCGCGCATCGAATCAACCTGATTTGATGCGCATTCCACAGTTGTCAAGGGGTCCCGCGGGACTGGGCCTATATATAACACGACCCTTGACCTTCTAGAGACGGATCGAACCTAAGTCCAACCGCTACCACATTGAACGAGCCTATTCGATACGCTCATTTATTCGATACCTTACTGCATTCGACACCAACATTATTGTCTCATATTGACATCAAATTAATCCAATTCGAGTTATGGCAACATCGAATCTTAGTGATTCGATATGATCACATCAAACCAGCGATTATTAAATAAACTTAGCATCGAATCATCACCGTTCGAGGCGCACATCGAACATTCAGAATTCGATACGCTCGATAATTTGTCTTATTAGGATATCTAAAGCAATTCAGTATATGTAATAGATAGTAGGTGTTGCGGACCAAGTTGGTCAGTTCATTTTATTGGATTAACATTATTTTGGTTATTTACATTTCAATTGTAAATTTTTACCGCGTTCTATTACTGTGACGAAATAAGACCAAAATATGGGGTAGAACGACGACGACATGTTAGAATATTGATGGAGGTAGTGGATTTTGTGGTGGTGTGTATGGGGAGGGAAGGGGCGTGTTTGAGAAGAAGATGTCTAATGTTTATTTATTTTTAGTTAAAAATTAAAAGTTGATTAAATAAATAGGTTTTTGAAGTTTTTTGAGATAAAAAAGGTTTATTTAAAACAATTAGTCTAAAAAAGTAAAATGGATTTATAAAATAAATTTTAAAATTTTAAATAATTATAATATAATTATTATGATTTAGAATTGAAAAAGTAAACAAATTAACAACATTTTGAAGACTTTTTTATTATATTATATTTTTTATATTTTAAAATATACTTTTGGCACAACAAAAATGTATTATTTTATTAGTTTTTTTGTCAAAATTGAAGGTTTTGGGTCAACAAGGTGCCAGAAAAGGGACAAAATTGGTGTAATATTTTGAGTTTCAGGGACGAAATTAATAGAGTGACTAATTAAGGGACCAATGTGGTGAAGTTGCCAAGTTAAATGACCAAACAAATTTTAATTCCACAAAGTTCTTAAAGCAAAGGGAGATATTGCTACTCTTGATGTGAAGGGAGAAGATCACTGATTGGATACAAAGAGAATATAAACGAAATAATACTTTTTTTTAGACTTTTATTAGAATAACACAGTCTCAAAAAGAGTAAGGAACCAAATGAACTAACCCAATCTCACAAATATAAAGGAACCAATCTTGAAGATTGAACTACTAAACAATTATGCGTTGGAAATTAAGAATACAACTACAAACTAACTAACTAACTATATATATATATATATATATATATATATATATATAGGCTAAAGTTATTGCTTTCTATCCTAACTAAAACTCTAATATGATAATTACTAACTACTTATCTAAAAGACTCCTTATTATAATTAATTACTTTATTTGAAGACTTCTAAATTACTAGGTCTCTAACAACACCGCACCCATGAATTTGAGCCTTGTTCTCAAGGCTCAATAGGGTTGTGGTGCCGAATCTCTAGTGTAATTTCATGTAATTCCACACAACAAAATACTCTATCGTATGTGCTTCTGGGAGGAAAAATGTGAAGTTCCAGCTCATGATAGGAGAAATTCTTCTTTAGGTCCACTTTCAACTTCACTCAAGATTGATGTTGGAGCACTTATGGAGGGGGCCTAAAGGAATGCCACATCTAAATAATAAGCTTTTCTCTTTGCGCCAAAGAAATTCTTGATGTGAGTACAAGACAGTGAAGTCGAAGAGTGCAAACTTGTTTGATTTTTGGATTTTCTTGAGTTGTCACATGTTAGAGGAGTCCACGACGGACTGCTCTTTCGGCAAAGCGCCGTTCTATCATGGACCTATGTAGCTTCCTTGTCTTGACCCGATATGATTGAGAGTTGTTGAGGATTGATTGTTCCAACTGATGACATAGCCGAAGAAGAGTGGTGTCGTAACATGTCCTAATTCGTCGTATTCAATTGCTTGGACCAAAGGAAAAGCTCTGTCCAAGGTTGGTGGGTCATGGACGATGAGTTTTTGGCGAATATCCTCTTATAATCCGTTGTTATAATAGTCAATATAGTGTTCTTGAGACAGTTCTGGTAACTAAACAACGATAGACTCAAAATAAGCCCGGTAAGCAACAAAATATATTTGTTGGGTTCAAAGCCGCGAGCCGAGCATATGGGTTTGCTAGTGCACCTCCGCCGAAACGCTTACAGAGCTCTGGCAAAAATAGCTGCCAATCCAAGTGAGTAGTGTGGCGTTTCAACCATTAGAACCAAGGTACATAGGGGCCTTCCATGCTAATGAAGGCGACATGAACTCGGTTGTCGGGATGTGTTTGATGAATATAAAAAATAATGTTCTGCTTGGGGAAGCCAACCAAGCGAAGTTTGTCTTGATTGCATGATTTTTTCCCGTTAATTAAGACACTTTTTGTTCACATTGTGTTCATTTTTAAACCTTTTTTCCTCGAGTCCCGCACTCCCGCTTATCTCACAAACCACAAACTACTGTAAGAATTCATTATACAGCCGGTTTCTAATTAAAAGGAAAATAAAAGTTTCTTATTTATTTCCCAAATATCTCGGCAACTTATATAAGGTTAATAAACTTCATTAAAGTAATTCAATTTCTAATGCATGAAACTTATTTTGTTAATGCAAAAAGTTTTAGTAGATAAAAATGAAAATGCTCGCCTTAAAATAATTAATAATCTTGTTATTGATTAAATAAAGTTTTCTGCAAATATCATTTTCCTAAAAGACCTATGATTGGATACGAAAAAATAATCAGTCTCAAATAGTTACGTTATATTATAATTATTCCTCAAATTTGGTTGGTTGAGTCTTTGTGTAAAATCATTAATTATAAATGAAATTTTGTTTCTTATTGAAACGCCTCAACATTATAAAAAAAATTAAAAAATCTATTCAGAGTCCATCTTTTTCTTTATCCTGTTGTACATAATTTATCATAAATTACTTTAATGTAAGGCAAAAAATAATTTTATATATCCGTATTTCTTAAAAAATTTGACAAAGGTCCAAATTCTGTTTTATCAAGAAATCACGCACTGGTATTAGTCAGTTTTGAGAGTATTAAATACAATAATAAATAAGTAGTTGGATGCAACTTATTAAACAAGTTGTCCGTTAACATATATTACGCTTATGTGACCGTCCTCAAAATTGGGACAAGAAATTATTATATACATCCGTTGTATGTACAACCGATTGTTGAGATTAAAAGAAGATCCCTATATTGTAGGAATAATCACCCAACACTCCATCCCCACCGTGTATTGGTAGTGGATGCACATACATAGTCCAAGTTATCATCCAATTAAAACTAAGTGCCTTTTCATATCAGTATTCTTCATATAGCCTCTTCGTAATTATTAATTATTCAAAGACCCTATTTAATCACTCAAATTATCAAATAAATCTTAATCACATTCTTTTCCTTGAAGTACTACTGATATATAATTCATATAATTTAAAGTGATGATATTCTTTTGAAAAAAAATATCGAAGTACTACTGATATTGATATTAAACAATATAAATATACATAATTTGTTATCTTAGTTGTGAACTTTATGATTTATTTGTTGTTAAAGGATGATGGTACCAAAACTGAAGGAGAACAACATTTTAATCAACAAATTTCAGAAAATTGTCAATATGGTGTTCATAATAATCTGCCACAGCTTGCATATACCCAAATAATGATGTCGATAGTTTTCTAGCTCTTTTAGTAGGAAATATTGAGGATTTTGTTAAAAAATAATTAAAGTACGTTTAATTTTCTTGATGATCCACTAATATTCATATTTTTGTAGGCGCAAGTGCACCAGTTGAAGATTTAAAACCCTTTTCACGTATAATATATTTTTCTCTTCAAATTATAATATAGATTTATTTACAATATGTAATACGTGTGATGTGTGTGTCTTTGTTTCTTTTAATAATGTTTGATGTGTAACATTTCACTTTTCTTATGTATACATGCCAGTACAACTATAAATTCATGATAACAACACAAATACAAGGTATATTAATGATTAATTTCTATTGTTGCAGTATTTTTTTTACAAATAAAAAATGATTTAATATTTTTGTTGTAAGTTGTTATAGCTCTTTATTATTTTATAAGGCTTTTTATTTCTTTTTTAAAAAAAGATTCATAACATTATCTATCATATAGTAAAACTATTGACATGGAGCAAACTACCGTAGTTAACACCAACATCGATTAGTTTCCATCGACATCGATGTAGGATGGAGATGCTTATCTTTTTTTTTTTTTTTTATTATTTTTATGTGATTCTTGGTTTTTTTTACTTATTTTTCTTGCTTTGTTTCTATTATGGAATGCAATGGTGGATGTTTTGATTATGCTATGATTGAATTTATGGTATATTTCGGTTTTTGTATTAAATTTGACTTGTTAAATAATTGAGAGTGCCGCCAATTATCATACTTTTTAAATTACAATTAATCCTTAGTTGACCATATCTTATTTCAAAATCTTGTGGAGTTTTGTTGTACTGTGAAGAATGTTAGGGTTGAGGGTTGAATTGCAAATTAGACAGATATGTATGTATAACCAGCTTAGCGGGTTGCCCAAATACTACTAAATAATTAGAACAGTGAAAGTGGGACGGTATTCCCGTCAACAAAGCATTTTCCGTACTTTGGCATTTGTTTTGATTTCAGTTAATTACTAACGCTAATTTTTGTACACGCGTTATTTTGTTTTAATTCCGGAATATTTTCTAAATCTTTTCTTTTTGATTTCAAAATTTAATATATATAGCTTTAATTAGTTTTGATAAAATATTTTTTAAGTCTTATGGTATCAATTTCAAATTTAACATATATCTTTTTATAATGTTTATTCCTATTAACTATTATGGAATAAATTTTAACAACGTAACCAAAAAAAAAAACCCCAAGAGTCTCTTATCTTTTAAGTTTGTTTGAATTGCATGATTTCTCGGCGGATTAGTGTTTGCTGTGAGCTGGAAAACTAGAAACCAGAGCCCATTAGGGCTGCCCACAATGAGACGTAATCCTCCACCTTCACTCACTATAAATAAACACGCCATAACACGGCACGCAGCCGTTTTTCAGAAAAGCAATCTCATGTTCTTCAAGTTTTTTTGTCACTCACTATCACCAATGGCGTCCTTACGTCTTGTGAAGCGACTCGTATCGTCATCCAACGGCCTCCTCTTCAAGTCACTCTATCCAGGGGCGTATCCAGGAATTTTATGTCGGGGGGGCTAAAAAAAAATTTTGAAGGTACAATAAGGAAGAAATAAGGGGAGAAAGAATCGAGATAGTAAGTAAGGAAAAGAAGTGTCTATTTTTCGATTTTTTAGAAATTTTGAAGAAGATTATTGCATACAAGAGCCATTTTTTTTGAGCTTTTAGTTCTTAAACGAAAAATTCTACTAATGTCTATTTTTTGATAAAGTATTAAAACCAAAGATATGCATTGCATTTTTATCAAATATATATTCATCAAAGTAAACTATGTCATAATTGTTTAGAGCTATTTAAAATAGATATACGTTATTAGTCTACATTGTATTTATGTTTTTTCATACGTAGAAACTAATGTAGGTATGCATATATTTACTTTAAACACGATTAATATTTCTATGTATCAAACAAATGCAATATAAATCAAGTTATTTTTGTGATCAAATTCAACACGTGTAGATTAGAAGACTATATAGAACAAGGTTGTTTGCAATAGTTTAACATCACAATGGATTTTTCTCTAATTAAACAATTAAATAAGGTTATTTTTCACGAGTTACACATAACAATAGGGATGTTTTTGTAATTTATAATTTGTTAGAGCTTTCAAATTTAGATTATCATAGAATATCCAAATATATTTGTTTTCAAATGGTTTAGTTGAGAGAATATAGTGGGTTTGCTGTAAAAGAATTTTATTTTTATTTTTCTTTTTGTTCAAGATATGCATAGGTAGGTACTAGTTTGTTTTTTCCTAAAAAATTGGGGGGGCTACAGCCCCCCCTAGCCTCTATGTAGATACGCCTCTGACTCTATCGCCAGGCTGCTCATCCAACGTACTCACGCCTCTTTTTCTCCAACACTGATCCCGACAGCAGCAGCGATGGCAAAGGTGAGCGCAGCAGCGATGACAACGGTGAGCGCAGCAGCGATGACAATGGTGAGCTCAACGTACACCTCATTCCATTTCAGTCGATCGTTATTACCTCTCCCTGTCGGCCGAGTGTGTGTGATTTTGTCAATACTATATATAGTGTTGTTACATATATTCAGTTTCAGGGGAATTCAATCCTGTTTTGATAACAAGCAGCTTGAAAAAAATTCAAGATGAGGTGAATTGCATCAGGAACGTGATGCATAAGCATTATCCAGCTGCTGCTACTATTGATGGTACTCCTTGATGCCATCTCAAGGATTCAACTATTGTTACGGGACACATGGCTCTCTGGAACTCTGAATTGACGCCCTGTGGACTTCACCTGCATATGTACATGCCTGGTTTGGGAAAGGAAGACGTGTACGTAGATGTGGAGCGGAACACAATACATGTAAGTGGCAAGGCGAAGAGGTGGTTCTTTAAAGAGGATGAGCCCAAGTTTGCAAGTACTGTTGAGCTCCCTTGTAATGTGTACAAGACTGATGGAATCAAATGGGAGATGAAGCATGGTTCACTCAAATTGTTTGTGCCGAGGATTAAATTGAAATTGTAGAATGATTTCTTTGTTTTTTCGTGAGTACTAAAATCTATTGTGGGAATTTTTTTTTCATAACTTTTGCTAATCGCACAATTTTTGACATTAGAATATCAAATTCTTTTGAGAATATGCATGGAATTGGAACCTTGTGTGGCCTAACTTTTGCGGCTACATAGTTAGCTTAAGCCCTTTGAAGGCTTCATCCTGCACCAAAAGCTTTCCGCCACCTTTTGGTAGCTCTCTTAATTAATTTACCAAATGTGGTTCTTTGCTCTTAGCAGATAGGGTAGTGCAAAATAGATCAAATCAATCGAATTGCTTCACTACATCAGAAGCGATAAAAAAATCTAGTTGAATATTTGATCCAATTTTTGATTGTCATCAATGAATTGAAAATGTTTGATTTGATTTTCAATTGGTCAATGATTGGGAGAATTTAAGGTGGGCCCACATCCTAGATTGGGTCGGCCCAACAGTAAAACCCATTTAATACGAGAGCATCGAACAAGTCTTGTTCGATGCGGGACCCGCATTGAACCACACTTGTTCTATGTTGACTCTCCTGCATTTGGAGGGTCCCGCGGGACGGGGTCTATAAATACCCTGCCCCTTGATCTTCCAAGAGAGAGACCGCGCACTATACCAATCACTACCACATCGAACGCCCCGATTCGACTCACTTTATTGTTCGATACTACACTGCATTTGATACTGACCTCACTGATCCAAACCAAGATCGAACTAGTCCTCATTCGAGTTACAGCAACATCGAATCACTGCAATTCAATACAACGACATCGAACCAACCACATTTGATCTACATCAGCATCGAACCAGTCCCGTTCGATGCACACATCGAAGTCCCCAATTTGATCTACAAGTTAATTTGTCCTATTAGGATATCTAAAGCAATTCAATACTTACAATAGACAGTAGGTGTTTCGGACCAAGTTAGTCCGTTTATTATATTTGATTACCATTATTTTGGTTATTTGTATTGCAATTATATTATTTTACAGTGTTCTGTTACCTTGACGAAATAAGACCAAAATATTGGCGTCGTCTGTGGGAACACCGTTTATATTGTATTTAGATATAAGTAGCTAAGATGACAAATAAACGTCATACGTTTTCGAATGAAAAGAGGGAAATAAGAAAGAAGATCAAAATGGAGACAGACGAAAATGGAAAGCGATCCGAGCCTAAGGAGCAGGCGCGGGATAAAGCAGAGAGTCAGTTATTTAAACAGTGGCAAGAATGTAAAATGGAACCCTTAGGGGAATTCAAAATTGTGCAGCTATTTAGGGAGAGCACCGAAAAAATAATAAAAATTGGGGCAGAAATGGACCGAATAATAGAGGCAACTTTGGTGGACTGTCTCTGGCGCAATGCAGATATATTTGCATGGTCTGATTCCGATTTACTCGAAATAGACTCCAGGATCATAATACATCGGTTGAATGTAGGCAAGACCGCAAAGCCGATACGACAAAAGAAGCAAAATTTTAGCAAGGAGAAGAATGAAGCCGCTGAAAAAGAAGTACAAGAACTCTTAGTAGCACGTCACATTTATGTGATAAGGTTCTCAGAATGGTTGAGCAATATCGCTTTAGTTATTAAAAAAAAGTGACATGGAGAACGTGTGTGGATTATATAGATTTGAATAAGCACTGTCCTAGGGATCCTTTTCCATTGCCTCAGACCTACAGGTGGATTCGACTGCAGGATGTGCGCTGCTAAGCATTTGAAAGTGGATATCAAAGTGGATGCAAAAAGTGGATTTCACCATATATTCATGGCAGTGCAAGATCAGTGCAAAACAACTTTTGTCACGGATACATGAGTGTACTGTTATAGGGTAATGTCGTTCGGATTAAAGAACGCAGGAGCGACATTTCAAAGATTCGTGGCAAAAATGTTTTACCATCAAATTGGAAAGTCAATGGAGGTATATATCGACGACATGCTCGTGAAAAGTCTCAAGGCCGAGGAGCATGTGCGTCATTTAGATGAGGCTTTCGCCATCATGAGAACATATGGAATGAAATTGAACCCTAAGAAATGTACTTTTGGGGTGACAGCGGGGAAGTTCCTAGGCTATGTGGTGAACGAAAGAGGAATAGAAGCTAATCTAGACAAAATAAAGGCAGTTTTGGATCTACCATCACCGAAAACAGTGAGGGATGTGCAGTGTCTGGTGGGTCGATTGACGTCCTTGAGAATTTTCATATCGACTTCTGCAAAAAAGAATCTCCCTTTCTTTAGGGTCATGAGACAAAGCAAGGATTTTGTTTGGACGCCGGAGTGTGAGGAGGCTTTCCGGTAGATGAAAAATTATTTGGTGAGCCGCCACTATTAGCTAAACTGGAAGAAGAAGAAATGTTATATCTGTATCTAGCGGTATCCTCACATGCCATCAACACTGTACTAGTCAAACAAAAAGGAATCCACCAATTACCCATTCACTATGTGAGTAGAGTTTTGCAGGGGGCTGAGAGGAACTATTTGGAGATAGAATTGTTCGCATTGGCAATCGTGGCCACCGCGTGAAAATTGAGACCATACTTTCAATCCCATCCAATCACGGTAGTGACAGATAAGCCTTTGAAACAAGTGCTGGAAAGGCCCGAAACTTCCGGCCGGTAGGTTAAATGGGCAATTGAGATCAGTGAATTTGGATTGGAGTTCAAGCCGCGAACTGCGATTAAAGCGCAGGCCTTAGCGGATTTCATAGTTGAGACATTGGGAAACAGTGTGGCCGATACTGCGAATTGCATCTTTTCTATATCATATCAAGCCGGAACCAGTAGAGCAACCACAACATGGATATTACACACGGATGGATCCGCAACCACTCAAGGGGGAGGAGTTGGGATTCACTTTCTATCTCCAGAGCGAAGGGAGTTTGAATTCGCTATCAGTCTAAACTACATGGTGATAAACAACGAAGCCGAGTACGAAGCAGATATTGCAGGTATCAAAATGGCTCTCGGGCTCAACGTTGAACATTTGGACGTATTTACAGACTCGCTCTTAGCGGCAAATCATTTTTCGGGAAAATACGAGACAAGAGAGGAGACAATGAAACTGTACGCCACAACGGTAAAAAAATTGGCAAAGAGTTTTAAATTCTTTGATATCACCCAAATCTCGAGGGACGACAATGCAAAAGCCGATGCACTCTCTAAATTCGCAAGTTCGTCGGAGATCCTGGTATAGAAGAGAGTAACACTTATGGCCGCCGGGATATCGAAATATAATGCTATAGAGGCGTGGGTGGAATTTATAATGGAAATACAGGAAGACCCGTCTTGGAAGGACGGAATTATGACTTATCTTCGGGAGGGTAGCCTCCCAACATATTCGAATGCACAACGCCGAATGCGATATAAGGCCTATAGGTTTACTATCCACAATGGAGAACTCTACAAACGATCTTTTGAGGGACCGCTTTTGAGATGCTTGACTCCAACCCATGCCGGATACGTAATGGAAGAAATTCATGCAGGGTGTTGTGGAAATCATTCTGGGGGGAAGAGCTTTGGCTCAACGAATTTTACGACAGGGATATTATTGGACAACTCTATTAAAAGATGCAACAACTTTTTCGAGGCGATGTGATAGCTGTCAGTACCACGCTCGACTCATCCATAGACCTGCACAACCACTACAACCCATCGACGTGGCATGTCCATTTGATCAATGGGAAATTGATATTGTAGGACATTTTCCCCCTACTAAAGGTCAGAAGAGATATTTGGTGGTGGCAGTTGAGTACTATACCAAGTGGGTGGAAGCAGAGGCTTTGTCGTCAATCATTGAGAAGAATATGATCGAGTGTATCTGGAAATACATCATATGTCGTTTCGCAATTCCGAGGTATATTATATGTGACAATGGTACGCCATTGACTGGAAAGGAGATTAAATCTTGGTTCGCAGAGTTAAAGATATCTCACAATCTGACCTCAGTCTTTCATCCCCAGTCAAATGGTCAAACAGAGTCCACCAATAAAACATTGAAGGATTATCTTGAAAGGAGGGTGAGAAGCACAGGAAAAACATGGCCAGAAGAGCTTCAAGGAATATTATGGGCATATAGAACAACTCCAAAAACATCGACATGAGAGACGCCATTTGTTCTGGTTTATGGCACTGAGGCCGTTTTGCCTGCAAAAATAGGAATGCCGACGCGAAGGATTAATGATTACGACCTTGAACAATCGGCATGCTTAAGACAGATGGATCTGGATATGATAGGCTCGACAAGGGAGGATGATATCAACGCACAATGGCTTTTAAGGTAGTAATGGCCAAAAGCTACGATAAGAAAGTTCATTTCCAAAATTTCGAAGTAGGTGATTGGTGTTGAGAAGCATTGCGGCAAAACAGCACGTCGGGAAGCTTGAACCGAAATGGGAGGGGCCTTTTAGAATTACACGAGCAAGTTCGCGAGGATACTATTACTTGGAGACTACGCAGGGTGTTTAGCAGAAGCCTCCGTGGAATGTGCAACATCTTAGACGCTACTATGCATAGAAGTTGAAACAGTACCACCCGACATCAAATCATTTGTATGAACTGCGAAGGCTTGAGTCCCAGGCAATTGGGAAAACGTGGAGTCTTCTCAGCATAAATCGCCCAAAGTGGCAGAACCCCTCATGCACGACACGAGCGTCATGACGACGGTATAAATCGCCCAAAGTGGCAAAACCCCTCATGCACGACACGAGCATCATGATGGCGGTATAAATCGCCCTAAGTGGCAAAACCTCTCATGCACGACACAAGCGTCATGACGGTGGTATAAATCTCCCAAAGTGGCAAAACCCCTCATGCACGACACGAGCGTCATGACGGCGGTATAAATCGCCCAAAGTGGCAAAACCTCTCATGTACGGCACAAGCGCCATGACGGAGATGCAACACGAAATTAATAATGATTATAAGGCACAACACAAATTTAAAAGGAATGACGGGCAAAGAGCAACTGAACACGTACTAAACGTAATTGAAAGAAGAATGAATTACACCAACAAAGTTTAAATCAAAAAACTATGATATCAAGCTGCAAAATCGGTCTCATTCAAGAACCGTTCCAAGCGATATACAAAAATTATTTACAAAACAAAAAGCCTAATCATCAAAATGGTATCACCTACGTATCGCTACTCAGTTGATGTCTGGGGGGACTCAGGACGAAGGATCACACCCAAGGAACGTGAAAAATTGGCACAGTTTCCCTGAATTTGATCCTCCGTGAGTACCAATTCCTCAGCTTGTGCCCAACCTTCGGGCAAAATAACTTCATCTCTCTCAGAGGCTTCGCCAAGCTGATATCTGCTGGGAGAAATCAACTCTTGGTCATTGAATGATCGTTCAGGCAAGACAACTTCAGTAGTAGGAATTTCACGTTCTCAGGAAGGATCTCGAGGAGGGTACATTCCAGTTGGCAAAATCATTGTCGGTCCAGGGATACTGTACACGGGCATAACCTTTTTTCTCTTATCCACAACCGCACCAGGCATGTGTTGAAGACTCGAAGCCCTGGGAGGACTCGACAGGAAAATCATAGACCTGGACGTTTTTGGAGGCAACTCAATCTCATCATCACTTTGACCAAAAACGTCATGAAGGGCTTTATTGACTCTCTCCGACTCGCTCAAAGAAGCACTAGGAGCACCTTTATCTAAATCATTTTTCATTAGAGGCGAACTTGGATTCAAAGAACTGGAACCAGCCGCACTCTTGCCCTTATGATCACGCCATACGGCGTAGAACGGATCGTCGGGCTTAGGGGTCTGTAAATCGTCGTCGTCATCACCGCTAGCCTGTCGATGACGGAATTGTGTTGACTCTGAACCTCAGCCAAACCACTATAATCCCGGCACAGTAGATATACTCCTATAATAATGGCAGCAAAAAATAAGCGCCCAAAGTGAGCTAGATCCCGGTATCCTAACCTATCAATTACGACTTGACTATTCAATTGAGGCCATAGACTCCGCATAATCTCTGCCGCATGTTCTTCCCTCAATCGATATCTGCCCAAAGTAGCGCTCAAGGATTCTGAATTCTCGTCATTATGGAAATCATAATGAACAAGACTCCTAGGAGGGGCCGGTCTCGGGTTCCCTGAATGGGGGCGGAGAAATGTCTTGAGCTTCTCGAGCAGACTCTTCCTTAGCTAATTTCCTTTTAGCGAAAGTATACCAATGCTCATCCCCTAAATGGAAAGAACTCGCTCCATCCGTATTTCACACATTCCTAAACGTTGGATTAGAGGCATTGAATCTGGCCAAATTGGCAGCAATTCTCTCATCTTCTGCATCAATTTCTTCCATAATCCGAATCTGATGACTAGTCCCAACCTTAATGCGTCCACCAGTGACAGTTGGTGTCATCGCCAATCTCCGCGGGACAGAATTCTCATGACGCTCAAAGTCACTCACAATAGGCACCCGAATACCAGCACTAACGCCACCGACCCTCATGGTAGAACGATCAACTGGCGGAGCATCGGAGTGACCTACACCCCAGTTCTCAGAAAGAGCTCCAGGGGCCCTAGTCGCAAATTCATTTCTTGCAGCCTCATCTTGGGACCCTTTAGACGAAACACTGGCAAATGATGGGCCCACGTCTGAGGGTTTCTTTTCCTCGCTCCTTCTCCAAGAACCATAGATATTCTCGGGTAACACAACAGGCTTGCTCCGATTTTTGGATTTTGTCCTTGCCATTTCAGCTCATTTATGGAATGATATCTGGATTGTTGTAGCAAGAACACGTTATATGAGCATCGAATCCCTGAAATTCAATGTGATGGGAAGATTGAACACTGACAGTTCGATGTTAACTGTGTCAAGCACTGACGGTTCGATGTTAAGTATGTCGAACACACACCGTTCGATGCGGCCTGAAGCGCGGCTAAAAAAACTCCCATGGGAAAGAAAATAACAATGAGGTGGAAATTGTCCCCTTATATAGGCCCATACACCGCCTACTATTACGACCGCATCGAACATACCTCGTTCGATGTGCCCGCGTCGAATTCATCAGATTCGATGTTTACACCAACATGCGTCGAACTGCCATTGTTCGCCCGCATCGAATTCCCAAAATTCTATGCTGTCTTCAATCGCATAGAACGGCCAAATTTGGGCGCGCTCAAAATTTTATCGTCAATGAAAAACAGAACACAAATGTTTCTAAGTTTGAAAACCGCTCTCTCATCGAAACCATCTCCAAAACTGGGGGGACTATGTGATGGGGAGGATTTAAGGAGGGCCCAAATCCTAGATTGGGTCGGCCCAGCAGTAAAACTCATTTAATACGAGAGCATCGAACATGTCTCGTTCGATGCGGAACCCGCATCAAACCACACATGTTCGATGCTGACTCTCCTACATTTTAGAGGGTCCCGCGGGACGGGGTCTATAAATACCCTGTCCCTTAATCTTCCAAGAGAGAGATCGTGCACTATACCAATCACTACCACATCGAACGCCCCGATTCGACTCACTTTATTGTTCGATACTACACTGCATTCGACTCTGACCTCACTGATCCAAACCAAGACCGAACTAGTCCTCATTCGAGTTACAGCAACATCGAATCACTGCAATTCGAAACAACCGCATCGAACCAACCACATTTGATCTACATCAGCATCGAACTAGTCCCGTTTGATGCACACATCGAACGTCCCCAATTCGATCTACACGTTAGTTTGTCCTATTATGATATCTAAAGCAATTCAATACTTGTAATAGACAATAGGTGTTCCAGACAAGTTAGTCTGTTTATTATATTGAATTAGCATTATTTTGGTTATTTGTATTCCAATTGTATTATTTTACAGTGTTCTGTTACCTTGACGAAATAAGACCAAAATAGTCAATCACTACAAGAAAAATGGGTCATTAGGGACTGCCTGGGCGGTCCCTAATGACCCCCATGCGGTCGCTATTGAGAGGGTAGCGACCGTCTAGCGGTCGCTATTGACCATGGTCGCTTGCCAATAGCGACCGTTAAGCGGTCCCTATTGAGGTCATTAGGGACTGCAATTTAGCGACTGTTAAGCAGTCCCTAATGACCTCAATAGGGACCGCAATATAGCGACTACTTACCAGTCGCTATACTTTTGAAAAGCAGGGACCGTCTGGGCGGTCCCTAATGTAGAACATTAGGGACCGCCCAGACGGTCCCTAATTTATAGAATAGGGACCGCTCAGACGGTCCCTAATGTAGCACATTAGGGACCACCCAGACGGTCCCTAATTTTTACAATAGGGACCGTTAGACGGTCCCTAATGACCTCTAGAAAAAAAAATACAATTAAATCCGTAATATAATTGTTTTTTTGTAAAATTGTAATTTTAACAAGATCAAAACAATAAAATGATGAATACAAAGTTAATATAATGACAATTGATATGAAAGAATAAAATAATGTGAAAAGATGAATAAAATGAGTAATAATATAAAATGAATGAAATCAAAAACATGAATGAAATCAAAAACATGAAATCAAAAGTGAAGAATAGTAAATGAAGATCCAAAATAAAGAAAGTATAAGAAAAAAAGATTGTATTGGTGAAAAAAAGAAAATGAAAATCCAAAATAAAGAAAGTGATAGAAAAGAAAATGAAGAAAAGATTGTGTTGGTGAAAACTGAAAAGAAGAAAAGTTTTTGTGTTGGTGAAAAGAAGAAAAAAAAGATAGTGTTTTTGTGTTGGTGAATAGAAGAAAAGAAGATAGTGTTTTTTGGAGATAGTGAAATGGGTGTAAGAGTTGTGAGGTTATATATATATATATGATGGGATTCAATTAGTTTTTGTCTGTTGGATGATTTTAGATGATCGACGGTTTGAGATGGCGATCCGTGTTAAAGACCTAATGGGGTACTTATGACCGTAGATTAGGATTTAATCGACGGTTGAGAATTGCTTTGGTGAAATTCAAATTTCCCCCTCATTTCCGCCAAAAAATTTTGCCAAAAATTCAAAATTTACGATTTTAGTGACCTTTAAACGGTCCCTACTAATATTCATACTTAAAAATCGATTTTTTTTATTGATGTTGTTGTGTTTGTGATTGTAAGCAACCAAACTCATTGTACTATGTAAATTGAAGTAATAAATGATTGCAAAACCAACCTTATAGTAGATTAGTTGTGAAATAATAGATTAATTGAGATCGATCGAGTTATTAACGTTCAAGATATATTTCACAAATGTACAACTAATTATCATTAGTTAGTTGTAATTGTTATCCGTGTTTATGATTTACTTCACAAACGTTAGCATAAATACGATTATGAGGCATAATCATTAGACCAAGTATTCATTAATTATACGTATATATGTAGATCGAATTAATTTGTCATTATGTCATTCGTCGTTGTCGTTGTACTTATTGTTATTTTAACTATTAAAATGATTATTACGAACTAAACATACCACGCGGCACCTCAAACCATCGAAAAATTCATAATTTTGATGTACGAATATTAGTAGGGACTGCCATTCTGTCCCTAATTTCCACATTAGGGACTGCCAAGCAGTCCCTATTTTCACATTAGGGACCGCTTAACGGTCCCTATTAAACTTACAGGGACCGCTTAATGGTCCTTATTAAACATATAGGGACCGTTATGCGGTGCCTATTGACAACGGATACTGTCAATAGGGACCGCTGGACGGTCCCTAATGTCAATAGCGACCGCAATGCAGTCGCTATTGACCCGTTGCCAATAGGGACCGCATTGCGGTCGCTATTGACCAATGTAGTCGCTGAAGACTAGCGACCGCTTGGCGGTCGATAATTTGCGGTCCCTAATGACCCTTTTTTCTTGTAGTGAATAATCGGATCGAATAATCATCTTACTTTGTTTTTTATATAATGTATATGTGTGTATGTGTGACACTACTTAAATTAAGTAAAACCAATAAGATAAAAATAATATTCTAGCTAGTCAAGTAATAACTAAGTAAGTTACTGAATTACATAAACTTTAAGTTAATTGACAAAAACCCTACTGTAGTATATTATCAATAAGCTCACAGAGATGGAGAAGAGGGATCATGAATTGTTTTCTAAAACAAGACCTGGTGCCATCGTGAATGGAGAGAAAAATAGTTGTCCATGAAAATTGTCTCTTTCAAAATCAGAGGACTTGGGGTGGAGCCAAAAAACCGAGAGATGCGACTGTTGGTGGCTAAGTACAACTTTGACATGTTGTGTCCACAGGAGACTAAACTTGAATATGTTAACGGTATATTATGTCACTCTGTTTAGGGGAGCAACGAGCGTGAGTGGGCTTTTAAACCTTCAGGAATTCCTGAAATGCACTCCAACAAGAAATTTTCACAAATTCTTTAAACTCTCAATTGTCTACTAGGAGTAGTTAAAAGTATATTTTCTCTTCACATAATTAGGATTGTATAGGGAAACAAGATGACAGGTATATATTTATAGGAGGAAACAAAAGACTCTTATGAACATACTCACTTTTTGGTACTCAACGATCATCCAAGAGTTACAATAATTCATGTCACATTTAAAATTCAGAATCACACTCATTTACAAAATAATTAACTAACATTACTGATTACGATTTCTGGTGTGATTGTAAACTGGTTCATTTTGAGTATGGCGGAATAATTTTATTTGGTAACCAGTCATAAATAGGCGTGTGACATTGATTTTTGAATTGCACTAAAGATTAGGTTTATTATTTGAACTTTTTGTTATATATTGTCAAGTGTTACACTGACATGCATGCGTAATACTTATAAACTATATATAACCTGCTGAATTTTCAAATATGGCAATATACAAATCTAGTGAAATTTCAGCAATAAAATAATGTTGTAATTCAGACCAAGAGCATCGTGATCTAGATTTGTTTCTCTGCATATAAGTGTATATAAAAATTAAGAGACAAAAATATTAAAAATGGCATGTAACTTTTGCTACTTTTGCTTTTTGTCTTGTAACCCTTTGAGCCGGAAAAGATCCTGTAACTTTCCAAAATTTTGATTAAAATACCCTCACAGAGCCCGATCGGGCTTTCTGCACCCGTGTCATTCACGTCATAAATTAAGACGCGGCCAACATGAAAAAATTGCGGCGTCACATTAGATGTTAAAATTTCCCTCTAACTTTTGTTATTTTTACTTGTTGCGCTGTAACTTTTCGGTTTGAAAAAAAAGACTGTAAATTTTAAAACTTGAACTTAAAATGCATGCCAGAGCTCGATTGGGCTTTCAGCCACCATGTCATCCACGTCTAAAAGTTGAATTTTATTGTTGTTTAATTGAGGTATATTTTTAAAAACAATACCAAATCAATATTAAGAAACTAACTGGCTCTGAAAAATGATTAAGGCACATATCACAAACACAAAAGATGAGACAAAATTGCCATTGGGGGTGTACGCAAGCGGTTTTTGGCCTGTGTGTACAAAAAAAATCACCGTTCAAACTGTGCGGGTGCATTTATTTTACAACCCGTGTGTGTTTCAGTTGGCGGGTTTAAATACAATAAAAAAAGATGAAAAAAAGTAATAAGAACAAAATTTACATGATTAATATTTATCAAAAAAAATTATTTAACACTAAAAATAAGTACATACAAAAAGAAAACTATAGTATTTTGGACATATAACTTCTTTATTTATAAAATTACACATTTATATAGTAACATATATATATATACATTCATATTATTAAATAATTAAAAATGAGCGAAAAATTACACCATCCTCACTCTAATCATGCAAGAATATTCAAACTTGTAAATTTGAAGACACCCATTAACAATTGAAGTATAAAAGATTTAGCATGGTATTTTAGGCATACAACGATAGGCTAAAACCCTATCATTAACACATTAACCCATTGCATTCATAGTAATTTTCATCACTTAAGTTAAGCTTTTAATGATTTATTATCATTATGGTTGGGCTTTGGCAGGGCAATTTTAGTTTCAAAATTTAAAAGTTACAAGCCTCTTTTACAACTTGAATAGTTACCGAGCAAAAAGTAAAAGTAACAAAAGTTATAGGACATTTTTAACATCCAACGTGACGTCGAGATTCTTCCACGTGGGACGAGTCTTAATAATGTGAATGACATGGGTGCAGAAAGCCCGGCCGGCTCTGGGAGGACATTTTAAGTCAAATTTTGGAGGACATTTTAAGTCAAATTTTGAAAAGTTACATGGGTTTTTTCCAACTCGAAGAGTTACTGGGTAAAAGCAAAAGTAACAAAAATTACAGCACAAATTTAATATTTCTGCCTAACTAGGACTTATCCACAATACCACAATCAATCGGGTTTAATCCATTTGGAAGTTATTGAGAATCTGACAAATTTAGGGATATCATATATCTTATTCCATACATTGGCCCAAATTCTGATGACCTCACTACTATTTTTTTTAAATATAATTGGCTGCTACTATTAAATAGTACAGAACATGCGCAAAATTGCTCAAGGATAAGGAAATCGAAAGACATCCCAAACTTGGTTCGAATAAGACCAGACTACGAAACTTCCTCTGCTAAAGGAGGCCCATTATGTGTTATCTTTTCTTCTTTTGTCTATAACGAAAATAGTTTTACAGGATAATCACTATGGAGATATTCATCGAAGAGACATAAAAGTCACTGTGAGGATAGAGGGGAAAATTATTTAACTAGTAGCTCAAAAATTATTGTCCCCATGTGAGTCTTATGGCCGGTACTATATATGATCCATTACAGGACTGCAACATAATTTCGTTGTTGATCTCTTAGTCTCTTCTCCAACAGTCATTAAATTAATATCCGCAATATTTTTAGTTTTATTTTGAGAAAAAAATGACTGAAGTTTTTGGCCCGTTTTTTCCACTCGGCTCCTGTATTTGACACATTTTTCGTATACACATATGACATAACTTAACTGATCTCGTTTGCCAATTAAATTTATTTAATTCATAATATTAAAGCTTAACAGAGTTTAAAATTGTTCAACGTAAAATTAGATTATTTTTGTTGGCGTTGAGAAATGAAAGCACATGAATTGTCTACGTCTATCAATTAATTGTCATAACTAATAAATAACTTCGACTTAGTGTATACTTTAGTAGTAGTGGTTTCCACAAACTTAATTACTAGCTAATCTTTTATTAAATAATTATAATGCTTTCAACCATTAACGTTTCAATTTTAGCTGTTTTAGGATCGATTATCCATATTGATTCATTTATTTATAAAGCCAAGAAAACTAATGAGGTGTATAATCCCTCGAAGGGAGCTTATAGGTTGCCCAAAAGAGATGCCACGTTGCCTCTTTTGACAGGACCATATTTGCCACGTAATCTACGTGGGGCCATCACCGTGCGGGGGAGTTAGAGTAGTAACGTAAGGGATCAGAGAATGTACACTGACCACGCAAAGCATTATACTCTTTTCATATGCGAATATCCCTCTTTATTTAGCTTGCTCAATTATTAATTGTCAATCTAGCCGACGTGGAAAAGACGGAACTGTCCTTCATGCAGGTTTTAAAAGCTGTGGGTACTCCTTTGCATTGCGAGAGGGAATGGCTATTTTGCCCTCAAAATCTTTCAAGTCAAGAAGCCAAGCTCCACTAATGATTTCCACCTCAAACAGTCACCATAAGGTAAAAATATAGACATATTTTTGTGCCGTGTGGGTCCAATTATTTAAGCCTAGAATCTCAACGAATAAATAGGAAAATATCAATTACATAAGATGTTTCATGATTTTCTTATATATATTCAACGAGAATTGAGCTGGAGTTGTGACGTTTTTTTTTTTGCCTACACATCCCACCCATGGCCACGTGCATGTTGCTTGGGGTCCTTTTCACTTGGAACTATTGATCTTAACAATAGCATCCAGTCTCTTCTAACAAAGCCTAATCGATCACTCCCACGATCAATTTCTAAGAAAACGACTATTTTTCAAAACATGATTTTCATATTAATTACGAGTTATTTGACATTTTTATTAGTTATATCTAATAAAACAGGTGCAGTTATGAAAAGCTGAAGCGAAGGGATCAGACAAACCCAAATTTATGTTCCCCTCCCCATCGGTTGCCTTAGTTTAAAGTATTGATAATTGAAATTTAAAATTGTCCAGCACAAAAGGCACCCGTTCTTGTAGAACATATCAACTTAGGGCATTTTTGGTTGCCCCAAATTTTAATCATAAAAACAATTAATCTAGGTATTGCTTATTAGCCTTTTTATTTAATATCACATTTGGATTGTAACATTAAGTAACATATAACTTTTATACCATTTCTTATTACATGTTTGGCTTGCAAGATATGTTAGTTTACATGAAATTGAATTACACATTTACCCCCAATTTAAACAATGAGTTTAGGGGAGACATGAATTTGGGAGTAAATGTGTCATTTGAAGAAGCAAATAAAATGTGAGATAAATAATCCTAGGGGGTTGGGTGAGATTTCTTATCTTGCAAATAATGTCAAATACCCCACTTATCACGGGTGCCCGCCATTTTCCGAAGGGTCATCCAAATGCGAGTGTAGACACATTAATTTTGTTTCTAATTAAATTAAATGATGGTAACTCTTAAGATGCAAGAAATACAAAATATATTTTATTTAGTCTTAATATTTTGAGGGATTAAAATAAATATATTAATTAAATCTTAAGACAAGGAAATAATTGCTCATCAAATCTCAAGACATGGAAAGTCTTCTCCTCCAAGTCTCAATCTTCAAGAGATGGAAAGAAGATTATCTTAGATCAAGTCTTCCATATCAAGGAATTGCAGACACGATCACAACCGTTCATCTCATCAGGAGATTCTAATTGAGATTCACTCCACAACTATAAATAGAGGTGGTCTTGAAGAAAAAAAAAGACACAAACAAATATTCACAAGTTGAAGAGGGAAAAGCTTTAAGTTTTTCGCTCCACCAAACTCATCCATCTTCAAGTGTTCTTCGCGGCATTCAAGGTATCATTCATCCATCTTCAAGATGTTCTTCGTTAAGAACTTCTTTCAATCCGCCATCAGGCCTCATGTTCATCCAAAACCCGTTTTTTGAAGATGGTGTCTCTGCCAAGAAGATCAAATCTTCAATAAATTCAAGAAACCCAAATCAAGTTCATACCGCTCTTCAACGACATTCAAACCAAAAATCCATTTTGATCCGAGATCAAGTCACGGGACCCTCGAAAAACCGTTTTTGAAGATCAAAATCTATGCTAGGAAGATCAAAACCCAAAAATCCAAAGAACTGAAGACGAAGATCATGTCAATCTTCATCAACCTTCAAATCAAATTCCAAATCAAGAACTTCTTTCAATCCTAAGTCAAATTGGTGTTCATCAAATCCTAAGTCAAATCGGTGTTCATCAAATCCTAAGTCAAATTGGTGTTCATCAAATCCTAAGTCAAATCGGTGTTCATCAAATCCTAAGTCAAATCGGTGTTCATCAGATCCCCAAGTCAAATTTGTGTTCATCAAATCCCCGAGTCAAATTGGTGTCCATCAAATCCTCAAATAAAATCACCGTTTAATCCAAGATCGAGTCCAAGGACCCTTGAATTGACGTTTTCCAAGTTCAAATCATTTCAGCGAAGATCAAATTGAAGATCTTCACTATAAATTTAAATATTGTTCTTGTAGAATTGAATCAGAGGATTAGATAGAGATTGTATCCCAAATTATACTTTAAATTTAATCAAAGATTACTTTGTAATCTTTTTCTTGTTTTTGTTTTTCAGAATTCAAGAATTTGTGATTACAAATTTGGCACGCCCAGTGGGACCATCTCTACCTCTCATCTATTTTCCAACAAGTCTCAAATTTGAAGTCACAAGAAGTCAGTGTTGCTCAACAATGGACAAGTCAATGGGGGCAACAAGTGGAGGTTCTTCGCAACCAATGATAAAAGATACACTCACACCGGGGGCAAGACATGATGCTAAAGAAGATGATCAAGCGTCCTCACTAGAAAAGCAAGTTGCAGCACTGACAAAAGCCATTGCGAATCTCACAACTCAAGCTCAAAGACGTGAAGACCACTTGAATCGCCTTCTCCAAAAACTAGAGAGCAAAGAAGGAGTTGAAAATTCTAAAGAAGTCACCAACAACATTGGAGTTCAAGGATGCATCAAGACTACAATCGCCGAATTTGAAGTCTCTCCTCATCTTCGAAAGCAAGAGCTCGGGGAAAGTGGCGATCAAAGCATGGCACATGAAAATGCCACTCAAGGAGTTGAAGCTCAAGAGTTTGATGAAGTTCTAAGTGAAAGAATCCAAGCCACTTCTCTTTTCCACAAGTCAATTTTCTCAAGCAAGGAAGAGCAAGGCGCCATGATGCACACAAAGTTTGCCGAGAAAAACATTCAAGATGTTGAAGTTGGAGAAAATTCTAAGTCTTCAAGCAAACAAATTCAAGTTTCCCCACAAGGCCTTATCTCTGCCGATCAATTGAAGAAGCTCATTGAAGAAGTTGCAAATGATCATAGTGCTCAACACAAGACTTCCAAATCTTACACGAAGCCTTATACTCAAAGGATAGAGCAATTACAAATGCCGAAAAGCTATCAACCTCCGAAGTTTCAAAGATTCGATGGGACTGGAGACCCCAGACAACATGTTGCTCACTTCATTGAGACGTGCAATAGTGTCGGCACTGATGGAGATCTTCTAGTCAAGCAGTTTGTTCGAACCTTAGAAGACTTTGCATTTGATTGGTACACCGATCTCGAGCCAAACTCCATTGACAATTGGCACGATCTACAAACCAAGTTCTTCAACCGCTTTTATAGCACTCGACGTACTGTGAGCATGATTGAACTTGTCAATTCTCATCAACAAGAAGACGAACCAGTGATTGAGTACATCAATAGGTGGAGAATTCTATCCTTAAGTTGCAAAGAGAAACTGTCTGAAACTTCAGCCATGGAGATTTGCATTCAAGGGATGAATTGGAGTCTCTCTTACATACTTCAAGGAATCAAACCAAGAAACTTTGAAGAATTGGCGACACGAGCGCATGACATAGAGACAAGTGTAAACTCTATTAAAGAAGAAAACTCAACTCATGGCCTTGATGTTGAAAGTGATGATACAGATGACGACGATGACAATGAAGAGGGCGCGCCGTCAAGTTTTGATCCAAAATATATGCTCCTTGATACGAGCTTAAACTATCTCAAATCCTCAAATTAAGTGCCAAAATATATGCTCCTTGATACGAGCCTAAACTATCTCAAATCATCAAACTAAGTGCCAAAATATATACTCCTTGATAAGAGTATAAACTATCAACATACTCCTTGATAAGAGTATAAACTACCAACATTCTACTTAACACGAGTATAAACTGTTTGCACTTTGAAGTCAAAGAAAATTCTTGGAAACCAAGTTTTAAAGCAAAAAAGTCGAAGTCCTCAAGTCTCCTAGATACGAGCCAAAAGGTCTGCATATCCTTCAAGTCGTCAAAACAAATGTGCAAGGCTCCTAGACACGAGTCAAAAGGTCTACAAATCCTTCAAATCTCCAAGTCTCCTAGACACGAGTCAAAAGGTCTACAAATCCTTCAAATCTCCAAGTTTCCTAGACACGAGCCAAAAGGTCTACAAATCCTTCAAATTTCCAAGTCTCCTAGATACGAGCCAAAAGGTCTACAAATCCTTCAAGTCAAGCCTCCTTGATATGAGATAAAACTGTCTAAGAAATGTCCAAGTCAATTGCTCCATGGCGCACGAGCTTAAACTGCACATTACGCCTGGCCCGCATGAGTAGAAACTGTGTACGGCACCCCCTTCAAATCAATCTTAATTTCTTTTGAACTACGTCATGACTTGATTCCTTCATTGGATATGTAGGCAGCTAGAAGTTCATTCTTAGCCCAGTCATATCATATAAAAAAAATGCTCATGCAACATTCAAGTTAATGGATCCAATGATGAAGCTCACAAATGTTCTAAACTCATGAAGTGGATTTATGGTGGTTGAATTGAAGCACGAGAACAAGAAAAAGAAAGATGTCGAGACTTATCCACTCACTGATGCGTTTCAACACAAATCGTGAACAAGTCTCGAGGGGGCAATTTGTAGACACATTAATTTTGTGTCTAATTAAATTAAATGATGGTAACTCTTAAGATGCAAGAAATACACAATATATTTTATTTAGTCTTAATATTTTGAGGGATTAAAATAAATATATTAATTAAATCTTAAGACAAGGAAATAATTGCTCATCAAATCTCAAGACATGGAAAGTCTTCTCCTCCAAGTCTCAATCTTCAAGAGATGGAAAGAAGATTATCTTAGATCAAGTCTTCCATATCAAGGAATTGTAGACACGATCACAACCGTTCATCTCATCAGGAGATTCTAATTGAGATTCACTCCACAACTATAAATAGAGGTGGTCTTGAAGAAAAAAAAAGACACAAACAAATATTCACAAGTTGAAGAGGGAAAAGCTTTAAGTTTTTCGCTCCACCAAACTCATCCATCTTCAAATGTTCTTCGCGGCATTCAAGGTATCCTTCATCCATCTTCAAGATATTCTTCGTTAAGAACTTCTTTCAATCCGCCATCAGGCCTCATGTTCATCCAAAAGCCGTTTTTTGAAGATGGTGTCTCTGCCAAGAAGATCAAATCTTCAATAAATTCAAGAAACCCAAATCAAGTTCATACCGCTCTTCAACGACATTCAAACCAAAAATCCATTTTGATCCGAGATCAAGTCACAGGACCCTCGAAAAACCGTTTTTGAAGATCAAAATCTATGCTAGGAAGATCAAAACCCAAAAATCCAAAGAACTGAAGACGAAGATCATGCCAATCTTCATCAACCTTCAAATCAAATTCCAAATCAAGAACTTCTTTCAATCCTAAGTCAAATTGGTGTTCATCAAATCCTAAGTCAAATCGGTGTTCATCAAATCCTAAGTCAAATTGGTGTTCATCAAATCCTAAGTCAAATCGGTGTTCATCAAATCCTAAGTCAAATCGGTGTTCATCAGATCCCCAAGTCAAATTTGTGTTCATCAAATCCCCGAGTCAAATTGGTGTCCATCAAATCCTCAAATAAAATCACCGTTTAATCCAAGATCGAGTCCAAGGACCCTTGAATTGACGTTTTCCAAGTTCAAATCATTTCAGCGAAGATCAAATTGAAGATCTTCACTATAAATTTAAATATTGTTCTTGTAGAATTGAATCAGAGGATTAGATAGAGATTGTATCCCAAATTATACTTTAAATTTAATCAAAGATTACTTTGTAATCTTTTTCTTGTTTTTGTTTTTCAGAATTCAAGAATTTGTGATTACAGCGAGATTAGCCAAGATTATTAATTTTATTTTGGCTCTTTGGAGCAAGTAAACGTGCTCGTACTTATCATGATATATCGTCAAATATTTTTCTTTTTGTTTACGTAGCTCGTGATATATATATATATATATATTTATTTATTTAAGCTATTTCGGAGTGACATTCTCATCAACCGTGGCCACAAGTTAATTAAATATTTATCCAGCTTAGGGTGTTGTGTCACTATAAAAGCCAAGCGTGTAGCAAAATGCATGTAACTCGATAGCTATTAGGCTATATAGTATGCGTTTTATATAAACGCGCTTTTAGTTTGTATAAGAAAATATAAATAGTCTTTTATGTAATATTTTTCATGTACTTTTCTTTATCAATAAAAATCTTTTCATAATGCTCTCGTCTCTCTCTCAAACCCTAGACGCACACTCTTTCTCTCTCAAATCTGATATGGTATCAAGAGCTCATCGATCCTAAATTTCATTCCGTTTTTCAAACTCCAGTCTTCCTTGTGATTCGATTGATACTCGTTTCACCCTTTTCCCCTCTCTTTCAAAATTTTTTTAAACCCTAATTTCGGGTTTTTTCTCCGATTCTGCCTCACCATGACAGATCAGACCACTTCCTATGTGGTTTCTGGTTCCGCAACCTCTACGACAAAGAATCCATGCGGAGATTCGATGCCAGTCTACTTTTTTGGGCAATCAGGACTTCATCGGCGCCTCAATCGTCGGCGACAAATTCAACGGTCAGAATTATATCTCCTAGAGTCAAGCCGTGGAGATGGCGCTCACTATCAAGAACAAAATCCGCTTCATCGACGGATCGCTCTCTATTCTGCCTGAATCCGACGCAGTTAACCGCCTTTGCTGGATCCGCGCCAACAATCTCGTCCTCTCTTGGCTCATAAACTCCGTCACCGGCGAAATCCACAACACAGTGCTCTATATCAAATCTGCCTTTGATCTCTGGCAGGAACTCAAACTCTGGTATGGGCGTACGGACGGATCTAGGGTTTTCCAGCTACAAAAGTCACTTTTCAATCTGACTCAAGGTACACTCTCCGTCACCGCCTTTTACAACTCATTCCGATCTCTGTGGGACGAGTACGTGAGTCAGCGTCCCGTCGTAGCATGTGCCTATGGTCTTTGCACGTGCGGTGTTAACAAAAACATGGTGGTTCTTCAGTAAATCGACTGTGTCTTGACCTTCCTCATCGATCTCAATGAATCTTTCTCCTCCCTTCGCAGTCGTCAAGGCATTTCTTTATGCTAGAGAAAATACGCCATGGACATCTTAACAGAGTTAGGGTACATAGGGTGCAAACCCGCCAAAACTCATATGGATTGTTCTATGCGTTAAAAAGCTAACGACCACCCCATGTTAACTGACGCCATTGAATACCGTCGCTTGGTCAACCGTTTATTGTATTTGACTATCACTCGACCCGATTTATCTTATAGTATTCAATGTCTTACGCAACATATGGCTAAACCTACCACATATCACTTAGCTGTTGCGCACCGCATTTTACGCTATATTAAATATGCAACTGGCAAAGGCCTTTTTTATCCTCTTAACTCTGACTGCCGTTTAAAATCTTTTTGTGACAGCGACTGGGTTGCATGTCCTGACACTCGCCGCAACATTACCGGTTATGCGATCTACATTGGTCATTCCTTAATATCGTGGAAAGCCAATAAACAATCCACGGTCAACCTCTCATCAACAGGAGCCAAGTACCATGCGGTGGCTACAACGACTTGCGAGGTTCTTTGGCTCGCTCAACTGCTTAAGGACTTACATTCGCAGTCCACCCGAACCCCTTTACTATTCACAGACAGTCGTAGTGCCTTCTGCATTGTGATCAACCCCATCCTCCACGAACGTACGAAGCACATTCAAATCGATTGTCACTTTTTCCGTGAGAAGGTTCACAATAAGGAAATCAAGGTCGAGCACCTCTCCAACGATCATCAACTAGCGGACATTTTGACGAAGCCGTTAGCCCCGTGACCATTTCAACAGATGATGTCCAAGATGGGCATCATCGATATTCATGCCCCTCTTGAGGGGGGTATTAGGCTATATACTACGCGTTTTATATAAACGCGCTTTTAGTTTGTATAAGAAAATATAAATAGTCCTTTATGTAATATTTTTCATGTACTTTTCATTATCAATAAAAATCTTTTCATAATGCTCTCTTCTTTCTCTCAAACCCTAGCCGCACACTCTTTCTCTCTCAAATCTGATAATAGCCTTCTTATATGATCATAATGTTAAATTCGTGTAGCCGTTTGAGAAATAGTTTCAGTTATTCCTGAAAAAAAATATAATTGCATAAAATTTATTTAACTTTGAATTAACCACGAGAGTTTCCTTGCATTCTTCAGAAAATATGGATTATTCTTTTTTGTTCTTATTCATTGAAAGAATTCGACATTTTACCAAAA
Organism: Linaria vulgaris; assembly: GCA_948329865.1. Classification (NCBI taxonomy): domain Eukaryota; kingdom Viridiplantae; phylum Streptophyta; class Magnoliopsida; order Lamiales; family Plantaginaceae; genus Linaria; species Linaria vulgaris. The sequence goes on along the minus strand of OX415249.1, from coordinate 77,524,220 downwards.
AAAAAATCACGTCAAGTCTTATATCCCGTAAATGAACACTAAGAAGTTGATTTTCGTATGAACTCCATAAACATATGGTTCTGTAACATCGACATACATTACAAGAAAAACAGGCATTACCAACAGCATTGGTAAATGACCAATTTCTTGTTGGTAATGACTTATTACCAACGGTCAAGCCGTCCCAACTAGGTTGTCCCTACTACCTCCGTTGCTATTGAGTAACGACGGCCAAGTCTTAGGTAATGACCTCATTACCAACGGCCATTCCGTCGCTACCCACTAGCGATGGTCTAGCCGTAGCTACCCATTACCTATGACAAAGCACTCATTACCAACGGCTATGCCGCTAGTAATGTCATGGATATTAATACATATGGCCGAGCCGTAGGTAAAGTCATGAATATTATTACCTACGGCTCGGCCGTTAGTACTAATATTTAAGGTTGAATACTAGTAGTGACGGCTAGCCGTAGATACTAACATTAGTGGCTAAGGCCAATATTAAATCGAATTTTAAAAAAAATCGACAATTTACGAAATTACCTGAATATTATTATTTGCATTTTAACTATACGAAATGTGTGATGTGTTGTGTGTTGAGAAGAAGAATTGATGAAGAAAAAAAAAAGATATGCATGTTTGAAAAATGGAGAAAAAACTTTAAAGAAATAAAGAAAGTTTGAAAAATGAAGAAAAATTTTGAAGATATGAAGAGAAATTTGGAAGATAAGAATTTTTTTTTTTTAAGAAAATGAAGAATTGTTTGGAGAAGTGGTTTTTTCTTTTTGAAAAAATGCAGGAACCTATCCAACGTTTGCCCGCTTTTATACTTTTCTATCAAACGTTTCATTTTTTACACTGTGCAGTCCAACGTTTCATCCCGGTCACACTTTACGGTCTAACCTTTAATCCCGGCCTATTTCCGCCCAAAAACGTCACTTTGTGACAAAATGACGCATCGCTGACGTCATTAAGAGTGGTATTTTCGGTACTTTATTATTTTCAACGGCTAACTCTTTCAAAAACATTTTAAAACCAACTAAATCCTAAATTCGGCCCTAAATTCAATTTTCTGATGAACCCTAAAAATTCCAAACCGAAAATTACCAACAAAATCACCAAATTAACGCCACAATCATAATCGAGTGATGTCTGAGACTACTGTTACGGAGAATTTTCATTGCAAGTGCGGGTTTCTAGCGGTTACCAACCTCTCCTTAACTGATAAAAATCCGGGTCGTCGATTTACGAAATGTTACAAGGGATCCAAAGGATGTGGGTTGTGGTTCTGGGTTGATGAACCGCTTTGTCATCGTGGAAGAGAGGTTATACCGATGTTGAGGAGAAGAATCGAAAAGGCCAAAGCCAAAAGGAATTCGAAAAGGGAAACATTGAACCTAACATGTAGCAGAAGAACACTAAGTTTGAGTCGGAGAATAAGAAGCTGGTGAAGAAGATGAAGAAGCTTGAAAAGCGTGCTAGTAATTTAGAGTCCAAAAATAAGAAATTATTTTATGTATTGTACTACAACTTGTTTAAGTAGCCATTTGTTATCTGATTTTGAGATTATAGTCTGCTGAAACAGAGAATGCGTGTTGACATTATTAAGTAGGCATTTGTTATCTGATTTCGAGATTTTGTAACATTATGCATCTGTTGACTAAAAACTGAATTAAACTGAAACATAAGAAAATGACATAAATTGTTAACAAATCCCCACAAAAAATAAATTAAACCCTTGACAAAAAAGGGTAGAGGGGGGGGGGGGGGGGGGGGTTCAACAGTGATTATAAAATAAACTATACGGGAATCATGCCATATTCTACTTTGAATCTGGTCACGATCCTAATGGGCGGGATGGGAAGCTTCTTGATGTGGAAGCAGTAGTCCATTATGTTGTAGTTCACCAACCCCTCTGCTGCAAATCTCTTCTCCATATTCGAAGGCTGCATAAGGGGTGCAACAAATATTAAAAAACGTGAAATATCATAACTATGATCATTATATACGAAGTTGAGGAGAATATCTTACATTTTTGAAGAGACGTTCATAGACAGAGTTTGTCTTCATAGCCCCTGTCTTCCGGTTGTAAGTGACCCCACGTTTCCCATAGAACTCGGTGAAGAGTTCAAGCCGTGTCTGCATTATCTGCAGATGGTCCAGAATCTCCATTGGTTTAACTACAACTCCCCTCCTCTTTGTGAATACATCAATAAGTTCCTCGTAAACTCGCTGCATACTAGCCTTTGTATAGCTAATGTCAAACTGGACGCGGCGACGAAGTTCTTCCATAAGAACCAATTCTTCACCGACGGAAAAGTCATCAAAGTCGAGGAAGATTTTGGGGAGGTATTCGGTTACCTCGTTGTAGGAGTTCTTTAGGGTTGACTGATAAAAGTTTTCCATGGAGATTTTTTTTGAAAGAATAACGATGTGAAGAGTTTTTTTTGACAGAAGGGAGAAGTGAAGAGGTTTTTTTGACAGAAGAGAGAAGTGAAGAGTTTTTGTTTGAGGGTTTGATTGCATGTGTCTATTGGAGTTGATGAGTGTTATTTAAATACTAGGGTTTGCATCTGCTGAATAAATGCATCTCCACCAGTTCAGTATTGATCCTACGGTTACGATTTTGGAGATGTCTAATCAGGTTTTAAGTTTATAAACTTCTGGAGACAATTGGTAGTTAAGCAACCACATAAATACCAATTAAGGAAATTGAGACTTTTCAAAGTTGGCTGATATATATTCAGTTGTTGGTTTACGTGATCTGCTGCGTTGATATATGGTTCTTATCAAAAACAAAAAGGAAACAAATAATTAATGGTAGAGTTCAATATTGATGATGGAATAATTAATGATCTGCTCCTTTGATATCGGACTCTTATATAAAAAAAAAGGAAACAAATATAATGGTATGATCTAGAATTGATGATGGAATAATTGACAACTGCATTTGTATCGGATTCTTATCAAAAAAAGGAAACAAATATAATGGTGTGATTCAAAATTGATGATGGAATAATTAACAAAGTTTATATCGTTGCGTGTTAGGTATTTAAAAGTTTGGATATCAAAGTGCAATTTTTTCAAACGTTGGACCGTAACCTGTAAAAGCGGGCAAACCTTGGACCGTAAACTGTAAAATGTCATCAAAGTATATGTAGTCGAGCGTAATTATATATATTGTTTAGATAGTATTTTGTCTACCATATTACATTAAATATCCATTCAATACCATGAACAACAACAGGAAGTGGAATAAATATTCAATATCATGACATTACCACTCACTATTAGAACCAATATTCAAAAGAGCACGCAATAATGTACATTATACATAACCATTAGTTAGTACCATCTTCGGCAGTACTAACAGACATCATATTAACAGTTCTTTTTGGAACTCCAATTTTTTTATTTGCAGCAGGAGGTTTGAAACTTTTTCTGCCTGGAGGAGTGAGAGTCAAATTACTGCTGGATGTTGGTACCTCTGAGAACACAACCTGCTTCTTTGACTTACTTGCAGGTTTTTCAGTTGATAAACTAGTAAACCTTTTAGGTGTTTGGCTTCTAGTGAGTGGCCTAGTCTTTGCCCCAGCCACAGAAATTGGTGCAGGAGCTACTGGTGCTGGATTACTCCTTGTAGGCCGCCTTACTTGAGGTCTAACTTCTAAGAGAGAGGCTTCACCAGTAGGTGATGCATTCTGAGATTGTCTTGTAGATGACCTTGGGGGCAAATCAGTTGCTTCACGCTTTTTTTTTAGGAGCCACTTTAGTTTGTACCTGTTTTTTCCTTTTATTTGCTCTTTTAGAGTGCTCACATTGTCCCAGATCATCAGCAGCACCAATATTAACAACAGACTCCTGTGTTGCAGCAACCTACCAACAGAAAGTACTGGTTAAATTTAGCAACTATGACTTTACATTTTGAGTAGATAGTAATAGGAAATAAGACTGGTAATCACCTCGTATTGTGCACTAACACCTGTCTCTGAATGAACATTTGCAGTTGAAGGAAGCAGATGTATTAGCACCAGCAGATCCTTTTGTTACCTTTTTGGCTCTTCCCTTCCCACTCCATTTTCTTAATTCTTCCCCTACCATTCACCCTTGGCTTAGGAACCCATGTACTTCCAAGAGGGTTATTCTTCCTTGCCTGGCAACTCCTAGCATTATGACCTTCTGTTTTGCAATAACCACAATGCATCTTAAGTCCATCCCTTCCTAGATGGCCCCTAAGTTCATTCCTCAACTGAATCTCTCTCAGTTCTTTGGGAGATATTTTTCTACGGTAAGGCATAGTTTGGACATTAGGAGGTTCTATTCTGTTCCTATGTGTTTGAGGCATAGGCCAGGCACTCTTTCCTTACATAGGAGACATGTAGTTACTATAAGTCCTTAGATAGGTCTCCTTTGAGTAATAAGCATGAATGTGCTCTTCTGGCTTCCAACTCATGTGTCCCATTGCAGCACATGCATGAACACAAGGGATACCTGTCAAATTCCACTTCATACATGAACATGTCTTATTCTCCAAGTGCACAACAAAGGTATCACTGTAAGGTGCCTCAGTCTCAAACTCGAAATTTCCATTCTAGTGCGCCATGTAACCTCCAGACTTTGCTCTAATCTTATCAAGAATATCCCAAACCTTAGGAGTAATATCCTTGTTGCTTGTGTTTATCGCAATCTTACTGATACATGTCCTTTTCATAAGGGTTCTTCTAATGGATTCCAACATGTCAATGATTGGCATACTCCTGGCTTTTGCAATTGAGGCATTGAAGCTCTCAGACATGTTATTCAACAAAAGATCACTTTTGCAATGTGTTCTAAAGAATGCTCTAGACCACTGAGTTGGAGGCTTGCTTGCTAACTAATCGTATGCTTTCACATTTCTCTTTTGCAGCACAACCATGATCTTGTTGAAATCACATACTCAACCAGCTTTTGCAGCATCCCAAAGTATATTCTTCATTGCAAGACATGGATGCTCCCTTTTCAAATTTGCCCACAAATGCAAAACACATAACTTATGCTCACAGTTAGGCAACAGCTCATGAACAACATCAACCAAGCCTTTCTGTTTGTCACTCATAACAGTCCAATGAAAATTGTTAGTGATATTCAAATCATCCACAAGAATACTCAGAAACCAATACCATGATTTTTTTCCTCTCTTTATCAACCACTGCATATGCAATGGGATATGTGCAGTTATTAACATCAACACTAACAACAGTCAATAGTATACCTCCATTTTTTGTCTTAAGGTGTGTCCCATCCAAGCATATAATGGGCCTGCATCCACTAAGAAATCCCTTCTTCAAAGCATCCTAACATATGTATATTCTTTTGAACTTACACACCTCACCCATCACTTTACATTCAACTTAACAGTAGTCCCTGGATTAGTCCTCATGATCTCCTCAGCATAACTCCATAGCAACGAATATTGGTTTGCTTCAGTTCCATGAACATTAGCAAATACCATCTTCTTAGTTATGTACATTTGAGCTATGTGGAAGTCTATACCACAATCCATTTTAGCAATAGTTAGCATGGAGCTAGCAGGCCAATTTGGATCATTACTTATCTTTGCATGATATTTCTTTCTCAAATATCTGGTAGTTGTTTGTTTGACTTTGTCCTCTCTGGCACATTCATGTGGTTCCTTCAGAGTCTTAATCCTCATTGTGTCTTCCTTGTTTGGTCTTGAAGCATATAGCTCCCATTTACAGTTGGCATGTGCACACTTTGCTTGGAGCTTCATCTGACAATTGATTGGAAACTTAACAGACCTCCCCTCAGTGATTGAGAAATGAACTATAGATTCCCTCAACAATTCAGTTGTTGCAAACTGCATCCCTAGCTCAAATGTTACACAATGCATATCAAGTAATGGATTCAAAATTGGATGGCCTTGGTGTGAATGTCTTTGTGGTATTGGCTTTTGTGGTTTCCTCCCTGTCACTTTTCCCTTTCCTTTCCCTTTGTCTGAATTACTTTCTACCCCATCTTGCACAGGAGCTTGTCTGCTAGAGCTCTCAACTCCATCATCATCATTTGGAACAAATTCAGGTGGTGCAATAACTTCTTCCTCCCCATATCCCACTGCCTCACTAGCACTCCTAATATATCCATCATCAGCTGCATCATTGTCATTGACATTCAGATCGTCTGAAAATTCAGAGTCATCACCACATGAGACTTCACCATCACTATCATTACTGTCCACTATATCAACTATAGATTCCAACAATGGACTTGTATTGTTTTTTAAGCATTAGGGTATATGTCTCTGGCTTCTTGATTCAGTTGGGGGGCACTTGAAGAGTTTGGTATATCACTTGCTCTTGCTTTTCTGGTAGCCATATCTCTTAACAGAATTGCTACATCATGTCGTTCATCATCATCATCATCATCATCACTCTCTACAATACCTTCTACAAGCCTCTTCTCTTCACCAACATTGGCACCTCCATTGTTATCACTCATTGGAGGAAGATTAGGTAATTCACTCTGTGATTGAGTATCATTTACCTCATCTATGAGAACATATACATCTACTGATTTCCTTGTAGATGCAAATAATGCCATATCCAGTGCCTCCTTATCATTACTTACTTCAATATACTCGCCTGGAGCAGAATCTTGAATGTAGCATATTCTCACCACACAACCCTCTGATTTAACACCCACATCTTTCACCATTTCCAGTAGCTCTAGCCTGGACATTTCATCCTCAGTGCACCAGTCTATATAGCTCACTTGTCCCTCTAGATAAACCCATTTCCCCAAATTCATTAATTTTCCAGAATGATGCAATATTATGGTGAATGGGTCATCTCTAGCTCCAGCTGAATATAGACAACAATTATTTAGTATTATATTGACATACATATACACACTTAAACTAACTTATCACACAAACACACAAGTGGTAGTTAGAGTGACGTCTAAAAGGAAAAAAGAACATGACAAAAAGGAGGACCACACTTAAACTATTCACTCACATACAACCAAAAGGAGGACCACACGACGAAAAGTAACTCCAAACAAAGAAATAAAATAAATTTTGGATTTGGAGATTCTTACCATAATCGGGTGTAATTTGACCTTCAGGAATAACGTCAACGGGGGTTCGAACTCTCCACACCATTGTTAGATTATGTCGATCGAGTGGATAAAACAAGAAATTGAACTTCGATTTCGTGGATTTGCTTTCGAAATTGGAAATTAGGGTTTTTGGAAATTGGCGGGTTTTTAAGAAAATGCCGCGTTAATGGGTTATAATCGTTATTTGTTAATTTATTTAATTTTTAAGTAAATAAATAGTAAAGTAACGAAAATACCCCTCTTAATGACGTCAGCGATGCGTTATTTTGTCACAAAGTGACGTTTTGGGCTGAAATAGGCCGGAATTAAAGGTTAGACTGTAAAGTGTGACCGGAATGAAACGTTGGACCGCAAAGTGTAAAAAATGAAACGTTAGATAGGAAAGTGTAAAAGCTGACAAACGTTGGATAGGTTCTTGCATTTTTTCCTTTCTTTTTCTTTTTCAGAAATGAAGAAAGTGCTGAGTAATTTGTTGAATATTGAAAATGAGAGGGGGGGGGGGGGGGTAAAAGTATTTATAATGATGGGTGGAAAATTGAATTTCTCGCTTATTCAGGGGTCATTTCCAACGACCTCGCCATAGCTACTAATCGAAAAATTTGAAAATTTCAAAGTTCCACCAAATTCTTGATGTTTGAATATTCATAATATTAGTAGCTAATGCCTATACCAACGCGGCCAGGTTGTTGGTGCTAACCCCTAAATTTGTCTTTGATTTACTTTATACTAATTTGATTTGTGTATGATTTTAGTTAAGATGCTTTTAATATATGTAAAATCAAGAACTATTGACATAAATATGCTAGTATTTGGGTTATCAAAACAAAAATCATACATTTATATACTAATTTATATATTATTGATTTGAAGCTGTCGGTACTCCTTAGTAGGAACGTCCGTACATGGTCATTGGAAGCCGACATTCCCTACTACTCAATTCTCTTGTACTGGATATGTGAATAAAATATTATTGGTGTATTACATGATAGGGTAATTTTAGTAAAGTTTATTGCAAAATTTAATGGAACAACAATGAGCAATGTAACAACTTGTCCAAATGGAAGACTATTCAACAATTCAAGGGAGAATTCACACAATTTTCAATAGATTAAGAGGAAATTTGACTATTTAATCAGCTTGGAGGGAATTTCTGAAATCCGCTATAATTTATGGGATTTACCCTAAAGGCTAAATGATATTTACTGATTAGATTATACAGGTCCTTTGTATTTCAAAGATCACATTGTTTTCTTTCGAGAATCCAATAGAGTTGCGGATTGTTTGGCGAAGCTAGAAGATGATGTGAATGAGTGGGGTATTTTGAGATACCCACCAACTCAATGTTTATTTTAGCTAGATACTGATTGTAGGTAGTTAAAGCTTAATGTAAGCTTCTTTGTTTACAAAAAAAAAAAAAAAAAAAAATCACAATGTTTTATTTTTCACATTGCACTTACTCAATCTCTTACAAGGTCGAAAAATATAATCAATACACTTAAAAGTCTTATATTTCAACATCATATTTATTACAACACACCCACAAAAATAGTTGAGCAATAAAATGTTCCCCACTAAGGGGCATAAATGTCTAAACACCTGTTCTCAAGTACTAAAAGTCAATTCTAATAAATGGAAAGGGACAGGGGTACTTTCGGAAAACGAACTTCTTGTTCTCTTTATTACCATGAAACCTCGGCAAGAAAGCAAAGCATTAGTTTTATTTATCGTTCATTAAGCATTTGAGAAAAAAGAAAGAAAAAAAAAGATAGAAGCACAAGTTCTGGTTTTAGAAGTTAGTCATCATTTTTTTCCAGAAAGAAAGTGCAGCTCCAGCAGCGGTTTAAAGGATCAGTATATTCAGGTAAATGTATTTATTTTCTGATACTCAATCAATACTCTGTTTATGTTTCAAATTTTCAGAATGATCGTAAAATTTGTTTTATCATTTTCATCTGTTTAGTATTGATCTGTAAATCCTAATTATTTCATCAAAGTTGTTACAATAAAGTTTTTTTTTTTACCTTCCATTCCAAGCATGTTAAAATACTTACTGGTTTAGCTTTAAATCTTATTTTAAGCTGTACGTATAAGTCACGGGGCGTTTATTGTATGACGATTACCTAGTACGTGTATGTCGGAGAATGCTAAAAAAACAAAATGATTGCTTTGCTTTGTCATAATAATTTAATGGAAGATCGGCAGCGTAGTATTTTTGTTGGAATATTCCCGGAATATTTTGAATTATATGCCATTTAAGATATATAGATACATCATACACGTTTCTGTATCTCTTAATAATTAGATTTTCAATTTATTGACTTTTTAGCCACCAGAAACTTCGTGTTAGGATTCCCATTTAATTAATTATTGCCATATTTGTTTATATTTGAAGTGTTTTCCCTCCTCTTCAGGTTTTTCCATTCCTCCTCTGTTTTATAGAGAAAACGTAGTTGCTTCTTTAATTTTGAGTCGATCGCGATGGGTTCCAATGGCGAACCGTTCCCAGAAATAAAAGACACGAAACCTCCTGGAATCAGATTCATCGAGTACGTAAAAGGATCCGCCATCTCTTACAAGACATACCAAGCCATTGTCCTGTTAGTAACATTTTTCGCCTACTTGTCGTACCACGCCACTCGTAAAACAACCAGCATTGTCAAGAGTGCGCTCGACCCCAAGTCGCCCGATGTAGAAACTAAACTGTCGTTCTCATGGCTGAACGCTTACGCTCACGGCCCGTTGGAGAGGTCCACCAATTCATCCGGTTGGGCCCCATTTAACGGACCAGGCGGAACAGCATTGCTTGGAGAACTCGACGTGGCCTTCCTTTTCGTATATGCAATGGGAATGTATTTTTCGGGGCATGTAGGCGATAGAATGAATCTCAGGATATTTTTAACTATAGGAATGGTTGGGACTGGTTTGTTCACGTCTCTTTTCGGAATTGGATACTGGGCAAATGTTCATGTATTTTACTATTATTTGATAGTACAAATGCTTGCTGGATTGTTCCAATCAACGGGGTGGCCGTCGGTGGTGGCGGTTGTTGGAAATTGGTTTGGTAAGAAGAAGAGAGGACTTATAATGGGCATATGGAATGCTCATACTTCTCTTGGTAACATTACTGGTTCCGTCGTTGCTTCTGTGTTGTTGAAGTATGGATGGGGTTGGTCTATGGTTGTTCCTGGATTGGGTATAACTTTTATTGGGATAGTGTTGTTTCTCTTGTTGCCGGTTAGTCCTGACTCCGTTGGAGTTGGATTGGACGACGATGAAGTATTGCTCCCTCCCACAAAAGAAGGGGACGAAGTAACGGAGCCTCTGTTGAGAATGACCACGGTTGAAATGGAAGCTGTCGGGTTTTTAGAAGCATGGAGAATTCCAGGGGTTGCTCCTTTTGCTCTTTGCCTTTTCTTTGCGAAATTGGTGGCTTATACTTTTCTTTACTGGCTCCCGTTCTACATTAGCCACACAGGTAAATAGACTTCATCAGATTAGATTTTTTTAAGCGTTTAAAATTGAATTTATATTTGAATTGTCGTCTCATCTAAAAGTTTAAGCGCGTTAGATTAAACACACTATCTTATGTCTCTAAAATTGATTGCACTTGGGTTCTGATACACAGCTATCAATGGGAGGTACTTAACGAGTGAGGAATCGGGGAACTTATCTACCATGTTTGATGTTGGAGGAGTGGTAGGCGGTATCTTGGCCGGCCACATTTCTGATCGTTTAGACGCAAGAGCTGTAACGGCAGCAAGCTTCATGTATTGTGCAATCCCAGCTCTATTCTTCTACAAAAGCTACGGACACGTATCTATGACCATAAATATCATATTAATGTTGATCACTGGAGTCTTCGTCAATGGACCTTATGCGCTTATAACAACTGCAGTTTCGGCAGACTTAGGAACACACACTTCGTTAAAAGGCAATCCAAGGGCATTAGCCACGGTTACTGCTATCATTGACGGAACAGGCTCCATTGGGGCAGCCGTTGGACCGTTGCTGACAGGGTATATTTCGACTAGAAGTTGGAGCGCGGTGTTCACTATGCTAATGTGTGCAGCTTTTATTGCTGGTTTGCTACTAACCAAGCTCGTTATGGCCGAGGTGGCGGCAAAGATTCGAGGATGTCGTGGAGAAGAATTCACGAGGTCGACCTCACCTGTAATGGAAGTATGATTCTTCAGTTAATGGCTCAAGTTTTTTGATTATTTTTGTGTAAATTTGTGCGATAAAGCATTCATTCAAGCATGTGGTTGCAGATTTGGAGTTTGATATCTAAACCAGGTTTTTTCCATTGTTCTGTCCCATTGTGATGAGAAAAAAGTGACAATTTTATTGTCTTTTTACATGTAAAATATAGCTATTTTTTGTATATTAGTGTATCCATATGGGACCATACATTGTCCCTGCAAGAAAAAGTCAGAAAAAAATAGTGTAATGTATTATTGCACATTGTCATTTTTATTCACTGTTGAATAAAACTCTCAGTACTCACTGTTTCTGAGACATAGTTGTCGCATGGCTTTCAAAAGTTATCATTCAAGTTTTTGAGGCCTCCAAAGGGTGTGTTACTATGTGATCGACATGGTTGTAAGTGATCTTTTTATACGACTCTATGTGTCACTCCTACTTGCCCTCCACGTGTCAAAATAGTTTGGCTCTTATATATAAATTAAAAAAATAAAATGCATATATCTATATTTCTAGTATTTATATCATAAATTCAATTATTTGTAAGGAAAAAAGCAGAAGACCCCCTTAACTTTAGACCGTTTTGCACTTTGCCCCCCAGCTTTGATTTTTAGCACTTTGCCCCTCCAGCTTTGAATTCCGTCAAACGTTACCCCCCACGTAGCATGACCGTTAAAAATGTCGAAAGCTGGGGGGCATGACCGTTAAAATGTCAAAAGTTGGGGGGACATGACCGTTAAAATATCGAAAGCTGGGGGGGCAAAGTGTTAAAATTTAACAGAATATTCTTTTGTTTTGACAGAATATTCTCGTGGGGGGTAACGTTTGACGGAATTCAAAGCTGGGGGGCAAAGTGCTAAAAATCAAAGCTGGGGGGCAAAGTGCAAAACGGCCGAAAGTTAAAGGGGTCTTCTGCTTTTTTCCCTTATTTGTATCATTCTAAGTTGCTAACGTACTAGGACTATACAAAGCAATTCAATACGCAGTTTTGATTTGCAATCCCTCGTTGTGTTCTAAGAATTGAAATAAGGATTCCAAGTAAAATATGGACAAGTACAACTGGTTTATGCCACTTTTCCCTCAGCTCGAGTGGGTTCCATGATAGATTTATTAGGTGCCATATATAACCACTCATTTTTCATATATTGTTAAATCCTCTAATTGTCTTTAATTTTAATTCCTTCTATTTTTAGTAAATATTTGTAATTCTGTTTAATTAGTTGTTAATCACTTTCCTTTTATGGAAAGATCTGTTAAGCTTAGTTAGTTAGTTTTAGTTAGCTTAATCCGATTCTAATTGGGATTGGATTTCAAGTCACAAGCTCCTGATATATAAAGGACAAACACACACTCTCACATTCACACTTTAGATTTCAGAATTGACAGAAACAGATTCTCTCTCAACTCGATTCATGTAACGGTAACATTTTCGATCATCAGTGGAGTATTTTTCTTTTGCTTCAACAATGGCGATTTTGTACGATCTCAATATTCGACATGGTATCAGTTTATAGGTTATTAATTCCTCGCTCCGCACTATAATCTCTGCATCGCGTTTGATTTTACTGTTTTCCCCCAATTTTTGTTCTTAAAACCCTAATTTGTTGATTGCACCTGATTTGCATCAATGACTACTCCTGCTTCATCGAGTTCGTCAACTCCTGCTACTTCTTCTGCAAAGAATCTGTGTGATGATTCTGGATCTGTGTATTTTTTAGGATCTCACGATTATACAAGTTCTTCCATCGTTAGTGAGAAACTAGATGACACTAATTACATCTCTTGGAGCAAATGTGTTACTGTGGCTTTAAGTATCAAAAATAAACTGAGATTCATTGATGGAACTTTGCCTAAACCTGATGTGTCAAATGTTGTTGAACACACTTGTTGGTTGCGTGCATATACTCTTGTTTTTTCCTGGATCTTGAACTCTGTTGAAAAGAGCATGCAAAAAAGCTTACTCTACTATGAAGTTGCCCAAGAACTTTGGAATGAACTCAAAACAAGATACTCAAGAACTGATGGTTCTAGGGTTTACAGTCTTCAAAAATCCTTATCCACCATTGCACAGGGTTCCTCTAATGTTACTGATTACTACAACAACTTCAGATCTTTGTGGGATGAGTACATTAGCCAACGCCCTATTGCTATATGCATTTGTGGACAATGCACTTGTAATGTGAATCACACTATGATTGCCCTGCAACAATCTGATTCTGTCATTAAGTTTCTAGTGGGCTTGAATGACTCATACTCAGCCATCAGAAGCCAAATCTTGATGATCTCTCCAGTGCCAAACCTGTCTAAGGTCTACTCTATGCTTCTTCAAGAAGACAATCAGAGGGATATCTACAGCAACACTACTGTTATTGAATCCCTTGCTATGTTCACAAGGAATAGGCCCCCCACCCAAGCTCCAAACAAGCCTCCTTACAACAATACTTCAACCTACAATGGTGCCTACTCCCAGAACAAACAACAAAACTTCCCCTAACCAGACAAGAGAGAAAGAAGCGGAAGTGTACTTTCTGTGGGTACAATGGTCACACAGAAGACAAATGTTACCAGCAGCATGAATATCCTCATGGCTGGGAAGGTCCAACTGGAAGAAGACCACCCCCACCACACTCAGCAAACTCCACAGCCAGTACTTCTAAAGCTGCTCCACTTGTCCCAACAAAGGAAAACATGAACCCTAACCAGCAACTCTTTGAGCAATTCTTAGCCTTCAAGAGGTCTCAAGAACAAGTGCAATCCACCTCAGCACCACTGGACAACTCCTATCACTATGTTGCTTCTGCAACCACTGGTATCTCTTACTCTCAAGTCTCCAATACTTATGCAAGTTCATGTTTAGACTCCAAGCAAACTTGGATCTTAGACATTGGTGCAACAGACCATATGGTTTGTCATTTAAATTGATTTGTCACACTTCCTCAACTCACTCACACTATAATTCATCTTCCCAACAACAGTAAAACTGTTGCTACTCATAGTCGGACAATACTCATTTTCCCTGGAGTTTATTTATATAATGTTCTTTATGTGCCATCCTTTACTCATAATCTTCTATCCATATCTAAACTAACCTCTTCTACTCACATTAGTGTATTGTTTCTATCCTCCAATTGCTTAATGTAGGACACAATCTCCAAGAGGATCATTGGTTCTACTAATCAAAGGAACAGTCTCTACATTCTTGAACATGGTAGTTCTGTAGCTACTATTAAATTTAATAATGTTGCCACTATAGCCAATGTTTGGCATTATAAGCTAGGTCATGCACCCTTCAATAAACTTCAATTTGTCTCTCAATTGAATGTAAAGGGTTCTGATAAAATTCATCACTGTGAAACTTGTCATTTAGCAAAGCTAGAAAAACTTCATTTTTGCTCAAAGTTCTTCTGTTTCTTCTAATGCTTTTGTTTTAATTCATCACTGGGTCACCTATCTGTTACTTCTCATGATGGTTTTAAATATTTCCTTACCATTGTTGATGATTTTACTAGAACTACATGGATTTATTTTCTAAAGCAAAAGTCAGATGTTAAACTGCATATTTTGAACTTTTATCAGTTAGTTCTTACTTAGTTTGATATCAAGATCAAATGTATTAGATCTGATAATGTCATTGAGTTCATTCTCAGAGATTTCTATGACAAATTTGGTATCATACACCAAACTAGCTATGTTGAAACCCCTCAACAAAATGGTCTTGTTGAGAGGAAACACCAGCATCTTCTTAAAATTGCTAGAGCATTGAGATTTCAATCCGTTGTCCCTCTTATCTACTGGAGTAATTGCATTTTTGTTGCATCTTTCATTATTAACAGATTGCCCTCTCAAACTCTCTCTAACAAATTTCCCAATGAAATGTTGTTCAATAAACCTGCTGAGTATAATCTGTTGAAGGTATTTTGTTGTCTTGTTGTCTTTGTTATGCATCCACTTTAAATGCTCACAGGAAGAAATTTGATGCAAGGGCTACTCAAAGTATATTTCTGGGATATCCTAGGGGTACAAAAGGCTATTTACTCCTTAATCTTATAACAAAGAAAACCTTTATATCCAGAAATGTGATTTTTTATGAACACATTTTCCCTTTTAAAGCTCAAAAGCTACTGAGTTCCACAGATAACTGTAGTATTGTCATTGATCCTATATGTGCTGATTCCTTCATTGATTGTACTCATAACATTGTTGAAGTTGTGGAACCACTTAGACAGGAAATAGAAGTATCTGATCAACACTCAGACAATGATCATCCAGGGCTTCCCAATACTCCATAAATTGATCAACAAATAGAAGTTGATAGCTCATATTCACTAGAGTCAACAACTCCCTCACAAGCTACTGATATTGTCCCTGAAAGTAACACTCCTTCTCATACAACTGAACTTCCCCCTGCTCCACCTCCCATACCACCTATAATAACACAAAGAAAGTCCTCAAGAGCTATTGCCCCTCCTGCATATTTTCAAGAATATGAATGCCGCTTACCAAAACCACTTCATAATACCAACTTTGCCAGCAAATATCCAATTACCAGTTACTTGTCTACTCCAAAGCTTGGAGACAAACAGAAAGCCTTCACTGCTTCAATAACCAACATTGAAGAACCTAAAACTTTCACTGAAGCTAACAAACACAAGCACTGGAGGGATGCCATGAAGACAGAACTCACTGCTTTGGAAAGAACAAAAACATAGTTGCTCACTGACTTACCTCCAGGACAACACTGTATAGGATGCAAGTGGGTGTTCAAAGTAAAACATAGAGCATATGGCTCCATAGAGTGGTACAAATCAAGATTAGTAGCCAAAGGCTACACCCAAGAAGAAAGATTAGACTACTTTGATACTTTTTCCCAAGTGGAAAATCTCACAACAGCTAGGGTTCTCATTGCCATTGCAGCTGCAAAACAGTGGCATCTCACTCAGCTTGATGTCAACAATGCATTCCTCCATGGAGATTTAGATGAAACTATCTACATGAAAGCTCCTCCAGGCTACTGTAAACCTACTGAAGGGAAAGTATGTTTACTTAAGAAGAGTCTTTGTGGGCTTAAACAAGCTTCAAGACAATGCTCTACCAATCTCAACAACTGTCTTATATCTTATGGTTTCACTCAAACAATAAGTGGTTGTTCATTATTTGTAAGGTCCACTAACTCTTCATTCACAACCCTATGCATCTATGTAGATGACATTATTCTTACAGGAAACAACTTAGAAGTAATCAACATGATCAAACTTCACCTTGATGAACAATTCACAATAAAAGATCTTGGAGATTTAAAGTACATTCTGGGCATTAAGGTGGCAAGAAACAAAGCTGGAATAACACTTTACCAGAGAAAATATGCTCTAGACATACTCAAGGAATCTGGATATCTAGACTGTAAGCCTAGCAGCACTCCTATGGAATCAAACAACAGACACACCATTGAAGATTCAGCCCCTCTCAGTGATCTTTCAGTCTACAGAAGATTAGTTGGAGGGCTCTTGTATCTCACTATAACCAGACATGACCTCATTTTCAGTATTAAATCACTCTCTCAACACATGTATGTCCCCACTGAATCTCTCAACGCATGTATGTCCACCATGAGCTACCACCGTCGAGTAATGCAACATCGTGAGCCACCACCACCTCCGGAAGCCGCACGTTGTCGCTACAATTCTATCGCAAACCACCACCTCCGTACGCCACATCACCACCAACATGTTGGAGGTTGCTGGGGAAGGGAAAGGATAAAGAGTGAACGGGGAAGGAGTGTTGGAGGTTTTAGGGCTCGACCGAGTAGTGAAAAGGTGTCGTTTTGTGAAACAAGCACGATTCTGCCTCTGCCGTTGCTCGAGCAGTAACTTCCACCTCCTATTTCGCCTTCGTTATCAATTCTTGTCTTCTTCTCCTCGAAGAAATCGAATTTCCTCCATTAATACATATTCGTCGATCAACTTTTACTTACTGCTCATCCATGGACGATCAGAAAAAGAAGAAAATCTTCTTTTTCGGCACATAATCCTTCACCATATTAAATTATTCGGCACACCGTTCTCGCATTGGCGAATTCAGTGCCCATGCTCCGCCCTATGACGCTTTACAAATTCATACTTCTTGCACTGAGATTTTCTAATTCTTAAACTCAAATCTAATGAATAATCGTAGAAAATGTGTAAAGAACAAAATAAATAGGCGATATTAAAGAAGAGTCGAAATAAGCAAAAACAAAACTAAGTTGAAAATGAAATAATTGCTGAGATTTAGAAGTAATTAAAGGCTTATATCTTTATCTTTTTACCATAATAATTTAGAAAATATTGTACAAAATTAATAACCATGAGTATATATTTAACAATACTCAACTATATACAAAATTATATATCAATATTTTATTATTTTTAATAAACGCATTAAGGTGCTTTGAAATTTGGCGAATTAGTGCATCCGCACACACACCTGCATCCACACCCGCACCCGCGTCTGCCTTAGGTGACTTAGGGTGCAATATAGTTATTACTATAATTAAATCACAAAATGAACGGGAGTTGAATAGGGAATTTTAATGGTTTGGTCTCATAACTTGGCTCTTTTTTTATTTTGGTACAATAAATTGACACACCTTGATTTTGGTCACTCAACTTGGCACATCGACTCGATTTTGGTCCCATTACCAGAGCTTTGCCTAAATTCGTCGGAAAAATCATACGTGTCACCCGTTGACAACCCATTTACCTATTTTGACCCAATTTCTGACCCCGCCTGTACACATGACACCCATGTGAAAAAAAAAACACTTCACATCACTCTTATATATAATAACTTTATTAAATTAAAAGTAATATTACTTTCAATAAAAAAAATACTAACAATATGTGTACTTTTTATAATTCAAAAATATATTTAAGTTATTATATATTATCTAAATTGTAAAAAAAAACTCATTATACAATCTAAATTTAAATAATATATTTCTCAATAAATAAATAAGCTTACAAAAAAGGTTCAGTATGTTACCCCCCCCCCCCCCCCCAACCCCTTTCCACCACCACCATCTTCAAGTGTGTGATGGTGGAGCGGAGGCGGTGGCGGTGGTGGGTAGAGGAGAGAGTAGCGGGAGGGGCGGTGGTGGGAGGTGGTCCGATTGGGGAGGTGGTGGTGGTGGTGGGAGGCGGGCGAGTTTGGGGTGGTGGAGGTCGGATTGGAGAGGTGATGGTGGTAGGAGGCAGGTTTGGGGTGGTGGAAGTCGGATTGCGGAGGTGGGAGGTGGGTCTGGAGTGTAGGAGGTCGGATTGGGGAGTGGTGGAGGGTGGAGAGAGGGAGGAGGAATGGAGAAGATTGTGGATTGAAAGGTGGAGGTTGGTGGTGGATGAGGGGTGGAGCTAGGGGGTGGGGTAGGTTGTTTGAAGAAGAAGATGATTTTATGTTTTAAAGTTGAGTGAAAAAATAATATTATTAAGTTTTTTGGGTTTGTTATTTATAAAATGTAAATAATTATAAGTGAGTTACTCAGTATATTAAAGAATATTTATAAAATAATTACTTTTATAATGGGATAAAAATTTGTAATTTTAACCTAATATAAAAACTAGCAATATAAAAAAAATTCTTATAGTCTTGAATAGATAATTATTATTTAATAGTATATTAAAAATGTTATTTAACTTTAACAATATATTTAACTTTTTTTTATTTACATGTATGCCACGTGGGTGTCATGTGTACATATGAGGCCAGCAGTTGGGTCAACATAGGTCAGTGGGTGGTCAACGGGTGCCACATATGATTTTTTCGGTGAATTTGGGCGGATCACTGGTCATGGGACCAAAATCGTGTCGATGTGCCAAGTTGAATGACGAAAATTATTTTGTGCCAAGTTATTGTGCCAAAAAAAAAAGCATAGTTAGGAGACCAAACTGTTAAAATTCCTGAGTTGAAGATGTCAAAACTCAAAACCAACAATTCACAAAAAATACTATCATCTAAATCATGGATCGCACTGCGGTAAGAAAATACTTCTTGCCATGAAGAGGAAAATGGAGGCCGAAGGGAAAGCCTGCATCCGAAAGCCCAATTCCTAGTATCTGGACTGTAGTTAGAACTTTGCTACAAAATAAAAGGGCTCAAGCCCAAAACCAAGAGGACAGTTGGGCTGGTTTGGAGACAGTTGCTGCTTACCTCTTTAATCTTCATTCACCTACTTCACCAAGTTATTTGAACACTCCAAAACAGCTCACAAAAATCATCATCAGATAAAGAAATTTCACCTGAATGCTTGCTTTATTAACTTCGTAATGGTAACAGCAATTGATATAAAATTTAGATTAACTGCAATAAATAGAGGTGAAACTGTAAATTATTTTTATAATTACCTGAAAATAAAATAACTCGTTTAACACACTATACTCCACAAAATCTCTAGTCAAAGTTAGAATTGGTATAATACAGTTCATTTAAATTCATAAGAATAATACCCGTCAACGCCTACAAATCTCAAACGACATAATTAGTCAAATTAACACAGCTTGCCAAACAAATATTAAAACGAATTTAGTACCATAGAGAAAGCCATCTGTACTCGTTAAACCATGGTTAACGTGATTTGTTGGTGTACTTATCAAAATAAATAAATGTTTTTTAACATTAGTTAATCACAAGCCAGGTACAGTGAAATAATTCAACCTAACATAAGGTATTCAGTTTAACGAATCTAATATTTATTTAATTATCAAAAAGAAGAAGTAACGATTTTTCTTATTTTTATTGCACCGACGTATAAATAATTGAAAAAGAAATTACCTGCAATTTACCTTTCCCGCAAAAATCATCAGCAGCACCGCGAGGAGAGAAAAAGAAAAAAGAAAAAGAAAAAAAATCACAGAATCTGCTTATTTTGCTGACGGACCCTTTTATTATTATCATCAATTTCGTAAGATTTATTCTCTCTATTTCAATTAATTGGTAGTGATGAATTTTCGATTTTTCATTTGGTTCCTCTACATCTCTGTCGGTGGTGTGTACTCGTATATTGATTGATTGATTCATTCATTTCCCGATTACTCGAATTTTCTTAACTTTCGATGTTGGTGATTTGATCACACAACGTTTCGCCTTTACCAATTTATTATTTTTGGCGTTAAATTTTGTTTTGATTTTGTCAATTTCATCTCTAGGGTTTGACTTGCTTGCTTCCTTCTGTTTTTGACTGTTATTTGTATGTAGAATTGACTGACTGACTACAGCCGATAAAACTGACGCTTACGTGCTTCTAGAATTGCGATTATTTTGTGGATACTGCATCAGAATTGTGTATTGTTTGCTTCTCTTTTTGCAAGCTGGATTTTTTAGGGGTTTGTAATTTTTACTAGCTTTGGGTCTGTTTTATACTTGTATTGTGGAAGTGAAATGTTCTAAATCTCGAAAATCAGATTGTGAAATAAAATTGTGTTTTAACTTTGGTGTGCCGTGATGTCATAGTTGATGGTAGGCGTAATTAAGTAATGTGCGTAATATGCTCACGACATCTTGTTGTATAATTTTGAATGGTTCTTGTCGATTGGTCCGTTTTTTTTTTTTCATTCTTGTGTGATGAGTTTTGAGGTTGTAGTATTAATTTAACCGTTTATTTCCAAATTTAGAGGAATTTTGGTCTTTATGCTGATATCTGATTTACTTATCTGCTTATTGCGCAGGTATTGTTGCGGCCAGGAGTTCTGTTAATAAATTGAAGGGATTATCTATCTTATAACTAGTTTAACAGAACTATCGACTCTGCTTTGAAGTCGTGAAATTTTGTGATTTGCTTTTTTTTTTTTGCGGGGAAAGGATAATGCTAAGTGGATTCTCATGAAAATATAGATTTTCTGGTGGTGCAGCTATTTGTATTTCCCATGGGTGTGAAGATCTTGTCCCTTTCTGTGGCTTGTACTGCTCTGAGCCTTTATGGCCTCCGGTACTGGACAGAACTATCACTTGAAAAATATAATACCGATGGTTTAGTTGTTGACGATTTTAATTCCGAGAATGCAAGTCATGCCTTGGAGCTGCTTTTGGGGTCTTACACCACCCTTATTTTGACGGCCAGTTTTGCACTTAATGTATTTATCTTGATAGCGTTAGGCCTAAAGGTAAGTTTCTTCCACATTTTGATTAACGATTTATCTCTAAATGATTTCCTTATACTTAATGGCACGGATCTGGCATACAGCCATGTAATGTTGCAACCTATCAAGCCCCTTTCTATGATTAAGGTGCATATATTATGTTATAATGTTGTCAAAAGCATTTTTAATGATATCTTAGCCTCTAGTTGGGTTTACTGAACTTTTATGTTTATGCTCAAATTCTTTGTTGTTATAATACACTATAAGGTGTTATTAAGCCCAACCTTGAATGAAAGTTCTGCTCTCTAACTGAGTAGATTTTGATTAGGGTGATCCCCTCAGTGTGAACTCAATATGATAAAGGAAGAGCTCAACAGCTCAATGTATGCATCTAATGAAAAGATATACCTTAATTACTTACTACTCCTATGTGTATGCTTCTATACAGGCACGCCCCTGTGTAATTTCCTGTGACCATTCAGCAACATGAGTGCTCTATTTGCTTTCTCGCGAGGACGAGCTTCTTATTAAGCAGCTTATTTACCACTAAAGCAGTTATCATGCGCGTTGACCAAGCCAATTCATGGCATATACTACAACCACAACATTTTATAATACTAGGTTAGAGTACATTCATATTTAGCCTTGTTTTACAAGAAATAGTTGTGATGTTTGTTTTTTATCGCCGTGCTTGACATCAGCATTTCTCAGCAGATATATATGTGTGTGTGTGTATGTATTTATGTATCTAATTCTCCTTCTTTTCCGTGATCTAAATCTGTATCATTAGCATATTTTATTTTTATTTTTTATTGGTAACGGTATCATAGCATTTGACTTTGACTGGTGAGGGTGTAATATCTTCCTACTTGATAACATTGTTTTCATTCTTCTATGCAGACAATATTATTTTCAGAAATGTATACATCTGAGATCCGAAAAATGCTAGAGCGCCTTATTAATTACGTCATTTACAAGGTAAGATGTTAAGTCAATCTTAATGAGTTGCACCTCGATATACTTCTTCTGTTTTTGATACCTAACTTGGGTTCAAAGCCTAAATATGTTCTAGATGTATGTTTTGTTTCACCAATTATTAGAAACTTTTTGCAAATCCTTTTATGAAATAGTTGTTCTTATAAAATTATAATGTATTTTTTAGGTCTGTTCTATTGAGTGAAAAACCGCATATGGTTCTACTTTTCCGATGTTTTGTTCATTACTCTTGTATGCACATATTTGACTGCAATGAAAAAGAATTGATGTACATGTTGTCTGATGATGTAAATTTATTATAGCAATTATTATCTTCCTTCTAAAGCACACCGGATGATTTTGCTACTATGGGAGGATGACTCACTAGTTTATGCTTCCTTTAGAGAGGGGAGAAGGATTTTCTTTATGCATTTCATTTGTTTAGTCATTGAGTATGGTTGAAAACAATTTGTTAGGGTGCATTGAAGGTTTAATCATCAGCAAATGTCCATTGCATGTCATTTTGATCAAGTTACTAATCAATTGAGTTTTCTGTTATTTTCCTATGTCCCATTTGCTAGATTGTTTGACCATGTTTGGGTTACTTACATATGAAGTATCAAAAAATGATTGTAATTATGTTTACTTCCACCATATCCATTTTTATTTTAGAAACCTAAATTATAGTAAAGGAAAATGAGTTTCGATGTCTTGATCCTCAATATCCACTCCTGTCGAATTTCATTTATCTCCATTTGATTACTTTTTGGGTTCTTTCTTTTCTTGGGTTTATATTTTGCCAGTTATTAATCATTTGTATCACAGAAGCTAACAAACTATATGACGGTGTTTGAAAAATGAGACACAGAACAGATGCTGTTGTTGATAACATGACGTTAATGCATAAAATATACTTTAGTTAATGATTCTGTACTTTCTTTCATTGAATTGTCCATCAAACACAATAAACACTTTTGTTGTCTTATCATGGATTGGCTATAGATCCTCGTCATTGAATTTGCCTGATTAAATGCTCCATTTTGGAATTAGAACTATCTACCTCTTTCACAATGTTGCCTCGTGCAAGTATTGGTTGATTTTTTTTTCGTGACTATAAGGGGTCTTCACTTTGAGCTTAAACAATTTAAGTTGCTGCTTCCTAAATTTATTTTACGCACTAGCTGCTAGTCAACCGTGTATGACTTACAATTTTTACCCTCGTTGTAATTTCATTGTAGTCATAGTCTTTTATTTTTTTCAACAAATAGCTTTTATTTAACGTACACTCCTGTATTTTAATTTTAGTAGCTCTTAAATTTTTCTGAAGTACTATGCATGTTCCATGCATATGGTAGTTTTTTAGATAGTGGCAGCAGCAACCTCACACCCCCTCCCCACATTTCATAAGTTTCCTATGGAAGTTTTTCTTCTAATGTTTATTTCCACGTGTCAGATTTGTAACTGAGTAGCTTTTGACAGGGAACGTTTCTTCCATTGGTTGTCCCACCAACAGTATTTCAAGCAGGCCTATGGTCATCTTGGTTAGCAGTGCTTTGTTTCCTAAAGGTAATCATCAGAAAATTTCTCCCAGTTAATATGTTGGATTTATAATGATGGGTCAATAACGGCATGCCCCTTGTGCAGATGTTTCAAGCTTTAGCTATAGGGATCGGCTTGAACGCTTGAATGCTTCTCCCTCTGCCAGTCCAGGGGCATACTTTCGTGTATATTCGGCGCTGTTGTTTGTTTTCTCTGCTGACTTGCTCTGGTACTTTTAATGTTCTTTCCTGTTTAATGTTGGTTAAAAGCGACATCTTTTGGTATTCACTAATGGCATTTCATGTAATACCTATTCTGGCAATGTACAAACATAAAAGAATTGGCCTGGAGGTATAGAGGTTGATTCATTAGTACACTCTCGACCAACTGGCGGATGTCCTTACTAAGCCTCTCGCGCGCACTCGTTTTCAACTCATGCGTTCCAAACTTTTCGTTGCCGATGGAACGTCAATTTTGGAGGGGCGTAATAGACATAAATAGATATTGTATATCTTTTGTATATCTTGTATTATCTTTTGATTATATCTTCCCTTAGTTGTAGTGATTTAGTTACCTACATTAGATATTGTACTCTTGTATTTATATTCACAATATTAATGGAATTACTTATCACTTCCAAATTACTCTCTTATAATTGTTGTTGGAGAAAGTTGTACTGTTGTTAGAGAAAAGTCGAAGAATTGACCCGTAAATGTGTTGGTGATGAAATAATATGGAATTTGAAACATATTTTGTCCTTTTTTTCATGTGGAAAGATCCCCCTTCCTATGTGTATGGATTTTTATTTTTATAAGAGTGTTTCTCTCATGCATGATAGCCAAGTGGCATTGACATGTTTCCTAGAATGTGTCAAAGCTTAAGGTATGACTTACAGTGTAACATGTATCGAGATAAGGGTATAGCCCAGTATCATAGTTTGTGTGGCAAGTACTATACGAGTATTCTTTAATTACGAATGTGTTGTTACGAAGACGTGGAATGATACTTTTGTCGTTATAAATATGAGTCGTTTAATAATATGTTACCATTATGAATATAAGTTATATAATAATAAGTTGCCATTATGAATATAAGTTATATAATAATAAGTTGCCATTATAAATATAAATGAAGTAAAATCTGTAATCGAACCATCGTAACCTATATTTCTTATGCGTATATTTTTTGGGATTAACAGAAGTCTCCCAGTTTCTAGTGCAGTCGTAGACTTAGGATTATACTGGAAACTCAAAAAGTTGAGTGTTACAATGGTTCGATTACATGACAACTAGTATCGTGCTTTTGTTAATACGATATCCTTGTCCTATGCAAATAATACGCATGTAAAATGATTTCACAATACTTGTATGATAGCTTAAATGTTAGCCATGTGAATTTTTTCACGATACTTTGCATGTTCCAGACATGGCGTTTATAGAGTTATAATACCTCTATCGCATTCCCGACATAAAATGTGTTATGGGGAAGCTCCCTATTTATAGGGAAAATTATGGACATGTGTCAGTTATATCCTTGCATAGGCTAACTTGTTTAGCACGCACTTTATCGGCTAATATGCCTGCCTAGTTTACTGACAACTGGCATTTACACGTGTCTTGAGCAGATATTCTATACATGGTCTTTTTTACAGTCCATCGTACCCGATAGTTTGTATAGTGTTAACGATTCTTGTAAGGTATTGTAGAGTCATTTAAGACTCGTAGATACTTATAAGTCATCGTGTAGCCTTTAATGCATCGTGGATGTATATCCCGTAAGGCATCGGAGAGTCATTTTTATCTTTTGTGTTAGTTAGTGAGACCTTACACTATTGTAATATTATAAGAAATAATATTATATCCTTATAATAAAAGATTACATGATCAATATTAAGTAGAGCATAAAAAGACAGATGAGTTTTACTTGTTCATTATTAGATGGTATAATAGGAAAAAGTAATAAATTGAAATAGGTGTGCGATTTGGTATTATCGTACCAATGATTCAATATTTTAGAAGTGGGGTTTGATTCGATTATTTTAAAATTTGGATCGTTTACCAAATCAAATTCATTTGGTATTGTTTGATAATTACCGTGCTCGATTTCCATAATTACCAAACAGTTTGGTATTTTTTACCAAATTTTATTTGAGTTCCTCTTTTTAAAAGAAAGAAATAATAAAATCCAAGAAAGTAACACATTAAAAATTGTAAGAGGTAAAAGACGAGAAATAAGAGCGACAAGAGGGTGACGACATGACAACATGTGACGACGGTGGGAGTTGTCGGTGATACGGTGTGTGTGTTTGTGTGTGAGACTTTGGTTCTTATATATCTATTTGTTGTCAAAAGCGTCTTTTTAATTTTACAATGTTGTGAGACGTGTGGAATGTAGTTCAATTGTGATTAAGTAGTGATTTAATGTAATTATTTAAAGAAACTAAAAATAAAGTACAACTTTATTGATATATTAACTTTACCAATCGTGATACGATCACCGATCTTTTATGTTGATTGGATATTAGAGACGTGATTGTTTGTCAAATCAATTCTCTTTTTGATAGATTTTCAATTCAAATGATATGGCAAACGATCCATAATTATTGGTTCGATTACCGTTCATACAATTGATACAACACACATTGCAGTTTGCACGCGAATTGTTTGTTTGTAGAAATTTTCGAGTTTAAATCATTTGCCCCATATATATTTTCATCAAATTGAGGAGATCCTTGCAATCACCGGTTCCAAATCCTCTACATGTGGATCCTCCTCGAAAATGGAATTCATTTAATTTACCTTGGCACATAAGACGAGAAGAATACTCCACAAGGAGAATTAATGGAAAATTTCAAGAATGATACTTCAACGAAATTTTCCATGAAATTTCATCAAGGACAAGGAAATTACAGTTCATATTTCCAGCAAGTGAAGTTACACATTTGTGCAAATACATGCATTCCATAGTCAATGTTTCATCTATGCTAAATTCACTTCACAATTTTCTGTCATTCACGCTGAATTCTACCCCAAAATACACCAACTAGTCATCCATATCTTCGGATCTTGTACTTGTTTCAAAACCAGAGTGTCGCATTACACAGTCATCTATCTACTTGCAATCTTCAAAAAATTGATATTGGTTGATACATTACCCCAAATCAATCACGTGATCTACCATGTAATCAGTATCAGGATTCACAACAGCATGCTTGGATAGTTCTCCCAACTCACAACAGTGAGTTTCAATGGTATTGATCGCCACAACACTTTGCGCGCATATAAGGTCAGAACCAGGAGAAACCTGCAAACCACAAAATATGCTATTAGAAACATTACTGATCACTCTTCCTTAAAAGCATCCCCATATTGGACTATAGCCAAACAAATCGAAAAACTATGTACTCTACATATCGTGCTAAGGTAGAAATGACTCACATCATATAGGATGTCCCCCAACTTCAGTTTAACAGCACCACTTTTGTATACTAACATTTTACCCATGTATCCTTTAGGCAACCCTTCCAACAAACCCTGGACTTCTTTTGAACGATGTCCACTTCCTAGATTTGTGGAGCTTCCAACTATTTCTTTACCCTTGGTTCCATCAGAAACATTTGGAATGCTGCTGCCAACTTTCTCTTTCCACTTGGAAGCGGCGGAGGGACGAGAGCTCTGACTTGCCTCTTTCGGATTTGTCACAGCTTTACTAGTTGGACGACAGCCTAAGGCAAGATTGCCGGGGAACTGAAAAAATATCATCTTTGGCGCATCATCTTGTTCCTGTTAAGGGAAAAAATCAGCGAATTGAATAAATTACCTAATACCATGTTACAAGAGGCTACTTAAACTGCAAAAATATTATTCAAGTCTAGATCACTTACCAGCCAACCAAGACGTGAAGCAGAATTAATTGTATCTTCATCATATTCAATGGCACCCTCAAATTCCTCTTTATCAAGAATCTCTAACATAAGGGAATGGAAAAATGTGATTTGTTTGAACATTACTTGCAAAACGATGATGGAACCATATGCAGAGCTAGATATCCGATACCCAAGTCATAGTAGGCACAGAAACTAATAGGAGATGATAAATCTCTGTGTAAAACAGTTCCCGGTTTCAGGAGCAAGATGATTTAGTTTTGTAGCAACAATTATTTTTTTATTCACACCCAAATTGAGTTTACAACTCAAAGAAAGAATAACTGTCCTTTCAATATTAAAAAGAAGAATGTAATAATGTTTTATTGATTTGCACCTCATTAAAAGTTTGTAAATTCAAGAATACCTGGATTGCCAGAAAAAGGCGGCCTTAAAGGAAGCGTAGTAGGATAATTACTATGATGGTAATCCTGCAGATGCATTAAAACACAATGGTTAGTCGTGCAAGAGGGGCACGTTTTATTCTGCGGTCTTTTGGGACATAAGAGTGACAAGCGGGAGAACCAATGTTATTACCCAAGGCTCTATATAATCCTTTTTCTTCTTCACAGTCAAACCATCAGAGGCTTCGACAAGTCCTGCTCCAGCAGTTGATGTAGAAGCAACAACCATTTGCCTATTGTCAAGAACAGAGTCTTCCACATCCATTGCATCACTTTGTGTTCGATCAACAGTCCTTTCCCTTTGCTTGCCAAAGGTCCTTATGGCAGTAGATGCACTACCATGTGAAAATGCAACTTGTACTGAAGCTGTAGATTTTGAGTTTACTCATGAGTTTGATGCAAAAGGCGTGGAATTATGATAAGACGAATGAAGGCGCTAAACATGAATATCAACAACCAATATTGCTGCATGATGATGATCACTTAACATCAGCATTCTTAATACGTAATGATAGGCACCAGTACGATGTTAAGAAACTAAAGAGAGTGCGGTAAAGTGATTACATTTCTTCTCCGATCTCAATCCACGTCTTGTCAGATGTTCCTACGGATTGAAAAATAACAGCAGTAAGAAACTTTGCAGCAAGCCAACACACAACTGAACATTTATCGAAAAACTTGTATTATTGATACATTGAATCCTTTTACAGTTGAACAAAATAGATTGCCGCTATAACTAAGCACAAAACCGACCTCCCTGTATTCCATTTTAAATCGCAATACCAACAATGCAGCAGAATTTAAACATTATAATATAAATTGATATATATTATAACATATATACAGTTAGTTACAAATAAAAAGTTACTGGAGAGAGAGAGAAGTTTCCTTTACATTGAGTTTGCGAGAGAGGGCTGCTTGTTGTTGAGCTTCAGAATCTCTATCACTATCCTTATCATCATCATCATCATCAGCCTCACTGTAAATATTAGAACTGTGTAATTAATAAATAAATAAATATATAATTAAATACATAATACTGAGTTCGGGAATTAGGTTACATTTTAGCGGTATTGGATTTGGATGGTCGACGAGGTGGTCCTTTAGGAGCGAATTTCACCTGATAATAATAATAATAATAATAAAAAAGAATTTCAGTAAAATCAAACAACCGGAAAAAGGATATTATTATTGTAAATAAATGACGAACAACCTTTCGTGGGGGATCTGGATCCATGGCGGTTTCAAATCAAACAAGTAACCTGCCATTCACAAAAAAAAAAGAAAAGAAAAAAGAAAATCAAATAATCTGAGAATCTCTGCAACGTTTCACCTAAACAAAGACGATGAAGGCAAAAACAGAAGAAAGAAAAAGAAAAAGGAAGAGTACTTTAACTGGAACTCGAACCCTAGACCTTCAGAGAAAAATCAGAGTGATGAACCACTTGAGCTAATTGACTTTTTGTACAACCGTATGCTGAACTGCTTTATATCATAATATGTTGTTGACATTTTCTTTAAGAGAATAAATTGACATTGGATACCCAAGAAAAAAAAAGTATTAGGCAAGCAATTGATTAGACTCATCGATTATATCTTTAAAAAATAAATTGATATTATGCAATTAAGGCCAAATACCTTAAAATTCTAAATCATGCATCGCACTGCCTAAGCCTTGCAATTGCGGTAAGAAATACTTCTTGTCGTGAAGAGGAAAATAGAGGCCTAAGGGAAATACGGGCCTGCATCCAAAAGCCCAATCCCCAGTATCTGGACTGTAGTTAGAGCTTTGCTACAAAATAAAAGGGCTCAAGCCCAAAACCAAGAGGACGGTTTGGCCGATTTGGAGGCAGTTGCTGCCGCTTACCTGAGGTGGAGTCTTGTATCAAAAAACTTGCAGGCGATGGAGTCTTGTATCTGAGGTGCTGTCACTTATCAAAAACCTGAGGTGCTGTCACTTACCAAACCTGCAGGCGATGGAGTCTTGTATCAAAAAAGAGATTCCAAGTTCTGAAGTTCGAGATAGTACCTGGTTGTGCGGTGACGTGGCGTCGCGTCGAACGTGGTGGAGGGGGCTAGTGGTTTCGCGGTGAGGTGGCGCGGCGTCGAGCGTGGTGTAGCGAGGCGTCGAGCGCGATTGAGCGTGGTACTATGGCTTCGTGATGGTGACGTCGAGCGTGGTGAAGGAAGCGGCGGTTAGCGGCGGCGGCGGTGGCGTGAGAGAGGTTGGGTGGGGTGACCTAGGCGCAGCTGTTGTGAAGAGTTGTTCACTGGTCTGGTACTTTTTTTTTTTGATAAGTAACTGGTCTGGTACTTGTGACCTTAGAAAATGACTAAATGAGGGAGGGGGGTTTATTTTTTTTAGTTTTAATACTTGTGGGGCAGGCGGGCGGGCGGGCGGGTGGACGGGGTAGCCCGCGACCCGTCCGCCCAGAGGCGGGTTACCACATTTTAAACCTGTCAGCTTTTTTTTTTTTTTTTTGTAAACTGCGGGTCGGGTGGTGGGCGGGTCGGGCGGATCACGGTTTTATGTACACCCCTACTTACACCTCTTTACTCTTCAATCTCCATTCACCTACTTCATCAGGGAGTTATATTTTACACACTCCAAAACAGCTCACAAAAATCATCATCAGATAAAGAAATTTCACCTGAATGCTTCCTTTATTAACTTCGTAAGTAAGTCGTAACAGCAATTGATATAAACTTTAGATTAATTGCAATAAATAGAGGTGAAATTACAGCATTTTGTAAATTATGTTTATAATTACCTACAAATAAAATAACTCGTTTAACAAAGTAAACTCCACAAATTACGCAAACGAACGGTGTCCCTCCACGTCGGGGATACTCACTTCTCTTAGTGCTTACCATGTTGCTATCAAGAATCGGGTTCCTTCCACTCCGTCTTTTAATTGGGATAAACTGTGGAAAGCTAAAATCCACCCTCGACATAAGCTTTTGTGGTGGAAATGTCTGAATAACGCCCTCCCAACAAGAACTAAGCTTAATTCGATCTTCAAGATTAATGATTTGTCGTGTCCGTTCTGTCATATGGAGAATGAAACGCTTGAACACCTGTTTTTAAAATGCTCCATTTCTGAAATTATTTGGTTTAGTACTAAATGGAGTTTCAAATTACATACTGTTCATCATTTTTCTATTTCTGATTGGATTTCTTTTGTTCTTGAATGCAGATTTTCAGGTGTTAGTCTGGAGCAAGACTGTACGGAATTCATTATTTTTGCAGCAGTCATTATGGACAAAATCTGGAGCCTAAGGAACAAATTGATTCATGAAGGTTCAATACAGCCCATTGCTTTATCCATTCAGCAAGTTAATCAAGAAGCAATCTTTCATTTTGTTGGACAGATTGATAAACTTTTGGTGAAGCAAATTCAGTTGAAATGGAGAAAACCAAAAAAGTTTTGGACAAAAATCAATGTTGATGCATCTTTTACCGAGCAACTTTCATCTTCAGGTTTAATTTGGCGTAACCATGAAGGATCTATGATATTTGCAGCAGCAAATACTTTCCACAACATTGATGCTGCCATGGCCGAAGCACAAGCTCTTTTTGAGGCGACTTCCACTGCCAACAATTTCAAGAAAGAAAACGTAATATTTGAATCCGACTGCCTCAACATTATTTGTTGTGTCAATGATCCAAATTTAGATATTTTCTGGAGTTCAAATCATTTTGTTCTTGAGATTAGACGATTTTGGGCTCTTTAGCCGAATTGAAAATTTCTGTTTGTTAATAGGCTAAACAATCAAGCTGCGCATAACTTAGCGGCTTGGGCACGTGGGGTTAAATGGTTTGGACCCGTGCCTTTTTGTAAGATGCCCGTGGCATCATTTTGTGACGGTGGCTATCCTTTAGTAGCCCCGATGGTTTAATATATGCCGCTTATTTATCAAAAAAAAAAAAAAAACTCTCTAATCCAAGTTAGAACTTGTATAATACAAGTTCATTTAAATTCATAATAATACCCGTCAACGCCCACAATTATCAAATGATAATTCGTCAAATTAACACAGCTTGCCAAACCAATATTAAAACGAATTTAGTACGATGGAGAAAGCCATCTGTACTCGTTAAACCAACCATGGTTACAACTTACACGTGATTTTGTTGTTGTAGTACAAGTACTTATTAAAATATAAATAAATGGTTTTCAAACTTTAGTTAATCACAGCCAGGTACAGTGAAATAATCAACGTAACATAAGATATATTCAGTTTAACGAATCTAATATTTATTTAATTATCAAAAAGAAGTAACGATTTTTCTTATTTTTATTTCACCGACGTATAAATAATTGAAAAAGAAATTACCTGCAATTTACCTTTCCCGCAAAAATCATCAGCAGCACCGCGAGGAGAGAAAAAGAAAAAAAAATCACAGAATCTTGCTTATTTTGCTGACCGACCCTTTTATTATTATCATCAATTTCGTAAGATTTTTCTCTATTTCAATTAATTAATTAATAGTGATGAATTTTCGAATTTTCTCTATTTGATTGATTGATTGATTGATTGATTGATTCATTTCCCGATTACTCAAATTTGCTAACTTTCGATGTTGATGATTTGATCACACAGCGTTTCGCCTTTACCAATTTATTATTTTAGGCGTTAAATTTTGTTTTGATTTTGTCAATTTCATCTCTAGGGTTTGACTTGCTTCCTTCCTTCTGCTTTTTGACTGTTATTTGTAGAATGAATTTACTGAGTGACTACAACCGATAAAACTGACGCTTACGTGCTTCTAGAATTGCGATTATTTTGTGGATATTGCATCGGATTTGTCTATTGTTTGCTTCTTCTTTTTTGCAAGCTGGATTTTTTAGGGGTTTGTAAATTTTTTTTTACTAGCTTTGGGTCTGTTTTATACTTGTGTTGTGGAAGTGAAATGTTCTAATTCTCAAAGATCAGATTGTGAAATAAAATTGCGTTTTAACTTTGGTGTGCTGTGATGTCATAGTTGATGATTGGCGGAATTAAGTAATGTGCGTAATATGCTCACGACATCTCGTTGAATAATTTTGGATGGTTCTCGTCGATTGGTCCCCCTTTTTTTTTTTTTCATTCTTGTGCGATGAATTTTGAGGCTGTAGTATTGATTTAACCGTTTATTTCCAAATTTAGAGGAATTTTGGTCTTTATGCTGATATCTCAATTACTTATCTGCTTATTGCGCAGGTATTGTTGCGGCCAGGAGTTCTGTTAATAAATTGAAGGGATTATCTATCTTATAACTAGTTTAACAGAACTATCGACTCTGCTTTGAAGTCGTGAAATTTTATGATTTGTTTTGCGGGGAAAGGATAATGCTAAGTGGATTCTCATGAATATATAGATTTTCTGGTGGTGCAGCTATTTGTATTTCCCATGGGTGTGAAGATCTTGTCCCTTTCTGTGGCTTGTACTGCTCTGAGCCTTTATGGCCTCCGGTACTGGACAGAACTATCACTTGAAAAATATAATACCGATGGTTTAGTTGTTGACGATTTTAATTCCGAGAATGCAAGTCATGCCTTGGAGCTGCTTTTGGGGTCTTACACCACCCTTGTTTTGGCGGCCAGTTTTGCACTTAATGTATTTATCTTGATAGCGTTAGGCCTAAAGGTAAGTTTCTTCCACATTTTGATTAACGATTTATCTCTAAATGATTTCCTTATACTTAATGGCACGGATCTGGCATACAGCCATGTAATGTTGCAACCTATCAAGCCCCTTTCTATGATTAAGGTGCATATATTATGTTATAATGTTGTCAAAAGCATTTTTAATGATATCTTACCCTCTAGTTGGGTTTACTGAACTTTTATGTTTATGCTCCAATTCTTTGTTGTTATAATACACTATAAGGTGTTATTAAGCCCAACCTTGAATGAAAGTTCTGCTCTCTAACTGAGTAGATTTTGATTAGGGTGATCCCCTCAGTGTGAACTCAATATAATAAAGGAAGAGCTCAACAACTCAATGTATGCATCTAATGAAAAGATATACCTTAATTACTTACTACTCCTATGTGTATGCTTCTATACAGGCACGCCCCTGTGTAAAGAAAATATTTTTAAAAGAGAGAAGAGAAAGGTATAAACATATGTTTTAAGATGACATCTTTAATTTCCTGTGACCATTCAGCAACATGAGTGCTCTATTTGCTTTCTCGCAAGGACGAGCTTCTTATTAAACAGCTTATTTACCACTAAAGCAGTTATCATGTGCGTTGACCAAGCCAATTCATGGCATATACTACAACCACAACATTTTATAATACTAGGTTAGAGTACATTCATATTTAGCCTTGTTTTACAAGAAATAGTTGTGATGTTTGTTTTTTTATCGCCGTGCTTGACATCAGCATTTCTCAGCAGATATATATGTGTGTGTGTATGTATTTATGTATCTAATTCTCCTTCTTTTCCGTGATCTAAATCTGTATCATTAGCATATTTATTTTTATTCTTTATTGGTAACGGTATCATAGCATTTGACTTTGACTGGTGAGGGTGTAATATCTGCCTACTTGATAACATTGTTTTAATTCTTCTATGCAGACAATATTCTTTTCAGAAATGTATACATCTGAGATCCGAAAAATGCTAGAGCGCCTTATTAATTACGTCATTTACAAGGTAAGATGTTAAGTCAATCTTAATGAGTTGCACCTCGTTATAATTCTTCTGTTTTTGATACCTAACTTGGGTTCATAGCCTAAATATATGTTTTGTTTCACCAATTATTAGAAACTTTTTGCAAATCCTTTTATGAAATAGTTGTTCTTATAAAATCATAATGTATTTTTTAGGTCTGTTCTATTGAGTGGAAAACCGCATATGGTTCTACTTTTCCGATGTTTTGTTCATTACTCTTGTATGCACATATTTGACTGCAATGAAAAAGAATTGGTGTACATGTTGTCTGATGATGTAAATTTATTATAGCAATTATTATCTTCCTTCTAAAGCACACCGGATGATTTTGCTACTATGGGAGGATGACTTACTAGTTTATGCTTCCTTTAGAGAGGGGAGAAGGATTTTCTTTATGCATTTCATTTGTTTAGTCATTGAGTATGGTTGAAAAAAATTTGTTAGGGTGCATTGAGGGTTTAATCATCCGCTAATGGTCCATTGCATGTCATTTTGATCAAGTTACTAATCAACTGAGTTTTCTGTTATTTTCCTATGTCCCATTTGCTAGATGGTTTGACCATGTTTGGGTTACTTACATATGAAGTATCAAAAAATGATTGTAATTATGTTTACTGCCACCATATCCATTTTTATTTTAGAAACCTAAATTATAGGAAAGGAAAATGAGTTTCGATGTCTTGATCCTCAATATCCACTCCTGTCGAATTTCATTTATCTCCATTTGATTACTTTTTGGGTTCTTTCTTTTCTTGGGTTTATATTTTGCCAGTTATTAATCATTTGTATCACAGAAGCTAACAAACTATATGACGGTGTTTGAAAAATGAGACACAGAACAGATGCTGTTGTTGATAACATGACGTTAATGCATAAAATATACTTTAGTTAATGATTCTGTACTTTCTTTCATTGAATTGTCCATCAAACACAATAAACACTTTTGTTGTCTTATCATGAATTGGCCATAGATCCTCGTCATTGAATTTGCCTGATTAAATGCTCCATTTTGGAATTAGAACTATCTACCTCTTTTACAATGTTGCCTCGTGCAAGTATTGGTTGATTTTTTTTCGTGACTATAAGGGGTCTTCACTTTGAGCTTAAACAATTTAAGTTGCTGTTTCCTAAATTTATTTTACGCACTATCTGCTAGTCAACCGTGTATGACTTACAATTTTTACCCTCGTTGTAATTTCATTGTAGTCAGTCTTTTATTTTTTTTTCAACAAATAGCTTTTATTTAACGTACACTCCTGTATTTTAATTTTAGTATCTCTTAAATTTTTCTGAAGTACTGTGCATGTTCCATGGATAAGGTGGTTTTTTAGATAGCGGCAGCAGCAACCTCACACCCCCTCCCCACATTTCATAAGTTTCCTATGGAAGTTTTTCTTCTAATGTTTATTTCCACGCGTCAGATTTGTAACTGAGTAACTTTTGACAGGGAACTTTTCTTCCATTGGTTGTCCCACCAACAGTATTTCAAGCAGGCCTATGGTCATCTTGGTTAGCAGTGCTTTGTTTCCTAAAGGTAATCATCAGAAAATTTCTCCAAGTTAATATGTTGGATTTAAATGATGGGTCAATAACGGCATGCCCCTTGTGCAGATGTTTCAAGCTTTAGCTAGGGATCGGCTTGAACGCTTGAATGCTTCTCCCTCTGCTAGTCCAGGGGCATACTTCCGTGTATATTCGGCGCTGTTGTTTGTTTTCTCTGCTGACTTGCTCTGGTACTTTTAATGTTCTTTCCTGTTTAATGTTTCTTAAAAGCGACATCTTTTGGTATTCACTAATGGCATTTCATGTAATACCTATTCTGGCAATGTACAAACATAAAAGAATTGGCCTGGAGGTATAGAGGTTGATTCATTAGTACATTTTGTTGGCATATTGGTCGCCCATACTGATGCTGTCTGTTAGGCATTTTCTTGCTAATATCTTAACTGTATCCGATTTACTTTCTGCTACTTCTCTATTGCGTCTCCTTGGGGTGTTGCTATCTCTTGGTTGAGGTTTTGGTGGAGGAACAGGATCAAGTCAAATCAAGATATATTCAATAGTCCTCCAGCCTGTCTGTGAAGGCCTAAACCGCACCTGTTGCACCTAATCCTTTCAATTGTTTCCTCTTGTCATGTCATCTTTTGAATCGGTATAAAATGACAATATATTTCTACTTTTTTGGGTGATGTCTGGGTTGTTGCTCGCCTGGCATGTCGCACTGTGCGCGTGAGATGTTTCATCGAACCTATTTTTAAAACCATTCTTGTGATGCTAACACCACCCTTGGTGCCGTCATCCTGGAGATGCACTATTAATTGTGACCTATATGCGGCTTTTCATCTTATACCAGCGAGATGTATTTGTTTCTGCAGATCCTAGGTGACTTTCTGATATTATAACCAATCTTTTACATATAAATATAAACATGTAGTGTTAGGTTTTCCGATGTTGAACCAGAATTCTTCAAACTGTGGGGTTTAATATTTCTGGAATAATTAATGGTAACTTTTCTTACACTAGTCATGCCCTTTGACGGTAATTCCTAGGCTTTTATAGGTGTCTACATTTGAGTATTCTGACAATTTTGTGATCTATTATCCAGGATATTCCTATGCATGACAATTTACAGGGTGACAAATTCTTCAATGCTTTTGTTGTTATTTTTCGAGCCTTCTAGTATCGCTTTTGAGACATTGCAGGTAAAGTTAACTTTCTTAAACGAAGCTGACTCATATGAAGTACAATAATTTTGGGCTTTGGGCTGATAGTTGCTTGCTTTAACCTGTAGGCTATTATGGTCCATGGCTTTCAGCTACTAGAGATATGGTTACATACATCTGCAGGAGATAGTGCAAATTGCCGATTATCTAAATTCTTTGGCGTATCACCAGCAGGTGAATTGCATTACTTTCTGCACACATATACTATTTAGATGTGTTTGTTTGTAAACTAATTATCT
The DNA here is from genome assembly GCA_948329865.1 of Linaria vulgaris. Lineage (NCBI taxonomy): Eukaryota > Viridiplantae > Streptophyta > Magnoliopsida > Lamiales > Plantaginaceae > Linaria > Linaria vulgaris. The sequence continues at coordinate 77,486,328 of OX415249.1, read as the reverse complement.
ATCATTGTTTCACATATGTTATCATTTTTCTGAAAATAACTTTTCTACAGTTTTGTGCTTTGCCACAATAGTGGTTGCATTCCAAAACTTTCTGATGGCTGCTTCTGTAAATCTGTATCTGTGATGCGCATAAAACCAAAATCTGCTAAAACATCTCTCTGCTAGACTGATTGTGCATCAGTCATGTCAGTGTAGAGCACAGTCTCAGTTCTCTGGTTCTGTTAAAACTTTTCTTTGGCTTCTATATATGGATTATATGGATTCAAATTAAGTCTAACATGTTCCGGATCTTTACATATTTGTTTAATCATTGAGAAAAGGTCAAGCTGAAATGCTATGGCATTGATATTTCTCTGTAATGAGTATTCCTTGTTTGAAGGTAAACTGTTGTGGTGATGTTCTATGTGCATGATGATAAAATTGTTATTCACCTACTTGATTTTTTATATTATATGTTCCTATTCAGATTTTAATGCTCTACTTTTGCCTTAGGTTCATTGGGAGAATGGAAAGGCCTTCTCATTCGAAATTTGGGGTTTTTCCTGGATATGATGACATTGCTAATGGCTCTAGCTCATTATTTGCATATTTGGTGGCTTCATGGCATGGCGTTTCATCTAGTAGACGCTGTCCTTTTCCTGAATATTCGTGTAAATGATTCTTTATAAATATTCTTACAGTTGATATAAACACAATAATATATGCTACATTGTTTTAGATGCTACCTCATTTTCCTATATCATCTATAACATTATTTTATCTTATCACCCCTAGGCCCTTTTAAGTGCAATTCTGAAACGAGCTAAAGGTTTCCTCAAACTTCATATGGCTTTGGGAACCCTTCACGGGGCACTTCCTGATGCCACATTTGAAGAGCTCCGGATATATGATGATGAGTGTGCAATTTGTAGGGTAATGCTCAATGATGATTCCTTTCCTATCTCATTTATTTCATTTGATTTCCAAGCATTTGATACAGTTAATTAATAGGAACCAATGGCTAAAGCGAAGAAGCTGTCTTGTAACCATCTATTCCATCTTGGTTGCTTGAGATCTTGGTATGATGAAACTCATATTTCCAGATATTCTTCTTTGCTACTACATATTATTTGAGAAGTGACTTGCATTGACTTATCAAATGGAAGGTTGGACCAAGGTCTAAGTGAGAGTTACTCGTGCCCTACTTGTCGGAAGCCGCTTTTTACGGGCAGGTCTCACAATTTGGTTAACCCCCGTGCAGCAGAAATTTCTAGAGATGAGCAGCTTGCTCGTCAGTTGAGTACTGGAGCTGATGCAAATCTTCCTGGTCATAATCGCAATCCTGGAGTATTTCCTAATCAATCTCAGAACATGGAAACTGCAGAATGGAGGTGTGTGTTCTTCTCAGTGGTTTAGTGATTAGACTTCACTTAATAATTTTTCTTCCTAAAAGTGAAACGAATTTCTTATTGATGATGTCATAGAAACAAAGATAAATTTAACCTTATGATTGTGACTGCAATATATGTTATCTTCTATGGCTGTGACTGACATATCTGTTAAAAGTGTCCTAAATCTTGTTAGGATCTGAAATGTGGAATACTGTCATGGGGAACAGGCTTTTATCATGTATCCATACTTTAAGTTTCCTAATAAATCTTATTAAGATCTGAAGATGTTGAATACTGTAATGGGCCGCAAACAAGTTTTATGTTCTTTCATGTTGAAAAAATTGTTAGTGCAGCCTACCCATATCTCCTATATATCTATTCTCTAGTTCTATCCAACAACTTACTGCCATTGAGAAACCCAGAAACGTGGCTTCTGATTTTCTTCCTTCAAATCTCTTTATAGGAGGACAGGATTGGATTCAAGTTGGCTGGGTTTGGATGAAGCTGGCCCATCTGGATTTAGTCATGTTCAGATGGTAATGAGGCAACTTGCAGCTGTAGGAGAAACTTATACGCAGAGTTCCCTTGAGGAAGCTGCTTGGAGTCTGTTTTCCCCAAATCAGTCCCAAGCCGGTACATCCAGATCACCCGTCCCTTCTGCCGGTCCCAGTGCTGGTGGTTTGCATTTGAGATCTACAAGACACGCTACGAACGATAACTTAGCAAATATGATTACCATGGCTGAAACAGTTCGGGAAGTGCTGCCCCACGTCCCTGATGAAGTAATTTTCCAGGTATGTAGATGTTCAGTGCCATGTGACCATAATAAGCAATACAACCATATCAAGCACTTGTATCTACCAGATTAATACACTTTCGGGCCAATGTTTGGGAAGGAGAGGATTATAATGATTATATCAGAATAGATACTTCGGGTGGAGTTTATAAAATTGTGGTGTTTGTGAGTAAGAAACATGGGTGGATTGAATAAAATAATAAAGTAAATCGATTACTGCCCTTAACATCAGGATACAAATTTTGATTTTTAAAATTTGAAAACAAGTTCTTTTACATCAAAGCAGAAAATATCTCGGTTTTTTTTTCAAGAAAAGGAAAAACATCTTCTTTGCCAGCACCCTCCAGTGCCAAGCCCCAAACCAAAAGATTGCACTAGGCGTTGAAGCTCTGCCCTTGATCTCACAACCGGTTAGAGCATCGTCACAGTCAGGCAACCTTTAAATCCAAATGCCCCTATTTATGCCACCACCTACTTTCTCTCCAACTCCACCCCGAAACCTGATATTCTCAACTGTCTCCTCCTATTCCAAGATCCTCGTTAGGTATGTGCTCCCTGGCCCAGAGCATCGCCGCTGCAAAGTCTCCATGGTCGCAGAGAAGATAAGGAGGAGAGACTGAGAGTGTGAACATAAACTGAGAAGTATGTGAAAAATTGCCCTTCAACAAGGAGTGTATTTACGTAGTTGTGAATATTGTACAGGGAGTAGTGGTAAACCCGTTTCTAAGCTCGGCTATGTAGCATTAACCCACCTAAATTTGGGTCAAGCGTATAATGTATTATGTATGTATACCTGATCAGATGGTTTTAGTAGGGAAGACGCTCTATTGAATAAGCCCAACCAAAAATGTATATTTTCATGCTACACTAAGCCTAAGTTTGGACATGTGGGCTGATGATATAGGCTAGAAACCAGAACCATTCACTCCTTTATTCTTATAATATGGGGCATGGTGATCCCAGAATAGTAGTGTACTTCTGAAAGATAATACATGACAACCGAACTATCCATAATACACCCTGAGTGCAGTATATCAGTATCGCATATGTTTCTGTATCAAAATATTTAATTTTAATTTTTTACTGAAAGCAAAAACATAGTGTATTTATTGATGTTTTTCACTTGCAGGACTTGCAACGGACAGATTCTGTGACTGTTACTGTGAATAATCTTTTGCAAATGTGATACATTTTTGTTCTTGCATAGTTTTGTTGTTTGAGCCTTGATTGGATGTCGGAGCAGATGCAGGCTTGGAGTGCAATAAATAGTTGTTTTTTACGCCTGCCTAACGTTATAAGCTTCAGTTGTGTATATAGAAGCACCACTTGGGAAGAAATGTGCAAATAACTGTAGAAGGAAATAAGCAATTCTGAGTTTGCAATTGAATGTCTGGACAAGTTAGGTTTTGTTGTATTATGTGTATCAGTCTTTGCCGTCTTAAGCATTTTGTTACGACGCATTTGACTTGAATACATCCCGGTAAATGACATTACGTGTAAGATCCTTAATTTATTCTACGAAAACCAATTTTCATCAAGTGGCTGTAAATATTTCTTTCTGCCTTCTCTAAGTGTAAAACTGCTACTATTCTACAGTGGTTTCACCGAAATTGCATGGGCTGTGTTGTTAAAGTGGGAAAAATGAGCGAGTGACAAATGTATAGCATTATAGTTTCTTTTTGCTGGTAGGCACCAAGAAAGCCATGCATCACTGTTTATCAAATTGACAATAGGTGCCTTGCAGGCATTTTATTGCACATTACTGGACTTCTGGAATTAGTTCATTTTCTAACTTTTCATAAATATGAGAAGGTTACGCATCGCTCAATGCAACTAACGCAACGAAGGCCTAATTTCGGGTCTAGATGAAATGTTATGTACTAATGTATTGAATGATTGTTCTTTGGGCTATCAGATTGGCTTGACTGCTAAATGGTTGAATCACGTTCCACGTCCTGATAGATTAGTCTTACATAGATATAAAACATGTCCCGGTGTTCCAGATGAGAGAAGAATTAAATCTTCCTGGTGAAATGGACCTGGGACAGGTTGCTCAATTTTGTTACTCATTTGGGGGTTTACTACTACAGATAAGTGATTTCGTTGCGTTCAAAATTGATTTCAGTTTGTTGTCGTTTGTGAATTGACCGAGTCATTATACTCTTTATATATACTATACCACTTAGTGAGTTAGTTGGGCAGTCAGTTCCCCTAACTTGAGCGTAACCTGGTAATTATGCGTTAAACATGATCTAATTTCCATGTTTCCAGCTTTTGTAGCTCCAAGACAACGGTTAAAATCCGTTGGTGAAACAAGACAAAATCCTATTTTCGCTTTTCACGCTAATTAACTAAGTTTGTAATTAATTAGCTGGAAACACGGGTAGACACGCTTGAAATCTGGAGAATTTCATTCTCGCGGGTTCTGTCAATAGACCTTCAAACATTTTCCAATAATACTTTACAGTTTATGACGTGTGATCAAATTAAAGGAGTTTAATTTATGTGTCATCTTTCTTGAATTTGTGGTTCGTGTTTGTATTTATTTTGATTATTATTGTTAGTAACAACTAGGATTTGGTTGTTGTCACGGTGATTTTAAATCTAGTGAATTTCGCTTTGTATGGACAAAAAGGCCACTTGTAATTCAATGTAAAATCTACATCCACAAGAAATATGCAATCAATGGAGCATATATGTATACTATATAGATGCATCTCACGCCAGGGTACTAGGCAACAAGCGAAACACAATTCTCTATATGATGGATTTTAATTAGTCGGGACTTCAATTTATTGGTGTTGGGGTATGGTAATATTTTTTCCTTCCAACCTTAAATTTTGTGATCATAATTATAGTAAAAAATTTTATAGACTTCTTTCTAGACAGATCATATTTTGAGGCAAATATAACAATTTCTGAGTGCAATTATTTTTCCCGAATAATCGTTCACAAGTTTTGTAGAGGCTTAGCTACCTTCAGGCCCTGGAACAAAAAATCCTGTAGTTTGGGACCTGATGAAACTGTAGGATAAAGTGAAGTTAGGAGGATAAGAGGAGGAGGCCACCTAAAATTTCATTTTATTCAATCACACGTCTTTTCAAACATATTAAACCACACTACTACAGTCTCTTTTATCCTTCCCAACAGCATTATATAAATTAGTATGTTTATTTTTTGTTATCACAAACATAGGTACTTTTACCCGAACTTCAAACAGTTAGGTTGGTGTTCGCTATTTTTATTTGATTATATTCCCACTACCTCATTGCATTGTCGCTCTATGGAATTCCTAGTTACAATCTTCGAAAGAACGCCTTTGTTTTCTGAAAATCATTAACATTTCGAGTTTTTGATTTTTACCCAGATAAACTTTTGCGACTTGTAGCTCATCTCTCTTTCTCTCACTCTCTTATTAATCAATTAATCGGCAATAATACAATAATTTGGTTTAATTCATTGAAATTTGTCCTAACTTATTTTTGAGAGAATTTGTCCTTATGTATATTAGTAACTTCTCTGATAGCGTCTAATAAAGAGAAATATGAGACTTTTTTTTTATTATTATTATTATGTGATATCCTAACATACTCACACTCAAGCTTAGGGAATATTATCTTGTGATCTAACTCGCCCAATTAATATAATTTTATAAGTCAAAGGCCATGTTAAAATATCTCACTCATTACTTGAGAACGAACTATTTAATAAGGGCTTGAAAGTACGAGGTCTTTAATTTCTATCAATTAAACAAGCATGTCCAATATTTTTTTACTATAGCTTGCTGAGTTGTTTCTACAATTATAATAAGATGGTCATTATACTAACGTAGCCTAGTACAAGTTTTACTTAAATAGCTCAATTAACCGTCTAACAACTCAATAATTAAATGGGAAAAATAAAATAAAACCGACAACCCTTACATTTTTTCATGACAGAACTCACGTAGCTTTTATTTATTGTTTCACACTCTCTGTGAGTGTACAAACTACTGTCCCCCTTTGGAACAAAAACTGTCGAACCACTCAATGACCGGTCCTTTTTTATTTGGTAATTAAATAACAACGAATACATATTTAAATTATCATATGTAGTTGGTTTATTATAAATGTCATTGCGAGCTTCTCTTATCATATCACATAATATCAGCTATGCCTGTGAAATATTGCTTCTTCATCTTATTCATAATTATAAGTTTATTATTCTTGTGCATGCATGCATGTAACGCCCAACTAGCCACTTCCAACTTTAGCAAGAAATTGCCTTCGGACAAGGTACCAATATAATTTTATTTCTTCCCTCTCAAAAAATTAATTGGTTAGTTATATTAACCATACTTGATCGAGTTGTATCAGCTAGCGATTGTTATTAGGTACTTTTCGATGTACTATCATGTGCTTTAGCTTACCACATAATGTGAAGTACAATACTGAAATTTAGGTATTTTGTCTTTTATGTATCTAGATCGTGGAGAAGCTTAAGTTTAGCATGGACTTCAATCCAAAAGGGAAGAGGGTGCTCATCAAGAAAACAATCACTTCAAAGCGTAAAGAGTCAGAGAATACTCATTGCAAGAGAATAAATAATGGCTCTAACGAAGAAATACCAGGTTTGTTTTAATATATAATTATTGGCTCCAAAAGACTATATATTTTGGATTTGCTTTTTCATACTTAATTAGTTCAACATAGATTTTCTGAAAATATATATGTGGTATACCTTTTGATTCTTTTAGAGGTTTGGTGTAATCACAGTGTTGTGAGGGTTGAGAATTTACTACTTCTCTGGAATCCGAAAGCCATTAAAATGACTAGCTAGCTAATTGTATTGATAAAAGACAATTATAAACTCTCCAAACTTATTATATATATATCGTTTCTTTTGTATGTGATTTTAAATAGATGTCTTAGATCCTTAACATTTTTAAAATTTTAATCATTAGATATCTTTAATCCTTTTTGCATAACGTTGATACAATGGGATTAAAACTGCAGGAACAGAAAATTGTGACAGGCCTTCTCTTTACAAACCCAAACATAATGGGGCATCCCGAAAGGTAACTTCGTCATTTATTGCTAATGTACAAATAGGTTCACCATTCAATTTGATTTCAGTTTTAATCAAATTCTTAAGATCAAATAATGTTTTTCAGTTCGGTCTTTTGAAAATTACATTTTTCATGAAACACTATTAAATCTTGAGGATTGTCAAATAAGTTGTTATTATGTATTACGATATACGACATACCTAATGAAAATGAAAATATCGCTTTCGTAATCTCAGTAGGACAAATGGTATTAGTCTTAACAGGTTGATCAATATATGGTTGAAGTTAAGGGATGTGTAAGAACAATGGTGAACTTTAGTGGTGGATATGCCAATGCAAATGTATAAATATCAATAATTTATTGAAATTCCAATGGATGTGAGCAAACTAATTTACGCCTTTGAAGCAGGGACATAACACATAAGCACATTATTGTCCTTTTTTTTTTTTTTGATGAAAAAGCACACTATTGTCTTGTGATTAATCTTGTAATACTTTAATGAGTTAATCTTCCATATAATTTTGACCACATCAACATCTTCGAAGGTGATTGACCCAAATAGATGTCTACTTTTGGGATGGGCATCCCTATTCTTTCTTCTTACATCTATTTTTGGTAAGTTAATGGTGAAGTAACAGTTCTTATTGTAGGAATAGAAACCTTGCTCAATTTATGAAGCCTTAGCTCGTATTTGTTGATACCCGTCCTTATCATCCTTCGTATATGTGTCTACATATATAACTAAAGTTATTGCACCCAACATGAGTACACATGACTTTGCAAAAACAAAAGAATTGTGCCTCATTGACAAATATCCAAGGGGCATAATTGCATTACACTCTACTAATATATCCATATATAATTAGACTTTGCATACGTAGTAATTAGACCTCATAAGATTTACATAGACGTCCCTTAAAGTCTATACATATTAGAGACTCTATTGTTAAAAGATAATCATTAACGATTACAGCTTTGCCTCTTACACAAGCAGCTTTATCGAGTGTGCCAGTATCATCACTGCTACTTTTTTGCGGTAACTCATCTCTTAAATTCTTGTGTAAATCACATGCGACCAACATATATCATTGATTTGAACTTGACACAAGTCAAAGTCGATTTTCTCATCAAACTACAACATATGCTTTTGTGCATGAGATTGCTTCATGGCATTACACCGGTTAGTTTTGGGAACTTACAGACCAGTACAATACATATTAAGTACTCTCTCAAAAAAAAATGCTTGTCTAAAATTTTCATCACGCTGTTTGCTATTAATAACTTCACGCACAAGTGCCTTTGAGACTCAAGCTATAACGAGATTGTAGTTTTGTATAGAGCTATTAGCAAAAACTACACATGTGTTATCTCTAATTGGTAAAAAAACTCCTCGTGTTATTTTTATTAGCTTAATACTATCCAGTGTAATTCAAAAATTGGCAAAAAGCCCCTTGATGACATTTTTTATAATAACCGTATCAATAACTAAGGATTTCTAAGCATTATAATTTTATAATAAAAATCTTCTTATTACAATAAATATTATAAATCATACTGTAATTTTTTTTTGATTTATTTAAAATTGTACGAAAGTATAATAAAATTAATTGGTACCGTACTTTTTTCACAAATATAAAAATTATAGTTTTCTTCAAAATAAATAATAATATATGTGCGTATAATTTAAATTGAACTTCATTAGTTCCACACGTATCAAATAAGTACAATAAAAATGACATTTTGAGATCAATTTAAATACATGCGGATCATTCAGTGTAGTAGGGTTTTTTTGCTAATGTTTGAATGACACATAGGGGTTTTGCCAATTAAAATAACACAGTAGGTTATTTGCCAATTAGAGATAACACATGGATAGTTTTTGCTATTTACCCATTGTTGTATGCCACTTTCTAATTGTAGCATTTTGTTAATTAATATTCTTTAGTAAATTCTCCTCTCTCCTATCTCCTCTCTGTTATCAATCCTAACCCCTTCTCCCTCTCCAACCCACCACTAACAATTTGCAAAATTATATTTTCTTTCTACTTATCTTTCTATTTATCTTTCTTTTTTATTTTATATTTTACTTGAGCTAGTTTACTCTCTCCTATCAAACGTAACCCCCCCCCCCCCCCCCGTCTTTCCAACCTACCATTAAAATTGCACAATGAATTTGTTTATTCATTTTTTTCTATTTATCTTTTTTTTAAAATTTTACTTGAGGTAATTTACTCTGTATATTTGTGCTCCATTTCCCTCCATTGTTGCTAAAAAAATGATTTGTTTTTCAACTTTAACATGCTTTACAGTTGAGATATGTATCACTAATACAATAAATAAAATATTAATCAAAAAATATGTTTAAAAATCTTTCAAAACTCGTATTTTAAATTTGAAATCGCAAGTTAATTTTCACCAGTTATTTAAATGAGGAAAATAATTCACAAAGAAAAAAATAAGGAAAGAAGAATTAGATTGACACGATTTTACAAGTATTATCGGTATAATTAAGGAGTAACAAATTGAAATGTAAATCATTATTATCTTATTAAAAAGTTATCTTCAATAAACTTTGACTAAAAGTGTAAATTAGGGAAAAAAAATTAACAACAACATTTACTGCGGCAATATCACTAGCTTATATTTAAGTCCACGACTCATGAGTTTTGAATGATTGAATTCATATTCACATATTATTTTTTGGTTAGTTGTGGTCTTGTGGACTGTGATTAACTAAAATATTCGAGAATATGTTATACTTTTTTGCAATACTACATGACTTATATGTGCATCTCCAATGAAAAAATGTACTAGTGATAATAATTAGATATATCGTTGCCTTATCTAGTACTTTAAATACGTAATTATATGTTATACTTTAATTCTCTTTTTCTTATTAATTATATACCTCGTTTAAATGATTTGTAAAAATTAAGATTGAATTTCAAATTTTAAGTACGAGTTTCAAAAAAAATCTTAACCATATTTTTTAGTTTGTATTTCATTTAATTATACTTTACATATCTTGACTATAAAGTTTATTAAAGTAAACAAAGTCATTTTATTGCAACAATGGATGACAAGTAAGCACAAATACATATAATAAATTAGCTCAAGTAAAATATAATATAAAAGAGAAAGATAAATAGAAAGAAAAAAGTAAAATTTTAAATTTTTAGTGGTGGGTTGGAGAGAGAGAAGAGGTTACCTTGAAAAGAGAGGAGAGAGAGGAATTTATCAAAGAATTTTAATTAATTAAATGCTACAATTAGAAAGTTACATACAAAGTGGCACATAAGATCATCTCCCAATATATATGGAATATGGTGAATAGAGATTTGCGAGCTTCATATTGCTACAATGACTGATTTTTATTCTTTTAGAGCAAATAATAAGTATTCATAGGGCTAAATTATACATTAACCCATGCATACTAAAATTAAACCATTTCACGAAAATGAAGAGGAGACATGACCATATTCTGATTGGCCCATATATTGACCCGTCTTTTTCAATATGTGAAATTGAAAATGACAAAGCAAAAAATTTGTATCCCCACGTCATGCATCTATATTTTGCCTTGGCGTGGAAAGGCCATTTGTTTGATATATTGGTAAAAAAAATATGATCTCATGCACAACATGTGCACTAATTAGCACGACATCTTACATCTATATTTAGAATGCAATAAGTTGACCCGTCTCATCATTTTAAGCTGAATGAAAAATTCAGTCATTTGTCTATTTGCTCCATAAACGAGGTAAATTTTTGAATGCATGTGTTTAGATATCAAGGTTCGTGATAGTTACTGCGAAATAATGTAGGTGATCACATACATGAGTTCATTAATTGTATTTATTTTGTATATATGTAGAGCTCAAGACGTGGAGGCCCCAATGTTCGAGAAAACATAATGCATCCATCAATGTTCAACTATGAAGATATATTGGAGACGGACTATCAACCACCACAACGCAAATCTCCTATTCACAATTAATAAATGATTATTCATTTCAAATATACTTATTTTTGTCCAGATTTAATTTTAATAGAAAACGTTACGACTTACTTTTATACAGTCATATATATTATAGTCGCTACGTGTTATTATCAGCTGCAAATTTGAAATGGTGGTTCTATCTCTTTTACTTTCTTCTTGTGTTACCTGTAAATCTTGCTCGCATATGACACGCATTTTAATGGCTGAGCTGATATATACAAAACAAAATAAATTCCTAATTAATTAATTACAGAACAATTTTATATAATTTTCTGTTTTACCCTTTCCAAAATCTTAAGCTAGACATCTCCTTTCAGATTCCTTAATTTCTCGTATATATATATAAAATTGTTAACTCATTGGAGTAATTTTATATTCTTTTATTCGAGGAACGCCTTACCCAAATAGTCAGTAAGTGAGTTTTTGCAAGAAACAAAGCAAGATGGTGCTGGATTAATAGAAGTGGTTTACAGGTTAAGTTTAGAATATGTTTTTTTCTTCCCCTTCCGATCTGCCCTTATTTCTTTACCAAATGAGAGTATTTATAGCCCTCTTTCGATTGCATGCCCTCTATTGGGTGGCAGATCAAAAATGTTTACATGCTAACTCAACTGCCTATAATACGGCCACTCAACTCTTCTTGTGCTGATGCCTCACGAGCAAGGGTGACACCTGGTTAATTTGGGGTTGATTCATGATATTGATGATGACACCTGGTCTTTGCATGGCAGGAATATCTCGAAGGATGACACTTGGTTATTGTTCTAGAAGCGTTTCTTCTTGTTTGCCCTCGGACGAACTTCTTTGCCCTCGGATTGGCTGCCATCGAATTACTCTGCCCGTAATGATGCCATCGGGTAATTTTGCTATTGTTGTGCCATCGGAATGTCTCCCCATCGGGTCGTTAGGATATGTACCCTGAAATATCCTTATAGTAGACATCCATTAGGAGGAACGTATTTATCGTGTTCCTATTCCTTAGGATTGTTCACTGGCTAAAGCATCGACGATTATTAGGCATCGTAGAGTCATCCAAGACTGGTAGTGCCTTTAGCATCGGATACTCTGTGAGTGTAGTAATCCGTGCGCCATCGAAGATAAAGTTATCGAGAAGTAACTTATCTTCCGATGACAAGTATTTTATTTGTTCTCTCGATGGGAAACCTTTTGTTTGTCCCTCGATGGACTTAAGTTCCGATGGACTTAATTTTTCTCCATAGGTTTACACCAGTCCCCCCAGTTCCTGGTGTATTATAGATAATCAACAGGAACTTAGAGTGAGGTGGTCATCGGAGGCTAATGTAGCCATCGGAGAACGTGGGGAGTGGATTAACTCCGCATTAGTGAGAGAATTCCAAGGGTTTGTAACGGTCTTTAATTCTGGGAGGTCGTGCTCTTTAATATGGGCGTGCATTAATTTCCCGCTTTTTCTGATGAAAACTTCCTTTATAAGCATCCCCTCCCTATTTTTCTCCTCTCACTTCTCTTCGCCTTCTTCAAGCTTCTTCTCTCATTCTAGCAAAAAAGCCCTAATTTCTTCATCTATTTTCTTTCCCCATTATGGCTACTGAGACTGCCGCCGCTACGCTTCCTCTGGCCACCACCATGGTGGATACCTCTGACGTTCCGCTCGCTCTTCCAATGGAGTCCGTTTCTGCTCCGATTGCCTCTTCGATTGTTGCAGAGGACGCCACCACTGTCAGGGTGGCAGCGCTACCGGAGAATAACCCCTCCGGTATCGAAACTTACCGTCGCAAGAGGAAGGGTAAGGCTTCTGTTGCCAAGGATAGGGAACCGGCACGGGTTTCCAAGCGGTCAAGGAAGTCAACCGTCGCCGCTGACGCTTCTGTTGCCTTTGGGAAGACGAAGGGTAACCGCCGTTACAAAGAAGTAGAGGAGGTTATAAGAACAGCTACCGAGGAAGAAGTTGATAGCTTCTTTCATGATTTTGTAGTGTCGTCTCTGAACATCCATCAGAAGACTCCCTCGAAGGATGATAGGGGAAATGCTCCCCCCGATGGCTACGTCACACTCTACTTGGTTCAGGTTCGTGCAGGCCTCCGATCCTTTTATCCCCCTTTTTTCTGTGAAGTTTTCAAAGCCTGCGATGTTTGCCCTAGCCAATTGACACCAAATAGCTTTACTATTTTGTCTTCCTTCGTATTTTGGTGCCTATATAGAAAACTAGAGTGTACTGTGAGGAGATTCTTTTCTCTTTTTACCGTTAGCGTCTCCTCCACTGGTCACCCATCGTACTTCTTTGCTCACCGAGACCCTGAGAAAAAGGTAGTCGTAAGAACTACCTTGTCTTACAACAGCTGGAAGGACAAATTCGTTTTTATCAAACCTGTAGTGGGCCAGTGGTATTTTCCTTACTCTTGGCGTCAACCCGAGGCCCCTTCCTATAAGATAGACTCATCTACTTCCTTTGCTCTAGCCCTCGATGCTTCTGCTTTGTTGAAATCCGCCCACTATTTGCCCTTGTACGATGCTGCTGGGCTGAATATAACGGCTCCTTTAGAGGCTTCCCTCGTGGGAAAAACACTCATCTGTCTCTCCGATGAGGAACGGCCTACATTTGGTAAGTTACACGACAACCTTCCGGTTTATACACTTCTCATCGATACCTTGCATTTTCTTATTTGCCTTTCTCTTATGCAGTGTCTTACTTGGAGGAGCATGAGAAGGATGTGAACGATATTCCTCGTCCCACTGCTTCACGTGCGAAAGGCAAGGGATCCAAGAAGATTGTGCCACCTCCAGACAGCGATTCTTCGACACCCAATGAGAATTCTGATTCCGAGGGGTCTCATGAGGCCAACTCTCAGAAATCCGCGGAACCATGTATCGAGGATGAGGACCTTCAAAAGGATGCTCCTGTCATTACCACTGTTCAAGAGGTATTCGAGGCTCCGATCAGCCTTGACGCCTCATCCTCCTTGCCCTCGCTTTCTGCTCATCCTGCGAAAGCTATGGAAGATACCCCCTCTCTCTCTTCACAGCCTGTGGAAGATCCGCCCATGCCCTCACAATCACCTCAAGGCGCAAATGATGGCCAGGAAAAACCCGACCCCATCCCGGTTTCTCCTTCTTCAGGTATTCATTAAAGATTTTTTATTTTTCTTTTTTTTTGTACCGTGTGACTTATTTTCTTTGCTATTCCACAGCCAATAAAGAGAAGGTCATTCTGATCGAGAGTGAGGACGAAGGTGTTCGAACAGGTTAACCCATTTTACCACTATCTTTTTGTCAATTTTTACTTTCTGTGCTTAGCTTGCATGCTTACTTTTGCTTATATTTTTGAGTAGGTACTTCACCTTCGGATATTCAGAAACACCCGTCCTTGGTTCATCAGGATTTGTCCGTTGATGACCTCTTCTCTTCCGAAGGTCGCGTTCCCGAAGGCAATGCTTACGATCCTTCTCTCTCAGCTCCTCTTCGCTCAGTTAACTTGGAGTTATTGGATGAGCTATTGCCTACTTTTGTGAAGAAGCACGTGTGGAATGCGCCCTCAGAAGCTTCTGCCGGTACTTCTGCGATGCCTCATTTTGAGGGGATGCCTTTCTCTAGTCGTTTTACCCCGACTGGCTCCCCTTACTTTATTCACACTACTAGGGCCGAGGCCGAGTCTAGCACCAGACCAAGTGGTTCGGATCTAAGTACAGCTCTCGAGGTCATCACCCGATATCTGAATGTTACCTCGGCGGCCACTCCCCACGATGAACACACTGCTCGATTCTTCTCCGAGTTGATGGTTGCCATGGTAAACTTCTTGGTTATCCTTCTTCATTATGACTGCTAGATTTCACCTTTATGAACTTATCCTTTATATCTTTCCAGGTTCCTAAGATCATCCCCTCCATCTGGCGAGAGGTAGATGCTGCTCAAGCTATCGGGCAATTGTCTATGGAGAAGCTAGCCGTTCAGAACACAGCTTTGGAAAAAGCTGAGGACGAACTGAAGAACCTTCGGGAGGCCTTTGCACAATGTCTAGTGAGGGAGAAGCTGTTAGAGACTAAGCTGGATGAAACGACTAACGCCCTATCGGAATGCCCTTCCGAGTGCCAGGAGCTAAAAGGCGAGGTCTCTACGCTATCGAGGGAGAAAAGTTCATGGGGGGAGTTAGAGCGTAATTTGAAAAAGGAAGTTTCTTCTCTCCAGACCCAATATAATCGGCTCAAGGAAGAATTGAAAAGGCCGCCTCCCCCTCCCTCGGGTTTTCTCTCCCCCGAGATACTAGAAGAGAAATTGTCTGGGCTATCCTTCTCACGAAGGATGAGGTTCAGAGGCACTGCGAGGAGAAGTATCAACAGAGGCATCAGAGTCATCTTCTGGGTAACTTTCTACTTGGGTACCTTGGCTGCATCAACCAGTGCCGTGAAGATATGCTGTTCTCCCATCCCGAGAATTGGAGGAGATTGAATCCTCAGGCCTTGATGATGCGCCCACCTTCATCCCAGGAAGCTTACGATGCTTATCAGAAGCTATTGGGTCGCGCTCCTTCTCCTGCCCCTTCTACTGGTTTTCCGTCTTCCTCGTCTCGACCATAGGACAGACATTTTTAGGCTATCCTTTGCTTTTGTAACTACTTTGTTTTATCCTTGTATTTTGACTTGTAACCGTATTTTGAACAAGTTTTTCGTCTTACTGTATGGATGTACGAATATTTGCTGACTTATGAATTATCGAGCAAGTTTTATTGTCCCCATCCTTTTTTGCTCTGCCGTTTTGTCTTTTCTTGTCACCTTCTGCACTGTTTTTTATGTCTGGTGTCTGCCATTATTACTAACATTCTTCTCACGTGTCTTTATCCTTGTTTTCCCATACTTTGAGGGTTCCAGATGTCATTTTTATTTTGACACGTATTCCCTTGTTGTCTTCAGGTGCGTCTATAAATTGTCTTCTCATCATTTCCTCAATCCATCATTCTCAACTAATAGCATTCTCTGCAGAATCTTGCTTTTGTCCTTTTACTGTTCTTGGTTCACTTTGCACTTTATCATAGTAAATATAACTCCTCCACTACTTTCTATATTTTGCCATAATGCCTTCCCTCATCCGTGGATCATCATCATCTTCTGAGGAATCTTCTCCCATGCATGCTCGAGGTGAACCCTCGAACGGAAATGCAAGGGCTAGATCTACCGTGGGCGGTTTGTCCCTGATTTTTAGAAGTTCTCCTGCTGTGCATCGAGCACCTGCATCTCGTTCTGGCTCGAGCATAGCGGATTCCCTGCATCTCACATTCCTTCGTCGGGAACCTTATCTCCCTCCCGACAGTCTTTCTATTTTTAACACTTCTGCCCTGAATGTTAATGCTATGATCGGGGGAAACAGAGTAGGTTCTTGTCAAAGCGTCGAATCGAAAGAGTCCATTTTTCGTATGTTGCGCGAATATGGTTTGAATCTCGATGAATACAGTATCATCGTTCCTCGTCCTTTCCATAGGGCCTTCGAGCCCCCTTGGGTTATCTGACCCTATACTCTGAGCAAATTCGTTGTGGCCTACGCATGCTCTTTTATCCTTTCATGCATTCACTATTTCAATACTGGCAGATTTGTCCCAGTCAACTGACTCCTAACTCATTTCGTCATTTGGTGGGCTTCGTTCTTTGTTGTAACCTTTTGAATGTACCCCTAACTCCGTATCGGGTAGGTGCTGCTTTCATTCTGTGCCCGTGTCCTAATGGTCTTCCCTATTTTAGCCTACTTTATCGCGATCAACGGAGAAGCTTCAATATACCCCGACGCCTGGCATTTGTAGTGGACTGGAAGAAAAAATACTTTTTTATTAAGCCGAGGGGTTCCTCTGGAGATACATGGGGTGTACCTTTACGATGGGGTTTGGGGTACGTGATCCCTCGTCCTGAGACTGCGGTACGAGAAATGGCGTATCTAACTTCCACTGGCCTGTTTTTAGGTAGTTATGATGTGTGCTCTATTTTGGCGAACTCGTTAGCTCTAACTATGGCTGGTTTACAACACGGCGTAGAACATCTAAATATTCCTCCGATGCCCTTGCACTCAAACCCTGCTTTTCGTAAGTCGATCTACTTACTTACTTCAGGGGCA
Source organism: Linaria vulgaris (assembly GCA_948329865.1). Classification (NCBI taxonomy): domain Eukaryota; kingdom Viridiplantae; phylum Streptophyta; class Magnoliopsida; order Lamiales; family Plantaginaceae; genus Linaria; species Linaria vulgaris. The sequence goes on along the minus strand of OX415249.1, from coordinate 77,469,042 downwards.
TCGTCTTTTTGTTCTGATGATTAACTTTTAATTGTTTCTTTAGGATATGAAATGGAGCGATTCGTCATCAGGCGTTATCATGAGGAAGAGTTCGTCCCTCTGGGTTCCTTCCCTGTGTATTCTGATAATTCGAGTTCGTCTGTCGAGCGTGATCTTCCCGATCCTTATCTTGATTCCGATGACCTTTTGATGTTCTCGCAGCCCGATTCTTTGTGGGACTCTGCCGTTCCTTCTATTGACACGCTCTTTGGGGACCATACCCCACATGATCTAAATGTGGATCTTAACGCTCCGTCTCCTTTCACCCTGACGTTAGCTGTCCGATCACCCCACGACCCTTCAGTCAATGTCATAGATGGCGATAATATGACTGTGCCACCTATAAGCCCTGTTGATGTGATTCCTTCCCCTCCTAGAATGGTCCCACCCTCTGGTGAGGGACCGAGTGGTGTAGCTACATGAGATTTTTGTGATAGCTTTCCCGTGCTAACTTCCGATGTTTCTTACTACCGACACTTCTTAAGCGGCTTGCTGAGTCAGGCTAACTGTGAATCTCTTGGCTCTGTTCCTATGGATCTTCTCCAGGATCGATTATGCCGCAATTTATGTGAGGTACATCACGTTCATGCTTCTTTTTCGTTGTACCTTTCTTCTAGTTCCTTGATTTCCTCTTATTTCTTGCAGGTGTTTTTGATTGCGGATACCCTTGGTTCGCAACATGCACATCCCTCCAGCAATGCTGGTTTCTTGTATCGATACCTAGCCGATCTAGAGAAGGACTTAACCAGTGCTCGTAACCAAATTGCCAATCTACACGCTCATTATGACTCTGACCAGGAAGTTTTGGAAGCTTTACTAAAGGATGCCCAAGATACCATCTTGGATATGAGACAACTGGTTACTTTGGAGCTGGATCGTGCCAGAGAATTGGAGGATCATATAAACAACTTGTTGAGTCAAAGCCGTACTTTCGATGCTTTGATATCTTCCCTGTTGGCCGAAAGGGATTTGCTAGCTATGAAGTTGTCGGATTTAGAGAGATCTCATGAAGTGGATGTGTTGATCACCCGTGCCGAGGCTACCTTGGCGGCTCCAAGTTTGGAACAAATAAGGGCAACCTTGCGTGTGGAGATGCGGGAGATGATTTTGATGGGTTTTCAAATATGCCGGGAGGCTGTGAGGACACTCCCAAGTTTTCCTCCACACCTGGATCTTCCCGATCTTGAGATTATTACCTTCTCTAGCACTACAACTCCTTCTGCACCTCTTCAAAGATCTATTGTTCCATCAGTAACTATTATGGATCCCGTTGATCTTTCCGAAGAACAACGTCGTTGCTTAATCTGAGAGGGCAAGCGTCCTATGTAGAATTAACCCTTTCTTTCGTGTGTTATGTATGTAATTGCATATGTAAATTGAACTACGAGTGGCTTGATTCCCTTATACCGGGATACGTAGGCATCTCGGAACCTATTCGAGTTCAGCTATATTTATATGTGTGTATGCAAGTTAGTCGGGTTAGATGGTTGTATCGGAATGAATCGTGTTTTGTGACTATGTACGAATTCCATGTATATAAATAGAAGCCATCTTTATTCCACCACGACTTTATTTACATGTACACTGGTGTGACTCCCATATTTACATTATATCTACAAGACATTAAGCATAATACTTCCTAAGATTCAATGCGTTCCAAGTTCGGGTAAGCATGATACCTTCAAGAGTACTTAGTTGATAAGTAGCGGGTCCAATGGTTTTATTCACCTTGTATGGTCCTTCCCACTTAGGCTGTAATTTAGCAACATTCTTTGATGCTCCTACTCGCTTGAGAACCAGATCTCCAACTTGGAATGTCCTAAACTTGACATTCTTGTCGTAGTGTCTGGCCATTCGAGCTTTGTATCCCTCTATCCGAATCGAAGCTCGATGCCTTTTTTCTTCCAACAAATCCAGAGCTAAGGCTAGATTAGAGCTGTTACTAACTTCCTCATACTCTCGAATTCTCTAACTTTCCGTTACAATTTCTGGCGGGATTACGGCTTCACAGCCGTAGGCCATGCTGTATGGCGTTTCTCCAGTGGCGGAGCTAGGGGTCGTGCGATATGCCCACAACACACCTGTAATTTCTTCCACCCATCGTTCCTTGTGGTGATCCAATCTTGCCTTAATGCTTTTTAGTAGGGTTCGGTTAGTCCTCTCAACTTGCCCGTTACCTTGGGGATATCCGATGGAAGCAAAATGGTGTTTAATTTCCTAGTGCTTGCACCAGTCTTCTACCTTCTGATCTTCAAACTGTAGCCCATTATCACTTACAAGGTATCGAGGAATTCCAAATCGGCATAGTATATTTCACCATAGGAAATTGATAACAGCACCAGCTGTAATTATGGCCATCGGCTCTGCTTCCACCCATTTTGTGAAATAATCCACTGCCACTATCAAATATCGTTTCTGCCTTGGATTAGGCATCAAAGGTCCGACTAAATCTATTCCCCATTTGGCGAATGGGCATGCTCGTAAACTTGGTTCCCATGGGGTTGCTGGTTGATGGATCTGTGAGGCGTGGGCTTGGCACGCTGGACATCTACGCGTGTATTCTTGACAATCTTGAACCATCGTGGGCCAATAGTACCCTTGGCTTATGATGCGATTGGCCATGCTCGCACCTTGCATGTGATTTCCACATGTTCCTTTGTGCATTTCTTCTATCACCCCTATCGCCTCCTGCTCACTTAAGCATCGAGTATGAGGGTTAGAGTAGCATTGTGGAAACAACACTCCTCTATGCAGGAAGTAACGCGCTGCTTTCCTCTCTATCCTCTTTCTCTCTTTGTCGTCATCGTAATATTGTGTAGGATCCTCTAAATAAGCAACAATATCCGACATCCATCCTGCTATCACCGGGGCCACGATGGCATTGGTGCCCTCATGAGGTTCTTGCTTTTCTGAGGCCATAGCTTATAACAAAGTAATCCGTCGTGTTCCGACCACAGATTGAGTTGCTATCTTGGATAACACATCTGCTTCTTGGTTTTCCAGCCGAGGAATTTGTCTCAATTGGAATTCATCAAATAGCTTTTGCCTATTTCGAACTGTTTGGATATAGGCTTTCAACCGTTCTTCTTTCACTTCGAATTCTCCTATCACCTGCTGTACTATTAGTTGTGAATCACTATGAACCACCATTCGACTGATGTTCCCTTCCATGGCTAGCCTCATTCCGATCAGGAGGGCTTCGTATTCCGCTTCATTGTTAGACATGGGGTAATTAATCCTGACGGCGAAACATATATTTTCTTCTTCCTCGTAATTCTTCAGGACTATTCCTGCTCCTCCATGCGTTCCGACGGATGATCCGTCTACATACACATGCCATAGTGCGGGTATCTTCTCATCTTGCATTTCCTTCATCTCTACTACAAAATCAGACATAACCTGTGCTTTGATGGCTGGTCGTGGAGCGTATGACATGCTATACTCACTTAATTCTATAGCCCATTTTACCATTCGTCCTGATGTTTCAGGATGATTGAGTATGGATCTTAACGGATATTTGGTGAGTATCGTCACATGGTACATTAGGAAGTATGACCTTAACTTTCTAGCCGCTACTACAAGGGCTAATATCAACTTTTCTGTTTGCACGTAATTCTTCTCCGCGCTTTGCAGGGTTTTACTAACATAGTACACATGACGATGATCACCCCCGTCATTCTTCACCAATACTGCACTTACAGCCTCATCTCCAGCTGACAAATATACAAACAACTTATCTCCAGGCTCAGGCTTGACCAGTAGCGGAGGACTCACCAGATAATTTTTCAGGCTATCGAAGGCTACTTCACAATCGGGAGTCCATTGAAACTCTTTCACATTCCTTAACACTTTAAAGAATGATAGACCTTTCTCTGTTGACCGTGATATGAATCGACTGAGTGATGCCATCTTTCCTGTTAGCCTTTGCACTTCTTTTATTTTTCTAGGGGATTTCATCTCTACGATGGCTTTGGCTTTTTCTGGGTTGACTTCTATTCCCTTTTCTGTTACCATATACCCCAAGAATTTTCCTCCTCTGATCCCGAAAGAGCACTTTTTGGGATTTATTTTCATGCCAAATTTATCCATGATGGCTAGAGCTTGTCGTAAGCCTCTCGGATGATCGTCTGCCCTCTTGCTTTTCACAATCATATCATTCACATAAACTTCCATCGTATCTCCGATGACATCTGAGAACATCAGATTCACTAACCTTTGATAGGTGGCACCGACGTTCTTGAGTCCAAACGGCATGACCATGTAGCAATACGTGCCAACATCAGTAATGAAGCTGGTTTTCTCTTGATCTTCTTCTGCCATTGGAATCTGATTGTATCCTTGGTCACCGTCCATCGTGGATAATAGTGCGCATCCTGCTGTTGAATCTACCAACTGGTCGATGCTGGGCAAGGGGTAACAATCCTTTGGGCAGGCATCGTTCAAATTAGTAAAATCCACGCACATTCGCCATCGTCCTCCTGACTTAGGCACTAACACGACATTGGATAGCCATTCAGGGTATATAACCTCCCTTATTTGCTGTAATCCGAGAAGGCGTAGTATTTCTGACTTGATAATCCCATTCCTTTCTGGACCCATGTTTCTTTTCTTTTGCTTGATAGGTTTGCCGATGGGATTGACATTGAGGCGATGTTGGCATATCCCTGGGCTGATTCTTCCAGGTGGGCCTCCTTCCCATGCGAAGACACCCTCCTTCCCATGCGAAGAGGTGTCTGTATTCCTTTAGGATGGAAACGACTTCCTTTTCAATCGTCATACCCATTCCTGTTCCTACTTTTACTTTCTTATTTTCCTCTTCTAGTTCTACCATTTTAATTCTTCCACAGGTTGGACTCGTACTTCCTCCATTTTCTGCTTTTTTCCTGGGTGACTAAGTTCTTCTTCCACACTTGTTGGTATGGCATTCATACGACATTCCCTAGCCTTGATTTGATTGCCTCAGATTTCTCCGATACCCGACATCGTGGGGAACTTTACTTTGAGATGAAGAGTAGAGGGTATGGCCTCGAAGGCGTGAATAGATGGCCTTCCACATATAGCATTATACGTTCGTGAGGATGCTTCTACTACCTAAAACTTCACATGCTCGGTACGTCTCGCTGCTCCTTCACCCCAAGACATCGGAAGTATGACGGTACCCAAAGTTCGGCTGGTTTCTCCTGAGAAGCCTACCAAAGGTATCTTCGTGGGATCAAGATGTATCATTTTTAGTCCCATCGCTCCAAAAGTTGGGGTAAACAATACATCCACTGAGCTTCCAGTATCCACAAGGACTCGTTGTATCTCAATACCCATTATGGTTGCCTTAATTACCAGTGGGTCTTCATGAGGATATACGATTCCCTGAAGATCTTCGAGTCCAAAGGATATTGTTGGTAACCTCATTCCTTGCACTGTGCAAACCGATATTCCTTGTCCCACCTTTCTGCCCTCTTTGAGATATTTCTTCTTTTTTTCCAGCAGGGGATACGGATATATCTCCTCCTTCAATCATGTTGATAGTTCTTCCCGATGGAGGGTTATCTCGATATGTATCTGGTGGCGGTGGTAATTGTTGATTAAATTCATCTTGTTCGCTTTTCCTCGAGGGGGGTTCAGCAGCAATCTCACCTTCTTCACTCCGGGCTTTCTTTCGATCCATCGATTGATCTTCTCTGTTATTGCTTATGTAATCTCTCAAATATCCTAAGTCTAGTAACCTATGAATTTCGTTCCGTAGGTTCTTGCAACCATCGGTTGTGTGGCCATATGCCTTATGATACTTACAAAACTTTCCTGTATCATTTTTCTTGTATGGTTGTCTTACTGGCATAGGCCAAGAGAAATCTTTATTTCCTCGCATCACGTTTAAAACTTCCGATTGAGTGATTGTCAAGGCTGGTAGTGGTATCGGTTGAAGATGCCTTTTCACTACTCCCGGAGTGTCTCTCCGAGGCGGGAGACCTTTGGATTCCTCTTTTTCTTTTGGCCTTGCTTTCTGCTTTCAACTTAGACTTTTCGGCTTCTTCCATCAAAATATAAGTTTCTGCTTTTTGCATTAATTTGTTCATGTCCTTCACTCGATTTCCTACCAGATATCGGAAGAAATTTCCCGACCGTAATCCCTGGGCAAGAATGTCTGCTATCATGGTTGGGCCAACATTTGGAACATCCAACACTTCATTAGAGAAGCGTTTCATGAAATCTCTCAAGGATTCATCTTTTTGTTGTTTTATGGTAAATAAATGGCATGCTGACTTTGGATATCGTCTATTACAGGCGAACTGTCGTACGAATAAACTAGCCAGTTGGGAGAAATTGGATATGGTGCCCGGTGATATCTGTGTGAACCACGATTGTGCTCTTCCTGTCAGTGTAGCCCAGAATATTCGACACAACGCAAAGTCTGGGGCTGACTGCAAGTCCATCATTGCGATGTATTGATTGATGTGATCCTGAGGGTCTTTTCCATCTTTCTCTCCTGAATACATGGGTAGGTTATCCGCTCTTACATAGGCTGGAATTGTAGCTTGTGCAATATCCGGTATAAACGGAGATCCGTGGTATACCGGCTCATCCTCCGGTGTGATGGCCCTTTTCATGCTGAGCATCTCTCGTCGGAGATGATTCAGCATTTCCCAAAGAGCTGGCTCATTGCTTGAATGGGGAAACATGTTGGGACGATAGGGAGGCATTCTATCTTCGAAACCATTACCTGGTGGAGGTATTACTCCTGGATACCCTTCTTGTCGATACCCTGGTTGCGATGGTGGCATTTGTTGTGGAGTTGGCATCATTCTTGATCCTTGCTCTTCCACCCTATATCTCTTTCTGTAGGGTAGTATAGGTTGTGGTTCTGGGGGTCTTTCATTAGCTTGAGCTCTTCTTAAAGATGCTTCCACTAGATCTTCAAACACTGTCCTCGGGATATTGATATAGTCGGCATTATGTGGCGGGGGGTTTCCAGGAGAACCCTCTGCAGATTCTTGATATATACTCTCACTGTGATTTTCTGTCCGATGTTCGGAGTGGGCTGATCTGTCCATTTGTTCTGAATATCTTAAGTGCAGAGATTCTCTTACTGACGTAACTCGAAGGCAATAATTTATGGCGTTCCCACAGACGGTGCCATTTGTTAACTCATTGGAGTAATTTTATATTCTTTTATTCGAGGAACGCCTTACCCAAATAGTCAGTAAGTGAGTTTTTGCAAGAAACAAAGCAAGATGGTGCTGGATTAATAGAAGTGGTTTACAGGTTAAGTTTAGAATATGTTTTTTTCTTTCCCTTCCGATCTGCCCTTATTTCTTTACCAAATGAGAGTATTTATAGCCCTCTTTCGATTGCATGCCCCCTATTGGGTGGCAGATCAAAAATGTTTACATGCTAACTCAGCTGCCTATAATACGGCCACTCAACTCTTCTTGTGCTGATGCCTCACGAGCAAGGGTGACACCTGGTTAATTTGGGGTTGATTCATGATATTGATGATGACACCTGGTCTTTGCATGGCAGGAATATCTCGAAGGATGACACTTGGTTATTGTTCTAGAAGCGTTTCTTCTTGTTTGTCCTCAGACGAACTTCTTTGCCCTCGGATTGGCTGCCATCGAATTACTCTGCCCGTAATGATGCCATCGGGTAATTTTGCTATTGTTGTGCCATCGGGATGTCTCCCCATCGGGTCGTTAGGATATGTACCCTGAAATATCCTTATAGTAGACATCCATTAGGAGGAACGTATTTATCGTGTTCCTATTCCTTAGGATTGTTCACTGGCTAAAGCATCGGCGATTATTAGGCATCGTAGAGTCATCCAAGACTGGTAGTGCCTTTAGCATCGGATGCTCTGTGAGTGTAGTAATCCGTGCGCCATCGAAGATAAAGTTATCGAGAAGTAACTTATCTTCCGATGACAAGTATTTTATTTGTTCTCTCGATGGGGAACCTTTTGTTTGTCCCTCGATGGACTTAAGTTCTGATGGACTTAATTTTTCTCCATAGGTTTACAAAAATCATGAAGCAGCTATCTCGTCATGTACAAAGGTTTTCGTTCTAAGGAAGAAATATTAAAAATGCCCGTTAACTTTAACAAAAATGTTAAAATGTCCTATTTTTTTGGGCCTTGCAAAAATGCCCGGTATCTTTAAAAACATCTTGCAAAAATGCCTGATGACCTTATTCGGGCTAAATATGCCTACGTGGTGGTACAATGGCTGCCACGTCAATAAATTCTCCCCCCACGTCATATTTTCAGTTTAAATAATAATTTTCAAATAAATCATTCTAATTTTAAATATTGTATTTGCACCCCAAAATAAATTACACCTTGCACCCCATTATATATATATATATATGTTATATAGATAACCATTTATAAAAATAAAACACATATATATAAAAACAATAACAAACCTATATATATATATATATATATATATGTGTGTGTTTTTGTAAAAATAAAAACATATATAAATACTTAAATCTTAATTCAAAAATTGATTTAATTTTATTATATAGTATATAAATCATAAAATATATAAAATATAAATAAAAAAATTTATCTGAAAAGGTTTAATAAACTTAGTTTTCAACAAATAATAAACTTAAAATTATATTATTATTATTTATATATATGTTGATTATTATTAATTATACATAAATGTGTTTATTATTTATATATAAATATGTTTATTTTTTTATAAATAGTTATATATATGTTTATTATTATTTTTTATACATAAATGTTTACTATTATTATTATTTATATATATGTTTAATATTTTTATAAATAGTTATATATATATGTTTATTATTATTATTTATACATAAATGTTTATTATTATTATTTATATATATGTTTGATATTTTTATAAATAGTTATATATATCTTTATTATTATTATTTATACATAAATGTTTATTATTATTATTTATATATATGTTTGATATTTTTATAAATAGTTATATATATCTTTATTATTATTATTATTTATACATAATTATTACTATTATTTTTATATATATATATATATATATTTTGGGGTGCAACGTGTAATTTACTATAGGGTGCAAATACAATATTTAAAATTAGAAAGATTTGTTTGAAAAATATTTTTAAACTGAAATTATGACGTGGCGGGGCATTTATTGACGTGGCAGCCACTATACCGCCACGTAGGCAGATTTAGCTCGTAAGGCCATCGGGCATTTTTGAAAGTTTTTTTAAAACATACCGGGCATATTTGCAAGGCCCGAAAAAAATAAGCATTTTAATTTTTTTTAAAGTTAGCGGGAATTTTTAATATTTCGTCCCCGTTCTAATATCACACCAATCAAAATCCATAACATCTTTCATCAATACTCCTATATATATATATATATATGTGTGTGTATTTTTTTTTTTTTGGTAAAAATCAAAGTGTAGCAGCCTAACTAGGCCAGGTCAGCCTTAAGTAAAGGTAACACACTAATAGGAGGACTAAACTTCAAGCAAAAGTCTTCATTAGTAGTCCGAGCATGTTTGGTCATGGCATCAGCAAGTTGGTTCATAGAGCGTGGAATCCAGCGGAACTCGATATCCCATGGTTTTCTTAGAAGTGATCGGCATTCCTCAATTATGTCTTGAAAGGCGTGGTTCTTGATCTCCTCGTTTACAATAATATCATATGCCTCCTTAGAGTCCGTTTCTACCTCGAGTTTATGCACTCTTCGATCCCAAGCCATAATTAGTCCCCTTCGTAAGGCTTCCATTTCCGTCTCTAGCACTGTTGGACTTTGAATACGGGCTGCAAATCCACATTGCCACGTGCCTTTGTCATCCCGAAGAACCCCTCCCATAAAACCTTGGTTCATGTTAGCGACCACTCCCCCGTCGACGTTCAGCTTCGCCCATTCTTTCTTTGGTCTCTTCCACTGCTCATGTATCTGTTTTTTACGCCCGCCGAACACCTTCAAAAGATCAAGAGCTAGGATTTTTATTCTGCTAAAAATAGCATTCGTTCCTTCCCTCTTGTTGTTAAAAACTCTGTTGTTTCTGGACTTCCACAACTCCCAAATACCTGCTGCAAAAACCATGTTCCAGGGAGCATTCACAAATCCCATGTCCAGTACCTTCGAACTTCTAAGATTAAACTCCAGCCATGTCTCTTTGTTTGCTAGCATAAACTGTTGGATTAAATGAGACGGGACTAACTTCCTCCAAACCTGTGCTGCAACACCGCAATCTCTAAGAATATGAATCACCGATTCTTCCCTCCCTTCGCAGATTTCGCAGCACGCGTTCTCGGTCATTTTCCTGATTTTCCGCAGTTTGTTCGTCGCAATCTTGTCCTGCAGCGCGAGCCAAAGGAAGAACTTCATCTTGTTGCCACAGGGGAGTTTCCATACCCAATCGATCCTGGTCGTCCTCGTAGGTGGCACGGAATAAGTTCTATGGAGCGCTCGGTACGCACTTTGGCACGAGAAATCTCCATTTGCGTTTTCTCCCCATATCAGCCTATCCTCTTCAGCATTTAAGATAATTCTTCTCGAATTTATTTCCCTCATCCAGTGACTTGGAATGACAGTAGCTAAGCCTTCTAACTCCCAGTTTCCCGCATGGTCCAGTAGGTCGGCAAGTGTCAAGCTAAACTCTTCGTGGGCAATCGTCGGTATAACATCGCAAAGTCTCGTGGTGCCCAACCAGTTGTCGAACCAGAATAATATACCGTTACCATTCCCGATTTTCCATCTCACGAACGGGGATATCAGGGCCATACAACTGGTAATTCCCTTCCACGTCGGGCTATCGTTTGGCTTTGCTATATAATTCGAAAGCTTAACACCCTTTAAGTACTTGGCTTCAATTAGGCTCATCCAAAGACTCGGCTGATTTTGCAAGATTCGCCAGCAAAACTTAGATAGGAGGGCTTCGTTATTAAATCTCGCCTTTCTCAAGCCCAGACCATTTTCTTTTTTTACGCGCGTGACCCTCTCCCACCCAACAAGGTGGATTTTGTTCACATCCGGGTTGGTCGACCATAGGAAGTTTCTATTCAGTTTATCTAAACGTTTACACACTCCCTCCGGTAGCCAACTAGATTGCATGATGTGGATTGGCATCGCCATTGAGACGGATTGAATCAAAACAGCCCTCCCCGCAAGAGATAGCTTATTTCCCTTCCAACTTGAGTATCTCGCCATAATTTTATCAAATAGTTCATTAAAATGATCACTATTGATTTTCCCGTGAACAAGGTGCGCTCCAAGATATTTACCAAGGTTATGGGTTTGAGAAAAACCCAAATTATCACAAAGTCTTCTTTTCAACCCCCCTTCGCCTCTATTTGAAAAGTAAACTTTAGATTTTTCCTTGTTGATTTTAAGACCCGACGACTTGCAAAACTCGTCGAGGATTTTTTTCATGCACTTTGTCGTCTTCAAAGTCGCTTTGCCCATAAGAATAAGGTCGTCTGCGAAGAATACATGCGACAATTTCGGCCCTCTTCGACAAGGAACAAGTGCCTCCCACTCATTTTTATCAACCGCTTCTTCAATCATGAATCAACCACTCATTATTAAAGTAAAATAATGAAAGAATAATCCGATTCTTTCATTATTTTACTGCCGTATAATCTATACATAATATACTGCTTTTTCCTACTTTATTTTTTTAAAGATTATAAGCATAATAACTCGTGAAATCCATTTATTAATTTTAGTCAGAAGTTCTTTCTCATTGTTTGGTTTTGCAATGCAAAATAATTTCAAAACTAAGTAATTATTTGCTTTCCAGGAATTAGAATCTATACAAACTTTTTTGAGATTCAAAAGTCTTTTCTACATAGAATCTATTAATATATGGAACTACAATAAACTTAATTAAAATATATAATATATTAAATTTTTGTAATAAAATTTCCTTTGGTATCAATATACCGCGGCAACACATTTATTCAAATTTTTATTTGAAAGTTAATTAGTTTGTTACATTAAATATCTATATGTGAATTTCCAACATAGCATGTAAACATCTTATATCAAGATACCTTCTCTGAATATAATTTAGTAAATTACATTTAGTTTGTTAACGAATATTTTTTAACGATTCTTCTTTTTTTTTTGGCTGAAGTATGTTTGATTTTTCTCATGTGTTGGTATGAAACATCCATTTCCTTGTCTTTATTATCATTCTAAATAATATATATATGTGAATTTAATTATTTCTTATATCATCAGGGATGTTTTTAGAATATTTAGAAATTATGTTATTATACATTGTCTTAATTTTAAAACATTATTATACCTTTTTCATATTTTAAAATGTAACGTGTTTAAAGTGATTACTCTCTGGATTATGTAAGCCGTTCACATGTTTCATAATTAATTAAGTAGATCATATTCACAATGTATAATAAATAGGAAAGAAGAGTTTGCTTATAAATCTCCTAAAATCTTGCAGATTATGATTAGACACTATAAGGAAAGATCAGTTGATTTGTTAATTTAATTTTTTTTTTTGGTTAAAAACGGAAGTTCAAAAAAGGTCGTTAGACCATGTCGGACTTATACAAGCTAGAGATCGGGGAGGGGGGGGGGGGGGGGGGGATTCCCAAAAGAATTCCTTGCTCCTATCATCTACCTCTATTTTTCCCAAGGCGTCCGCCAATTTGTTGGCGCATCTAGGAACCCACTTTATTTCCACGTTCCATGGTAATCCAATAAGTTCTCGACATTCCCGCGTAAGAGTATCGTCCAATTCTCCTATGTGTAGCCTGTTCGCCAGATTTTTGTGAGCACTTAGGGAGTCGGTCTCAATAATAATTCGGGGGTAGCGCTTTTCCCAAGCTAGCGTAAGACCTCGCTTGATTGCTGCATACTCACATTCATCCACTGTATGCGCTGGAAATTCATGTCGAAAGCCCCAAATCCAGTTTCCGTATTCATCTCTAAGAATTCCGGAGGCAATCCCACGGCTCATCTCTTGTTGAAATCCACCATCCGTATTAAGTTTCACCCATCCGGCTCTTGGCTTTTCCCACTTTTTCTCTTGCTTTTCTCTCCCAGTTTTCCTTCGGCCTAACCATAGATCGTTGCTCAACAACTTGATTTGAAACACGCAGCTGCTCGTCGTATCCATCCTTCCCTTGAAAACCTTCGCGTTGCGGTTCTTCCAAATTGTCCAAAGGCTCGCCGCAAAGATCTTTGTCCAGTCCCCTCCCGTGCTGGCATTGCTCGAGAAATTCTTCTTTACCAAATTCTCTTTGAGCCATGTTTCATTCGGGATGTTGTCAAACTCCTTGCGACAGTTATCCGACAATATTTCCCCCCAAATCATGCGCGCCATTTTACAATATCTCAACATATGGATCACGGTTTCCTCGTGAGAGTTGCATATCGGACAAGTTGGATTTGTTGGAATTCCCCGTGCGTGTCGGAGTTTGTTCGTGGCTAATCTCTCTTGCGCCGCTAACCATAGGAAGTGCTGCACTTTATTGCTGACATCAATTCCCCAAATCCAGTCGAGTTCCTCGTTGTTATTCTCCTCTTCCGAGTAATAATCGAGGTAAGTTTTGTACGCCGATTGGCATGAGAACACCCCGCTCGAATTTTCCGACCATATCAGCCGATCCCTGCTTTGATTGAGGACAACATTCAGCCTATATATTTCAAGCTTCAACTCATTTGGAATTTCGGATCTCAGTACTTCGAATTTCCAGCCCCCATACTCGTCAATAACATCGCACAATTTCAGTTTTGCCTCCGTCGGGTTTATGGTGCAGTTGGCATCGCATAGCCTTTTTTCACCCATCCAGTTATCAAACCAAAGCGAGATATCTTTGCCATCTCCTACTTTCCATCGCAAAAAGGGTTGCATAAGATTAACACAACGCAATATACCTTTCCAAGTCGCGCTATCTGTCGGTTTTGCAATGCTGTCCAAAAGCCGCCCCTTGCTAAGATACTTTGCGTTTATCAAATCTTTCCACACGGTATCCTCGTTCCTCAAAATCTTCCATGCCACTTTTGAAAGAAGCGCCTCGTTGCTCACTCTTGCAATCCGGATTCCAAGCCCCCCTTTCTTTTTTGGACGAGTTACTTTTTCCCAACCAACTAAATGCAATTTCTTTTTGGTGATATCCGAGGACCATAAGAAATTTCTATTAAGGCGGTCGATGTGGTCACAAATATTCTCCGGCAACCACGATGCTTGCATGTGGTACACGGGTAGCGCCGAGGAAACGGACTGAATTAGAGTGTCTCTACCCGCGAGAGTAAGAAGCTTGCTTTTCCATCCCGCAAATCTTTTCATAATTCGGTCCAAGAAGGTTGCAAAATCTGCACGTGTAATTCGACCGTGGATGAGTGGGACGCCTAAGTATTTCCCCAAATTTCTCGTTTGGCCGAACCCCAATATGTCGCATATGCAGCGTTTTAATCCCGAGCACTCACTTTTAGAGAAAAAAACCTTCGATTTCTGCAAACTCAGCCGTAACCCCGAAGCTCCACAGAATTTTTCAAGTACTCCTTTTATGGCTCGAGCCGTCCCTTTTGTCGCACGACCCATCAATACTAAATCATCGGCGAAAAAAAGGTGGGATAACCCCGGACCACCTCGACACGGAACTAAAGGTTGCCACTTCTTCCGGTCCACCGAGTCCTGGATTAAATATGCCAATCTTTCTACACAGAGGACAAATAAGTATGGGGAAAGTGGGTCTCCCTGGCGTAGTCCACACTCATGTTTGAACGGCTCAAGTGGCGAACCATTCCAAAGTATACGCGTCGCCGCACTCCGAACACAAAACATAATAAGCTCAATAAGCTCAATCGGAAAGTGAAACGCCTGAAGTGTATCTTCAAGGAAGTCCCAGTTTACTTTGTCGTACGCCTTTTCTAAGTCGAGTTTCATAATCATGCAACCCGTCTTATTCGTTCTCTTGCTTCTTACTGAGTGTAACACTTCCTGGAGAAGAAATATGTTATCTTGAGTACTACGGCCCTTAATGAAGCTAGACTGAGTCGGGGCTATAATTTCTGGCATGATTCCCCGCAACCGCGCCGTTATGCACTTTGTGATAATCTTATAAAGTACGTTGCATAGAGAAATAGGCCTGAATTGAGTAATATTTTCGGGGTTAGGTACCTTCGGGATTAGACAGAGAAAGGCCTCGCAAATCTTGGGATTAAAACTCCGCTCCTTAAACACTTTCGCAGCGAACTTCAAAACCGATTCTTGTAACCACTCCCACCCTTTGTGGTAAAACCCCGCATGTAAACCATCCGGCCCCGGGGCTTTGAAAGAATTCATCGAGAACAAAACTTCCTTCAATTCTGGTCCGTCAATCACGCGCACAAGGTCTCTTTTATTTTCGGCCGTTAACCTTGCTTGGTATCTCGAAACGTGAAGAGTCGACGATGGGGATCCTCCTTTACCACCCTCTCGGTTCGAGAACAGCCCACCAAAATAACTATGAGCGTGCGCCATAAGAATTTCGCTCTCATCAGTCCATATGTCGTTAATTTTGAGCCTTTCAATCCTATTTCGTCGACGTCTTTCCATTGTTAAGCGGTGGAAAAATTTCGTGTTCCTCTCGCCATCCTTAATCCACTTCACACGGGATTTTTGGAACCAAAAGGTTTCCTCTTGTCTCAACACCTCGTTATACTCCTTGGTTAATTCTTTTTCTAACGCCGCGAGATGTTGGTTTTGATGTCGTCCCAATGATTTTTGGATACCATTAATGCGCGCCATCAGCCTCTTCTTCCTCTCAAAAATATTCCCAAACCTCTCTTTATTCCACGGCAAAAGAACTTTAGGGACTTCATTAATCGCTGCGAGGATATCGGACTTCTTTTCCCAGATCTGTTGCAACATCGGTGTACAATCGGGGTGGTGCAGCCACGCAGCCTCGAAGCGAAAGGGTCTTTGGCCCTTTTGCACCCCTGCTCCTTCGCAAGACATAAGGATCAGATGATGATCCGAATGCACTCTCGGGAGATGTATAACCGCGTTATTTGGAAATTTATCTAACCAACTTTGGTTTGCAATAGCGCGGTCCAGTCGTTCCCGAATAATGGCCCCATTCTCTCGTTTATTAACCCACGTGAAGGCTGGACCTTTGAATCCGGTGTCGATCAGCCCGCTTTTCTCCATAAAATTTCGAAAGAAATTGAGGCGGTTCATGGTGGCGGTATTTCCACCGGACTTCTCATGCGCATAGCTAATTTCGTTGAAGTCCCCCATGGCTAACCACGGTAAATTGGACCTCATTGCAATATTTTCCATGCTATTAAAGATGCGTATTTTGTCTTTTCTTCGTGGTTGCGCATACACTCCGGACAATCTCCATTTTTCATCAAGATTTGGATTAATGAGGGCGTGTATAGCCTGATCCTCAACGTCGAGAATTTCCACGTTCGTGTCCCTCTCATTCCATAACATCCACACTCCGCCGATCATTCCAGATGTTGGCGCAAGCACATAGTTGGTAAACCCCAAACTTGGCGCAATTTCGTACGCCTTATCCTCGTTTACGCGAGTCTCCATAATAAACACAACGGAAGGCCCGTGACTCCGAACTAATTCTCGGAAGTTAGTCCGAAAATCTATATGCCCGACACCTTGGCAATTCCATGAGATTATCTTCATGGTGGTTTGATATATATGGTATTCCGCGACGGGGTTGTCAATTTCCAGCCCCCTCCATGTCGCATGAATCTGTCGCACCATCTCTAGCGCTAGGGTCGTTTGTCTTCTCGAATCCCATTCGCTCGGTGCAGTCCTCTGCCACCATGCAGCAGTCCCGTCCTCTCGTTCCGTCTGATAAACCGAAGTCCGTATCTCCCAAATCCATGACGAGATCGTCAGCACGGTTATCAGTCTCTCCTCTAAAGCCGTTCGTGATGTCAACGAGGGCCCGTGTAGTTGCTGATATCTTGTGTCGATCTCTATTAATTCCAGTTCCCCCAGCAGTAAATTTTCCTCCAGTGATCCTCTTCCATAGTTCTCAATTTGAGGTGAGTTAACTTCCTCCAAATTCCCAGCCGTGGGAATGTTCTCAAAATTATGGCTTTCCTTCTCCTGGTGGTTGGCTAGTGGTGCAAAAAAATTTAGATTCCTGTTAGGAGTCTTCTTCCCATTCATAGCAGATTTCTTGTCCTTTGGGATTCGTTTTGACTTTCTTTCCTTCTCTGAGTTGTCTGCGCTTAGCTTCCCTTGATTAAAATATTCTGGAAGAATTCTCTTTCCTTGGACATCACCTACTGATCCCGAGAGTCCAAACTTAACAACCTTATCAGCCTTATTCGTTTCGTTCTCACGCGTTAGGATTTTTGGGATCCCTCCGTTCACTGTCTTTATATTTTTTTGGCTTTCGGCTTCCCCATAATTCTTTCTCCTATTGCGTGAGACCTTCATCCACTCACCGTACTCCTTTTTTTGTGCTTTTTCGACCAGCCACCGAGTCTTCTCCTCGCTGTTTTTTGGTACGTCGTTCTTTGCCGTTTGCGGGTTGATATCCTCTCTCGGGTTCCGGAATTCAGCTAGGTCGCAACTGTTTTTCAAGTGACCAACTCTCCCGCATTTGTAGCACAATGCCGGGAGGTTCTCGTACACAACTTGGTAAATCTTGTCTCGCACGCCGAGCCCTAACTTTAGCGGCGCCTTTGTGCTAACTTGAACACAAAACCTTGCGAACTTTCCCCGGGTGGCATTGAACGTATTCCGATCTATTTTAATTGGATCGCCTATACACTCCGCCAAGATGTGTACAATTCCTTCCGAGAGTGCTTCCGGGGGTAAGTTAAGGATGCGTACCCACGTTATTGCACTTTCGACCTTGTTCGTATCCGCGTTGAAATCTGGAAACCATTTTCGGATGGAGAGGAAGCTCCCCGCCAAGTGCCATGGCCCCTCCGTTAAGATCATCTCCCTCTTCGAGGCCGAGACTCCCTTCAAACAATAGCATCCGTATCCCAAATCCATTAGCTCGAACTCATTGTGGAGTGCCCACATGATATCCAATTTTGTTTGAAGCGCCTCGTAGTACCATGGCCGCCCCGAAACCCTAATGATAAGTGTGTCTTTCCATTGTTGTTTGATTTTTTTCTCCAGTTCATCCGAAAACGTTAGTCTCGCGAACGGCATTGAATCAGTTGGTTCATGGATCTTGATATGTTTCCTGATCTCGGCAGTCCTTTCTTCATCAAAACGCACATCCGGTTGTTTTCCGCTTGCTTTCGTGATGGCTGCGTATGAAAGCGGCGTCGGGTTAGTATTCCCCCCAATCGGTGTGGAATCAGGCATGATGGCGTCCATTACTTCCTCTCTCCCTAAGGATCTTGATCGTTTATACTGTCTAGATTGGATCGTGGTTTCGTCCGGCGGAACGAACTCCGTCGACGCCGAGTGTATTTCGATAGGTGTCGTGAGCGGCGTAGGGTTCAGCATAGAGTAAACCTAGTAATATTGATTTGTTAATTAGAAAATGGTATAATGGAGAAAAATAAAATATTGCACTGTAATTAGGAATTGTGCTCTGTATATATCATTGCCTTTTAGCCTAATCAAAACTATGATTCTTAATATTGCATTATTAAAAAAAAAAGTACAGAGACGTGACAAAAGTTTTTCTTATTCTATATGTAATATTAACTAGTAGTGGTGTTTTAGGTGGCCCCATAAACAAATAGAGTCGGCTTGGTCGTTAACGACCAAAATGAAAAAGAGTCTAATCAAGGAGGTTCGACAGTTCTTCAACGATCGAACGATGACGTTTATTCGTTATTGCCTTTTTGTATAGCGAGGTCCGCATTCCTAGGTCTATAAATATCCCTGGTCCCGAGATTCACGACATATCATTAATTAATGTTCACCAACCCTACATCAATCGAATCAACCGTTCGATTGTTATTTCAGTTCGAGAGTTCTTCGGTTCGATCGATTTGCTCCCCTGTTCGATCGTTATCAATCATTAGTCCCGTTCGAGAGTTTTCAAGGTCGAATCCAGGACCATTCGATTGTCCTAGAATTCGACAGTTATTTCAACGTCGAACCAGACTTCGTTCGATCGTTCTCAGTTCGACTCTTTAGGGTTATTTTAGTCATTCAAGGGTAATTTACCGTGTGATAGGTGTTCCGGGCAAAACTAGCCCATTTTCTTGTAATAGACTAGCATAGTTTGGTATATTTTAAGCCCGATTGTGTTGTACTTTCATTATCTTATAACCCAAACAAAATAACACCAAATATTGGCGCCGTCTGTGGGAACACCACAGGGTAACCCGATCGCAGAGTAAGGAGCAGAGAGCTCGAACGATGAAATGCACCGCCTAACAAGAGAAGCACTTGCAACTAGGGTCGTGTGCCAACACCGTCTTCTAGTCTTGTTAACCCGAAAACTCGATAGGAACCCCGGTTCGAACAATTGAGGGTCAACAACTGCTGAATCAGAATGCAACAATTGCCCCGGCCTCGACAGTGCCACCAATTATGAGGGATGAGATAATGGGGATGGTTCGCATCGCCATAGCAGTCGCGCTATCGACTACACTGCTTACGCATGTACCACCGCCAGATGTCCATAGAGAAGCACCAAGGTCTCAAGCCTCTGCAACGAGGCTTCATCGTGAGGAGGACATAAAAATAAGTAGATCTATGATAATGCAAGGGTGATATCCGAGTAATGCGAGGTGGAGTCCCGAAGGGATCAAGGAAGATTGAGAGGTGAAGGTAGACAGTTGAGGCAGAAGGGTTTAGGGTAGGGCAAACACATTTATTTTTCTCTGTGATTCTTTGTGATTTATTCTATTTAGCTTCTTTTGAGTAGAGCGAGAAAGATTCAACAAGGAGAAAGCAGACGTTCATTACAAAATGGCGATGTTGGTGAGGCCACGCAAAAGCATGCCATTTAGCACTGAGATAGAGGTTGAGATACTAGAGCTTGGAGCACATCTTCTACTTAGATGGCTTGCTGTCCCTTTGTGGATTCAAAGACAACGTGCAAGCATGCATTTTCGTCACCACATTGACGGGTTTGGCTTTTGAGTGGTTTTCCAAGATTCTGACTGGAACCATAGGTAGTTATGAGGAATTAAGGAGGAGATTCGAGAGCTAGTTTTCTAGCTAGAAGAGAATGACTATGGACCATTCGCATCTTTACTCGGTTAAGCATCGGGAGAAAGAAACGCTAAGATATTTTGTGAGGAGGTTCAACTCGGAACTTCTGTAGATTGAAAACTCTCATGAGGAGATGGTGGTGAATATCATGTTCCATGCAAAAAAAAAAAAACCACATCTTCTCGATTTAGCTCTTGAAGATGAGGCCTAAGACTATCGAGAAGATAAATGAAGTACCGCACTAAGTGATACATCTAGAAGAAATGTAGGCGGAAAAGGCCATAGACCATCCCTAGAGGAGCAAAGTTCGAACAGTAACAAAAATGACAGGCATAGAAATTCATCTCTGAGGCGCTACACGCCTCTCAATGCGGACACCATGATGGTTTACATTGTGGCAAAGAGGAAGGGGTGGTTGAATGAACCAAGGAAGATGAAGGATTCATTAGCAACCAGATTATCTAGCAGATACTGCAAGTAACATAAGTAACACTGCCATCTTACTGAGGAGTGCAAGGACTTAAACGATGAGATAGAATGACTAATAAATGAAGGGAAAATGGCCGAGTATGTGAGGGGCCTGAATGATGAGGCTGAGGGAGCCATAAGAGACCGGTCGAGGTCACCCCGCAAGGATAAACATAAAACGGTCGAGAGCAGGCACACGTATGACCACCCGCAGCTAATAGATAACCAGGCCATGAAGGGAATTATCCACATGGTTTTAGGGGCCCCTGTAGGGGCAGACTCGTAATAGGCCGCAAGCGAGTGACGAGGGACTTGGATGTGGATCGATACGTAGTTCTCACATAACTTATGGAGCTTGAAGAAATGGCACCAAAGTAAATTTCATTCATTAAAGAGGATTTGATGAGCCTCACCCCACAGACCATATATGCGGGTGAGTTGGATTGTCCTCTAGTGATAGCTGTTGATATTGCTAACTACAAGGTAATGAAGGTGTTGATTGATAATGGGAGTTCTGCCAACCTTCTATTCACATCAACCTGGTAGAAGATGGCGTTGGGAGACGACAAAATTGAAGCGGTGATGACTCCACTGCATGGCTTTAGAGGATCGAAGGTGGTCCCACAAGGGGAAGTAGCGATGACGACTTCACTTGGCACGATCCTATAACGAATCACAACGCCTCGTTGGTGCTATTTCACTTGCCATTTCACATAACTTATGGATCGATACGTAGTTCCCTGCTCTGGCCGACACAGTGGAGGTGATAGGCAATTATCACAAAGCATGGTTATGTTATGAGGTGTCACCGAAGACCCCTCGAAGGCAAGATGAAGCGGCTCTTATTGTGTTGGCGTCGTTAGAGATGTAGATGTTGATTGAATTATATTATCTACTCTTTAGTTGCTTTTCTTAGAACATTGAAACAATAATTCTGTTCATTCCCTCAATTGCCTCGTATCTAAAGGGCTGGCATGTAAAACTTAATACAAGAACTACGACGACTTGAGTCACGAGGAACCAATCGGGAAACGTAGGAAACTCGACACTTCGTTGGGCTCAGCCTTATCTTATTTAATTTGATTTAGTCTTTTATCCGATATTTATTGTTGTTGGCCAGAATAGAGGATCACCCTACATGTACAACAACACTGACCCAAATATGTCGAAGAAAGAGGCGACCCTTCGCCTTATTTAATCTGATATCATCATTTATGTAATGTGTGGTCTTGTTTGCCAAAGCGAATTGTAAGTTTTGCAGGTATGGCGATGCTCTCACGGCCCATAGGCCCAAATAGGTCAAAGACAGGGACGAACTTCCGCCGGAAATAGATGGACATTTGACCTGACGCGGCCAAATGTAAACCTAATATCTCGAAGAACGATAGAGATGGGCATTTTATCCAACATGGGCAAATGCAAACCTAATATCTCAAAAATGACAAAGCTGAACATTTGACCCGATACGAGCAAATGCAAACCTAATATCTTGAAAAAGAGCATACATGGACAATTGACCCGACGAGATCAAATGCAAACCTAATATCTCAGAAAAAGAGCAGAAATGGACAGTTGACACACAAGATCAAACGCAAACCTAACATATCTCATCAGAGAAAAGAAACAAATATCTGACCCCACGAGGTCCATTAAACACCTGAGAATATTCCAGAAGAGAAAGGATGCACGACAGACCTAGCGTGATCGAGCGGGTACACACAATCTCACTAGAAAAGTGAAAGGGACAATCAACCAAACAACATAAGGTGCAAACCCAATATGTGACGACCGCGCTCCGATCCGAGTTGGTTCAGTGGTGGCCAGCCACTTTACCCAATCCAGGTTAAAGCGCAACAAATAGGAAGGGGTCTCACTTGTTCAAGATCAAAAGTATACCCGTTTTATAAATTATATTTTGATATATACTAAAAAAGTCTTGGTATTATAAAAAATGTGACTATTTTAATGGTTATCCACTAGTGACAAAACACGAATATTCCAAAATGCACGCTTGGACAATTATTCACTTGATCCATGCTGCTATGTTAATTTTATCCTGAGGAATGGACAAAATAAACGAGGAATAAGTCTTTAATGACTTAGTGAGATTCATATAAAAGAACTGGTAATGCAAGAATTAACTGTGACCTACTGGATACATTTCGAGGAGTGATCTTACTGGTAGAAACAATTCAACTAGACAATTTGATGTAACAGTGGTACTGGGATTTTCATAGAATAGTTAATGAACTTGTGTTTAACAATAAACAAATCCAGCCTTATGATGTCTAATATTCTACCTTATACCTCCCGACGAGGAGCGACCTCACAAACAATCAAGAGACTGTAGACACGTGAAATTTGTGTTTAAATAAATCTCGACACATGGAAAATAATATATTAATTATTAATTTATGTTTTTATTTTATTTTGGATTTCTAACAAATTTATTTCCAAAGTAAAGTAGTTAAACTTATTGATGTTAATATATATGATGGATAAATTAAATAATGTCTTATTTATTAATTGGAGTTAAATTACCCAATTAAATTAAATAATGGCAAGTTTTGTAAAGCAAGAAAGGAAAATACATATATTATTTACTCCTAATATTTTGAAGGATTAAATAAATATATTCATCAAATCTCAAGACATGGAAAGTCTTCTCCTCTAAGTCGCAATATTCAAGAGATATCAAGAAGATTCATGAAGATCAAATCTTCCAAATCAAGAAATCGTAGACACGATCACAACCGTTCATCTCATCAGGAGATTCTAGTTGAGATTCACTCTACAACTATAAATAGATGTGCTCTTGAAGAACAAAAATCACAATTCAACCTTCAAGAATTCAGAGCAATGAAGTTCAACAAATCCTCTCCAACAAGTTCATCAATCTTCAAGGCATTCTTCAACAATCTTCAAGGTGTTCTTCGTAAAGAACTCCTTTCAATCAGCCGTCAAGTCTCAATTCCATCCGAAAACCATTTTTGAGGATCGCACTTATGCCGAGGAAGATCAAACTCCAAGAAGTTCAACAAATACAAAACCAAGTTCATACCGTTCTTCATTCGTCTTCAAGTCAAAACCGTTTAATCCGAGATCAAGTCCCAAGACCCTCGAAAAACCGTTTATGAAGATTGAAGTTCATTCAAGAAGATCAAGACCCAACAAATCTGAAGAACTAAAGAGGAAGATCATTCCGTTCTTCATCAAACCTTTAAATCAAATTCCGAATCAAGTTTTCGTTCCATCCGAGATCAAGCCGTCAAGCCCTCGAATCAATGTTTGCCAAATACCAAGTACTTTGAAGATCGAGATTTCTCTAAAGAAGATTGACATTTAACAAATCCAAGACGAAGATCAAATTGTTTGCCGCAAATATCAAGTCAAGTAGATCGTCAATTCGAGATCAAGCTCAAAGCCCTTGGATTAACGTTCAACTCAAATACACGTGGAAGAGGTCGAAATCCAATCTACTTTCAAGTTAACCAAATTTCAACATTGTTCTTGTAGAAAATAATCAGAGGATTAAATAGAGATGAAATTATTCATATTTATTTTATAATCTTTTCTTGTCTTTTAATTTCAGAGATCAAGAATTTGTCATTACAAAGACATGCTCGAGTACACGTCGATCCAGCACGCGGGTTACTGCCAACTCCTGACTGCAAGCGGCACCTAGATAGATGGGTATCAAGCAAAATTACTTAAACCGACAGTCCTTACTGCCCGACAGTAACTCGACTCAATCCCTGGGCCCAACTTTCCAAATACATCCCAATGGGTATAACAGTTAAACAAATAAGCTAGTAATTGGATAATATCTGATGCTCCTTGAGCTACATGTCCCGAACATAGTTCATTGCTCTTTGCATAGTTCAAGAACCAGCAGATGAGATTAAAATATCGGAGAATTGCCATGATTATGAATCGATAGGATACATAATAAATGATTTAATACGATTTAACAATGAGCAAGAAAATCATGTTATGAGATGAGATGCAAACATGATTATGATGGAAAATAGGTTGTTCGAGGTTTGGTAACGGAATAGTGGGCTTTATGTCCAAGTTCCTCAGGGTGGGATGCCAAACCGGGCTAGAACAAATCGGAAATAGAACATCACCTTTTACTTGTACGGGGAACCTTGATGGCGTTGATTAGTTCGGCAAACCTTATTAAATTTAAATAATATTAATCAATTGAATTTATAATTCACCACAACAATTATTGATACTTTTTCAATCCTGATATTGGTGAAATTGAGGACGTTCTTGTTAAGAATGCTAGTTATGATGTAAATCTTTGTAAAGAACACATAAGCTTAATTCATGTCATTACTCTAAACATGAAAATCTTAGATGATGAATTGACAAACGTACGGTTAGGTTAAATATCAAATATCAATTATATTAACAACCTTATTGATATCTCAAAATTATCTTAAACAACTATATGTTCAAACTTATGACCGTGAGTGTTCTTGTTAAAGTCATTTCGATGACAAGTCACGTTAACAAGAAAAATTTGATTAACTATCCAGTTTAAAGCATAATCAACCCTTAAAACATATTACTTATCTAACTTTAGAAAATCTCGTCTTTTAAGCCTTTAATCAATTCAAAGCTTTTAATAACCGCACATCAAATAAGTATCATATGAAGTCACACCTTAAAAGGTATGACTTAGTCAATTATTACTTTATTTTACCTAGTTAGTTTAAAATGCACATAATTATGCTATAACTTAAATATAAAGATATAACATTAGAAATTTATCAAAACACGTAATAAGGAATGTTTATTATGATAAATAATCTTATTTGATGTTTAGTCATGAAGTGGCAAGAATAATCTTGTAAGACTTATGAAAGTAGTAGGTTAAACATGATAAATCTACCATTTAAATGCTATAAATAAAATCACAAAAATATTAATTAATTATGATAAATTATAATAATCTAATTATAACAAATACTATATCATGTTAAATTCATATGTGTGATAAATACATGAATTATGATGGTGATTTAACTTATAAACTAAGAAAATAGAGGTTGTGCCAAATAATCTGAAAAATCACCGCAATTTCGATTTTACCTTTGATAGGACATCCAAATGAACTTTGTTTTCAAATCCATTTATGGTTTCTGATTCATAATGTCATGATGAATGTGTGTACCCAAGATTTTATGAAAATACAAAGGTTTGTTATGCTAAATAATTCTTGCAACATAATATTTGCTATCGGATTTCTTGGTAGATGTTTCACTACAAAAAAAAATGGGGTCATTCGCGGGGCGGTCGCGAATGACCCTTTTGCGGTCGCGGATGGTCATCCGTGACCGGCCGGGTGTCGCCGATGATCGGTCGCGGAAAGTTATTTCGTGACCGCTGGTCGATCACGACGTCATTCGTGACCGTTTGGAGGTCGCGGATGATGCCGAGGTCATTCGTGACCGCCCATCGGTCACTAATAATGGGCGGTCACGTATAACACCGTGACTGCCTTACGACTGGGGTCATCTGCGACCGTCAGGCGATCACGAATGATATTCATACTGTTTGTGACCGCCGAGCGATCACGAATAATATTCTTACTATTCGTGACCGCTCGGCGGTCACGAAAGCCCCTGAACGAATTAAACAAAAATCCGATAATTTTTTACGAATAGAAAGTATATTTGATCTATTTTTAGATATAAAAAGGAAAAGAAGTAAAGAAAAGTGTTGGGGTTTTTTTTTTGGTATAAGAAAAGAAAAGAATAGAAGAAAAGTGTTGGGGATTGTATTTGGGAATGGAAGAAAAGAAGAGAAGAGAAATGGTTGGGGTTTTTTTTTTTTGAAAAGAAGGAAAAGTGTTGTAGATTTGAAAAAAAAGAAGAGGAGAACGTGGTGGGCTTTTCGCAGAGTATAATTTGAGAGTGTTTTAAAAATTAGTGGGTAGAATGGTGGGTATATATAGAACTTGGATGAAAATTTTGATTTTTTGGAAAATTTGAATTTCCCCCCGAATCCCGCCAAATTTTAGTATCTTTCGTGACTGCCGAGCGGTCACGACTGAGAGTCTTTCGTGATTGCATGGCGGTCAGGAAATCATTCGCTACTGCTTGGCGGTCACGAACACATCCGTGACCGCCTGACGGTCACGAAATGTCTTTCGCGACTGCCAGGCGGTCGCCCCATTTTCTTCGTGACCGCCAGGCGGTCACGAAAGACTCTCATTCGTGACCGCCGAGCGGTCACGAATAATTCTCATTCAAAATTTGTTGATTTTCGTTTGTTTATTTAAGTTGCGTTATTTGTTAAATTAATAAAATTGTTAATACAAAGTAATTATAAGGTTTATCGCACAATCGCATTTAACAATTAAAACAACTTGAAATATATGATGTTTAGTTGTATAACATAAAATAGGTTATTCGTTCATAACTCGCCTAATGACATCTAATCTACTATATGATAAGTTAATTATTAAAGTTGTACTCATTTATTACTTCAATTCACATGTAGTAATGAGGCTTGTTGCCAAAAATCATTAACACATCAAGATCGTTCCATTAAATCAAAAACATTTATATGAATGTTATTAGTGACCGTCTGACGGTCACCAAAAATATCTCGTGACCACCGGGCGGTCGCCGAAACTGGCAACCGCTGGGCGGTCACGGAAGACCCCAGTTTTTTGTAGTGTTTATGGTTTATGGATTACGACCTTTTAGATCATATTATTTGAGAAATGTGTCTTCATACAAAAGATTGAAGACACCAAGGATAGTATGCAGCTGAAAACAGAGAGCAAAAATATATTTTCTACTATTTGTTATAATATTTCTAAGGTGTTGGGGCAGAATCGGCATTTCCTGTGGAATAAATATTTTGGCGTCTTTATGGGTAGAAAATAATAAGATAAAAATCTAAAAAAAATTGTTTTCCGAACGAAAACACAAAAATGAACAACTCTTATTTCAGGGAAAAGTTTCAGCATTTGATGATTTGGAGCTGTATAAAATGTTGAACAATGGTGAGTATTTATAGGGAAAAATTATAGTTTAATAATTAATATTCATGTCCCACCATGGTTATTTTATAATAAATCACAAAAAAGCTAACTTCAATAATGCTCTTAAAGATGTCATGGCTTATCTCATCAAAAAGATGTCATGACTTATCTCATCAATTGGTTAATTGCATGTCAAGTCCTTCATTATTTATAATTAAAATTCAAATAGGTATAATTAGATTTCTTTATTACATACATATTTACTTATGTAATTTTTCTAGATAATTCGATCATCTTGGTTAATATTTGAAATTGATATAAATGTTTTAGGATTAGAGACCTATAAAAATAATAAAAGACTAACTTTTAAGTTTAGGGACTAAAAGACTATTTTTTCTAAACATTTAGGGTCAGAAAATGAATTTTTTTAAAAAATTCAAGGACTAAAGTATAAATTTATTTTCTTCCTAATTTTGGGGACGTTACACAATATATTGTGGCTATAAAAGCCACACACACACACACGCCTATAATCAAAGGGAGCGAAACTCGGATTGCCGCCACACAAGGGCGTAAGAGTTAACTCACGCGATCTAAATCAACACGATCTTGACAAAGAGACAATAAACAATGAGCTATAATAAAAGCTACTAATTCTCACCTCGAGCTCGAACACTCAAATGCACAACGAGCATGAGGTTCAAGAAAGCATAACATAAGAAAATTAAAGCATTCAAGTTTCCAAAACAAGGGGACACAACGCCCAAATTCAAACCAAAGTAAAAATAAACATTGTTCAAATGGCCAAATAGTTACACGAGGAAACTTCAAGCCCTGACATCGTCACCCGCACCATCATCCTCCTCTTCCGAGTCGGGAAAGGGAGGAGGCAGTAATGACATGCCAACAATCACCAATTCCCTTTTATCCAGGAGGCTCGAGAACTCATCTGGCGCGAGGGGCTCACTGTTAGCAACCTTTGGCAGCAGTTTCAAATCCAGGCCTATTCCCAAGTTAAGCCACTTGGCGTCAAAGCCACCATGCATGTACGAATCTGATGCATAGTTAGCACTTGCGTCTTCTTGGAGTCTTCGATCCCTCGGAGTAGGCTAATCTCTTGGAATGTATTGCTCTGCATGAACTCCGCAGCGATGGCCAACCATTGCTATGCGGTAGGGGGCTTCATTCATTGACTCATATTCAGCAACGTAAGGACACCAATAAACTTTAGTGCATAATAATGATTATTTTAAGTACCACGAGAATACCCCTGCCCTTCTGTCCGCGCTGTCTTCCCCTTATCCCCTTCCAAATACTTTTCGAGCTCTTTAATGCATATCTCAAGCGTGGTCTCCACCTCCTTGAGCTTGACGACCTCGTCCTAAAGCTTATGGGACTTCTTCTGAGCAACTTAAGTGGCTTCACGGGCAGCAACAACCTTGGTTGTGGCATCCCTAGCAGGACCAAGAGCTTTATCCCTCTCGTCGTGCGCCAGCTTCAGCGCCTCGGGGTTATTGTCCCGATAGTGGGCCCTCAGATGATCTATGCCGACCCTCCTCTCCTCATGAGCATTCTCCAAGCCTTGGGCCATGATGTCAATGACACCACCTTTCTAGAAGAAAAAAAAACAAGCATACCGACATAAGTTACGAATCTTGATCAGATGCAGTTACATACAAAGGTATGTTAATGATATCAGTACCGAGTTGAGCAACAACAACACAAGCCTCTCTAGTTTTGCTCTCTCTTCAGTAGATGCGGGGAACCGTGTAGATAGAGCAAAAAAAAACACGTGTAACACGTCAATCGCCTCCTCTTAAGATTGGGCAGACCGCTGAAACAAACATGTTGGACGCCCGCCATAACCACACTTGAGCTTTCCCCCACGGGGGCATTGTATCTTGACTCGGAGCACCGATGGTCCGAACCTGAGCACCTACACCCTAGGTTACCCAACTGCGTTGGTCTGCGAACTGGTCTGGGAACCCGTTTCCTTTTCTCCCCAATGGCAGCCCCAACATCAGCGTCTCTTCCAACGTTCTCAGTAGCAGATACATCTAAACCCCCGAAAATATCCTCGTCCATAGGGATAACAGAGTGCTCTCGTCCGCCGAGGTTTTTGTCTTTAAACGGGTCAACATAAGCAGCACCCTGACTGGCTGTTCTGACACGTGACTATGTCTACGAGCTCTTCGCACTAGCCTTATCCTTAGATTTCTTCCTCTTAGGTTGGGGAATTGGGATCGACACCTTCCCTTGGCCGCCCCCGAATTCTACGGCTAAAACTTTTTTCATGCGAGCGTGTCGACTCATGATGAAAGACTCTGCAAACACCAGAAAGATCATATTAATAACGATACTATGAAAAACACGTGATTATATATCTAACTTGAACAAAGTCCTATACCAATCATTAAATCTCCAGTATATTGAACCATATACAATCGCAAAATGCTTAATGTTTCATCCATAACCAACTTGGTTACATTGAACTTATGATTGGTCATGAGACTGGCTCAGAAAGTGTTACCCCACCTTAGATCCCTCACACTATGAGGAATCATAATCCCCGACTCTTCTACGCAGTCTCTCTGCATGCACAGACGAGAACTCATCCGCCCCAACTCTCCTCAGTATATAAGCACATTCTTTTCCAATTTTTCCCACAACCACTCCGCTGTCCTTATAGAAATTTAACCTTTTTCAGGGCCTTTTACGTGATATAAGCCCATTCCGTTACGTTCCACCTCTAATAAAGACCAGAACTCATTGGGCCCGCAAGGAGCAGCCAGTCCTTTCATGACAAGTATAAACCCCATGATATACCCAATCGAGTTGGGGGTAAGCTGACTTGACACCAATTCTATTGTCCGAAATATGTCTTGAATATCCAGTGGGATAGGAAACCTCAACACATTGATCAACTGTCTGACAAATACCGTGAGAAAACCCGGGGGTGGAGTGTTAACCGTCTACTATGTCCTCGGTATCTTAATCTTGTAATTTCTCCCAATGTGGAAGGTATCACGTATATGTCCCCGACTATGCTGCAACCGCGATGCATAGTCGATATATGACATATCCACCGCCTCAGCTTCGTTGGCAGACTCGTCTAACTCCTACTCTTCTTTCATGCCCGACTCTCTATCAACGCGATTATCGGCTAGTTCGACATGGGCACACCACCCAGCTATTGTTGCGTGCCATGACCTTGACTATCTTTGAACATATTTCCTCGCTCCCTCCCATGCGAGAAGACAAGGCCTCACCAGCCTAATTCGACCGCGAACCTCATACGCTTTGTTCTCTCACCGAGCCACTCGACTCGGCATCCGAGTCATCACTCCAATCACTTTCGATGTGAACCGACAAATTCGCATTCTAGTTTGACATTTTTCTTATAAACTAAAAATAAAACCAAAACCAAAACTGTCAATTCTAGTTCAATTCTACAACGCGAACATAAAACAATAAATGATTGTGAATTAAAACCTAAAAAGCATAGCCAAACTACCTTTAGGTTTACGAAGTCGAGCGTACGCAATTGAGGAAAAGGAAACACAGTTGCAAGGAATAGAAACATTGGTCATAAAAAAGCACAAAATCTTTCTAAGTAAAACAGTCGAACAAACTAATGGTTAAATAGAATAAGTATTGAACCAGAGATTCGATACTCAAGGAAATATCAAACACCCACTCGTTCGATACTACTCAATTTTGCTCTCAGTCGCTCCTCTATATATAGAGATCGACCCACGAATCAAGGTCTCAACTACCAGGCCCACATACGGAACAATCGAACCACAAACGGTTTGATACTCCTCATAACAATCGAATCGCCTTCGATTCGATTCTTTCCATAACAACCAAATCGCCTACGATTCGATAATATACGTAACAATCGTATCTCCTAAGATTCGATACTCTCCAAAACAGTCGAATCCATGTTGATTCAATTTTCTTAAAAATGTTAGATTTGAATACGATATAGATCAAAATAATTACTTTTTATAGTATGTAACAGGGTAGCCTGGCCCAACTCTATGCTTTTTGCCAACTGTTGCCCATCACCTTATGATCCTAGTATGCTTCTCTTCTTTTAGTTTGGACTCAAATAAGGTATATGTTATGTGGAAGCAATTGGCCATTTAAATCTTGCACGAAAGTTGTCATTTTATGTGTAAACTCTAGGTAATCCAGTTATATTCTGATTTGAATTTGGAAGCTCCTTACATGTTTGTTATTTTTTTATAACAACGTGGTTGGTCTCTTTTTTCTTATGGACGGAAGTTAATAATATCTAGGATATAATCACGAAGATAAGATATATATATATATATATATATATATATATATATATATATAAAAGAAATTGGTAAACAAGAAAAAACTAAAGGGTCATTAGACCATGTCCAAATTTAACAAGCTAATAATCTGAGAGGAGGACTCTCCCTAAAGATTTCTCTTCCCCTATCCCCCATATTCACTTTCCCAAACATATTCTCAACTCAATTCTTCGCGCGCGGCATCCATTTGAGTTCGGCATTCCACGATATTCTCAACAAGATTTTGTACTCTTGAACCAGTCTGACTCTCTGATATTGGGGTTCCGTCTCCCCATTAAAAATCTTGAACGCAGTCCATGAATCTGTTTCTACTTCAATGCATGGTACTCTTATTTCCCATGCAAGCTCCAACCCTCCTTTTATAGCTTCCAATTTCACGTCATCAACAGTAGGTGTCATCAGGTCTTTCCTAAAACCCCACAACAAAGTCCCATCATATGTACGAAGCACCCTAGCTGTTGATCCTTAATTGTTTCCCGTGGTTACACTCTCATCGGTGTTCAATTTAACCCAACCATGCGCCGGTTTACTCCATTTGTGATTCTTTGGCTACACCATCATCTTCCTTCTCCCATCCCACAAACCCTTTCTTATAAATTTCATTTGAAAAATACACTCATTAGTACTCTCTAATTTATTCTTGAACACTTTGGCATTTCGGTTTCGCAAGATAATCCACAATGCCACTGCAAATATGTGTTGCCATTGCACACCCACAATAATATCACTCTTCATCTACTTGCTCTCCATAATATCCTTTAGCCAACATCCATCTGAGATGCTATCAAATTTGACTAGACATCTCTTCAAGATGCTTTTCTCCCAAATAGCGCGTGCCATATTGCAATTCTGTAACACATGAGATATGGTTTCGACCTGGGATTTGCACACCAGGCATGTAATAGACAATGGGATCCCTTGCGCATTTCGCAGATGGTTCGTTGCAAGTTAATTTTGCACTGCGAGCGATAAAAAGTGTTGTATTTTATTGCTAATATCCTCTCCCCATATCCAACTAACATCCTCTTGTAGAGGCAACGTCTCCGTATAATTATTCAAAGAAAGCTTTGTCAGCCGACTGACGAGTGAATACCCCGTTCGATGTCTCATTCCATAAGATAACATCTTCATTTTGATTGCGGACAACTGTTCGCATATTCATTTCATCTTTAAGATAACCTGGAATTACCGAATACAAGTTTGCCAACCTCCAATTTCTCGGGCCATCCCACATATCATTAAGGTTAAGATTTTCCTCCGTTGAATGAATATCGCAATCCTCGTCACACAGTATTTTTGAACCAAGCCAGTTTTCGTATCAAAATGAGACATTTTCCCCATTGCCAATTTTCAGCCAGAGAAACGGTTGCATAAGCCCGGAGGCACCTCAAAACCCATTTCCAAGTTCCACTATCCGTCAGCTTTGTTATGCACAATTCATGAAACTTTCCTTTTTCATATACTTAGCATTTAGGAAATCCTTCCAGACTGTGTCCTCCCCTCACAAAATACGCCAAACTAACTTAGAATGCAATGCTTTGTTGCTCGACCTCGATAAACGAATTTCTAACCCGCCCTTGGCTTTCGGTATAGTATCTCTCTTACACCCAACTAGGTGCAGTCTTCTTTTAGCTATATTTGATGACCATAAAATCGCGGTTTAACGTATCCAACTGCATGAAAACATCTTAGAGAAGCCAAGAAGCTTGCATATTATAAATCGAAAGAGCCAAGAGACCGACTGAATAATAGTCACACGTTCTGCGAGTGAGATAAACTTGCTCTTCAATTCATTAAGGTGTTTCATTACGCGATCAAAAATCCCTATAAAATTAGCTCTGGTTACCCGTCCATGGATCAAATAAACCTTGAGATCCTTCCCCAAGTTCTTAGTTTGCCCAAAGCCAAGAATATCAGAGATAGTACGTTTCAAACTAGAGCCCTCGCTCTTAGAAAAGAACACCTTGAATTTTTTAGGGCTCATACCCGATGCATCACAAAGCTTCTCCAACACCCCATTTATAGCTCTAGTCGTTGGCCTTGGTGGCTTTCCCATCAACACCAAGTCATATACAAAGAAAAATGTGACCCCTTCCTCCCTGACACGAAGAAAGTGGCTGCTATTTTTTAAGATCGACGACCTCTTTCATAAAGTAAGATAATCGCTCAATACACAATATAAAAAGGTAAGGTGAAAGAGGGTCACCTTGTCGCAATCCACACGTGTGTTGAAAGGGCAAGTGGGGTTCCATTCCATAGAATCCTCGTCGAGGCATAACGAGCACAAAACATAATAAGTTCAATAAGCTCCACCGGAAAGTTAAACACGTGAAGCATTTCCTTCATGAAGTCACAATTAACTTTGTGGTAAGCCTTCTCCAAGTCAAGTTTCATCATCATGCAACCTACTTTATTTTTCTTTTTATTCCTTACAGAATGTAATATTTCTTGCAACAAGAAAATATTGAAGTTTTCCCCTTAATAAAGCTAGATTACATCGGCGCAATAATATCCGGCATCGTCGCGGCGCAAGTTCATGAAGATAAGATCAGTCACAGTAAATTAGAGTAAAAGCTCCAACATACATGTGATTTGAATAAAATGGGAGCGCGTCCAAGTTTTTCAACTAATAACAAGGTCGATCTCTGAAGGCAACTGTTTTGAGTTTGGACAAGACAATGCTATAGTTTAGTTACGCTGGAATGCTTTTGTATATACACACCAACTAATTAATCGGGAACTAACACAAACAGTAACATATGTATAAAATTAATCTATTTATGAATCACCTTCCAACTTCGCAAAAAACTTACTTTAAAAAGGGATAAGCTACGGGCCGGAAACGTAACTAACATATTGTAGCTTATCAAATGCTATTATCATATAATGGTGAACTATATAGAAACACCAAAATTGCGTAATTTTTGTTTGGTCTACCTAATTACTACTGTACATATCGATCGGGAACTATTATCAGTTCCTTCTTCTTTTTGCTTTTCTTTCTTTCTTCCAATATGTGCCAACCCTTTTGGAGTAAATTTCAAAACAGTCCCTGTGTTATTTTTAATCGGCAGGCAAACCCCTATGTGTGTGTTTTTTAATTAGCAAAAAAAAAAAGTTGTGATGTTGAAGAAATAGCAAATAAAAAACCTTTACCACAGTACTACTCTTTGAACTGACAATAAGAATTGATTTTTATTATCTTTATTTTATTCATGAAACATTTGTGTAGTTCAAATTGAATGATAAATGCTATTTTTATCAAAACTTTTGGAACAATGCATTGCTTTTCTAGCTAGATCGTAAGGCATGAGTAATTTTATTGTATTTTTAACAGATATATCTCCAACAGCATTAAAAAAAACAGATATAACTCCAACAGAAACTAAAAAGATTATAAGAAAGTTAAATTTGTAGTGTTTAATTGGCCGAATATATGAGGTTGATACATAAATTTTATGCATAAAAATATTAACTGATAACGGTATAGTCGTCAACTTAAAAGATTATGGCAAGAGTTACTAATTTTTTGACATCACAGAGGTTTTACTAATTAAAACAACATGCAAAATGGTTATTTTCCAATTAAGAATGATATAGGGGTAGAATTTTGCAATTAACTCAGACCTTTTATGTATAAAAGCCTCCGCTCTCCTCCAGAAAAGTGATCAAGCAAATTAAAATGGCTAGTACTAGTAGTTCTATAACATCAAAAGCCACCTTAGTTCTCTTGGTGTATTTTTTCTGTCTAATTATTTCCCCCACTTCATCAGCTGATGATCAGAATTGCAAGACAGATGCCCTAGAGCTAGGTGTATGCGCCGGTGTACTTGGAGCGGCGGGAGTGCCTCCGAGGGGCCCTTGCTGCGCCCTGCTGGCGCGGGTGTCGGATACTGAGGCGGCGGACTGCCTTTGCACCGCCATCCGAGCTAGCGTTCTTGGGAATAACTTGGACGCGCCGCTTACTCTCAACCTGATTCTCAGTGTGTGTGGAAGACGTACTCCGCCTGGCTTCACCTGTTCTAATTAATTAATTAATTGAAAGGCATATATGTGCAAAATAATGAAGAGTCATTCATGATCTTTCTCAGTTTTATGATTTCCTTATGCGTGGTGGTTTGTTTTCTTTTTTATAGTTTTGTTTTTAAATAAGGTATATATATTGATATGAAAGCTCTCGACCGTTCAAAGGATTATCGTGTGCGCATGCGCGCGCACTATATTCTTTATTTATACTTGTACAATGAATGTGTTAGAGTTATCGTGTGATTGAAAAGGATTTGAATAATATGTACTTATTGATATGAATTGTTGGAGATTATATATATAAATAAATAAAAAGGAATTATTATTTCTGCCTATTATCTTTTTTTCCAAACTTAAATGCTATTTTTTCAAAACATGCTAAAAATGCTCTGTATCTTTTAAAATTTCTACTAAAAATGCCCGAAGTGAAATTTTTGGACAAAAAAGCCTACGTGACTGCCTAGTCAAAGAATCGCATTGCCTAATCAAAAAGTCGTGCCCGACACCTAGGATTTCACTTCGGGCATTTTTAGTAGAAATTTTAAAAGATATAGGGCATTTTTAGCTTGTTTTGAAAAAACGGGCATTTAAATTTTGGAAAAAAAGATAATGGGCAGAAATAATAATTCGTCCTTTTCAAAACAAATAGTAGGTGTTGGGCGTGACTTTTTGATTAAGCAACGCGATTCTTTGACTAGCCAGCCACGTAGGCTTTTTTGTCCGAAAATTTCACTTCGGGCATTTTTAGTAGAAATTCTAAAAGATACAGGGCATTTTTAATATGTTTTGAAAAAACGGGCATTTAAGTTTTTGAAGAAAAAAAACAATGGGCAGAAATAATAATTCGTCCAATAAATAAATATTTATCCTCTCTAACAGCTTAGTAATAAGCTCTTAGATAGGGGTGTGCATAGAGCACCGGAACCGACTGCACCGGCGGTTCAGTAAAAAAATCGGACCATTTGGCCGCTCTGATTTTTGGTGCAAAACGTGAAACCGGCTTCTCGTATGGTGTGGTTTTGGTGTTTGTTGTCGGTTATCCGGACCGAATCGAAACCGTTTCTTTCTCCCATAATATGTAATCTAAGAATTAATTATGAGTTTATTAAGTATTAAGTAATAAGTAATAAGTAATAATTTATTTTATGATAGATTATGTTTCTAAAAAAAAAGATAGAATAAATTACTTACGAGTCAATTGTCTTCAAAGAATATAGGTCATTAGAAAATACCTTTAAGGAAACTCTTTGAAAAAATACTTTTGTATCTCTCACGTCTCACCACCGCCCACTCTTGTAGATTATGTATATACTTCTATTTTTTTGTTTGTTTTGTAGATTGAAGATGGAGAAGAGAGGTGCATTTATTTTGTGGATTTTGTCTTTTAATTGAATTTGGAAATGTCATAGATATTTTATATTTTGATCCTGAGATTGTTTCATATTTGTTTTTTTTTTGGGATTGTTGGTTTCATGTCTATTGGGACAACGATGTTTCTTATTTTTTTGGATGGTGATGGATATGTTTGCAAATTGTGTTATTTTTTTGGATGATGATGGATCTTTTTGGGAATTATGTTATATACTAAAATTCTTTGTGTTTTATCATTCATTGATGAATCCTGGTTTTTATTATATTATTTTGGATTGTTGATGGTTAAACTTTTGTAAAGTATAAATTACTAAGTATTACATTGTTTTGGACTTTTGGGGTCTTTTATGTGTTCTTTAGTATAGTTTTTACAATTTAAATTTGTTTTTAGGTTAATACATAGGAGTTTTTTTATTTAAAAAAAATGAAATCGGCTCGGATATAACCAAAACGAACCTTTTAAATGATGCGGTTTTTGGTTTGTCATTGCGGGGGACCAAAACCGGACCACCCTTTCAAAAATCGAACCGATGGTTCGGTTTAACTGAACCGCACAATCCTACTCTTAGATGAGATGGCAAATTTAATATGGTATCCGAGCTTAGCTAAAGAGTCATAGGTTCAAATCACACCGTCACCCATTTAAAAAAAATATTATGTGACACCACGTGATGGGGCATGTTGGAGATTATATATATATATATATATATATATATATATGTCTACTACCTTCTCAGACATCTTAAATTTTTAGATGAGATGACAAATTTAATAGGAATTGCATGATATCTTCTTTATTCTGAAAAAAACAAAAAAAACAACAACTCTATAAATACAACTTTTACTTAAATAAAAATTTACGTTTGATTCATTATGAACTAGCAAATGTAGCACGCGGTTCCCGCGAGCATAATTTTTTTTTCAATGTCATTCTATGTGGGTTAAAGAAGAAGATTTATCTAGATAACATGTCCCATTAATTCTGAGTAGAACAATGGAAGAAAAGCAGATTATGGGAAAAGTAAGTCATTAATTATAATTAGTAATATAATTAATTAGTCTAACTTAATTTGTAAGCCTATTTTGGGGATTTAATAAGAAATTTTCACAATATAACTAAAACACAAAGGTTAAAGTTGGAAATCAAAAGATTGGTGTCACAATGGGTTTCTTTATATAATAGTACTAGCAAATGGAGCGCGCGGTTCCCGCGAGCATAATTCTTTTTTCAATGTCATTCTATGTGGGTTAAAAAGGAAAATTTATCTAGATAACATATGCCATAAATTTAGAGTATGACAATGGAAGAAAAATATATTATAGGGAAAGTAAATCATTAATTACAATGAATAGTGTAATTAATTAGTCTAACTTAATTTGTAAGGTTATTTTGGGGAATTAATAGTATACTTTTACAATATAGCTAAAACTCAAAGGTTAAAGTTGGAAATCAAAAGATTGGTGTCACAATGGGTTTCTTTATATAATAGTATATAGATAATATATTTAAATATGGTAATGGCACGGCAGGGTATGGTTAATGTATATTTTTATATTGAGTACTAAAAATAAGTACTAAAAAAATCAGAATGCATCAAGATTCGGTAAAATATACATTTGTACTTTTTGTAAGTTTCTTACAAATAACCTAAATGCCAAAATTTACATTTAATTAGCCACTAAAAAAGGTAATAGTTGTAGAGAAATCTCCATTTCATTATGAACCAGTTGATTTACAGAAAATGTGGAAAAGAAGCTATTTACAGAGCTAATATCGAAGTCTAACTAATGGCTGAGCTGTTAGTATTAACCGAATAATTAGCAGACTAATAACAAACTAATTTCAGCTATTTTGCTAGTTGGCCCCTGAAGTGGCTGGATATTCTAATTTAACCCTAAAGATGGTGAAATATACTCTAATAGCCCCCCTCAAGTTGGAGGCAAGTGAGAATCACCAAGACCCAACTTGGGAATCTAATGAGAGAAGGAAGCAGGAGGGAGAGGCTTTGTGAAGAAGTCTGTGAGCTGCTTAGAGGAGGGAAAATGTTGTGGAACCAGGAACCCTTTCTTGAAGCATTCACGAACGACATGGCAATAAATGTCGAGATGCTTTGTACGCTCGTGAAATATGGGATTCTTTGTGATATGCACCGCGATATTGTTGTCACAATAAAGGGGAATGGGAAGCGTGAGAGGAATCTGCAAATCTTGGAGAAGATAAGAGATCCATTGAAGTTCACAAGTGGTCGTAGCCATGATGCGATACTCCGCTTCAGCTGAGGAGCGAGAGACGGTGACCTGCTTTTTTGTTTTCCAGCTGATTAAAGAATCACCAAGGAAGAAGCAATATCTAGTGAAAGAACGACGGGTGTCAGGGCAAGAATCACAGTCAGCGTCGCTAAAAGCTCGAAGATTGAGAGAACTGCTACAAGGATAAACCAATCCTAGAGAAGGACAACCCTTCAAGTATAAAAGGACTGACACATCAGCATCCGAATGAGCAAGGCGAGGTGTCAGCATAAACTGACTGAGTTGGTTAACAAAGTAGCAAATATCCGACCGAGAGAGATTAAGGTACAAGAGGCGACCCATAAGGTTCCTAAACTTGTCAGGCTGTTCAAGGAGATGGCCACTATCGCAGAATTTAAATCCCTTTTGGCAGGGGACAGGATGTGGCTTTGCATCAGTTAGCCTAGTGTCGGAAAGAATGTCCAGAATGTATTTGCGCTGATTGATAAAAATGCCTTCAAGACTGCGCGGAATTTCAAGGCCCAAGAAATACTTGGCTTCCCCCAAATCCTTGATTGTGAATTGTTGATGGAAGAAAGCCTTGACTGCTAAAATGGTAGTGAGATCAGGACCAATAAGTAACACATCATCAACATTTACTAACAATGCCAAGAATGATTTTCCAGATCCTTTAGTGAACAAACAATGATCAAAATCAGATTGTTTGAAGCCAAATTTTATGAGAGAATTCGTGAATTCAATGTTCCATTGGCGAGAAGCCTGTTTCAATCCATATAATGACTTGTTGAGTTTGCAAACAAGTCCAAGAGCCGTCTTAGAGTAACCCTCAGGTAGGGTAAGATAGATGTCTTCATCTAAAAATCCATGCAGAAATGCGTTATTTATATCCAACAGATGGAGATGCCAAGAAAATGCAGTAGCAATAGACAACAAAAGCCTAACTGTGACAAGCTTAACCACAAGAGAAAAACTCTCTCCGTGTAGTCCAAACCAAAGATCTGATTGTACCATTTTGCCACCAAGCGAGCTTTATAACGCTCTACAGTACCATCAGGGTTAAGTTTTAATTTGAAAACCCATTTAGACCTCACAGGGTGTTTGCTAGGAGGAAATGGCACAATACTCCAAGTATTATTTGCTTCAAGAGCCTCAATTTCCTTCAACATAGCATTTTGCCAATTAACATCCTTAGATGCTTGTTTATATATAGTAGGTTCAGTATGGAGGGTGCGGTTAGCTAAAAACTTGGTGTATGAAGGAGTGAAGTGAGTAGGTGATATGTAAGGGAATGTAGGGGGTGTAAATGATGAGGAAGTGGTATGAGAATGGGAGGGAGTGCTGATAGGATTGGCAGCACAGTGTAGAAGATAATCATTCAAATGAGACAGAAGTTTGGATTGCCTGGAGCTTCTTTTAACCAATACAGAAGGAGGATTATTGAGATCAGGTAGGAAATTTGAGGTTTCATGAATTATGGTAGAGGTATCAGTAGCATTAGGAGGTGTGTTTTGCTCAAGAATCACATGTGGTGGTGAATTATTTGGAGAGTTTATCACCTGGTCATAGTAAGAGACGGGAGTATCATAAGCGGACTCCGTTTCCTCTGATATGTGAGGTAAGGGAGTGTTGCTGGGTGAGTCAGACATATAGGAGGAGAAAGGGAATGAAGTCTCATGAAATGAGACATCCCTACTGACAATAACACGCTTGTGATGGAAGCTATATATCTTGAATGCCTTCTGACCAGGCATAAAACCAAGGAAACAACCTTGGAAAGCTCTAAGAGCCAATTTGTCTCTGTGTGGCAGAGTGTTGGCAAAGTAACAGAGGCATCCAAACACCCTGATGTTCGAAATATCAGGCTTCTGAGAGTTAAGTACCTCATATGGGGTTCTCCATTGTAGCTGTTGAGAGGGAGTTCTATTTATCAAGTGTGTAGCCATCAATAAAGCATGACACCAGAATGACAAAGGTAAATTGGCTTGAAAGAGTAAAGCCCTTGTTACATGGAGGAGATGTTTGTGCTTGCGCTCCACCACCCCCAATAAGGAGTTGACCTTTGATGGACAATACCATGTTGAGAGAATAGCGCTTGACAAGAGGCATTGGTGAATTCGGTGCCATTGTCACTTCTAATATGTAGCACTTTGCAACTAAAGTGTGTATGGATGAAAGATAGTAGGTGACTGAGGGTGTGAGTGACCTGAGTTTTGTTGTTGAGCAGTGTAGAAATTAAAGCCCCTTCATATTTTCCCCTAAAAGGCCTTATTAGAGGGAGAGGGGGAAATTATTAATAAACAGAAGCCCATGGTAGTCCCCAACCAATGTGGGATAAGTAATTCAACACGCCCCCCTCATGTGTAGGCCGGGACAATACCGAACGGAACTACACGTGAGAGAAATAGATGGGCAAGCCAAACATTGGCTGTGGTAGGCTCTGATACCGTGTAGAAATTAAAGCCCCTTCATATTTCCCCCTAAAAGTCGTTATTAGAGGGAGAGAGGGAAATTATTAATAAACAGAAGCTCATGGTAGTCCCTAACCAATGTGGGATAAGTAATTCAACAAGCAGAAATGTCCAAGTGGTTTTACTGTAATCGTCAACTATGGTCAACACATAGTGAGCATTAGCAACAGTAGATAACTTTTAAGGACCCCAAAGATCCAAATGAACTAATTCAAAAACAGCAAGGGTTTTAGAAGTGTTCAATGGTAAATCAGATTTGTAGTATTTAGCTTTATAACAAGTATCACAGTGCGAGATGTCACTCTTGCACCTGGCACATGGGACCTTTCAAGAGTAGGCCATCTATTTTCAACCAACATTGTGGCCCGCATTAGGAGAATTCCCCTACCAATTGACGATGTACCTGACTCACCTTGTTGGGTATGGAACCCTAGAGGAAAATTCACAATCATATCTGCTTACGAATGGTTGGCCCAGAAAGCTTACAGGACACCAATGCTCAGTCTACCTTGGTCGGCTCTCTGGCATGCACGTGTTCTACCCTGTATTAAATACTTTGGCTAGCTAGGGGACATCACGGCCTTTCCACTCGCGAATGCCTCTCGCGCCGACATGTCCCCGTCTCTCCTACCAGCCCTCTTTGTCACTCAGCCGCAGAAACGGCCGAACACATGTTTGTCGTCTGCCCGCTCTTTGAGGGCGTGAGCCGCGAGTTTCCCCCTCTTTAACCCCCCACGGAATGGAAACCACATAATTCCTCACCTTTTCCGCCTTCCAAACCCAACCATCACCCTTGTAGGGTTCTGGGCTATGTGGAGGGTTCAAAATGAATACCTCTTTAAAGGACATTCCATCTCTAGGGTGCTCATCTCACAAAGAATCGCAAGAACCTTTATGGCACCAAGGTTCTTGCAATTCGTGAATGCACCAAGGTTCTTGCGGTTCTTCCATCTCTAGGGTGGCACCAAGGTTCTTATTGAAAGTCCGTTGGGCCACCCTACTCGACCCCCCAAATCTTACAGGCTATCACTCTGGTGGATTCCACCCCCAAGAGGAGTCTTCAAACCCAACACAGACGGTTCAACACTTGCCGGTG
Source organism: Linaria vulgaris (assembly GCA_948329865.1). Taxonomy (NCBI): domain Eukaryota; kingdom Viridiplantae; phylum Streptophyta; class Magnoliopsida; order Lamiales; family Plantaginaceae; genus Linaria; species Linaria vulgaris. The sequence continues at coordinate 77,425,872 of OX415249.1, read as the reverse complement.
TACTTGGAGCGGCGGGAGTGCCTCTGAGGGGCCCTTGTTGCGCCCTGCTGGCGCGGGTGTCGGATACTGAGGCGGCGGACTGCCTTTGCACCGCCATTTGAGCTAGCGTTCTTGGGAATAACTTGGACGCGCCGCTTACTCTCAACCTGATTCTCAGTGTGTGTGGAAGACGTACTCCACCTGGCTTCACCTGTTCTAATTAATTAATTAATTGAAAGGCATATATGTGCAAAATAGTGAAGAGTCATTCATGATCTTTCTCAGTTTTATGATTTCCTTATGCGTGGTGGTTTGTTTTCTTTTTTATAGTTTTGTTTTTTAAATAAGGTATATATATATATATATATATATATTGATATGAAAACTCTTTCAAAGGATTATCGTGTGCGCATGCGCGCGCACTATATTCTTTATTTATACTTGTACAATGAATGTGTTAGAGTTATCGTGTGACTGAAAAGGATTTGAATAATATGTACTTATTAATATGAATTGTTGGAGATTATATTTATAAATAAATAAATAGTTATCCTCTTTAACAGCTTAGTTATAAGCTTTTAGATAGGGTTGTGCATAGAGCACCGGAACCGACTACACCGACGGTTCAGTAAAAAAACTGGACCATTTGAACGCTCTGATTTTTGGTATAAAACGTGAAATCGGTTTCTCGTATGGTATGGTTTTGGTGTTCATTGTCGGTTATTCGGACCGAAATCGAAACCGTTTCTTTCTCCCATAATATGTAATCTAAGAATTAATTAGGAGTTTATTAAGTATTAAGTAATAAGTAATAATTTATTTTATGATAGATTATGTTTCTAAAAAAAGATAGAATAAATTACTTACGAGTCAATTGTCTTCAAAGAATCTAGGTCATTAGAAAATACCTTTAAGGAAACTCTTTGAAAAAATACTTTTGTATCTCTCACGTCTCACCACCGCCCACTCTTGTAGATTATGTATATACTTCTATATTTTTGTTTGTCTTGTAGATTGAAGATGGAGAAGAGAGGTGCATTTATTTTGTGGATTTTCCCTTTTTATCGAATTTGGGAATGTCTTTATATTTTGATCTTGAGATTGTTTCATATTTGTTTTTTTTTTGGGGATTGTTGGTTTCATGTCTATTGGGACAACGATGTTTCTTATTTTTTTGGATGGTGATGGATATTTTTGCGAATTGTGTTATTATTTTGGATGATGATGGATCTTTTTGGGAATTGTGTTATATACTAAATTTCTTTGTGTTTTATCATTCATTGATGAATCGTGATTTTTATTATATTATTTTCGATTGTTGATGGTTAAACTTTTGTAAAGTGTAAATTACTAAGTATTACATTGTTTTGGACTTTTGGGGTCTTTTATGTGTTCTTTAGAATAGTTTTTACAATTTAAATTTATTTTTAGGTTAATACATAGGAGTTTTTTTATTTTAAAAAAAAAAACGAATTTGGCTCGGATATAACCAAAACTGAACCGTTTAAATGGTGCGGTTTTTGGTTTGTCATTGCGGGGGAGCGAAACCGGACATCCCTTTCAAAAATCGAACCAGTGGTTCGGTTTAACTCACTACAAGAATGGGCGGTCATTAAGGACCGCCCATTAGCGGTCTTCAGCGACTGCTGAAGACAACTGCGACTGCTTAGCAGTCGCTAACAACGACAGCGAGTGCTAAGCAGTCACTGTGAAAATTTGCGACTGCTAAGCAGTCGCTATTGTCCTAATGGACAATCAGCGACTGCTTAGCAGTTGCTACTAATTTAAAAATTACTGGGCCACACATTTTGGCCCCAGTTGGGCCAAAATGTGGGCCAATTTTAGGGCCGAATTTACCCTAATTCGGCCCTAAACAAATCAGCGACGGTTAAGCGGTCGCTGATTTAGGTGTATAAATAAAAAAAAAAAAAATTTTTTTTATTCATCTTCTTCCCCAAATCAGCGACCCTCATACGCGATTTCAGTCGATTTCCGCCATTAGCGATTGTCGAGCTCAATTTGCGACCAAAAAACGGTCCCTAACTCAAAACATGCTTTTCCCCTCCAAAAATTGCCGGTATTTTTAAGCTCCGCCTCAAATCTTCCTTGCTCCGACGACTCCGCCGTTCGAAACACCTCCTTGCGCCGCCTCCTTTGCCCATTTCCGCCTCTCACCGCCGGTAATGTTAAATTAGATTAGTTTTTCCTTTTTTTTGTGTTTTACTAATATTTTAATTTAAATCCGAAAATTGCCTAATTTAAATCCGAAAATTGGTATTGTTAGATTGTTATATTTGTTGTATGATTGTTAGATTTGTTGTTAGATTTGAAATAGAAATAGAAATAGATTATTGTGAAATTAGAAATAGATTAGAAATATATTATTGTGAAATTGTGAAATTAGAAATAGATTAGAAATAGATTATTGTTAAATTGTGAAATTAGAAATAGATTAGAAATAGATTAGAAATAGATTATAGTGAAATTGTGAAATTAGAAATAGATTAGAAATTAGATTAAGGAAAAAAAATAGAAATAGATTAGAAATAGATTAGCAATAGATTAGAGATTAGATTAAGAAAAAAATAGTAATAGATTAGAAATAGATTAGAAATGAGATTAAGGCAAAAAAATAGAAATAGATTAGAAATAGATTAGAAATAGATTAGAAATGAGATTAAGGAGAAAAAAAAAAGAAATAGATTTGTGAAATTGATTAATGAATGATTAAAGGAAAAAAAAAGAAATAGATTTGTGAAAATTAGATTATATATTAGATTAAATTAGATTAGTTTTTACTTAGATTCTTTAATTAGATTGTAAAAATGAGATTAAGTTTATACTTAGATTCTTTAATTAGATTGTAAAAATGAGATTAAGTTTATACTTAGATTTCTTAAAACAGATTGTAAAAATTGAATTGTTAAATTTGAAATAGTTTTGTGTTAGATTGTTAAATTGTTAAATTAGATTCAAATGTTGATTTGATTTTCTAAATGTTATATTTTCATTTTTACAGTATATACATATTTTCAGCATGACGTCACGTAAGACCACTAGCGGTACTTATATTAGGGACCGCTTGGCAGTCCCTATTGTTAATTTAGGGACCGCTTGGCAGTCCCTACTAATATTCATACATCAAAATTATGAATTTTTCGATGGTTCGAGGTGCCGAGTTGTATGTTTAGTTCATAATAACCATTGGAATAGTTAAAATAACAATAAGTACAACAACACATTGTATATCCAAACATTATACAAGGAGAACGAGCCGCTTTGAAGATTCTCCTACTGTTTTGTACGACGAATGACATAATGACAAATTAATTCGATCTACATATATACGTATAATTAATGAATACTTGATCTAATGATTATGCCTCATAATCGTATCTATGCTAACGTTTGTGAAGTAAATCATAAACACGGATAACAATTACAACTAACTAATGATAATTAATTAGTTGTACATTTGTGAAATATATCTTGAACGTTAATAACTCGATCGATCTCAATTAATCTATTATTTCACAACTAATCTACTATAAGGTTGGTTTTGCAATCATTTATTACTTCAATTTACATAGTACAATGAGTTTGGTTGCTTACAATCACAGACACAACAACATCAATAAAAACAAAATCGATTTTTAAGTATGAATATTAGTAGGGACCGTTAAACGGTCCCTAATGTCAAATTAGGGACCGTTAACAATAGGGACTGTTAAGCGGTCCCTAATTTGACATTAGGGACTGTTTAACGGTCCCTACTATCGTAAATTTTGAAATTTTGACAAAATTTTTTGGCGGAAGTGAGGGAAAAATTTGAATTTCACCAAATCAATTCTCAACCGTCGATGAAATCCTAATCTACGGTCATAAGTACCCCATCATGTCTTTAACACGGATCGCCATCTCAAACCGTCGATCATCTAAAATCATCTATATAACCTCACCACTCTTATACCCATTTCAGTATTTCCAAAAAACACTATTTTCTTTTCTTCTTTTCACCAACACAAAAACACTATCTTTTTTTTCTTCTTTTCACCAACACAATCTTTTCTTCATTTTCTTTTCTTTCACTTTCTTTATTTTGGATCTTCATTTTCTTTTTTTCACCAATAAAATCTTTTTTTCTTATACTTTCTTTATTTTGGATCTTCATTTACTATTCTTCACTTTTGATTTCATGTTTTTGATTTCATTCATATTTTTGATATCATTCATGTTTTTTATTTCATTCATTTTATATTATTACTCCTTTTATTCATCTTTTCACATTCTTTTATTCTTTCATATCAATTGTCATTACATTAACTTTTTATTCATCATTTTATTGTTTTCGACCTTGTTAAAATTACAATTTTACAAAAAAAAAAATATATATTCCGGATTTAATCCGGAATATAATTGTATTTTTTTAATTTTTTCTGGAGGTCATTAGGGACCGCTTAACGGTCCCTACTAATATTCATACTATGAATATTAGTAGGGACCGTTAAACGGTCCCTGTTTTTGATATTAGGGACCGTCAAACGGTCCCTATATTTGATATTAGGGACCGTTAGACGATCCCTACTAATATTCATAGAAATTCTACGAATATTAGTAGGGACTGTTAAACGGTCCCTATTGTAAAATTATGGACCGTCTAACGGTCCCTAATTTTTTTTTCAAAATGTAGCGATTGTCAAACGGTTGCTACGTTCTGAAATAAAATAGGGACCACTCAGACGGTCCCTATTGTAGAAATTAGGGACCGTCTGTGCGGTCCCTATTGTAAAAATTAGGGACCGTCTGATTGGTCCCTATTATTCTACATTAGGGATCGCCCAGACGGTCCCTATTTTTCAAAAGTGTAGCGACCGTTAATCAGTCGCTATATTGCTGTCCCTATTGAGGTCATTAGGGGCCGCTTAACGGTCGCTATTGGCAAGCGACCGCAGAATAGCGACTCCTAGACAGTCGCTATTGGCCAATAGCGACCGCAGGGGGGCATTAGGGACCGCCCAGGCAGTCCCTAATGACCCATTTTTCTTGTAGTGACTGGACCACACAATCCTACTCTTAGATGAGATGACAAATTTAATATGACATCCGAGCTTAGATAAAGAGTCATAGGTTCAAATCACATCGTCACCCATTTAGAAAGAATGTTATGTGACATCACGTGAGGGGGCGTGTTGGAGATTATATATATATATATATATATATATATATAAAAATGTCTATTACTCTCTCAGACATCTTAAGTTTTTAGATGAGATAGCAAATTTAATAGGAATTGTTGATATATTCTTTATTCTTAAAAAAAACAAATAAAAAAATACTCTATAAAAACAACTTTTACGTAAATAAATATTTACGATTGATTCATTATGAATAATATATTTAAATATTGTAATGGCATGGCAGGGTATGGTTAATGACTATTTTTATATTGAGTACTAAAAGTAAGTACTAAAAAAATCAGAATGCATCAAGATTCGGTTAAATATACATGTGTACTTTTTGTAAGTTTCTTACACATAACCTAAAGGCCAAAATTTACATTTAATTAGCCACTAAAAAAGGTAATAGTTGTAGAGAAATCTCCATTTCATTATGAATCAGTTGATTTACAGAAAATGTGGAAAATAAGCTATTTACAGAGCTAATATCGAAGTCTAACTAATGGCTGGCCTGTTAGTATTAACCAAATAATTAACAGACTATTAACAAACTAATTTCAGCTATTTTGCTAGTTGGCCCCTGAAGTGGCTGGATATTCCAATCTAACCTAAAGATGGTGAAATATACTCTAATAGCCCCCATCAAGTTGGAGGCAGGTGAGAATCACCAAGACCCAACTTGGGAATCCAATGAGAGAAGGAAGCAAGAGGGAGAGGCTTCGTGAAGAAGTCCGTGAGCTGCTTAGAGGAGGGAAAATGTTTTGGAACCAAGAACCCTTTCTTGAAGCATTCACGAACGACATGGCAATCAATGTCGAGATGCTTCGTACGCTCGTGAAATATGGGATTCTTTGTGATATGCACCGCGACTTTATTGTCACAGTAAAGGGGAATGGGAAGCGTGAGAGGAATCAGCAAACTTGGAGAAGATAAGAGATCCATTGAAGTTCGCAAGTGGTCGTAGCCATGATGCGATACTCCGCTTCAGCTGAGGAGCGAGAGACGGTGACCTGCTTTTTTGTTTTCCAGCTGATTAAAGAATCACCAAGGAAGATGCAATATCCAGTGAGAGAACGACGGGTGTCGGGGGCAAGAAGCCGAGTCAGCGTCGCTAAAAGCTCGAAGATTGAGAGAACTGTTACAAGGATAAACCAATCCTAGAGAAGGACAGCCCTTCAAGTATAAAAGGACTGACACATCAGCATCCCAGTGAGCAAGGCGAGGTGTCAGCATAAACTGACTGAGTTGGTTAACAAAGTAGCAAATATCTGACCGAGAAAGATTAAGGTACAAGAGGCGACCAATAAGGTGCCTGAACTTGTCAGGCTGTTCAGGATGTGGCTTTGCCCCAGTTAGCCTAGTGTCGAAAAGACTGTCCAGAATATATTTGCGCTGATTGATAAACATGCCTTCAGGAGTGCGCAGAATTTCAAGGCCCAAGAAATACTTGGCTTCCCCCAAATCCTTGATTGTGAATTGTTGATGTTAGAAAGCCTTGACTGCTAAAATGGTAGTGAGATCAGGACCAGTAAGTAACACATCATCAACATTTACTAACAATGCCAAGAATGATTTTCCAGATCCTTTAGTGAACAAACAGTGATCAAAAGCAGATTGTTTGAAGCCAAATTTTATGAGAGAATTCGTGAATTCAATGTTCCATTGGCGAGAAGCCTGTTTCAATCCATATAATGACATGTTGAGTTTGCAAACGAGTCCAAGAGCCGTCTTAGAGTAACCCTCATGTGGGGTAAGATAGTTGTCTTCATCGAAAAATCCATGCAGAAATGCGTTATTTATATCCAACTGATGGAGATGCCAAGAAAATGCAGTAGCAATAGACAACAAAAGCCTAACTGTGACAATCTTAACCACAGGAGAAAAACTCTCCTTGTAGTCCAAACCAAAGATCTGACTGTACCCTTTTGCGACCAAGCGAGCCTTATAACGCTCTACAGTACCATCAGGGTTAAGTTTTAATTTGAAAACCCATTTGGACCCCACAGGGTGTTTGCTAGGAAGAAGTGGTACAATACTCCAAGTATTATTGGCTTCAAGAGCCTCAATTTCCTTTAACATAGCATTTTGCCAATTAACATCCTTAGATGCTTGTTTATATGTAGTAGGTTCAGTATGGAGGGTGAGGTTAGCTAAAAACTTGGTGTATGAAGGAGTGAAGTGAGCAGGTGATATGTAAGGGAATGTAGGGGGTGTAAATGATGAGGAAGTGGTATGAGAATGAGAGGGAGTGCTGATAGGATCTGCAACACAGTGTAGAAGAGACGGGAGTTTGGACTGCCTGGAGCTTCTTCTAACCAATACAAAAGGAGGATTATTGAGACCAGGTAGGAAATCTGAGGTTTCATGAATTATGGTAGAGGTATCAGTAGCATTAGAAGGTGTGTTTTGCTCAAGAATCACATGTGGTGGTGAATTATTTGGAGAGTTTATCACCTGGTCATAGTAAGAGACGGGAGTATCATAATAGGACTCTGTTTCCTCTGATATGTGAAGTAAGGGAGTGTTTCTGGGTGAGTCAGACTTATATGAGGAGAAAGGGAATGAAGTCTCATGAAATGAGACATCCCTACTGACAATAACACGCTTGTGATGGAAGCTGTATATCTTAAATGCCTTCTGACCAGGCATAAAACCAAGGAAACAGCCTTGGAAAGCTCTAGGAGCCAATTTGTCTCTGTGTGGCGAAGGGTTTTCAAAGTAACAGAGGCATCCAAACACCCTGATGTTCGAAATATCAGACTTCTGAGAGTTAAGTACCTCATATGGGGTTCTCCATTGTAGCTGTTGAGAGGGAGTTCTATTTATCAACTGTGTAGCCATCAATAAGGCATGACACCAGAATGACAGAGGTACATTGGCTTGAAAGAGTAAAGCCCTTGTTACTTGGAGGAGATGTTTGTGCTTGCGCTCCACCAACCCCATTCTGTCGAGGGGTATAAGGAGCTCACCTTTGATGGACAATACCATGTCGAGAGAATAGCGCTTGACAAGAGGCATTGGTGAATTCGGTGCCATTGTCACTTCTAATATGTAGCACTTTGGAACCAAAGTGCGTATGTATGAAAGATAGTAGGTGACTGAGGGTGTGAGCGACCTGAGTTTTGTTGTTGAGCAGTGTAGAAATTAAAGCCCCTTCATATTTTCCCCTAAAAGGCCTTATTAGAGGGAGAGAGGGAAATTATTAATAAACAGAAGCCCATGGTAGTCTCCAACCAATGTGGGATAAGTAATTCAACACACCCCCATCATGTGTAGGTCGGGACAATACCGAACGGAACTACAAGTGAGAGAAATAGATGGGCAAGCCCAACATTGGTTGGGGTAGGCTCTGATACCATGTAGAAATTAAAGCCCCTTCATATTTCCCCCTAAAAGGCCTTATTAAAGGGAGAGGGGGAAATTATTAATAAACAGAAGCTCATGGTAGTCCCTAACCAATATGGTATAAGTAATCAACAAGCAGAAATGTCCAAGTGGTTTTACTGTAATCGTCAACTATGGTCAACACATAGTGAGCATTAGTAACAGTAGATAACTTGTAAGGACCCCACAGATCCACATGAAGTAATTCAAAAACAACAAGAGTTTTAGAAGTGTTCAATGGTAAAGGAGATATGTGGTATTTAGCTTTATAACAAGTATCACAGTGCGAGATGTCACTCTTGCGCCTGGCACATGGGACCTTTCAAGAGTAGGCCATCTATCTTCAACCAACATTGTAGCCCGCATTAGGAGAATTCCCCTACCAATTGACGATGTACCTGACTCACCTTGTTGGGTATGGAACCCTAGAGGAAAATTCACAATCATATCGGCTTACGAATGGTTGGCCCAGAAAGCGTACAGGACACCAATGCTCAGTCTACCTTGGTCGGCTCTCTGGCATGCACGTGTTCTACCCCGTATTAAATACTTTGGCTGGCTAGGGGACATCACGGCCTGTCCACTCGCGAATGCCTCTCGCGCCGACATGTCCCCATCTCTCCCACCAGCCCGCTTTGTCACTCAGCTGGGATCCATCATTCTCTTGATTCCGGTGATAATTTGACAGCGCTTCAAAAGAGCGAGGCCACAGAAACGGCCGAACACATGTTTGTCGTCTGTCCGCTCTTTTCGGACGTGAGCCACGAGTTTCCCCTCTTTAACCCCCACGGAATGGAAACAACATAATTCCTCACCTTCTCCGCCTTCCAAACCCAACCATCACCCTTGTAGGGTTCTGGGCTATGTGGAACGCTCAAAATGAATACCTCTTTAAAGGACATTCCATCTCTAGGGTTCTTATCTCACAATGAATCGCAAGACCCTTGATGGCACCAAGGTTCTTGCGATTCGTGATGGCACCAAGGTTCTTGCGGTTCTTCCATCTCTAGGGTGGCACCAAGGTTCTTGTTGGAAGTCCGTCGGGCCACCCTATTCGACCCCCCAAATATTACAGGCTATCACTCTAGTGGATCCCACCCCCAAGAGGAGTCTTCAAACTCAACACAGACGGTTCAACACTTGCCGACCCAGGTATTGGTGGCGTGATACGCGATTTTGCAGGTACTATAGTTGGTGCTTTTTTCGAAGCGACGAGATGTAGCATCAACAACATACAAGAACTTTGGGCTATTTGCCATTGAATTGTGTTTTCATTACGTCTTTCTATTCCTGTATTAATAATTGAAATCGACTCGGAGGTCACGTTTAACTCTCTCACCAGGATGTGGCGTCATATGGCCTCGGTCAAAATGAAAGCCCTCCTCCGTGACATACGGAGTTAGGAGGAAGATATCCTACCCTGTTCATGTCCTATATATATCATGAAACAAACATGTTAGTGAATGTGCTGGCGAAACAGGGATACAACTGTGCTTGTATAAACTGTCCCATGCAGCCGCCTTTTTGCACAAAATGGCAAGGTTGCCTGCCCAAATTGAAAGAGATTGCTTTATGTGATATTAATTGTACATATACGAGACTCTCTCGTTAGCCCCGACCCCCCCCCCCCCCCCCGGTTCCCTTTATATTTTCCATTATTTTATTTATTTCACAAAATCTTTTATTCTTAAATTATCTTCAGAAAAATAAAATCTTAACAAACCCATGCTTAAAATCAACGAATATACATTTTAATTTAAGAATAAAAAAACAAAAAAACAAATAAGAACGACCCCGCCACAACTCTGACCACTTCGATTACTAATAACCGTGTTTCGCATATTCCGTTCGTCGGAGCCCAAAATTTCCATCATTACCTCTTGTTTTTTTGCCCTACAACAATCTTTAAAGAGATTAAATTCACTCTCTATATTATCCTTGGCATTTGCACCCAAAGAAAAATCAGAAAACTCTAGAATAGGTGGTTGAGATAATTTCAACAAACACCCACTCCAAGATAAATATCAAAAATATTTTAAACAATTAATTCTTTAGCCTCGGTGGTTATGATTTTGGGGAGACATCATTATTACAGATTAATTAGACACCATAAAACTAAGCAATTTAAAAAATATAGATATCTAAGAGTCTTATAGGTTAAGGCGGCTTATGATCCCTACACATAAGGATTATGGTTGTGATTAGAATTAAACCAAAACAGAGCTCCAATTGTGCCTCCTTTGTAAACAAATTGGTACAGAAGTCTTAGGTGGTGTTTGAAAATTCTTAAAAAAAAGTTGCAATTAATTTTTTATTCAATTTAAGTATTTTTTGAGTGTTTGATTGACAAGTCAAAGCCATAAAAGTACTTAATTTAAGCTCATATCCACCACGATTTGAAAGTTGATAGTCCATTGCTTTTAGCTTGTGGTGGTTTTTTTGGGTATTAATTTTTTGCATTTTTTTTACTTTTAGATATTTTTTTAAAACACCATTAACTAATGACTTACGTAAATTGTTACAACTTAAACTTAAATTATGAGATAACGCATATAGAAAAGAGTTTGCAAACACCTCCTTTGCATTTGATATTGCAAAAGTCTTACTCCTAAAAGTTCTCTTAGTTCTTTATTTTTCAATATAGCCCATAATATTTTTATCTTTTCCATATTTATCCCTAAGCACCCGACATATTGTGGTATCAAAGCCACACAAGACTCGATATCTTTTTCAAAAATAAAAATATGAATCAATCCCCTTCTAACAAGCTCGCCTTCGCCTACCCTCAATTCCCAACTAGGAGTATCAATCTTTGTTGGACAAATTGCGAATGATGGAGCTTCTTAATGCAGGCGTTATTTCAATAAACTCTTGGTATTATTGAGAAAGGTACAAAAAAATTACACATCAAAGGAACAAGCATCTTTGACGGCAACAAAAAGTAGGAGCATAAGAAGAACAAGACCAGAGATGCAAGAGCCTTGTCTTCTATGCACCAATAGGTAAGTCGATCTATGCTCCCGCACATTATGGGTGTGAAAAACATCAAACGATGTATGAATGTTCTGGAAAAAAAATTGGTGGCTACTATAAAGTTATCTCCATACAAATACAAATCTTATCCTATGAATTTAATAAATTTTTCATGAAAGATATTGAATTATTCATAATTATTTTCACGAATCACGATAATTGTGAATCAAATTCCAGCATATGGAGATAACGTAGAGGACAAGAAAATTGTCAAAACAGTATTACGGTGTTTGGCACCAAAATTTGAACACGTAGTTGCAGCCTTCGAGGAATAGATTTATCAAAATTATCTTTTGATGAACTCATGAAATCATTTGAGGCGCATGAAAAAAGAATGAGTCAATTTACAAACCCAAACTTGAAATAGGCTTTTAAAGGAAAGCTATTGCATGTGATAGAAAGAATGAAAGCCACCAAGGTAACAGAAATACCTTGAATCAAGATAGGACAGAAGCAGAGGACGGGGTTGTGGAAGAAATTAAATTTTTCGAAGATGCGATCCAAACAAAGATAGTAACTATCAAAAGTTAAATATAAATTCGTGTTGCGGAATATGCAGAAAAAATATCATGCGACGAACGACTGTCGATTCAAGGGTAAAAGGTGCAATAACCTGAATCACTCAGACATAGATTGTTGGTATGAAGTTAACGACGGCACAAAAGAAAACAATTTTACAAAAGAAGTTAATAACAACAAGGTATTCAATTCATGTTTAAATTCACGACAAAAAAATATAAGGTACTTGGTATGTTGATAACCGCAACAATCACATGTTCGAAAATAATAATATATTTGTGAAACTGGATACCTCATATTCATCATAAGTAAGACACGGAGATGGAAAGAGCACAAAATCATTGAGAAATGCACGGTTGCAAATAAAGACAAAAAAGGGTGAGACAAATCTCATCAAAGACGTCTTATGTGTCCTATGTTTGACCAAAATTTCACTCAGTGTCAATCAATCTGCATAAAAATTACAAGGTAATTACAAGGTGGAGTTTAATAATGATCATTGTTATCATTGATAAAAATAAAGAGCTTGTTATGGCAAAAGTAAAAATGAGTACAAACAAAGTTCTTTCACTTACTTTGTTGTTGACGAAAAAGATAGTACTGCAAAGTGGTTGCACCACTGGTGATGATCGCACGGTCTGGAACTTGAGGTACGAACATCTAAGCTATAAAGGCTTAAATATGTTGAAAAGGGAAAACGTGGTTCTTGGCCTTTCAGATATTTCTGACACTAAAATTAGTCCATGCAGATATTTTTGGACTAACTCAGATGTCGTCATTGAACGACAACAACTATTTCCTTTTGTTTCTCGATGATTGTACAAGAATGGTGTGGATCTATATTCTAAAGCAAAAATCAAAAGAATTTTGACGTGTGTTTACTACGTATTACAAAACAATAGTAACATTGTCACATTCACAAGTGTACAGTCAAGTAATAATAAAATGGTAAGTACAGTTACAAACCAAGTATCGTACCCACAGGACTAGTTATCTGTATTAGCAATGCCATGTTTAAATTTAGTGAAACTATTACTTTGAGCAATAAAATCGAAAAAACAATGTAAATTAACTCTAAGAATTAAAATAACAAAAATTAAAGACATCAACAAAACTGAATTGATTATTTGGGTTGTTATACATATTAAGGAAAATGTATCCAAAAATCATAATTCGTTAATCTCGAATAAGGGTATTTCATAGACAAAATATCAATGCCTCTATGTAATGATTCTTTCTATTGCATATTGTTTTGTTCTCAAGTTGACGTGATGAAGTTCATCTCACTTTCATATTACCTAAAGAATCCTCTTACTCCTTAATGATGTCAGACCGTTGGGTACTCTTCCTTCTCTTTAAAAGTGCACCTTGTCAAGGATCCATACAGAGTTTTAGAAAAAGAATTAGAGTTGACAACTTAACCTAGATTCCTCGTGAGGAAGGTCTAGAGATTTGTTTGCACAATCTACTATGCAAGTATTGCATTAACAATCTCCTACGCATAATTCAATATAATACAAGGTATTTCAACATCTACACTATGCTTACTAGAAACGTGTACGCGCTAAACATACCAAGTAGAATAAGCAACAAATCAAATCCAACAAAAAAAAGTTTTCAATAGAAATAATCAAAACATAGGTTCAAGGTGAATTCATTGGGATAACTACATCTACATCATATCCCAAACACTAGAGAATTTAGCTACTCATGATCGGTGTTTCACAAAAATACTTCCTCATTAAAATATCACAAGAAAGAAAAAGAAAAGATTAAACTCATGATCTCGGTGAGATCTCAGAATATCTTGCTCTACTCTAATAATTGTGTGATATAAATTTTCACCTTCCTCCTCAAACTTTGATAGCAATACTCAAACGGTGGATTATGATGTGGAATAGTGAGGGGAAATTGGTGTAACGTGTTTGTGATTTGTTATTCGCGATAGTGAGCAATTGGATGTGATACCCTAGTTGTTGAAAGTCTCATACATTTTCTAGTTTTTAGGCCCAACATGTGTTGCCCTAGGGTTTCATACCAGCAATCACATGTCTCTAAGTTGTGCACGTGTCGTGTGGTAGTTGCACCTCAAGTCACGTGTCTTTCCACTTGCGTCGCCGCATGTCCATCAAGCGCGCGTCACACCACTTTTTGGTCGTACCGTGCGGGTTGTGCCGCCTTCTACCTCAGTCATGCAAGTCATGTGGTCATCCTTGTTGCTGCACCACCTTCTAATGTTTGTTCCATAGCCTGAGTTGTGGTGCCGGTTCCAGTACTAACCTCGCCAAATTGCTCATTTTTTCTATTGTGTTATTCCATGCTCATTTTTCTTCAATTATGCATTGTTTTGCTCCGACTCGACCCAAAACTATATAATGACAAAACAAGACCAAAACAATAAAAATGCTACAAGGGGTTATCAAAACTATAAGAAAACAAATACTAATTTGCACAAGTTCAACATCCCCCCCTACCCATACTTCATTGATTTACGAGAGCCGCCCTCAAATTTATAGTTTTGCATGGGGTTATTTGGTGCTCTCTATTATGCTCATCCTCCTTTTGTTTTTCAGTCTTTTTAATTTTTCTTTTTAGACTCATGTTTTTGTTTTCAACATCTCATCCTTATTCCTCCTTTCTTTTCTTTAGATTCAATCAACACCTCTAGAAAAGTGATAACATAATGTATTCATCAGCTTAAGGGTGAGTTAATGTGGCTAAAAGGCTTCAACGGGATGTTAAGAATATACTTTATTTGTAAAGGATTTGGGCTTGTAAAGACTCAAATGCATATAGAAGAGATGGCCTAATTCATTTCCTTAACCCGCCAAATTCACAATTCTTTCAAATAACAATAGACTAAATCACTTAAGATTCATAATTTATATGCAGTTCTCTACTTTCTCACAAACTTAGTAAAACCATCTCAATATTTACTACTTGTGCAACATCTTGAATAGTCTATGAAATAAACGTGCTTCTAACAAGTTTAAACAAGGCATGCTCTAATCTCACAAGTATAATCGCATTATCCTAATTTTCTCCTATATTATGCATATATCATCATTGATCCTAACTCATGCATGGTCTTAATACTAAAACTTGACTCTCAACTAACTCTAAAAACAAAAAACTAAATATTTGGAGTAAAACCTAACATAATACTGAAGTTATTACCCCCCCCCCCCCCCCCCCTCTCATGCTCAAACTTATCAATGTTCTCATGGACTCCAATAAACATAAAAAGAAAGAATTAAAACAAATGACTCCTCTGGTGTCAATTTATGTCTTTGGGGTGCTTGAGGGTGCAATGTTGAATGCTTTCATGTTCTTCTCTTCAGACTTGGCCACGACGTCATTCCATAGTGCTTGAATATATTTTCAAACCTCAACAACTTTTGCTATAATAAATACTTTGATTTGCTTCATGTGCTCCGCTAAAGCATCTTGCTCTAATGCTTCAATTGCCCTTGGCTTCTTCGGCTCATCCTCTCCACGATCCTTTCCCGCACAGCCATCAAGTTGTTTCTGTGAAATCATATCTTTTACTTCTTATCAGGCGGTCGTGAGGGAACTCATGCTTTCTTACATGGTTTTGTACTAGGTCCTCCATGTGGAATCCCTCCTATTGTCTTGGCGCCTAAAAAGTGGTTAATGGATGATATAATCTCCTCTCACACATTCATATAGTACCCCTCGTGAATCCATGTGAGTAATTTGGCTTCACTCAATGGCACAGATATCAAATGATTTGTCAGGGCGCATAGGACTAAAAAATTGTACCAAGCTCTATATTCTAGTAGCTATCTCGAATACCGAATGTATAGTTCTCTACTTGACTTTGTGTGGAAACATGTCAACGCATATGAAACGTTATGCACGGTCTCAGATTTGGGAACTCCGCCTTGTACTTGGTACTCGCCTTCTTGCATCTTTTTCTTGTATAAATGGTATAGATCGTTGATTCCATTTATTGTAATCATCACCTTCTTCCCTATCAACATCATGTGATCCTTCAATGAAAAATTCATTGGTGAAGAACTCGAGCATTATTGTCTAGTTTGCCAAGCTCTCTAACTTTGTTCGGAAAAAAATCAAAATTCTTCTCTATGATAAATGGTTTCATCTTCAACTCCTCTTCTCTAGATGGTGAATTGGATTTCTTCTTCTTTTTGCTTGATCTGGTGTGGCTTCATGTCAGAATATTGGACATCTCTAGGGCTCTTGTTACTTGCACTTTTCTGCAAAGTCCTGGGAAGCTTAAACAAGTAAAAGGAAATTGCGGAAGAATATTAACTAGCACCGATATTATATTGAGAAACCTAGGGATTTATAACTCTTGTGTTGTTGGATAATGGCACACAACCTACTAATTACCCATATTTATAGTATAGTAATGCATATAGGATTAAATGAACTTGGAATCCATGATATAGATCAATTAGTAGTTATGAAAAGATTCAACGACATATTCATCATGATTAGGTAACTTATAATATATCAAATCCCATGCTTTTAAAGAAAAATGAAAGAACTAATTTAAGGAAGCTTATTCACGAATCGTCTAGTAAATTTACACGTTTTCTCGAAATGCAAACCTAATATCTCGGCACAGTCAAATGCAAACCTAATATCTCGAAAAAAGAGCAAAGATGGACATGCGACTTGACGAGGTCAAATGCAAACCTAATATCTAGATGGATGACAAAGTTGGACATTTGACCCGGCGAGGTCAAATGCAAACCTAATATCTCGAAAAAGAGCAGAGATGGACATTTGACCTAACGAGATCAAATGCAAACCGAATATCTCGATGGACGACAAAGATGGATATTTGACCCGACGAGGTCAAATGTAAACATAAAATCTCGATAGACGACATAGATGGACATTTGACTCGACGAGGTCAAATGCAAACCTAATATCTTGATAGACAGAAACAATGGACATTTAACCCGACGAGGTCAAATGCAAACCTAAATATCTAGGAAAAAAGCAGGAATATCCATTTGATCCGACAAGGTCAAACGCAAACCTAACATACCTTATCAAGGAAAAGAAACCAACATATTCTAGAAAGAAAAAGATGCACGGCATACCCAGCATGGTCGAGCACCTACACTCAACCCTATGAGCAAAGTTAAGGGGACAATTGGTCGAACAACATAATGTGCAAACCTAACATATTATGGCTATAAAAGCCATGCACACACTCGACCCTAATTAAAGGGAGTAAAACTTGGATGGCCGTCGCACTAGGGCATATGAATTAACTCACGCAATCTAAGGTGCTATAATCGATACTCTCTACAAAAATAGATAATAAACAATGGTATACAATAAAAGCTCTCAATTTGCCTCTCGAGCGCGAACACTTAGTAGCACAAGAAGCATAAGGTTCAAGAAAGCATAACATAAGGAAATTAAAACATTCAAGTGTCCAAAACAACACGACACAATGCCCAAACTCAAACCAAATTAAGAAAAATAAACATTGTTCAAACGGGCAAACAATTACATGCAGAATATCCATGCCTAGTGTCATCATCCGCTTCATCATCCTCCTTTGCGGAGCTGAAAAAGCGAGGAGGCAGTGGAGGCGGCGGTGACATGCCAACTGTCACCAACTCCCCTTATCGAGGAGGCTCGAGAACTCATCTAGCGCGAACAGACCACTATTAGCAACATCCGACATTTATTTAAAATCCGGACCTAGGCCTATGTTAAGCCACTTACAGTCAAATCCACCACGCAGATAATACGGGTTGTGAATCTGATGCACTGTCAGCACTTGCGCCTTTCTCGAGTCCTTGATCCCTCGACGAAGAATGATCTCCTAGAATGTATTGCTCCGCATGAGCTCCTAAGCGACTTCCAACCGTTGTTCCGCGGTAGAGGGCCATAATGGCCGACTCATAGTCAGCAATGCTAAGACATCAGTAAGCCGTAAAAGCATAAAAATAATCATTCACGTACCTCATTGAGACCCCGAGAATAACCATGCCCTTCTGCATGTGCCGTTTTCTCTTTCTCCACTTATAACTGCTCTTCAAGATCTTTAACACATGTATGAGGCGCGATCTTCTCCTCCTTCAGCTTGACTACCTCATCCTGACGCTTCTTGGCCTTGATCTCAGCAACCTGAGCGTCCTCACGATTAGTGGTAGCTTTGGTTGTGGCATCCCTGGCACGGCCAAGATCTTTGTCCCTCTCTTCGTGCGCCGCCTTCAGCGCCTTAGGGTTATTATCCCGATACTCCGCCCGTAGTTAATCAATGACAACCTTCCTCTCTTATTGAGACACTCCAAGCCTTGGGGCATGACATTAACCACGCCGCCTTGCTGGAAAAAAGTAAACATATTGACATAATTCGCAAATCTCGAACCAATGATGTTATATGTAAATTTATGTTGATGGTGCCATTACCGAGCTGGCCAACAACAACAACACAAGCCTCTCCAACATTGTTCACTTTTTTGCAGATGGGGGGAACCGTGTAGCAGGACCGATGACCATACGTGCAACGCGTCAATCGCTTCTTCTTCAGATTGGGAAACCCCACTGAGACGAACACGAGGGCCGCCCGCCTTAGCCGCTTCTGAGATTTCCGCTACAGGGGGCGCCAAGAATATCACAGATAGTACGTTTCAAACTAGAGCCCTCGCTCTTAGAAAAGAACACCTTGAATTTTTTAGGGCTCATACCCGATGCACCACAAAGCTTCTCCAACGCCCCATTTATAGCTCTAGTCGTTGGCCTTGGTGGCTTTCCCATCATCAACACCAAGTCATATGCAAAGAAAAATGTGACCCCTTCCTCCCTGACACGAAGAAAGTGGCTGCTATTTTTTAAGATCGACGACCTCTTTCATAAAGTAAGATAATCGCTCAATACACAATATAAAAAGGTACGGTGAAAGAGGGTCACCTTGTCGCAATCCACACGTGTGTTGAAAGGGCAAGTGGGGTTCCATTCCATAGAATCCTCGTCGAGGCATAACGAGCACAAAACATAATAAGTTCAATAAGCTCCACCGGAAAGTTAAACGCGTGAAGCATTTCCTTCATGAAGTCACAATTAACTTTGTGGTAAGCCTTCTCCAAGTCAAGTTTAATCATCATACAACCTACTTTATTTTTCTTTTTATTTCTTACAGAATGTAATATTTCTTGCAACAAGAAAATAATTGAAGTTTTCCCCTTAATAAAGCTAGATTACATCGGCGCAATAATATCCGGCATAGTCGCGGCGCAGGTTCATGAAGATAAGATCAGTCACAGTAAATTAGAGTAAAAGCTCCAACATACATGTGATTTGAATAAAATAGGAGCGCGTCCAAGTTTTTCAACTAATAACAAGGTCGATCTCTGAAGGCAACTGTTTTGAGTTTGGACAAGACAATGCTATAGTTTAGTTACGCTGGAATGCTTTTGTATATACACACCAACTAATTAATCGGGAACCAACACAAACAGTAACATATGTATAAAATTAATCTATTTATGAATCAACTTCCAACTTCGCAAAAAACTTACTTTAAAAAGGGATAAGCTACGGGCCGGAAACGTAACTAACATATTGTAGCTTATCAAATGCTATTATCATATAATGGTGAACTATATAGAAACACCAAAATTGCGTAATTTTTGTTTGGTCTACCTAATTACTACTGTACATATCGATCGGGAACTATTATCAGTTCCTGCTTCTTTTTGCTTTTCTTTCTTTCTTCCAATATGTGCCAACCCTTTTGGAGTAAATTTCAAAACAGTCCCTGTGTTATTTTTAATCGGCAGGCAAACCCCTATGTGTGTGTTTTTTAATTAGCAAAAAAAAAAAAGTTGTGATGTTGAAGAAATAGCAAATAAAAAACCTTTACCACAGTACTACTCTTTGAACTGACAATAAGAATTGATTTTATTATCTTTATTTTATTCATGAAACATTTGTGTAGTTCAAATTGAATGATAAATGCTATTTTTATCAAAACTTTTGGAACAATGCATTGCTTTTCTAGCTAGATCGTAAGGCATGAGTAATTTTATTGTATTTTTAACAGATATATCTCCAACAGCATTAAAAAAAACAGATATAACTCCAACAGAAACTAAAAAGATTATAAGAAAGTTAAATTTGTAGTGTTTAATTGGCCGAATATATGAGGTTGATACATAAATTTTATGCATAAAAATATTAACTGATAACGGTATAGTCGTCAACTTAAAAGATTATGGCAAGAGTTACTAATTTTTTGACATCACAGAGGTTTTACTAATTAAAACAACATGCAAAATGGTTATTTTCCAATTAAGAATGATATAGGGGTAGAATTTTGCAATTAACTCAGACCTTTTATGTATAAAAGCCTCCGCTCTCCTCCAGAAAAGTGATCAAGCAAATTAAAATGGCTAGTACTAGTAGTTCTATAACATCAAAAGCCACCTTAGTTCTCTTGGTGTATTTTTTCTGTCTAATTATTTCCCCCACTTCATCAGCTGATGATCAGAATTGCAAGACAGATGCCCTAGAGCTAGGTGTATGCGCCGGTGTACTTGGAGCGGCGGGAGTGCCTCCGAGGGGCCCTTGCTGCGCCCTGCTGGCGCGGGTGTCGGATACTGAGGCGGCGGACTGCCTTTGCACCGCCATCCGAGCTAGCGTTTTTGGGAATAACTTGGACGCGCCGCTTACTCTCAACCTGATTCTCAGTGTGTGTGGAAGACGTACTCCGCCTGGCTTCACCTGTTCTAATTAATTAAATAATTGAAAGGCATATATGTGCAAAATAATGAAGAGTCATTCATGATCTTTCTCAGTTTTATGATTTCCTTATGCGTGGTGGTTTGTTTTCTTTTTTATAGTTTTGTTTTTAAATAAGGTATATATATTGATATGAAAGCTCTCGACCGTTCAAAGGATTATCGTTTGCGCATGCGCGCGCACTATATTCTTTATTTATACTTGTACAATGAATGTGTTAGAGTTATCGTGTGACTGAAAAGGATTTGAATAATATGTACTTATTGATATGAATTGTTGGAGATTATATATATAAATAAATAAATAGTTATCCTCTTTAACAGCTTAGTTATAAGCTTTTAGATAGGGGTGTGCATAGAGCACCGGAACCGACTGCACCGGCGGTTCAATAAAAAAACTGGACCATTTGGACGCTCTGATTTTTGGTATAAAACGTGAAACCGGTTTCTCGTATGGTATGGTTTTGGTGTTCATTGTCGGTTATCCGGACCGAAATCGAAACCGTTTCTTTCTCCCATAATATGTAATCTAAGAATTAATTAGGAGTTTATTAAGTATTAAGTAATAAGTAATAATTTATTTTATTATAGATTATGTTTCTAAAAAAGGATAGAATAAATTACTTACGAGTCAATTGTCTTCAAAGAATCTAGGTCATTAGAAAATACCTTTAAGGAAACTCTTTGAAAAAATACTTTTGTATCTCTCACGTCTCACCACCGCCCACTCTTGTAGATTATGTATATACTTCTATTTTTTTTGTTTGTCTTGTAGATTGAAGATGGAGAAGAGAGGTGCATTTATTTTGTGGATTTTCTCTTTTTATTGAATTTGGGAATGTCATAGATATTTTATATTTTGATCTTGAGATTGTTTCATATTTGTTTTTTTTTGGGGGATTGTTGGTTTCATGTCTATTGGGACAACGGTGTTTCTTATTTTTTTGGATGGTGATGGATATTTTTGCGAATTGTGTTATTATTTTGGATGATGATGGATCTTTTTGGGAATTGTGTTATATACTAAATTTCTTTGTGTTTTATCATTCATTGATGAATCGTGATTTTTATTATATTATTTTGGATTGTTGATGGTTAAACTTTTGTAAAGTGTAAATTACTAAGTATTACATTGTTTTGGACTTTTGGGGTCTTTTATGTGTTCTTTAGAATAGTTTTTACAATTTAAATTTGTTGTTAGGTTAATACATAAGAGTTTTTTTATTTAAAAAAAACGAAATTGGATCGGATATAACCAAAACCGAACCGTTTAAATGGTGCAGTTTTTGATTTGTCATTGCGGGGGACCGAAACCGGACATCCCTTTCAAAAATCGAACCGGTGGTTCGGTTTAACTCACTACAAGAATGGGCAGTCATTAGGGACCGCCCATTAGCGGTCTTCAGCGACTGCTGAAGACAACAGCGACTGCTAAGCAGTCACTGTGAAAATTTGCGACAGCTAAGCAGTCGCTATTGTCCTAATGGACAATCAGCGACTGCTTAGCAGTCGCTACTAATTTAAAAATTACTGGGCCACACATTTTGGCCCAACATTTTGGCCCCAGTTGGGCCAAAATGTGGGCCAATTTTAGGGCCTAATTTACCCTAATTCGGCCCTAAACAAATCAGCGACCGTTAAGCGGTCGCTGATTTAGGTGTATAAATAAAAAAAAATCTTTTTTTTATTTCCTCATCTTCTTCCCCAAATCAGCGACCCTCATACGCGATTTCAGCCGATTTCCGCCATTAGCGACTGTCGAGCTCAATTTGCGACCAAAAAACGGTCCCTAACTCATAACATCCTTTTCCCCTCCAAAAATTGCCGATATTTTTAAGCTCCGCCTCAAATCTTCCTTGCTCCGACGACTCCGCCATTCGAAACACCTCCTTGCGCCGCCTCCTTTGCCCATTTCCGCCTCTCACCGCCGGTAATGTTAAATTAGATTAGTTTTTCCTTTTTTTGTGTTTTACTAATATTTTAATTTAAATCCAAAAATTGCCTAATTTAAATCCGAAAATTGGTATTGTTAGATTGTTAGATTTGTTGTATGATTGTTAGATTGTTAGATTTGTTGTATGATTGTTAGATTTGAAATGGAAATAGAAATAGATTATTGTGAAATTAGAAATAGATTAGAAATATATTATTGTGAAATTGTGAAATTAGAAATAGATTATTGTTAAATTGTGAAATTAGAAATAGATTATTGTGAAATTGTGAAATTAGAAATAGATTAGAAATTAGATTAAGGAAAAAAAATAGAAATAGATTAGCAATAGATTAGAGATTAGATTAAGGGAAAAATAGTAATAGATTAGAAATAGATTAGAAATGAGATTAAGGTAAAAAAATAGAAATAGATTAGAAATAGATTAGAAATGAGATTAAGGAGAAAAAAAAAGAAATAGATTTGTGAAATTGATTAATGAATGATTAAAGGAAAAAAAAAAAGGGAAATAGATTTGTGAAAATTAGATTATATATTAGATTAAATTATATTAGTTTTTACTTAGATTCTTTAATTAGATTGTAAAAACGAGATTAAGTTTATACTTAGATTCTTTAATTAGATTGTAAAAATGAGATTAAGTTTATACTTAGATTTCTTAAAATAGATTGTAAAAATTGAATTGTTAAATTTGAAATAGTTTTGTGTTAGATTGTTAAATTGTTAAATTAGATTCAAATATTGATTTGATTTTCTAAATGTTATATTTTCAGTTTTACAGTATATACATATTTTCGGTATGACGTCACGTAAGACCACTAGCGGTACTTATATTAGGGACCGCTTGGCAGTCCATATTGTTAATTTAGGGACCGCTTGGCAGTCCCTACTAATATTCATACATCAAAATTATGAATTTTTCGATGGTTTGAGGTGTCGCGTTGTATGTTTAGTTCATAATAACCATTGGAATAGTTAAAATAACAATAAGTACAACGACACATTGTATATCCAAACATTATACAAGGAGAATGGGCCGCTTTGAAGATTCTCCTACTGTTTTGTACGACGAATGACATAATGACAAATTAATTCGATCTACATATATACGTATAATTAATGAATACTTGATCTAATGATTATTCCTCATAATCGTATCTATGCTAACGTTTGTGAAGTAAATCATAAACACGGATAACAATTACAACTAACTAATGATAATTAATTAGTTGTACATTTGTGAAATATATCTTGAACGTTAATAACTCGATCGATCTCAATTAATCTATTATTTCACAACTAATCTACTATAAGGTTGGTTTTGCAATCATTTATTACTTCAATTTACATAGTACAATGAGTTTGGTTGCTTACCATCACAAACACAACAACATCAATAAAAAAAATCGATTTTTAAGTATGAATATTAGTAGGGATCGTTAAACGGTCCCTAATGTCAAATTAGAGACCGTTAACAATAGGGACCGTTAAGCGGTCCCTAATTTGACATTAGGAACCGTTTAACGGTCTCTACTATCGTAAATTTTGAATTTTTGGCAAATTTTTTTGGCGGAAGTGAGTGGGAATTTTGAATTTCACCAAATCAATTCTCAACCGTCGATGAAATCCTAATCTACGGTCATAAGTACCCCATCATGTCTTTAACACGGATCGCCATCTCAAACCGTCGATCATCTAAAATCATCCAACGGACAAAAACCAATTGAATCCCATCATATATATATATATATATATATATAACCTCACCACTCTTACACCCATTTCACTATCTCCAAAAAACATTATCTTCTTTTCTTCTTTTCACCAACACAAAAACACTATCTTTTTTTTCTTCTTTTCACCAACACAAACTTTTCTTCTTTTCACCAACACAATCTTTTCTTCATTTTCTTTTCTTTCACTTTCTTTATTTTGGATTTTCATTTTCTTTTTTTCACCAATACAATCTTTTTTTCTTATACTTTCTTTATTTTGGATCTTCATTTACTATTCTTCACTTTTGATTTCATGTTTTTGATTTCATTCATGTTTTTTATTTCATTCATTTTATATTATTACTCATTTTATTCATCTTTTTACATTCTTTTATTCTTTCATATCAATTATCATTATATTAACCTTTTATTCATCATTTTATTGTTTTGATCTTGTTAAAATTACAATTTTACAAAAAAAAATTATATTCCGGATTTAATCTGGAATATAATTATATTTTTTTCATTTATTCTGGAGGTCATTAGGGACCGCTTAACGGTCCCTAATAATATTCATACTATGAATATTAGTAGGGACCGTTAAACGGTCCCTGTTTTTGATATTAGGGACCGTCAAACGGTCCCTATATTTGATATTAGGGACCGTTAGACGGTCCTTACTAATATTCATAGAAATTCTACGAAGATTAGTAGGGACTGTTAAACGGTCCATATTGTAAAATTAGGGACCGTCTAACGTTCCCTAATTTTTTTCAAAATGTAGCGATTGTCAAACGGTTGCTACTTTCTGAAATAAAATAGGGACCGCTCAGACGGTCCCTATTTTAGAAATTAAGGACCGTCTGTGCGGTCCCTATTGTAAAAATTAGGGACCGTCTGATCGGTCCCTATTATTCTACATTAGGGACCGCCCAGACGGTCCCTATTTTTCAAAAGTATAGCGACTGTTAAGCAGTCGCTATATTGCGGTCCCTATTGGGGTCATTAGGGACCGCTTAACAGTCGCTATTGTGCGGTCCCTAATGACCTCAATAGGGACTGCATAACGGTCGCTATTGGCAAGCGACCACTGTCAATAGCGACCGCAGAATAGCGACCGCTAGACAGTCGCTATTGGCCAATAGCGACCGAAGGGGGTCATTAGGGACCGCCCATGCAGTCCCTAATGACCCATTTTTCTTATAGTGACTGGACCGCACAATCCTACTCTTTGATGAGATGACAAATTTAATATGACATCCGAGCTTAGATAAAGAGTCATAGGTTCAAATCACATCGTCACCCATTTAGAAAAAAATGTTATGTGACATCACGTGAGGGGGCGTGTTGGAGATTATATATATATATATATATATATATATATATATATATATAAATGTCTATTACCCTCTCAGACATCTTAAGTTTTTAGATGAGATGGCAAATTTAATAGGAATTGTTGATATCTTCTTTATTCTTACAAAAAAAACAAATAAAAAACTACTCTATAAAAACAACTTTTACTTAAATAAAAATTTACGTTTGATTCATTATGAATAATATATTTAAATATGGTAATGGCACGGCAGGGTATGGTTAATGAATATTTTTATATTGAGTACTAAAAATAAGTACTAAAAAAATCAGAATGCATCAAGATTCAGTTAAATATACATTTGTACTTTTTGTAAGGTTCTTACACATTACCTAAAGGCCAAAATTTACATTTAATTAGCCACTAAAAAAGGTAATAGTTGTAGAGAAATCTCCATTTCATTATGAATCAGTTGATTTACAGAAAATGTGGAAAAAAAGCTATTTACATAGCTAATATCGAAGTCTAACTAATGGCTGAGCTGTTAGTATTAACCGAATAATTAACAGACTATTAACAAACTAATTTCAGCTATTTTGCTAGTTGGCCCCTGAAGTGGCTGGATATTCCAATCTAACCCTAAAGATGGTGAAATATACTCTAATAGCCCCCCATCAAGTTGGAGGCAGGTGAGAATCACCAAGACCCAACTTGGGAATCCAATGAGAGAAGGAAGCAGGAGGGAGAGGCTTCGTGAAGAAGTCCGTGAGCTGCTTAGAGGAGAGAAAATGTTTTGGAACCAGGAACCCTTTCTTGAAGCATTCACGAACGACATGGCAATCAATGTCGAGATGCTTCGTACGCTCGTGAAATATGGGATTCTTTGTGATATGCACCGCGGCTTTGTTGTCACAGTAAGGGGAATGGGAAGCGTGAGAAGAATCTGCAAATCTTGGAGAAGATAAGAGATCCATTGAAGTTCGCAAGTGGTCGTAGCCATGATGCGATACTCCGCTTCAGCTGAGGAGCGAGAGATGGTGACCTGCGTTTTTGTTTTCCAGCTGATTAAAGAATCACCAAGGAAGATGCAATATCCAGTGAGAGAACGACGGGTGTCGGGGCAAGAAGCCCAGTCAGCGTCGCTAAAAGCTCGAAGATTGAGAGAACTGTTACAAGGATAAACCAATCCTAGAGAAGGACAGCCCTTCAAGTATAAAAGGATTGACACATCAGCATCCCAGTGAGCAAGGCGAGGTGTCAGCATAAACTGACTGAGTTGGTTAACAAAGTAGCAAATATCCGACCGAGAGAGATTAAGGTACAAGAGGCGACCAATAAGGTGCCTGAACTTGTCAGGCTGTTCAAGGAGAGGGCCACTATCGTTGAATTTAAATCCCTTTTGGCAAGGGACAGGATGTGGCTTTGCACCAGTTAGCCTAGTGTCGAAAAGAATGTCCATAATGTATTTGCGCTGATTGATAAACATGCCTTCAGGAGTGCGCGGAATTTCAAGGCCCAAGAAATAGTTGGCTTCCCCCAAATCCTTGATTGTGAATTGTTGATGTAAGAAAGCCTTGACTGCTAAAATGGTAGTGAGATCAGGACCAGTAAGTAACACATCATCAACATTTACTAACAATGCCAAGAATGATTTTCCAGATCCTTTAGTGAACAAACAGTGATCAAAAGCAGATTGTTTGAAGCCAAATTTTATGAGAGAATTCGTGAATTCAATGTTCCATTGGCGAGAAGCCTGTTTCAATCCATATAATGACCTGTTGAGTTTGCAAACGAGTCCAAGAGCCGTCTTAGAGTAACCCTCAGGTGGGGTAAGATAGATGTCTTCATCTAAAAATCCATGCAGAAATGCGTTATTTATATCCAACTGATGGAGATGCCAAGAAAATGCAGTAGCAATAGACAACAAAAGCCTAACTGTGACAAGCTTAACCACAGGAGAAAAACTCTCCTTGTAGTCCAAACCAAAGATCGGATTGTACCCTTTTGCCACCAAGCGAGCCTTATAACGCTCTACAGTACCATCAGGGTTAAGTTTTAATTTGAAAACCCATTTGGACCCCACAGGGTGTTTGCCAGGAGGAAGTGGTACAATACTCTAAGTATTATTGGGTTCAAGAGCCTCAATTTCCTTTAACATAGCATTTTGCCACTTAACATCCTTAGATGCTTGTTTATATGTAGTAGGTTCAGTATGGAGGGTGAGGTTAGCTAAAACCTTGGTGTATGAAGGAGTGAAGTGAGCAGGTGATATGTAAGGGAATGTATGGGGTGTAAATGATGAGGAAGTGGTATGAGAATGAGAGGGAGTGCTGATAGGATCTGCAGCACAGTGTAGAAGATAATCATTCAAATGAGACGGAAGTTTGGACTGCTTGGAGCTTCTTCTAACCAATACAAAATGAGGATTATTGAGATCAGGTAGGAAATCTGAGGTTTCATGAATTATGGTAGAGGTATCAGTAGCATTAGGAGGTGTGTTTTGCTCAAGAAGCACATGTGGTGGTGAATTATTTGGAGAGTTTATCACCTGGTCATAGTAAGAGACGGGAGTATCATAATAGGACTCTGTTTCCTATGATATGTGAAGTAAGGGAGTGTTGCTGGGTGAGTCAGACATATAGGAGGAGAAAGGGAATGAAGTTTCATGAAATGAGACATCCCTACTGACAATAACACGCTTGTGATGGAAGCTGTATATCTTGAATGCCTTCTGACCAAGCATAAAACCAAGGAAACCGCCTTGGAAAGCTCTAGGAGCCAATTTCTCTCTGTGTGGCGAAGTGTTTGCAAAGTAACAGAGGCATCCAAACACCCTGGTGTTCGAAATATCAGGCTTCTGAGAGTTAAGTACCTCATATGGGGTTCTCCATTGTAGCTGTTGAGAGGGAGTTCTATTTATCAAGTGTGTAGCCATCAATAAGGCATGACACCAGAATGACAAGGGTAAATTGGCTTGAAAGAGTAAAGCCCTTGTTACTTGGAGGAGATGTTTGTGCTTACGCTCCACCAACCCCATTCTGTCGAGGGGTATAAGGAGCTGACCTTTGATGGACAATACCATGTTGAGAGAATAGCGCTTGACAAGAGGCATTGGTGAATTCAGTGTCATTGTCACTTCTAATATGTAGCACTTTGCAACCAAAGTGCGTATGGATGGAAGATAGTAGGTGACTGAGGATGTGAGTGACCTGAGTTTTGTTGTTGAGCAGTGTAGAAATTAAAGCCCCATCATATTTTCCCCTAAAAGGCCTTATTAGAGGGAGAGAGGGAAATTATTAATAAACAGAAGCCCATGGTAGTCGCCAACCAATGTGGGATAAGTAATTCAACACGCCCCCATCATGTGTAGGTTGGGACAATACCGAACGGAACTACACGTGAGAGAAATAGATGGGCAAGCCCAACATCGGTTGGGGTAGGCTCTGATACCATGTAGAAATTAAAGCCCCTTCATATTTCCCCCTAAAAGGCCTTATTAAAGGGAGAGGGGGAAATTATTAATAAACAGAAGCTCATGGTAGTCCCTAACCAATATGGTATAAGTAATTCAACAAGCAGAAATGTCCAAGTGGTTTTACTGTAATCGTCAACTATGGTCAACACATAGTGAGCATTAGCAACAGTAGATAACTTGTAAGGACCCCAAAGATCCACATGAAGTAATTCAAAAACAGCAAAAGTTTTAGAAGTGTTCAATGGTAAAGGAGATATGTGGTATTTAGCTTTATAACAAGTATCACAGTGCGAGATGTCACTCTTGCGCCTGGCACATGGGACCTTTCAAGAGTAGGCCATCTATTTTCAACCAACATTGTGGCCCGCATTAGGAGAATTCCCCTACCAATTGACGATGTACCTGACTCACCTTGTTGGGTATGGAACCCTGGAGGAAAATTCACAATCATATCGGCTTACGAATGGTTGGCCTAGAAAGCTTACAGGACACCAATGCTCAGTCTACCTTGGTCGGCTCTCTGGCATGCACGTGTTCTACTCCGTATTAAATACTTTGGCTGGCTAGAGGACATCACGGCCTTTCCACTCGCGAATGCCTCTCGCGCCGACATGTCCCCATCTCTCCCACCAGCCCTCTTTGTCACTCAGCTGTGATCCATCATTCTCTTGATTCCGGTGAGAATTTGATAGCGCTTCAAAAGAGCGAGGCCACAGAAACGGCCGAACACATGTTTGTCGTCTGCCCGCTCTTTACAGACGTGAGCCGCGAGTTTCCCCTCTTTAACCCCCATGGAATGGAAACAACATAATTCCTCACCATCTCCGCCTTCCAAACCCAACGATCACCCTTGTACGGTTCTGGGCTATGTGGATAGCTCAAAATGAATACCTCTTTAAAGGACATTCCATCTCTAGGGTTCTTATCTCACAATGAATCACAAGACCCTTGATGGCACCAAGGTTCTTGCGATTCGTGATGGCACCAAGGTTCTTGCAGTTCTTCCATCTCTAGGGTGGCACCAAAGTTCTTGTTGAAAGTCCGTCGGGCCACCCTATTCGACCCCCCAAATCTTACATGCTATCACTCTGGTGGATCCCACCCCCAAGAGGAGTCTTCAAACTCAACACAGACGGTTCAACACTTGCCAACCCATGTATCGGTGGCGTGATACGCGATTTTGCAGGTACTATAGTTAGTGCTTTTTTCGAAGCGACAAGATGTAGCATCAACAACATACAAGAACTTTGGGCTATTTGCCATTGAATTATGTTCTCATTACGTCTTTCTATTCCTGTATTAATAATTGAAATCGACTCGGAGGTCACGTTTAACTCTCTCACCAGGATGTGGCGTCATATGGCCTCGGTCAAAATGAAAGCCCTCCTCCGTGACATACGGAGTTAGGAGGAAGATATCCTACCCTGTTCATGTCCTATATATATATCATGAAACAAACAGGTTAGTGAATGTGCTGGCGAAACAGGGATACAACCGTGCTTGTATAAACTGTCCCATGCAGCCGCCTTTTTGCACAAAATGGCAAGGTTGCCTGCCCGAATTGAAAGAGATTGTTTTATCTGATATTAATTGTACATATACGAGACTCTCTCGTTAGCCCCGACCCCCCCCCCCCCCCCCCCCCCCCCCCCCCCGTTCCCTTAATATTTTCCATTATTTTATTTATTTCACAAAATCTATTATTCTTAAATTATCTTCAGAAAAACAAATCTTAACAAACCCATGCTTAAAATCTAAGAATATACATTTTAATTTAAGAATAAAAAAAATAAAAAAACAAATAAGAACGACCTCGCCACAACTCTGACCACTTCGATTACTAATAATCGTGTTTCGCATATTCCGTTCGTCGGAGCCCAAAATTTCCATCATTGTCTCTTGTTTTCTTGCCCTACAACAATCTTTAAAGAGATTAAATTCATTCTCTATATTATCCTTGGCATTTGCACCCAAAGAAAAATCAGAAAACTCTAGAATATGTGGTTGAGATAATTTCCAACAAACACCCACTCCAAGATAAATATCAAAAATATTTTAAACAATTAATTCTTTAGCCTCGGTGGTTATGATTTTGGGGAGACATCATTATTACAGATTAATTAGACACCACAAAACTGAGCAATTTAAAAAATATAGATATCTAAGATACTTATAGGTTAAGGCGACTTGTGATCCCTACACATAAGGATTATGGTTGTGATTAGAATTAAACCAAAACAGAGCTCCAATTGTGCCTCCTTTGTAAACAAATTTGTACAGAAGTCTTAGGTGGTGTTTGAAAATTCTTAAAAAAAAGTTGCAATTAATTTTTTATTCAATTTAAGTATTTTTTGAGTGTTTGATTGACAAGTCAAAGCCATAAAAGTACTTAATTTAAGCTCATATCCACCATGATTTGAAAGTTGATAGTCCATTGCTTTTAGCTTGTGGTGGTTTTTTCCGGCATTAATTTTTTGCATTTTTTTTTACTTTTAGATATTTTTTTAAAACACCATTAACTAATGACTTACGAAAATTGTTACAACTTAAAGTTAAATTATGAGATAACGCATATAGAACAGAGTTTGCAAACACCTTCTTTGCATTTGATATTGCAAAAGTCTTACTCCTAAAAGTTCTCTTAGTTCTTTATATTTCAATATAGCCCATAATATTTTTATCTTTTCCATATTTATCCCTAAGCACCCGACATATTGTGGTATCAAAGTCACACAAGACTCGATATCTTTTTCAAAAATAAAAATATGAATCAATCCCCTTCTAACAAGCTCGCCTTCGCCTACCCTCAATTCCCAACTGGGAGTATCAATCTTTGTTGGACAAATTGCGAATGATGGAGATTCTCAATGCAGGCGTTATTTCAATAAACTCTTGGTATTATTGAGAAAGGTACAAAAAAATTACACATCAAAGGAACAAGCATCTTTGACGGCAACAAAAAGTAGGAGCATAAGAAGAACAAGACCAGAGATGCAAGAGCCTTGTCTTCTATGCACCAATAGGTAAGTCGATCTATACTCCCGCACATTATGGGTGTGAAAAACATCAAAACATGTATGCATGTTCTGGAAAAAAAATTGGTGGCTACTATAAAGTTATCTCCATACAAATACAAATCTTATCCTGTGAATTTAATAATATTTTCATGAAAGATATTGAATTATTTAGAATTATTTTCACGAATCACGATAATTGTGAATCAAATTCCAGCATATGGAGATAACGTAGAGGACAAGAAAATTGTCAAAACAGTATTACGGTGTTTGGCACCAAAATTTGAACACGTAGTTGCAGCCTTCGAGGAATAGATTTATCAAAATTATATTTTGATGAACTCATGAAATCATTTGAGGCGCATGAAAAAAAGAATGAGTCAATTTACAAACCCAAACTTGAAATAGGCTTTTAAAGGAAAGCTATTGCATGTGATAGAAAGAATGAAAGCCACCAAGGTAACAAAAATACATTGAATCAAGATAAGACAGAAGCAGAGGACGGGGTTGTGGAAGAAATTAAATTTTTCGAAGATGCGATCCAAACAAAGATAGTAACTATCAAAAGTTAAATATAAATTCGTGTTGCAGAATATGCAGAAAAAATATCATGCGACGAACGGCTGTCGATTCAAGGGTAAAAGGTGCAAAAACCTGAATCACTCAGACATAGATTGTTGGTATGAAGTTAACGATGGCACAAAAGAAAACAATTTTACAAAAGAAGTCAATAACAACAAGGTATTCAATTCATGTTTAAATACACGACAAAAAAATATAAGGTATTGGGTATGTTGATAACTGCAACAATCACATGTTTGAAAATAAAAATATATTTGTGAAACTAGATACCTCATATTCATCATAAGTAAGACACGGAGATGGCAAACAGCACAAAATCATCGAGAAATGCACGGTTGGAAATAAAGATAAAAAAGGGTGAGACAAATCTCATCAAAGACATCTTATGTGTCCTATGTTTGACCAAAATTTCACTCAGTGTCAATCAATCTGCATAAAAATTACAAGGTAATTACAAGGTGGAGTTTAATAATGATCATTGTTATCATTGATAAAAATAAAGAGCTTGTTATGGCAAAAGTAAAAATGAGTACAAACAAAGTTCTTTCATTTACTTTGTTGTTGACGAAAAAGATAGTACTGCAAAGTGGTTGCACCACTGGTGATGATCGTCGTTGAACGACAACAACTATTTCCTTTTGTTTGTCGATGATTGTACAAGAATGATGTGGATCTATATTCTAAAGCAAAAATCAAAAGTATTTTGACGTGTGTTTACTACGTATTACAAAACAATAGTAACATTGTCACATTCACAAGTGCACAGTCAAGTAATAATAAAATGGTAAGTACAGTTGCAAACCAAGTATCGTACCCACGAGACTAGTTATCTGTATTAGCAATGCCATGTTGAAATTTAGTGAAACTATTACTTTGAGCAATAAAATCGAAAAAACAATGTAAATTAACTCTAAGAATTAAAATAACAAAAATTAAAGACATCAACAAAATTGAATTGATTATTTGGTTTTTTATACATATTAAGGAAAATGTATCCAAAAATCATAATTCGTTAATCTCGAATAAGGGTATTTCATAGACAAAATATCAATGCCTCTATGTAATGATTCTTTCTATTGCATATTGTTTTGTTCTCAAGTTGACGTGATGAAGTTCAGCTCACTTTCATAATACCTAAAGAATCCTCTTACTCCTTAATGATATCAGACCGTTGGGTACTCTTCCTTCTCTTTAGACGTGCACCTTGTCAAGGATCCATACAGAGTCTTAGAAAAAGAATTAGAGTTGACAACTTAACCTAGATTCCTCGTGAGGAAGGTCTAGAGATTTGTTTGCACAATCTACTATGCAAGTGTTGCATTAACAATCTCCTATGCATAATTCAATATAATACAAGGTATTTCAACATCTACACTATGCTTACAAGAAACGTGTACGCGCTAAACATACCAAGTAGCATAAGCAACAAATCAAATCCAACAAAATAAAGTTTTCAATAGAAATAATCAAAACATAGGTTCAAGGTGAATTCATTGGGATAACTACATCTACATCATATCCCAACCCCTAGAGAATTTAGCTACTCATGATCGATGTTTCACAAAAATACTTCTTCATTAAAATATCACAAGAAAGAAAAAGAAAAGATTAAACTCATGATCTCGGTGAGATCTCGGAATATCTTGCTCTACTCTAATAATTGTGTGATATAAATTTTCACCTTCCTCCTCAAACTTTGATAGCAATACTCAAACGGTGGATTATGATGTGTAATAGTGAGGGGAAATTGGTGTAACGTGTTTGTGATTTGTTATTCGCGATAGTGAGCAATTGGATGTGATACCCTAGTTGTTGAAAGTCTCATACATTTTCTAGTTTTTAGGCCCAACATGTGTTGCCCTAGGGTTTCATGCCAGCAATCACATGTCTCTAAGTTGTGCACGTGTCGTGTGGTAGTTGCACCTCAAGTCACGTGTCTTTCCACTTGCGTCGCCGCATGTCCATCAAGCGCGCGTCACGCCACTTTCTGGTCGTACCGTGCGGGTTGTGCTGCCTTCTACCTCAGTCATGCAAGTCATGTGGTCATCCTTGTTGCTGCACCACCTTCTAATGTTTGTTCTATAGCCTGAGTTGTGGTGCCGGTTCCAGTACTAACGTCGCCAAATTGCTCATTTTTTCTATTGTGTTATTCCATGCTCATTTTTCTTCAGTTATGCATTGTTTTGCTCCGACTCGACCCAAAACTATATAATGACAAAACAAGACCAAAATAATAAAAAAGCTACAAGGGGTTATCAAAAGTATAAGAAAACAAATACTCATTTGCACAAGTTCAACATCCCCCCCCCCCTATCCATACTTCATTGATTTTCGAGAGCCGCCCCCAAATTTATAGTTTTGCATGGGGTTATTTGGTGCTCTCTATTATGCTCATCCTCCTTTTGTTTTTCAGTCTTTTTAATTTTTCTTTTAAGACTCATGTTTTTGTTTTCAACATCTCATCCTTATTCCTCCTTTCTTTTCTTTAGATTCAATCAACACCTCTAGAAAAGTGATAACATAATGTATTCATCAGCTTAAGGGTGAGTTAATGTGGCTAAAAGGCTTCAACGAGATGTTAAGAATATAATTTATTTGTAAAGGATTTGGGCTTGTAAAGACTCAAATGCATATAGAAGAGATGGCCTAATTCATTTCCTTAACCCGCCAAATTCACAATTCTTTCAAATAACAATAGACTAAATCACTTAAGATTCATAATTTATATGCAGTTCTCTATTTTCTCACAAACTTAGTAAAACCATCTCAATATTTACTACTTGTGCAACATCTTGAATAGTCTATGAAATAAACGTGCTTCTAACAAGTTTAAACAATGCATGCTCTAATCTCACAAGTATAATCGCATTATCCCAATTTTCTCCTATATTATGCATATATCATCATTGATCCTAACTCATGCATGATCTTAATACTAAAACTTGACTCTCAACTAACTCTAAAAACGAAAAACTAAATATTTGGAGTAAAACCTAACATAATACTGAAGTTATTACCCCCTCACCCCCTCTCTCATGCTCAAACTTATCAATGTTCTCATAGACTCCAATAAACATAAAAAGAAAGAATTAAAACAAAGGACGCCTCTGGTGTCAATTTATGTCTTTGGGGTGCTTGAGGGTGCAGTGTTGAATGCTTTCATGTTCTTCTCTTCAGACTTGGCCACGATGTCATTCCATAGTGCTTGAATATCTTTTCAAACCTCAACAACTTTTGCTATAATAAATACTTTGATTTGCTTCATGTGCTCTGCTAAAGCATCTTGCTCTAATGCTTCAATTGCCCTTGGCTTCTTCGGCTCATCCTCTCCACGATCCTTTCTCGCACAACTATCAAGTTGTTTCTGTGAAATCATATCTTTTACTTCTTATCAGGCGGTCGTGAGGTAACTCATGCTTTCTTACATAGTTTTGTACTAGGTCCTCCATGTGGAATCCCTCTTATTGTCTTGGCGCCTACAAAGTGGTTAATGGATGATATAATCTCCTCTCCCACATTCATATAGTACCCCTCGTGAATCCATGTGAGTAATTTGGCTTCACTCAATAGCACAGATGTCAAATGATTTGTCAGGGCGCGTAGGACTAAAAAATTGTACCAAGCTCTATATTCTAGTAGCAATCTCGAATACCGAATGTATAGTTCTCTACTTGACTTTGTGTGGAAACATGTCAATGCATATGAAACGTTACGAACGGTCTCAGATTTGGGAACTCCGTCTTGTACTTGGTACTCGCCTTCTTGCATCTTTTTCTTGTATAAATGGTATAGATCGTTGATTCCATTTATTGTAATCATCACCTTCTTCCCTATCAACATCATGTGATCCTTCAATGAAAAATTCATTGGTGAAGAACTCGAGCATTATTGTCTAGTTTGCCAAGCTCTCTAACTTTGTTCGGAAAAAAAAATCAAAATTCTTCTCTATGATAAATGGTTTCATCTTCAACTCCTCTTCTCTAGATGGTGAATTGGATTTCATCTTCTTTTTGCTTGATCTGGTGTGGCTTCATGTCAGAATATTGGACATCTCTAGGGCTCTTGTTACTTGCACTTTTCTGCAAAGTCCTCGGAAACTTAAACAAGTAAAAAGAAATTGCGGAAGAATATTAACTAGCACCGATATTATATTGAGAAACCTAGGGATTTCTAACTCTTGTGTTGTTGGATAATGGCACACAACCTACTAATTACCCATATTTATAGTATAGTAATACATATAGGATTAAATGAACTAGGAATCCATGATATAGATCAATTAGTAGTTATGAAAAGATTCAACGACATATTCATCATGATTAGGTAACTTATAATATATCAAATCCCATACTTTTAAAGAAAAATGAAAGAAATAATTTAAGGAAGCTTATTCAAGAATTGTCTAGTAAATTTACACGTTTTCTCGAAATGCAAACCTAATATCTCGGCACAGTCAAATGCAAACCTAATATCTCGAAAAAAGAGCAAAGATGGACATGCGACTTGACGAGGTCAAATGCAAACCTAATATCTCGATGGATGACAACGTTGGACATTTGACCCGGCAAGGTCAAATGCAAACCTAATATCTTGAAAAAGAGCAGAAATGGACATTTGACCTAACGAGATCAAATGCAAACCGAGTATCTCGATGGATGACAAAGATGGATATTTGACCCGACGAGGTCAAATGTAAACATAAAATCTCGATAGACGACATAGATGGACATTTGACTCGACGAGGTCAAATGTAAACCTAATATCTTAATAGACGGAAACAATGGACATTTAACCCGACGAGGTCAAATGCAAACCTAAATATCTAGGAAAAAAATAGGAATATCCATTTGATCCGACATGGTCAAACGCAAACCTAACATACCTTATCAAGGAAAAGAAACCAACATCTGACCAGACGGGGTCCATTGAACAACTCGACATATTCTAGAAAGAAAAAGATGCACGGCAGACCCATCATGGTCGAGCACCTACACTCAACCCCATGAGCAAAGTTAAGGGGACAATTGGTCGAACAACATAATGTGCAAACCTAACATATTATGGCTATAAAAGCCATACACACACTCGACCCTAATTAAAGGGAGTAAAACTTGGATGGCTGTCGCACTAGGGCATATGAATTAACTCACGCGATCTAAGGTGCTATATTCGATACTCTATACAAAAATAGATAATAAACAATGGTATACAATAAAAGCTCCCAATTTGCCTCTCGAGCGCGAACACTTAGCAGCACAAGAAGCATAAGGTTTAAGAAAGCATAACATAAGGAAATTAAAACATTCAAGTGTCCAAAACAACGCGACACAATGCCCAAATTCAAACCAAATTAAAAAAAATAAACATTGTTCAAACGGGCAAACAATTACATGCAGAATATTCATGCCTAGTGTCATCGTCCGCTTCATCATCCTCCTTTGCGGAGCTGAAAAAGCGAGGAGGCAGTGGAAGCGGCGGCGACATGCCAACGGTCACCAACTCCCCTTATCGATGAGGCTCGAGAACTCATCTAGCGCGAACGGACCACTATTAGCAACATCCGACATTTATTTAAAATCCGGACCTAGGCCTATGTTAAGCCATTTACAGTCAAATCCACCACGCAGATAACGCGGGTTGTGAATCTGATGCACTGTCAGCACTTGCGCCTTTCTCGAGTCCTTGATCCCTCGGCGAAGAATGATCTCCTAGAATTTATTGCTCCGCATGAGCTCCTAAGCGACTTCCAACCGTTGTTCCGCGGTAGAGAGCCATAATGGCCGACTCATAGTCAGCAATGCTAAGACATCAGTAAGCCGTAAAAGCATAAAAATGATCATTCACGTACCTCATTGAGACCACGAGAATAACCATGCCCTTCTGCATGTGCCGTTTTCTCTTTCTCCACTTATAACTGCTCTTCGAGATCTTTAACACATGTCTCATGTGCGATCTTCTCCTCCTTCAGCTTGACTACCTCATCCTGAAGCTTCTTGGCGTTGATCTCAGCAACCTGAGCGTCCTCACGATCAGTGGTAGCTTTGGTTGTGGCATCCATGGCACGGCCAAGATCTTTGTCCCTCTCGTCGTGCGCCGCCTTCAGCGCCTTAGGGTTATTATCCCGATACTCCGCCCGTAGTTGATCAATGACAACCTTCCTCTCTTATTGAGACACTCCAAGCCTTGGGCCATGACATTAACCACGCCGCCTTGCTGAAAAAAAGCAAACATATTGACATAATTGGCAAATCTCGAACCAATGATGTTATATGTAAATTTATGTTGTTGGTGCCATTACCGTGCTGACCAACAACAACAACACAAGCCGTGTAGCAGGACCGATGACAGAACGTGCAACGCGTCAATCGCTTCTTCTTCAGATTGGGAAACCCCACTGAGACGAACACGAGGGCCGTCCGCCTTAGCCGCTTCTGAGATTTCCCCTACGGGGGCGCCAAGAATATCACAGATAGTACGTTTCAAACTAGAGCCCTCGCTCTTAGAAAAGAACACCTTGAATTTTTTAGGGCTCATACCCGATGCACCACAAAGCTTCTCCAACACCCCATTTATAGCTCTAGTCGTTGGCCTTGGTGGCTTTCCCATCAACACCAAGTCATATGCAAAGAAAAATGTGACCCCTTCCTCCCTGACACGAAGAAAGTGGCTGCTATTTTTTAAGATCGACGACCTCTTTCATAAAGTAAGATAATCACTCAATACACAATATAAAAAGGTACGGTGAAAGAGGGTCACCTTGTCGCAATCCACATGTGTGTTGAAAGGGCAAGTGGGGTTCCATTCCATAGAATCCTCGTCGAGGCATAACGAGCACAAAACATAATAAGTTCAATAAGCTCCACTGGAAAGTTAAACGCGTGAAGCATTTCCTTCATGAAGTCACAATTAACTTTGTGGTAAGCCTTCTCCAAGTCAAGTTTCATCATCATGCAACCTACTTTATTTTTCTTTTTATTCCTTACAGAATGTAATATTTCTTGCAACAAGAAAATATTGAAGTTTTCCCCTTAATAAAGCTAGATTACATCGGCGCAATAATATCCGGCATCGTCGCGGCGCAGGTTCATGAAGATAAGATTAGTCACAGTAAATTAGAGTAAAAGCTCCAACATACATGTGATTTGAATAAAATGGGAGCGCGTTCAAGTTTTTCAACTAATAACAAGGTCGATCTCTGAAGGCAACTGTTTTGAGTTTGGACAAGACAATGATATAGTTTAGTTACGCTGGAATGCTTTTGTATATACACACCAACTAATTAATCGGGAACCAACACAAACAGTAACATATGTATAAAATTAATCTATTTATGAATCACCTTCCAACTTCGCAAAAAACTTACTTTAAAAAGGGATAAGCTACGGGCCGGAAACGTAACTAACATATTGTAGCTTATCAAATGCTATTATCATATAATGGTGAACTATATAGAAACACCAAAATTGCGTAATTTTTGTTTGGTCTACCTAATTACTACTGTACATATCGATCGGGAACTATTATCAGTTCCTTCTTCTTTTTGCTTTTCTTTCTTTCTTCCAATATGTGCCAACCCTTTTGGAGTAAATTTCAAAACAGTCCCTGTGTTATTTTTAATCGGCAGGCAAACCCCTATGTGTGTGTTTTTTAATTAGCAAAAAAAAAAAGTTGTGATGTTGAAGAAATAGCAAATAAAAAACCTTTACCACAGTACTACTCTTTGAACTGACAATAAGAATTGATTTTTATTATCTTTATTTTGTTCATGAAACATTTGTGTAGTTCAAATTGAATGATAAATGCCATTTTTATCAAAACTTTTGGAACAATGCATTGCTTTTCTAGCTAGATCGTAAGGCATGAGTAATTTTATTGTATTTTTAACAGATATATCTCCAACAGCATTAAAAAAAACAGATATAACTCCAACAGAAACTAAAAAGATTATAAGAAAGTTAAATTCGTAGTGTTTAATTGGCCGAATATATGAGGTTGATACATAAATTTTATGCATAAAAATATTAACTGATAACGGTATAGTCGTCAACTTAAAAGATTATGGCAAGAGTTACTAAT
Source organism: Linaria vulgaris (assembly GCA_948329865.1). Taxonomy (NCBI): domain Eukaryota; kingdom Viridiplantae; phylum Streptophyta; class Magnoliopsida; order Lamiales; family Plantaginaceae; genus Linaria; species Linaria vulgaris. The sequence continues at coordinate 77,384,896 of OX415249.1, read as the reverse complement.
TTTTTGACATCACAGAGGTTTTACTAATTAAAACAACATGCAAAATGGTTATTTTCCAATTAAGAATGATATAGGGGTAGAATTTTGCAATTAACTCAGACCTTTTATGTATAAAAGCCTCCGCTCTCCTCCAGAAAAGTGATCAAGCAAATTAAAATGGCTAGTACTAGTAGTTCTATAACATCAAAAGCCACCTTAGTTCTCTTGGTGTATTTTTTCTGTCTAATTATTTCCCCCACTTCATCAGCTGATGATCAGAATTGCAAGACAGATGCCCTAGAGCTAGGTGTATGCGCCGGTGTACTTGGAGCGGCGGGAGTGCCTCCGAGGGGCCCTTGCTGCGCCCTGCTGGCGCGGGTGTCGGATACTGAGGCGGCGGACTGCCTTTGCGCCGCCATCCGAGCTAGCGTTCTTGGGAATAACTTGGACGCGCCGCTTACTCTCAACCTGATTCTCAGTGTGTGTGGAAGACGTACTCCGCCTGGCTTCACCTGTTCTAATTAATTAATTAATTGAAAGGCATATATGTGCAAAATAATGAAGAGTCATTCATGATCTTTCTCAGTTTTATGATTTCCTTATGCGTGGTGGTTTGTTTTCTTTTTTACAGTTTTGTTTTTAAATAAGGTATATATATTGATATGAAAGCTCTCGACCGTTCAAAGGATTATCGTTTGCGCATGCGCGCGCACTATATTCTTTATTTATACTTGTACAATGAATGTGTTAGAGTTATCGTGTGATTGAAAAGGATTTGAATAATATGTAGCTATTGATATGAATTGTTGGAGATTATATATATAAATAAATAAGAAGGAATTATTATTTCTGCCCATTATCTTTTTTTCCAAACTTAAATGCATTTTTTTCAAAACATTCTAAAAATGCCTTGTATCTTTTAAAATTTTTACTAAAAATGCCCAAAGTAAAATTTTAGGACAAAAAAGCCTACGTGGCTGCCTAGTCAAAGAATCGCATTGCCTGATCAAAAAGTCGTGCCCGACACCTAGGATTTCACTTCGGGCATTTTTAGTAGAAATTTTAAAAGATATAGGGCATTTTTAGCTTGTTTTGAAAAAACGGGCATTTAAATTTTGGAAAAAAAAAAGATAATGGGCAGAAATAATAATTCGTCCTTTTCAAAACAAATAGTAGGTGTCGGGCGCGACTTTTTGATTAAGCAACGCGATTCTTTGACTAGGCAGCCACGTAGGCTTTTTTGTCCAAAAATTTCACTTCGGGCATTTTTAGTAGAAATTTTAAAATATACAGGGCATTTTTAGTATGTTTTGAAAAAACAGGCATTTAAGTTTTGGAAGAAAAAAAATAATGGGCAGAAATAATAATTCGTCCAATAAATAAATATTTATCCTCTCTAACAGCTTAGTTATAAGCTCTTAGATAGGGGTGTGCATAGAGCACCGGAACCGACTGCACCGGCGGTTCAGTAAAAAAACCGGACCATTTGGTCGCTCTGATTTTTGGTGCAAAACGTGAAATCGGCTTCTCGTATGGTGTGGTTATGGTGTTTATTGTCGGTTATCCGGACCGGAATCGAAACCGTTTCTTTCTCCCATAATATGTAATCTAAGAATTAATTAGGAGTTTATTAAGTATTAAGTAATAAGTAATAAGTAATAATTTATTTTAGGATAGATTATGTTTCTAAAAAAAAGATAGAATAAATTACTTACGAGTCAATTGTCTTCAAAGAATATAGGTCATTAGAAAATACCTTTAAGGAAACTCTTTGAAAAAATACTTTTGTATCTCTCACGTCTCACCACCGCCCACTCTTGTAGATTATGTATATACTTCTATTTTTCTGTTTGTTTTGAAGATTGAAGATGGAGAAGAGAGGTGCATTTATTTTGTGGATTTTCTCTTTTAATTGAATTTGGGAATATCATAGATATTTTATATTTTGATCTTGAGATTGTTTCATATTTGTTTTGTTTTTTGGGATTGTTGGTTTCATGTCTATTGGGACAACGATGTTTCTTATTTTTTTGGATGGTGATGGATATGTTTGCAAATTGTGTTATTTTTTTGGATGATGATGGATCTTTTTGGGAATTATGTTATATACTAAATTTCTTTGTGTTTTATCATTCATTGATGAATCGTGATTTTTATTATATTATTTTGGATTGTTGATGGTTAAACTTTTGTAAAGTATAAATTACTGAGTATTACATTGTTTTGGACTTTTGGGGTCTTTTATGTGTTCTTTAGTATAGTTTTTACAATTTAAATTTGTTTTTAGGTTAATACATAAGAGTTTTTTTATTTAAAAAAAATGATATCGGCTCGGATATAACCAAAACCGAACCTTTTAAATGATGCGGTTTTTGGTTTGTCATTGCGGGGGACCAAAACCGGACCTCCCTTTCAAAAATTGAACCGGTGGTTCGGTTTAACTGGACCGCACAATCCTACTCTTAGATGATATGACAAATTTAATATGGTATCCGAGCTTAGCTAAAGAGTCATAGGTTCAAATCACACCGTCACCCATTTAAAAAAAATATTATGTGACACCACGTGAGGGGGCGTGTTGGAGATTATATATATATATATATATATATATATATATATATATCTACTACCTTACATCTTAAGTTTTTAGATGAGATGACAAATTTAATAGGAATTGTTGATATCTTCTTTATTCTGAAAAAAAACAAAAAAAAAACAACTCTATAAATACAACTTTTACTTAAATAAAAATTTACGTTTGATTCATTATGAATAATATATTTAAATATGGTAATGGCACGGCAGGGTATGGTTAATTTATATTTTTATATTGAGTACTAAAAATAAGTACTAAAAAAAATCAGAATGCATCAAGATTCGGTTAAATTTACATTTGTACTTTTTGTAAGTTTCTTACACATAACCTAAAGGCCAAAATTTACATTTAATTAGCCACTAAAAAAGGTAATGGTTGTAGATAAATCTCCATTTCATTATGAACCAGTTGATTTACAGAAAATGTGGAAAAGAAGCTATTTACAGAGCTAATATCGAAGTCTAACTAATGGATGAGCTGTTAGTATTAACCGAATAATTAACAGACTATTAACAAACTAATTTTAGCTATTTCGCTAGTTGGCCCCTGAAGTGTTTGGATATTCTAATTTAACCCTAAAGATGGTGAAATATACTCTAATAGCCCCCATCAAGTTGGAGGCAGGTGAGAATCACCAAGACCCAACTTGGGAATCCAATGAGAGAAGGAAGCATGAGGGAGAGGCTTCGTGAAGAAGTTTGTGAGCTGCTTAGACGAGGGAAAATGTTGTGGAACCAGGAACCCTTTCTTGAAGCATTCACGAACGACATGGCAATCAATGTCGAGATGCTTCGTACGCTCGTGAAATATGGGATTCTTTGTGATATGCACTGCGGCTTTGTTGTCACAGTAAAGGGGAATGGGAAGCGTGAGAGGAATCTGCAAATCTTGGAGAAGATAAGAGATCCATTGAAGTTCACAAGTGGTCGTAGCCATGATGCGATACTCCGCTTCAGCTGAGGAGCGAGAGACGGTGACCTGCTTTTTTGTTTTCCAGCTGATTAAAGAATCACCAAGGAAGATGCAATATCCAGTGAGAGAACAACGGGTGTCAGGGCAAGAATCACAGTCAGCGTCGCTAAAAGCTCGAAGATTGAGAGAACTGTTACAAGGATAAACCAATCCTAGAGAAGGACAACCCTTCAAGTATAAAAGGACTGACACATCAGCATCCCAGTGAGCAAGGCGAGGTGTCAGCATAAACTGACTTGGTTGGTTAACAAAGTAGCAAATATACGACCGAGAGAGATTAAGGTACAAGAGGCGACCAATAAGGTGCCTAAACTTGTCAGGCTGTTCAAGGAGAGGGCCACTATCGCTGAATTTAAATCCCTTTTGGCAGGGGACAGGATGTGGCTTTGCATCAGTTAGCCTAGTGTCAGAAAGAATGTCCAGAATGTATTTGTGCTGATTGATAAACATGCCTTCAGGAGTGCGCGGAATTTCAAGGCCCAAGAAATACTTGGCTTCCCCCAAATCCTTGATTGTGAATTGTTGATGTAAGAAAGCCTTGACTGCTAAAATGGTAGTGAGATCAGGACCAGTAAGTAACACATCATCAACATTTACTAACAATGCCAAGAATGATTTTCCAGATCCTTTAGTGAACAAACAGTGATCAAAAGCAGATTGTTTGAAACCAAATTTTACGAGAGAATTCGTGAATTCAATGTTCCATTGGCGAGAAGCCTGTTTCAATCCATATAATGACATGTTGAGTTTGCAAACAAGTCCAAGAGCCGTCTTAGAGTAACTCTCAGGTGGGGTAAGATAGATGTCTTCATCTAAAAATCCATGCATAAATGCGTTATTTATATCCAACTGATGGAGATGCCAAGAAAATGCAGGTTATTTATATCCAACTGATGGGGATGCCAAGAAAATGCAGTAGCAATAGACAACAAAATCCTAACTGTGACAAGCTTAACCACAGGAGAAAAACTCTCTGTGTAGTCCAAACCAAATATCTTATTGTACCCTTTTGCCACCAAGCGAGCTTTATAACGCTCTACAGTACCATCACGGTTAAGTTTTAATTTGAAAACCCATTTAGACCCCACAGTGTGTTTGCCAGGAGGAAGTGGCACAATACTCCAAGTATTATTGGCTTCAAGAGCCTCAATTTCCTTCAACATAGCATTTTGCCAATTAACATCCTTAGATGCTTGTTTATATGTAGTAGGTTCAGTATGGAGGGTGGGGTTAGCTAAAAACTTGGTGTATGAAGGAGTGAAGTGAGCAGGTGATATGTAAGGGCATGTAGGGGTGTAAATGATGAGGAAGTGGTATAAGAATGGGAGGGAGTGCTGATAGGATTTGCAGCACAGTGTAGAAGATAATCATTCAAATGAGACGGAAGTTTGGATTGCCTGGAGCTTCTTCTAACCAATACAGAAGGAGGATTATTGAGATCAGGTAGGAAATTTGAGGTTTCATGAATTATGGTAGAGGTATCAGTAGCACTAGGAGGTGTGTTTTGCTCAAGAAGCACATGTGGTGGTGAATTATTTGGAGAGTTTATCACCTGGTCATAGTAAGAGACGGGAGTATCATAAGAGGACTCCGTTTCCTCTGATATGTGAGGTAAGGGAGTGTTGCTGGGTGAGTCAGACATATAGGAGGAGAAAGGGAATGAAGTCTCATGAAATGAGACATCCCTACTGACAATAACACGCTTGTGATGGAAGCTATATATCTTGGATGCCTTCTAACCAGGCATTAAACCAATGAAACAGCCTTGGAAAGCTCTAGGAGCCAATTATCTCTGTGTGGCGGAGTGTTGGCAAAGTAACAGAGGCGTCCAAACACCCTGATGTTCGAAATATCAGGCTTCTGAGAGTTAAGTACCTTATATGGGGTTCTCCATTGTAGCTATTGAGAGGGAGTTCTATTTATCAAGTGTGTAGCCATCAATAAGGCATGACACCAGAATGACAGAGGTAAATTGTCTTGAAAGAGTAAAGCCCTTGTTACATGGAGAAGATGTTTGTGCTTGCGCTCCACCACCCCCAATAAGGAGCTGACCTTTGATGGACAATACCATGTTGAGAGAATAGCGCTTGACAAGAGGCATTGGTGAATTCGGTGCCATTGTCACTTCTAATATGTAGCACTTTGCAACTAAAGTGTGTATGGATGAAAGATAGTAGGTGACTGAGGGTGTGAGTGACCTGAGTTTTGTTGTTGAGCAGTGTAGAAATTAAAGCTCCTTCATATTTCCCCCTAAAAGGCCTTATTAGAGGGAGAGGGGGAAATTATTAATAAACAGAAGCCCATGGTAGTCCCCAACCAATGTGGGATAAGTAATTCAACACGCCCCCCTCATGTGTAGGCCGGGACAATACCGAACGGAACTACACGTGAGAGAAATAAATGGGCAAGCCCAACATTGGCTGGGGTAGGCTCTGATACCATGTAGAAATTAAAGCCCCTTCATATTTCCCCCTAAAAGGCCTTATTAGAGGGAGGGGGGAAATTATTAATAAACAGAAACTCATGGTAGTCCCTAACCAGTGTGGGATAAGTAATTCAACAAGCAGAAATGTCCAAGTGGTTTTATTGTAATCGTCAACTATGGTCAATACATAGTGAGCATTAGCAACAGTAGATAACTTGTAAGGACCCCAAAGATCCACATGAAGTAATTCAAAAACAACAAGGGTTTTAGAAGTGTTCAATGGTAAAGGAGATCTGTGGTATTTATCTTTATAACAAGTACACAGTGCGAGATGTCACTCTTGCACCTGGCACATGGGACCTTTCAAGAGTAGGCCATCTATTTTCAACCAACATTGTGGCCCGCATTAGGAGAATTCCCCTACCAATTGACGATGTACCTGACTCACCTTGTTGGGTATGGAACCCTAGAGGAAAATTCACAATCATATCGGCTTACGAATGGTTGGCCCAGAAAGCTTACAGGACACCAATGCTCAGTCTACCTTGGTCGGCTCTCTGGCATGCACGTGTTCTACCCCGTATTAAATACTTTGGCTAGCTAGGGGATATCACGGCCTTTCCACTCGCGAATGCCTCTCGCGCTGACATGTCCCCGTCTCTCCCTCCAGCCCTCTTTGTCACTCAGCCACAGAAATGGCAGAACACATGTTTGTCGTCTGCCCGCTCTTTGAGGGCGTGAGCCGCGAGTTTCCCCTCTTTAACCCCCCACGGAATGGAAACCACATAATTTCTCACCTTCTCCGCCTTCCAAACCCAACCACCACCCTTGTAGGGTTCTAGGCTATGTGGAGGGCTCAAAATGAATACCTCTTTAAAGGACATTCCATCTCTAGGGTGCTCATCTCACAACGAATCGCAAGAACCTTTATGGCACCAAGGTTCTTGCAATTCGTGATGGCACCAAGGTTCTTGCGGTTCTTCCATCTCTAGGGTGGCACCAAGGTTCTTGTTGAAAGTTCGTCGGGCCACCCTACTCGACCCCCCAAATCTTACAGGCTATCACTCTGGTGGATCCCACCCCCAAGAGGAGTCTTCAAACTCAACACAGATGGTTTAACACTTGCCAACCCAGGTATTGGTGGCGTGATACGCGATTTTGCAGGTACTATAGTTGGTGCTTTTTTCAAAGCGACGAGATGTAGCATCAACAACATACAAGAACTTTGGGCTATTTTCCATGGAATTATGTTCTCATTACGTCTTTCTATTCCTGTATTAATAATTGAAATCGACTCGGAGGTCACGTTTAACTCTCTCACCAGGATGTGGCGTCATATGGCCTCGGTCAAAATGAAAGCCCTCCTACGTGACATACGAAGTTAGGAGGAAGATATCCTACCCTGTTCATGTCCTATATATATCATGAAACAAACAGGTTAGTGAATGTGCTGGCGAAACAGGGATACAACCGTGCTTGTATAAACTGCCCCCTGCAGCCGCCTTTTTGTACAACATGGCAAGGTTGTCGGCCCGAATTGAAAGAGATTGCTTTATGTGATATTAATTGTACATATACGAGACTCTCTCGTTAGCCCCGACCCCCCATTCCCTTTGTACCTTTTTTTGGCTTTGGCCAAGTTTATAAATAAATTAGATGTTGTTCAAAAAAAAAGCATAGAAAGAAAAATTGTAGTACTTATAAACATTTAAAAATTATATTTTCCATTATTTTACTTATTTCACAAAATCTATTATTCTTAAGTTATCTTCAGAAAAATAAAATCTTAACAAACCCTTGCTTAAAATCTAAGAATATACATTTTAATTTAAGAATAAAAAAATAAAAATAAAAATAAAAAATAAATAAGAACGGCCCCGCCACAACTCTAACCACTTCGATTACTAATCACCGTGATTCGCATATTCCGTTCGTCGGAGCCCAAAATTTCCATCATTATCTCTTGTTTTTTTGCCCTACAACAATCTTTAAAGAGATTAAATTCATTCTCTATATTATCCTTGGCATTTGCACCCAAAGAAAAATCAGAAAACTCTAGAATAGGTGGTTGAGATAATTTCCAACAAACACCCACTCCAAGATAAATATCAAAAATATTTTAAACAATTAATTCTTTAGCCTCGGTGGTTATGATTTTGGGGAGACATCATTATTACAGATTAATTAGACACCAAAAAACAGAGCAATTTAAAAATTATAGATATCTAAGATTCTTATAGGTTAAGGCGGCTATGATCCCTACCTTATGGTTGTGATTAGAATTAAACCAAAACAGAGCTCCAATTGTGCCTCCTTTGTAAACAAATTTGTACAGAAGTCTTAGGTGGTGTTTGAAAATTCTTGAAAAAAGTTGCAATTAATTTTTTATTCAATTTAAGTATTTTTTGAGTGTTTGATTGACAAGTCAATGCCATAAAAGTACTTATTTTAAGCTCATATCCACCACGATTTGAAAGTTGATAGTCCATTGCTTTTAGCTTGTGGTGGTTTTTTCCAGTATTAATTTTTGTATTTTTTTTTACTTTTAGATATTTTTTTAAAACACCATCAACTAATGACTTACGTAAATTGTTACAACTTAAACTTAAATTATGAGATAACGCATATAGAAAAGAGTTTGCAGACACCTCATTTGCATTTGATATTGCAGAAGTCTTACTCCTAAAAGTTCTCTTAGTCCTTAACATTTCAATATAGCCCAGAATATTTTTATCTTTTCCATATTTATCCCTAAGCACCCGACATATTGTGGTATCAAAGCCCCACAAGACTCGATATATTTTTCAGAAATAAAAATATGACTCAATCCCCTTCTAACAAGCTCGCCTTCGCCTATCCCCAATTCCCAACTAGGAGTATCAATCTTTGCTAGACAAATTGCGAATGATGGAGCTTCTTAATGCAGGCGTTATTTCAATAAACTCTTGGTATTATTGAGAAAGGTACAAAAATATTACACATCAAAGGAACAAGCATCTTTGACGGCAACAAAAAGTAGGAGCATGAGAAGAACAAGACCAGAGATGCAAGAGCCTTGTCTTCTATGCACCAATAGGTAAGTCGATCTATGCTCCCGCACATTATGGGTGTGAAAAACATCAAAAGATGTATGAATGTTCTGGAAAAAAAATCGTGGCTACTATAAAGTTATCTCCATACAATTACAAATCTTATCCTGTGAATTTAATAATATTTCATGAAAGATATTGAATTATTCAAGAATTATTTTCACGAATCACGATAATTGTGAATCAAATTTCAGCATATGGAGATAACGTAGAGGACAAGAAAATTGTCAAAACAGTATTACGGTGTTTGGCACCAAAATTTGAACACGTAGTTGCAGCCATCGAGGAATATATTTATCGAAATTATCTTTTGATGAACTCATGAAATCATTTGAGGCACATGAAAAAAGAATGAGTCGATTTACAAACCCAAACTTGAAATAGGCTTTTAAAGGAAAGCCATTGCATGTGATAGAAAGAATGAAAGCCACCAAGGTAACAGAAATACCTCGAATCAAGATAGGACATAGGCAAAAGACGTGGTTGTGGAAGAAATTAATTTTTTCAAAGATGTGATCCAAATAAAGATAGTAACTATCAAAAGTTAAATATAAATTCGTGTTGCAGAATATGCAGAAAAAATATCATGCGATGAACAACTGTCGATTCAAGGGTAAAAGGTGCAAAAACCTGAATCACTCAGACATAGATTGTTGGTATGAAGTTAATGACGGCACAAAAGAAAACAATTTTACAAAAGAAGTCAATAACAACAAGGTATTCAATTCATGTTTAAATTCACAACAAAAAAAATATAAGGTACTTGGTATGTTGATAACTGCAACAATCACATGTTCGAAAATAAAAATATATTTGTGAAACTGGATACCTCATATTCATCATAAGTAAGACACGGAGATGGTAAAGAGCACAAAATCATCGAGAAATGCACGGTTGCAATAAAGACAAAAAAGGGTGAGATAAATCTCATCAAAGACGTATTATGTGTCCTATGTTTGACCAAAATTTCACTCAGTGTCAATCAATCTGCATAAAAATTACAAGGTGGAGTTCCATAATGATCATTGTTATCATTAATAAAAAAAAGAGCTTGTTATGGCAAAAGTAAAAATGAGTACAAACAAAGTTCTTCCACTTACTTTGTTGTTGACGAAAAAGATAGTATTGCAAAGTGGTTGCACCACTGGTGATGATCGCACGATCTGGAACTTGAGGTACGAACATCTAAGCTATAAAGGCTTAAATATGTTGAAAAGGGAAAACGTGGTTCTTGGTCTTTCAGATATTTCTGACACTAAAATTAGTCCATGCAAATATTTTTGGACTAACTCAGATGTCGTCGTTGAACGACAACAAGTATTTCCTTTTGTTTGTCGATGATTGTACAAGAATGATGTGGATCTATATTCTAAAGCAAAAATCAAAAGCATTTTGACGTGTGTTTACTATGTATTACAAAACAATAGTAGCATTGTCACATTCACAAGTGCATATTCAAGTAATTATAAAATGGTAAGTAAAGTTGCAAACCAAGTATTGTACCCACGAGACTAGTTATCTGTATTAGCAATGCCATGTTGAAATTTAGTGAAACTATTACTTTGAGCAATGAAATCGAAAAAACAATGTAAATTAACTCTAAGAATTAAAATAACAAAAAGTAAAGACATCAACAAAATTGAATTGATTAATTGGGTTGTTATACATATTAAGGAAAATGTATCCAAAAATCATAATTCATTAATCTCGAATAAGGGTATTTCATAGACAAAATATCAATGCCTCTATGTAATGATTCTTCCTATTGCATATTGTTTTGTTCTCAAGTTGACGTGATGAAGTTCAGCTCACTTTCGTATTACCTAAAGAACCCTCTTACTCCTTAATGATGTCAGACCTTTGGGTACTCTTCCTTCTCTTTAGAAATGCACCTTGTCAAGGATCCAACAGAGTTTTAGAAAAAGAATTAGAGTTGACAACTTAACCTAGATTCCTCGTGAGGAATGTCTAGAGATTTGTTTGCACAATCTACTATGCAAGTGTTGCATTAACAATCTCCTACGCATAATTCAATATAATACAAGGTATTTCAACATCTACACTATGCTTACTAGAAACGTATACGTGCTAAACATACCAAGTAGCATAAGCAACAAATCAAATCCAACAAAATAAAGTTTTCAATAGAAATAATCAAAACATAGGTTCAAGGTGAATTCATTGCGATAACTACATCTACATCATATCCCAAACACTAGAGAATTTAGCTACTCATGATCGATGTTTCACAAAAATACTTCTTCATTAAAATATCACAAGAAAGAAAAAGAAAAGATTAAACTCATGATCTCGGTGAGATCTCGGAATATCTTGCTCTACTCTAATAATTGTGTGATATAAATTTTCACCTTCCTCCTCAAACTTTGATAGCAATACTCAAACGGTGGATTATGATGTGGAATAGTGAAGGGAAATTGGTGTAACGTGTTTGTGATTTGTTATTCGCGATAGTGAGCAATTGGATGTGATGCCCTAGTTGTTGAAAGTCTCATACATCTTCTAGTTTTTAGGCCCAACATGTGTTGCCCTAGGGTTTCATGCCAACCATCACATGTCTCTAGGTTGTGCACGTGTCGTGTGGTAGTTGCACCTCAAGTCACGTGTCTTTCCACTTGCGTCGCCACATGTCCATCAAGCGCGTGTCACGCCACTTTCTGGTCGTACCGCGCGGGTTGTGCCGCCTTCTACCTCAGTCATGCAAGTCATGTGGTCATCCTTGTTGCTGCACCACCTTCTAATGTTTGTTCCATAGCCTGAGTTGTGGTGCCGGTTCCAGTACTAACCTCGCCAAATTGCTCATTTTTTCTATTGTGTTATTCCATGCTCATTTTTCTTCAATTATGCATTGTTTTGCTCCGACTCGAGTCAAAACTATATAATGACAAAACAAGACCAAAACAATAAAAATGCTACAAGGGGTTATCAAAAGTATAAGAAAACAAATACTCATTTGCACAAGTTCAACATCCCCCCCCCCACCCACCCATACTTCATTGATTTTTGAGAGCCGCCCCCAAACTTATAGTTTTGCATGGGGTTATTTGGTGCTATCTATTATGCTCATCCTCCTTTTGTTTTTTAATCTTTTTAATTTTTCTTTTTAGACTCATGTTTTTGTTTTCAACATCACATCCTTATTCCTCCTTTATTTTCTTTAGATTCAATCAACATCTCTAGAAAAATGATAACATAATGTATTCATCGACTTAAGGATGAGTTAATGTGGCTAGTAACAAAAGCTTCAACGGGATATTAAGAATATACTTTATTTGTAAAGGATTTGGGCTTGTAAAGACTCAAATGCATATAGAAAAGATGGCCTAATTCATTTCCTTAACCCGCCAAATTCACAATTCTTTCAAATAACAATAGACTAAATCACTTAAGATTCATAATTTATATGCAATTCTCTACTTTCTCACAAACTTAGTAAAACCATCTCAATATTTACTACTCGTGCAACATCTTGAATAGTCTATGAAATAAACGTGCTTCTAACAAGATTAAACAAGGCATGCTCTAATCTCACAAGTATAATCGCATTATCCCAATTTTCTCCTATATTTTGCATATATCATCATTGATCCTAACTCATGCATGGTTTTAATACTAAATCTTGACTCTCAACTAACTCTAAAAACGAAAAACTAAATATTTGGAGTAAAACCTAACATAATACTGAAGTTATTACCCCCCCCCCCCCCCCCCTCTCATGCTCAAACTTATCAATGTTCTCATGGACTCCAATAAACATAAAAAGAAAGAATTAAAACAAAGGACTCCCCTGGTGTCAATTTATGTCTTTGGTGTGCTTGAGGGTGTAGTGTTGAATGCTTCCATGTTCTTCTCTTCAGACTTGGCCACGACGTCATTCCATAGTGCTTGAATATCTTTTCAAACCTCAACAACTTTTGCTATAATAAATACTTTGATTTGCTTCATGTGCTCCGCTAAAGCATCTTGCACTAATGCTTCAATTGCCCTCAGCTTCTTCGGCTCATCCTCTCCACGATCCTTTCCCGCACAGCCATCAAGTTGTTTCTGTGAAATCATATCTTTTACTTCTTATCAGGCGGTCGTGAGGGAACTCGTTCTTTCTTACATAGTTTTGTACTAGGTCCTCCATGTGGAATCCCTCCAATTGTCTTAGCGCCTACAAAGTGGTTAATGGATGATATAATCTCCTCTCCCACATTCATATAGTACCCCTCGTGAATCCATATGAGTAATTTGGCTTCACTCAATGGCAAAGATGTCAAATGATTTGTCAGGGCGCGTAGGACTAAAAAATTGTACCAAGCTCTATATTCTAGTAGCAATCTCGAATACCGAATGTATAGTTCTCTACTTGACTTTGTGTGGAAACATGTCAACGCATATAAAACGTTATGCACGGTCTCAGATTTGGGAACTCCGCCTTGTACTTGGTACTCGCCTTCTTGCATCTTGTTCTTGTATAAACGGTATAGATCGTTGATTCTATTTATTGTAATCATCACCTTCTTCCCTATCAACATCATGTGATCCTTCAATGAAAAAATCATTGGTAAAGAACTCGAGCATTATTGTCTAGTTTGCCAAGCTCTCTAACTTTGTTCGGAAAAAGATCAAAATTCTTCTCTATGATAAAGGGTTTCATCATCAACTCCTCTTCTCTAGATGGTGAATTGGATTTCTTCTTCTTTTTGCTTGATCTGGTGTGGCTTCATGTCAGAATATTGGACATCTCTAGGACTCTTCTTACTTGCACTTTTCTGCAAAGTCCTGGGAAACTTGAACAAGTAAAAAGAAATTGTGGAAGAAAATTAACTAGCACCAATATTATATTGAGAAACCTAGGGATTTCTAACTCTTGTGTTGTTGGATAATGGCACACAACCTGCTAATTACCCATATTTATAGTATAGTAATACATATAGGATTAAAAGAACTAGGAATCCATGATATAGATCAATTAGTAGTTATGAAAACATTCAACTACATATTCATCATGATTAGGTAACTTATAATATATCAAATCCCATACTTTTAAAGAAAAATGAAAGAAATAATTTAAGAAAGCTTATTCACGAATCGTCTAGTAGCATTACACGTTTTCTCGAAATGCAAACCTAATATCTCGGCACAGTCAAATGCAAACCTAATATCTCGAAAAAAGAGCAAAGATGGACATGCGACTTGACGAGGTCAAATGCAAACCTAATATCTCGATGGATGACAAAGTTGGACATTTGACCCGACGAGGTCAAATGCAAACCTAATATCTCGGAAAAGAGCAGAGATGGACATTTGACCTAACGTGATCAAATGTAAACCGAATATCTCGATGGACGACAAAGATGGATATTTGACCCGACGAGGTCAAATGTAAACATAAAATCTCGATAGACGACATAGATGGACATTTGACTCGACGATGTCAAATGCAAACCTAATATCTTGATAGACGGCAACAATGGACATTTAACCCGACGAGGTCAAATGCAAACCTAAATATCTAGGGAAAAAAAGCAGGAATATCCATTTGATCCGACAAGGTCAAACGCAAACCTAACATACCTTATCAAGGAAAACAAACCAATATCTGACCCGACGGGGTCCATTGAATAGCTCGACATATTCTAGAAAGAAAAAGATGCACGGCAGACCCAGCCTGGTCGAGCACCTATACTCAACCCCATGAGCAAAGTTAGGGGGACAATTGGTCGAACAACATAATGTGCAAACCTAACATATTAGGGCTATAAAAGCCATACACACACTAGACCATAATTAAAGGGAGTAAAACTTGGATGGCCGTCGCACTAGGGCATATAAATTAACTCACGCGATCTAAGGCGTTATAATCGATGCGCTCTTCAAAAATAGATAATAAACAATGGTATATAATAAAATCTCCCAATTTGCCTCTCGAGCATGAACACTTAGCAGCACAAGAAGCATAAGGTTCAAGAAAGCATAACATAAGGAAATTAAAACATTCAAGTGTCCAAAATAACGCGACACAATGCCCAAATTCAAACCAAATTAAGAAAAATAAACATTGTTCAAACGGGCAAACAATTACATGTAGAATATTCATGCCTAGTGTCATCGTCTGCTTCATCATCCTCCTTTGCAGAGCTGAAAAAGCGAGGAGGCAGTGGAGGTGGCGGCGACATGCCAACGGTCACCAACTCCCCTTATCGAGGAGGCTCGAGAATTCATCTAGCGCGAACGGACCACTATTAGCAACATCCGACATTGATTTCAAATCCGAACCTAGGCCCATGTTAAGCCACTTACAGTCAAATCCACCACGCAGATAACGTGTGTTGTGAATATGATGCACTGTCAGCACTTGCGCCGTTCTTGAGTCCTTGATCCCTCGGCGAAGAATGATCTCCTAGAATGTATTGCTCCGCATGAGCTCCTAAGAGACTTCCAGCCGTTGTTCTGCGGTAGAGGGCCATAATGGCCGATTCATAGTCAGCAATGCGAAGAAATCAGTAAGCCGTAAAAGCATAAAAATGATCATTCACGTACCTCATTGAGACCACGAGAATAACCATGCCCTTCTGCATGTGTCGTTTTCTCTTTCTCCACTTATAACTGCTCTTCGAGATCTTTAACACGTGTCTCATGCGCGATCTTCTCCTCCTTCAGCTTGACTACCTCATCCTGAAGCTTCTTGGACTTGATCTCAGCAACCTGAACGTCCTCACGATCAGTGGCAGCTTTGGTTGTCGCATCCCTGGCACGGCCAAGATCTTTGTCCCTCTCGTCGTGCGCCTCCTTCAGCGCCTTGGGGTTATTATCCTGATACTCCGCCCGTAGTTGATCAATGACAACCTTCCTCTCTTATTGAGACACTCCAAGCCTTGGGCCATGACATTAACCACGCCGCCTTGCTGAAAAAAAGCTAACATATTGACATAATTCGCAAATCTCGAACCAATGATGTTATATGTAAATTTATGTTAATGGTGCCATTACCGAGCTGACCAACAACAACAACACGGGCCTCTCAAACATTGCTCACTTTTTCGTAGATATGAGGAACTGTGTAGCAGGACCGACGACAGAACGTGCAACGCGTCAATCGCCTCTTCTTCAGATTGGGAAACCCGAACACAAGGGCCGCCCGTCGTAGCCGCTTCTGAGATTTCCCCCACAGGAGGCGCCGTATCTTGACTTGGAACATTGCTGGTCCAAACCCCAACAGGAGCCTGCACCCCTGGTTGTCCAACTCCACTAGTCTGCGACCTGGTCTGGTGACCCCGTTACCTCTTCGCTCCAACGGCAACCTCAACATCAGCATCAGCATCCCCTCTGACGCTCTCACCATGGGGTACATCAAAACCCCCAAAAGTATCATTGTCCACGGGGATACAAGAATGATCTCGTCAACGCAGGTTGACTAGCTTCCCCGCCTTGTGACCAGTGTTTTGAAAATAGAACAGGACCGGCCAGTCTGCCCGGTTCAGCTGGCAATAAGTGTCGTGCCCGGTCCAGAGCATCACAGAAACCCGCGGTCTGAAAAAAATGGTGTATACCATTAAAACCCAAAAAACAATCGATCAAACCGCTGAGCCTGGCCACCCTAAAAACCATAAAAACCAGCTCTTCACCAAAATTTTAATTTTAATTTTTTTTCTTGGTAAGAAACTAAAAGATGAAGCCATTAATTACGTTGTTAATTTTTGGCACACCAAAAGCTGCGTTTTGAAGTATCCAAGATAGTGAATAAAGCTTAATGATTGAACAGATAAATTAAAAAAAATGAAGAAGGTAGAGAGAAACATCTTTTTTTTATGAGTAAAGAGAGAAAGAGAGAAACTTGAGCAAAGATGCGTATTGAAAAGTAAGAAACCTTGGCTAATGTGTTTTACTTTAGTGTTAGGGTTTTTGTTCTCGACTTATTTCATAAGAGTTAATGGGCTTTGTGAGATGAAATACATATAGTTAGTTTTTTTTATGAATCTTATAATTAGTTTTGTTTGAATGAATTAATTTAGCAATACCTCTTTTATATGTTTTCTTTATTATGAATAATCATTATATAAATATATACTAATATTTGACTTTTAGATATTATCTTATATATCATGAATTTGTTTGTATGCACATGTAATGATATTTTCATTCTTAGATTTCGATTAATATACTATTTACGCTTTGATATGTTAAATTAGTTCGGAGTTCTACGACATGATTGACTCAAAGTAAGCATATTACATATTTAAATATACATATATATATATATATATATCCATGTATGTATGAACAATTAAATGTAAAATATACATGAATATATAACTAATTTAAGTAATATAGCATTCTAATATCGTTGACCGGTCCAATGAGTGGTTTAACCGATTCAACCGATCAAACCTGTAACTAGTAAGTTTATCGGTTTTGTGTCCGGTCCGGTTCTCAAAACACTGCTTGTGACTGGGTCTGCAAGATTTTTGCGCCAGCTTTCCCCTTAGATTTCTTATTCCGAAGTGGTGAAGTGGGATCGACGCCTCTAACCGGCTCTCCCGGCTTCGGCAGCCAACACTTGATTCATACGGGCGTGTCGACTCATGTTGAAAGCCTCTGCAAACACCACAAATATCATATTAATAACCAGACTATAAAAAACACGCGATTATATATCTAGCTTGATTAAAGTACTATCGTTAGATCTCCAGTATATTGAACCGGAGACAATCCCCCTATGTTTAACGTTTCATCAGTTACCAACTTGGTTACACTAAATTTATGATCAGTAACCAGTTTGGCTCTGAAGGTGTTACCCTAGCTCGGAGCCCCCATACCACGAGGGATTGTGATCCTCGGCTCCTCCACACCACTATCTTCAGACATATTGCCCTCGCCCCCTCCCACGCCGGACGACGAGGCCTCGTCGGCCTGATTCGACCGCGAATCTTCAAGGCTTTGTTCTCTCACCGAACCACTCGACCCGGCCCCCGAGTCATCACTCCAACCACTTCCAATGTCAAGACAGACTCACATTCTAGTTCGACATTTTGCTTAAAAACTAAAAATAAAATCAAAAAAACAATTGATTATTCTAGTTCGACTTTACAACACGAGCAACAACGAATAATTACGATTTAAAGAGGCCTTCAAAACATAGATATACTAACTTTGTTGACGAGATCAAGTGTACGCACATCGAAGACAAGAAACAGATATGCAAGGAATAGACATACAGGTTGGAGGAAAATCACCAAAAAAAATGCTAAGTTAATCGGTCAAACAGAATAACTA
Organism: Linaria vulgaris; assembly: GCA_948329865.1. Taxonomy (NCBI): domain Eukaryota; kingdom Viridiplantae; phylum Streptophyta; class Magnoliopsida; order Lamiales; family Plantaginaceae; genus Linaria; species Linaria vulgaris. The sequence goes on along the minus strand of OX415249.1, from coordinate 77,366,556 downwards.
TAGAACCAGAATATCGATACTAAGGGAATTGTCGAATGCATGCAAGTTTGACACTTATCAAGCTAGCTCATGGTTTAAATGCGGGATTGAAAATGAGCTTTTCACTCATCGTACACCTATATATAGAGGGGAATCTCCCCATAACACAAGGCCCCAAGTGCAAGGCCAACGTATGGAATAAACCGCTCACGATTCGATGCTTTCCATAACAATAAAATCTAACAAGATTCGACACTTCCCATAACAATCAAATTGCCCAAGTTTAGACACTCCCCATAACAATCGAGTCACCTAAGATTCGATACTCTCCAAAATAATTGAATCCATGTTGATTCGATTCTCTTAAAAGTTTTCGATTTGAATACGATACACATCAGAGTGATCGAAATGATTGCCAAACAACAGATCAAACACCATATGAGACGGGTTATTTGACACCTGATTCTTCGAATTATGGCTCCCAAATGGGGGGCATATTTTGAAGCCAGATATTTCCTTCAAATTTCCGTCTCCCAAATGGAGGACATATTTTGAAGCCATGATATTATTGTTTGGCACCTGATCCTTAGGATTACGGCTCCCAAATGAGGGGGCATATTTTGAAGCCAGATATTATTATTTGGTACCCGATCCTTCGAATTACGTCTCCCAAATGGGGGGCATATTTTGAAGTAGAGCGTTTTCCTATCACAAGGTAAGCAATAAGCATTCTTCAATTTGGCATGCACCCTTAAATCAAGACCGGCTCCCAAATTGAGGAGGCTATATGGTGCGGGTTTTTTAGGTGGCCCATAAATGAACCGGGCCAGCATGGGCCATCAACGGCCCAAACGTAAAAGATTAAAACCATTGTGGTTGACCATTCTTGGACGATCGAACGGAGGTGTTCGATTGTTATTACCTTTTCGCGGAGCGGATCTCGCATCCCGAAGTCAATAAATACCCCGGATCTCGAGATTTCATCCAGATCATTAATTATTGTTCACCAACCTACAGCAATCGAACCAGACTGTTCGACTGTTATTCAAGTTTGATAGTTCTTCGGTTCGATCGTTCAGCTCACATGTTCGATCGTGATCAATCATCATTCTCAGTTCGAGGGTTTTCAAGGTTGAACTCGTCTCCATTCAATTGTCTTCTAGCATCGAACCCGTGCTCGTTCGATCATCCCGGTTCGACTCTCCAGGGTTACATTCTAAACTTCGTAAGCAGTGTAATAGGTGTTCCAGACAAAGCTAGTCAATTCCTTGTAATAGATTAGCATAATTTGGAATGTTTCAAGCCCGTTTGTATTGCATTTTTATTGTATTGTAACACATACAAAATTACACCAAATTAACAACATTAAGGGTTTTTAGCTCAATTGCATCTGCTATTAAATAAACATATTACCTTTGTAAATATAAAAAGAAATTACTTTTGTTATATTAAATAGAACAATTTTTTTCCTATTGAATAAATAAACACAATACTCAATGTATTGATAACTCCAAATTAGCACGAGACACTATTAATGAAATTATTGTAAATAAGATGTGGGGTCGTAACACTCTCCTTGTAGTGAAGAGAAAAGTCCATGTGGATTAAAGTAATAATATAAAGAAAAAAAAGCAGACCACCCCCTTATCTTTTGGTCGTTTTGCACTTTGCTCCCAGCTTTGTTTTTTAGCACCTTGCCCCCCCAAGCTTTGTATTTCGTCCAACGTTACCCCCCAAAACGAATATTTCGTTAAATTTTGACACGCACGCCTCACGTGGAGGGGCATTTTTAACGAAATGTTCGTTTTTTTTTACGGAATATTCGTTTCTTTTACGGTTATGCTACGTCAGGGGGTAACGTTGGACGGAAAACAAAGCTGGGGGGCAAAGTGCTAAAAACCAAAGTTGGGGGGACAAAGTGCAAAACGGCCAAAAGCTAATGGGGTGGTCTACTTTTTTCCCTAATAAAAATAAAAAGAGAAAAGTATAAAAAATTTGAATAACGTTATATGAATAATTTAATGTTTAATGTTGTTGTGAAGAAGAGCATATATATGTACCAAACTTCTCAAGATGATTTGGGAGTATATATAGGTCGAAAAGAAATCTTGTTATTTATGGCATACCACTTGATTTTCATTAATGAATTGCGTACTTTGTACTTAATCCATACCTAAAGTTTGTGGATCTTCTGATATCCTTATAGTTGGGTCGTCTCAGATACAAATGCACCCTCACAAATAATTGTCTAGTAGGTCTATAACTTGTACTTAAAATAGACATTTCTTGCGCCGAATTTTGTCAAGTTCGAGAATATAATAAATGTGCCTCTTATGGGGCTGCTATGTAATGGTCTTCCTACGAGGCAATATGTTTCTATCTGCTTACGATCAAGATTAACGTGGTTTTACGTGGATCAGCATTGTCTCTGCGAAGTGTTTGTCGCTTAGAAGGGACTCCATCCTTTAAGGCATTATAAGCCTCGTAAGCTTCTTGTTCTCTAGATTGGCCCCTACCTTATGGAGGAGAGTCTTCATTCTTAAGGGGCAGGGGTCTTTGCTTTTCCTCTCTTCTTAACGTTTTATATGTTATATTTGTGTGCGTTTCACGTCCTTCATATATGAACAATGTAGTTTGCCTTTTAATCATATGATGTAACGTGCCTATTTTTTTTTTTTTTTGATAAAAAGAGATAAAACATAAAATTACATCAAGTCCCTAGTAACTAAACTGGAAATGTACGGGGTAGGAGCTTTGTCCCAAAGGACATTAGTCTCCCCGAAATAACTAACACTACGAGCTAATGCATCGGCTACTTTATTCGTCGTTCTTGGTATCCAATTAAAGGAAACATCTCATGGCATCCGTAAAAGTCTTCGGCATTCCTCCACCATCGAAACATTATCAGGTGTGGGAGGTAGTTGGCCTATTACCAGCTTGAATACCGTTTGCGAATCAACTTCAATAGCAATACGTTGCATGCGCCTATTCCATGCAATGTCAAGTCCCTTTTGTAATGCCACCAACTCGGCTTCCTCCACTGTTGGGGATTGCATAGGCTGCATGAAACCCCAAATCCAAGTACCGCCTTCATCTCGAAGAACTCCAGCAGCAACACTAGTATTGTGCGCAAGAAGAACACAACTATCAGTGTTCAGCTTCAGCCAGCCAGGTGCAGGTTTTGTCCAGCCAATGGTGTGTCGGTTCTTTTTGCAAGTATTGCCGCCTTCATATAGTTCATAGCTTAACTGTTTAATCTGGCAAAGGTATCCTATCACAGTGGCTTCCTGTCTATGGAAGACTCTGGAGTTCCTATGTCTCCAACAAATCCATAAAGTGGACATTAACATCCACTGTCAGCCAATGCCAGGTCAGATGGTGTTCCTTAGTTGTAACCTTTCCAAGTTATCTCTGAGCCATGTATCATCACTGCTGGAATCAAACAAATAAAGGTCCTCCTGGACAATAATTTTCACCAATAACTTCCTTGCAACCGAGCAGTGCCTGAAGAGGTGCATGCCTGATTCCTCATGAGCATCACAGAATGTGCACATGGCAGTGAAGGAGAGTTGTCTCCTGAATCTTAACAAATTGGTTGCTAGCCTTTCTTGTGAGAGCAACCAAAGAAAATGCAAGAATTTGTTGCTGAAATCAAGCTTCCAACCTCAAGCATACTTGATGAAATCTCTATTAGTAAGTTTCATTCCCATATTGAATAACTTGTAACTGATTGACAGGTGAACTGGCCATTGGAGGTGCCATTCCAAATCACATGATCCCCCTGATCAGACAACAATATATTGTTGTTGAGTATGTCACATCTGATATCTGGAGGAAGGATGGACTCAATTATATCAAGGCTCCATTCACCAGTAGGCCTTAGTACATCTTTGAGTGTTAATTGTAGATCAGCAGGGGCAATGGTAATATTTTCTTCAGACAGGCTCCCTGGTCCTCTCCAGTTGTCAAACTAGAAAGAGATTTGATCCCCTTTCCCTACTTTCCACCTCAAATAAGGTTTCATCAGTTCATGGCAGTGTAGGATACCTTCCAAACTGGGCTATCAGTAACTCTACTGCTGCATTTAGATAGTCTGTTGCCCTTCAAATACTTAGCCTGAATAGCAGAACACCAGAGAGACTGTTCTTTGTTTAAGATCTTCCAAACAAGTTTTGATAATAGGGATGCATTACTTGTTCTGGATGATCTGATGCCAAGACCCCCTTCTTTTTTTGGTAACATGACTTGATTCCAATTGACCAGATGCAGCTTCTTCTTGGAAATATCATAAGACCATAAGAAATTTCAATTCAGGCTGTCTAACTTATCACAGACATGTTGAGGGAGCCAGGAATTCTGCATTGAGTACACTGGCATTGAATAAGTTTCTGAAGCTATCAAAGTATTTCTTTCAGCAAGTGAAAGAAGCTTTCTCTTCCAAGTACTTAATTTGCTCATGATTTTGTCAAAAGTATTATAGTGAGTAGCCTTGGTGACTCTCCCATGAACTAAAGACACCGGAAATTGGATATCCGGCGGCTGCGGCGGCACCTGGTCGGAAGCGGTTTCCATCTCAGAATTTTGAATTGAAAAAAGTAAAAAACGGTTATATTCTTTTTGGCGCTAGAGAGAAAAACGGTTTTACGTAGATTATTAAAGCCTTTGAGATACGCCAGTAAAGTCTTAACGTGCCTATTTAACATAATACATGACAAAAAAAACTCTATTTTTATCACAGTAAAAACAATATGCCTCATATACCATAACATGAAAGGTTAACTTATCCATTTGTATTTTAAATAGGGTAATAGGTTTATTTATATATTCCACACTAGCAACTAAGTGCACGCGGAGACCGCGTGCAAACTTCTCTTTATCGTAAAGAATATATTAGTTTTAACGCGTATTTGTTACAATATTTATGTGATAATAATGAATTACATCCAATAAATGCCACTATAAATTATTTAAGTATCTAAACGATTGAAGGGGTCATTTCAATAAAGCAATAAATTGTTTAGTTAATAATGTATGTGATAATTGTCCATTAACATATATATATATATATATATATATATATAAAAGACTTAATACAGATAAGATTTAAGGAACAAAATGGAATATCAAAATAAAGTAAAAGATGAGATTAAACTTCTGCACTAATATAAGTGATGAAAAAATAAGGTAATGCATCGAAATGATAAAAATAAGGAAAATATTTCGAAATCAAAACAAAGTAATAAATTTTTTTATTTAGCTTTTTTGCAATTACGTATATTATACTAGCAACTAAGTGCACGCGGAGACCGCGTGCAAACTTCTCTTTATCGTAAAGAATATATTAGTTTTAACGCATATTTGTTACAATATTTATGTGATAATAATGAATTACATCCAATAAATGCCACTATAAATTATTTAAGTATCTAAACGATTGACGGGGTCATTTCAATAAAGCAATAAATTGTTTAGTTAATAATGTATGTGATAATTGTCCATTAACATATATATATATATATAAGACTTAATACAGATAAGATTTAAGGAACAAAATGGAATATCAAAATAAAGTAAAAGATGAGATTAAACTTCTGCACTAATATAAGTGATGAAAAAATAAGGTAATGCATCGAAATGATAAAAATAAGGAAAATATTTCGAAATCAAAACAAAGTAATAAATTTTTTTATTTAGCTTTTTTGCAATTACGTATATTATATAAAAAAAATCTCATAACTAAGTTGAAGATAAAATATTTGAAAAAAAAAATACTTAAGGTAAAAAGAACGATTCTAAATCCAAAACAAATTAAAGTAAAAAAATAAGATCAACCTTTTTTAGTAATAAAGAGGATGGCGAAAATCACGGTAACTAACTGAAAATGATAATTTAATGTAAAAGAGATCATGTCGTAAAAGAAAAACAAATTGAAAATAAATAAGATTAATGACCCATGAATTCAAGACAAAGGAAATGATTGAGTCTATAAAAAAGAAAAAAAATCATCCAAAAGATCCCAGTAAAAGTTTTACCAAACGAAATCATCATCACTCAATATCATAAACAAATAACACGATCAAATCCATGTCAACATATGAAAAATCTGTTAGTAATATAGATCTTAAAGTGACGTAAATTTAACACCAAAAATAATGCAGTATCAAAAACATGAAATGATCAGCGATCAAATCCATATCATAACAGTGTGAAGATGTTTAAGTGATTTAGAGTAAAACGCGAAATGAATAACTTAATTACTATCAAAAACTTGAAATCATTATCAAATCCATATCAAAATAATAAGAGTAAAAATAATAGTAGTAGTAAAAGAAAAAAAATTAATAATAATAAATCTTAAAGAACTTAAAGTGAATTCAAATTAAAAACTACCAAAATCAATAACACAACATCAAGAATATGAATTAGAATAAAAATATCAAAACGGAAGTTGGATTAAAAATAAAATTGGGAACAAAGAGTAAAGTAAAACAACTTGGGCAGATGGATCGAATACAATTCCATGGATATATACCTCTTTGAAAAATATAACCAAATATAAACAAATAATTTAAGAATCTTAGAAAAACAAAACATGCAAAAAAAGGAGGAGGAAGGAAACAAAGTCAATTTGAGTGAAGTAAAAATCATATTAAAAATCAATACTACATACAGACAACAAAACCAAGCTTTTCATCACACTACAACTTGATTATCAATTTAATAATACAACATCAAGCAAAAAGAAATTAAGAAGTAGCTACACGTAAAAAAAAACATATTTCGATCTGGAAGTGCATGAATTAGCCAATAGTTACGGCGTGGAATCAACTGAAAAATGACATATACAATAAATATTTTTTCTAGTCACATCTTTCACATGATAAAACATGAAAGATTTTTATGATAGACAGAGTATGTTAGAGAGACCAATCCTAAAATCGAAAATTGAGAAGAAGAGGAGAAACAGAGAAGATTATGCGAGGGATATAAAATTATGAAATTAGGACGGTATTTTCAAATTGGAGATAAAAGAGGAAGCAGTTGGAGAGATAAGGAGTGGTTAGTGGGAACAGATTTGAAAATGAGGTTGCTTAAATTGTTGAGTCTGATAAGAGGAGTTATCCCAATCAATTAACTTTCAAATTTGATTTACCGTGTATTTGAAATTTAAATTAAAGAAGTGGGAAGTTTCTTGGTATGGTCGAAACTGAATTAGATAAGTAGTGTATTCAGATAAGTAGTGGGATAGTTGCCCACAATTTCATTTTAAACTAGTAACCGGGCGCACGCAGGGACCGCGTGCAAAATTTTATTTTTTTATAAAGAATTCTTTGACATTAACTATGTTTCATAAGATCAAAAATGACTTCTAATCTACTGAAATTAAAATACCCTTATGAAGATTTCTATCTTGACAGATTATGTTACTAAAAGAAGTTGTCAGACTTTTTGATTTTTTACGTAGAAGTTGCTTGATTATGTTCAAACATTTGCGCAACAAAGATGCCAATATTTGTACGTAGCTTCAATATAATGCACGAATAGTCATATGTATGGTGAATTTACACAAAGGAAATAGTCGGTAAATTAAACGACCGATTATGAAAAATACAGATACAATGCTTTTAGGCAATATAATGTTTGTGATTTTTAGGAGGCATGATTTGTTTGCGTAACTATTCCAAGAATAACAATCTTATGCAAAAAATAAAGATAAAAGAAAACTAGACCACCTTATGTATATTGTAGTATGTTTCTAAAGAACTTTTAAAGTAAAAAATAGATTACAAAAATAGCTTAATACAAACTATAGGTATAGTAACAAAACTTAAAGTATCATCATCATTGAAGGTTAAAGTACTCTCCTTCAACTGGAATTATCCATCAACGAAAGCATTTAGCGAATCCAAAAGTCTTCTTGATATTACAGAAAAAATTGTCAACTTATAAGAAATACTCTGTTCCGAAACCGCAACAAACTTAACAATGAATATAAGTACACCTGCACAAATACTCAAGTTAAGATCATAGGCAACAATAGTCCAAAATCTGTCGATATCTTGTGCATTTGTCTTACAATTCAATAAAGCATATTGTTGATCGAATTTTGGGAACTAATCCAATAGTGATATTGAGTTGTACTAACAGAACTATAAGAAATCAATTACCTTCATTGTTAATGTCATGAATTCACAACAGAATATAAGGAATCAGAGTTCATTCAAAAGCTTTAATCGCAACATCCCCTACACCTGTTGCGACTCTTCAAGGAACTAAAGCTTCATAGACAAAGATAAAGTATCAATTAAAACAGAGATGTGTGTTTTCAACCACACGCTGCCACCGCTCCTTGCATCGCCAACCACACGCTCCTTGCTTCGCCAACGACGCTCCTTGCTTTGCCAACGACGCATTCTGTGCGCATTGCCGCTTCTTCCAAGTATAACTATGGAAAAAATTAAGAGATTAAGCTAAAAGAAAACCCATAAGTTTCTAAAGCTTAATATGAGGTTAGCATAGCATTGTGTGAAGCCAACCATCTGTTTATCATGGAGAAAATGATATTGGTCATCAACTTTAGCTTTGCAAATCTTAAAGCTTAAGTGGAGGTTAATTGGTTTTCCTGGAAAAATAAAACAAAGTATGACATATTAATTCACAGACAATACATAAATTACAGTAGAAACCTTGCCTTCCCGAAACCTATGAAGTAGTACATGCCGCTCGATCTGAAACAAAATAAGAAGATCTTAGAAAACTCAAAACACAATTGACTGAGATTGAATCTTAAATGAGCAAGGAGCTACACTCGAAATTGAATACGGTATCACAAATCTGAGGACTGTCGTTGTGAATTTGTGATGCAAGTTTAAGAATGAAACCGCTGGAGAGTGGAGATCGTGGGGGGGGGGGGGGGGGGAAATGAGAGAAAGCCGACACAACTTCTGTAACTTCTATTCTTATGTGTACTTGAGTGCAAGGGTAATTTAGGAAGTCTATTAATTTGGTCTGCAAGACTAAAAGTACAGAAGTTGCCGGATATACGCCTCCTTAAAACACCTACGGGAAAAGTTGGTCAATTTGTCAAAGGGCACTTTAAGTAAAAAAGCACCAAAAAACTGTCGTGTAGACAGAGATTTGGGTTTCTTTTTAGTAGTAATAGATAGTAAAAAAATTAATTTTTTTGGACCAATGGTGTCACAAAATCTTTTCCCTTTTATTAATAGATAGATAACCGAGGGAGTTAAACTGCAATTAAACTGCTACACAAATAATCCTGTTACTTTTTTATAGAGGGAAAAAGTTAGAAATCTCCCGCCTCAAATATCAAAAACCAGTAACTGCCAAGTAACATAACATATATCAACCGCCACCACTCAAAAAACTCTTTCAGTTTCAGATAAATTCACAAAGCGTCGTTAATTAAAACCAATCACGAAACTGCCTATAAGAAAACCAGCAATGACGCAGAGATCGGCAATCCTTCAGAAGAAACTGCACGAAATCGAATCCGAACTCTCCGACATCTTCCGCCTCTCGCCGGAGAAAACCACACCCGCCGCCGATCACATCTACTTCGACGACGTCGAACAGCGCATCGAGTTCCTCAAAAATCTCTACTCCGCCGAGGTTTCGTCCCAACCGCCGCAAAACACCACCGACGAACTGCTCCAAACGGGACAGAGGCTGGCCGCAGTGGAGGCTTCCTTTCGCGAATGGAACGCGTCCCGAACTCATATGGACGACGCGCTCTCCGTTTGTTCCGATTGTACTCAATCGCTTCTGCTCGACGAAGGGCGTGAACCGGAGAAACTTCTGATGGTGAAGGAGGAGGAGGAGATGCCGGAGAATTTATCAACGGAAAATGTTGTTAAGAAGGAGTCGGTGCCGGAGAGAGAAGATGCGGCGGATGGCGGCGGTGGGCGGCGAATTTGGGGGAGGATTGGAAGGTATTTTGGGGTTTTTGGTGGCGGAATTCTGTTTGGCGCTATTTGTGTGGGGAACTGTGAGAAATTATTCTCTGATTTTTTTGCCCAGTATGAAGTTTTTGTTGATTTGCCTCCTACTTAGGTAAATATAAAATTATAGTTAGTGTTCCATAAAATTCTTTTGATTTCTATTTTCTATGTAACAGTAGTAGTATTCAGACTCGGTGCAACAATTGTATTATTTACTTTGTGCAACAATTTGTTTTTATGCAATCATTGCATTGTATTATTTACTTGGTGCAACAATAATCGAATGAGGTGATCCGTGGTTATTTTTTTATATTTTATAAAATTTTAAATTAGGATGATTAAATCTAGAGTGTCACTTAAACCATATCAACAACGATGCAGCAGTTACACAAAATATTTTTTTCTTTATATATTTAACTGTCCCAACCAATAAAAACCTTATAATCAGTATTGGTCGAGTTGTAAAAATAATATCTCATTGTTATGAACATGATTAGAAAGAGTGTCCTAAGTTGTATAATCTTATTGGTAACGAAAGTCATGCTTTAAGAGTATTTGGAAGAGTTTATGAGAGTTTTGTCAAACTATCTATCCAATTACGTACTTATTCGGTATTAATAAATTACTTCATTTTTGTTAAAAGATGTGAATGCATGAAAAGGCAAAATAAATTAAACAAGCAATTCTTGAACTCTCGTTGTCAATACCATTGAGGCATGAATTACCTACGAAACAATTTGAGCCACTTCTTTGTGAAAATATGGACCTGCTACCCTTTAGTGCTAGATATGGCATAGATCGTGACATTATTTTTTACTATATTGTCGTGTCAAGTTAACAAGTAGTTAACTCCCTTATGCGATTATTCTCGTTCTTGTCATGTGTCTTGCTCTTCAGAGCACGCTCATTATTTCCCATAGATGACACTATGCTTTTGTTTACTACTCAAATACGCCACTTCAGACAAAGAAGCCCTTGATAGCTCTCAAAATGTGAAATCTTCATGTTGGTTGAAAATAAACTACAGTCTAATAAGAAACATAATCGGTAATTCCCGCATGGACACTTTGATGCTTAAGTTAATTAGTACTGAGATAATAAAAGCTATAGAGAAGGCAAAATTGAGAATGTGTACTTTTACCTATTCAATAACGAGATATCTATGGGAGCTCTAGGTGAGCCTTGCCCAAGTGAGAGTGCCTATAGTAGAACATAGTGAATCTGCATGCATGTGAGTCACTGTGTATCCATTGTCGCATACGTAAGCTTATTTTGGCATTCGATGGTTTTGACACACGACAATGTGAGAGATTAACAAGTATTATGTACAAAAATATGGTACATCAGATAGCTATCACATTTCTGAAGGAAGAGAAAGAAACATCATCCTTGATATTCACAACTCTCTAGGTAAATCTTGTTAAACCTTTTGAACTATATGGTGTTGCACAAAGTGCCACCTCATTAAGAAGTGGAAATTACTCCATGATCTATTGAGAATTGTGCGGACTATCTCATGCAACGTCAATAAGAATAATTAAACAAACTACACCTGAAGTATGGGGTAATTACACAAACCACCACTCATGTTTGAGAAGTTACACCAACAACCCTAATGTTTTAATTTTATGTATAAAAATTACTAATTTTTCTTGAATGTAAAATCATGCTCCTTATTTATTTTACGCGAGACAAAAAAATAAAAATTACTCAAAAAATAGACATTAAGTCTCCTTTATTTCGTTTAAAAGGATAAGAAAATCAAAGAGATACATTATCTTGAAAGTTAAAACAAATCGCCTTGCAAATTTTAGTCTCTTGGATGATTTGAAGTTGTAAGATTGTTTTAATTATTTTATTTTATTTTGGTTTACAGGAATGTTTGTATAGTTTCTCAAACATTAAGGGTAGTCTGTGTAATTGTCTCGTACTTCATTGTGTAACTCTCCCAAAAAAAAAACTATTACTCAAACTAGACGTTCATGAAGTTGTTGGGCCAATAAAATAATACTTTTTGGTTTTTATTTTAGAGGCTAGTAAACTGTTGGCCCAGTTGTAGTGGAGCCATCTCGGCCCAAATAGCATCTTTTACTAACTAATGGCATATGTTAGTTTTAGCTAATTATAATCAAAACTTTACCTGCCTTTAATTTAAAAAGGGGAATTTTGCACCGGACGTCCTTTATGTTAACCACTTTTCAAAAAAGGTCCTCTATGTTGACATTTAGCAGAAAACGTCCTATATGTTGACATCATTTGCAATTTTCGTCCTATATGTTGACATTAACAGAAAGCGTCCTATATGTTGACATCATTTGTAATTTTCGTCCTATATGTTGACATTAACAGAAAGCGTCCTATTTACATTTTCATCCCTAAATAATTTATATAATTGCACTCACACTTAAAATTTTAAAAATTTCAACAAACTTAATTGCATTCTTTTAAGACACATTCTTTTAAGAAAAAATTGATGATATTATATTTTTAGAAATTTAAAAAATTCAACAAACTTAATTAATAATTTCTTAAGCTTGATTTTATTAATTATTTGATAATTTTAATTTTTAAAAAAAATTATGGCCCTGTTTGGATGTATTTTCATAGTTTGGTTTGGTTCATTTTTTGTTTGGGTGTTTCAAAAATATTTTGAAAGATGTGTTAGAAAATTGAAATTCAGTTTGGATGTAGTTTCACTGTTTGAGTGTTGGAGAAAAGTAAGTATAAAATAATATAAACATCAAATCAATGTGATTGATAGGTTAAAAATAATATTGAAAATATATTAATTGTTTGTTAATTAATAATATTTGAATATTAGTATTCTATAATTGCAATGTATAATTAGTATTAATTTTAGTGACGGTTGTTATGAAGTCATATTTATTACTGATACCTACATGTAAAAAAAGTTATTACTGCATGTGTTACTGTGTATACTCATACATATATACATATATATTGTATAAAATTGTATTATAACAAAATTGAAGGTGGTACACACACACATATATATATATATATATATATATATATATATATTATGATTTAAGTGGTACATATAACTGTTGCACATTGTACACATTCACTACAAAAGATAATTATATTGGCGTATAATTGTAGATTTTAAAAGCTGATAATTCCTTGTAATACGTTTTCTTTTACATTTAACGCAATACGAGCCATTCAATAATATCGATATATCTACCAAATTAAAAGTCTACATAATACAAGTTTTATTGAATTTTAGAAAATAAAATATTAGTGGTTGTTAATAATATTATATGGTATAGTTGGTATTACTAAAAATAATAACAAACGGAACTAATACTATACTAGCAGTTAAATCATATTTTTAAATATTGATTAAATAAAGATTTATGAATACTGGGCGTCATTAGTATTTAAAGCAAATAAATTTCTTCCTTTCCCTTTTATGCATTATTTTCAATGTAATAGTAATGTACGAAATATTATTAGTTAATACTTAATAATAATTTCTTGTTAATAAATAGTATTTTGATATCATTGTTTGAAGATTGTAATGTACAATTTTTTTTTCAAAAAAAAATAGTTTAATTAACTGTAAACTTGTAACTTGTAACTTGTATACCATTAGTGTTACACCCGAGACATTCTTTTAATTAATAAATATATAAAAACTAATTTATGGCTTTTTTATGATTGTAATTTATGAATATATCAATATCTGGAATATTTATATATGTCATAAAATATTATAATTGAATATTTTAATACCCAATTCTTGTTACAAAATTAAAGATGATAAAAATAATTGTTGCATCAAATCTCATTTACATATATTACACATTGTACACATTCACTACAAAAGAAAAAAAAAAGTTTTATATGGGAATTGATTATGACGAAAATAAAAATTGGAACAACTAGTGTAGCTCTAGAGACAATATATAATATTCGTACAACACAAATAATTTTTCTAAAGATATGCTATATAGCCCGTTGCAAGAATCGTGACTAGCATATTATATTCCCCTATTGGCGCCAAGAACTTGAAACAATTATTTCATCTCTAGTAACAAATTAAAAACTATTCCTCAAAATAAAATATCAAAAAATATACAAGCAAATACCCTTATAAGTCACATGGCTCTTTACAAGAAAGTTATTAGCTTACTGCTAAATTCAACTGTTAGTTAAATATACATGCATTAGGTTGATAATATATTGATAACAATTATTATTTATTTATGTAAGAAAATATCTAGTTGGTATCTTAATTAAATAAAGAATATAAGTTTTTTTTTTTTAAATCAGTGTGGATTGTCAAAAAAACAAGTTAATCAAAATTACATTATACAAGTTTTGGAAAACTTAGAATTAACCTTTTTATAATTTCCAATAATAAACATTTACTAAGTCCAATGTTTTAACAGAGTTTTGATCATTTTCAAAAATAAAATAAAATTATGTTTTCTAAATTTATGAGAAACTTTGGGAAGTGAATTACACAAGTTTCAAGTCTTTGTTCGTTAGTTCACGGGATAAATAATTAAAAAAACAGTATTTATACATTGAATTGCAAAAAATTAGGAAATTGTTAATTAAAACAACAACCACATCATGAAAAAATTGAAAATAGTAATGTTATTTTTTTTCCTCAAAGTTTGAGTAATTAAGAAAAGAAATGAGGGAAAGAAAAAAGAGATATGTGGTAATTCATATTATAAACAAAAAGTTGATAAAGTTGTTCCAACTTTGAAAGGAGCAATTTTCAATGTCTAAAAATTGAAATGTGTCCCAAACCAATTTTCTTGTTGGAAAAATTGAAATTTTTGAGTGAAAGGACATCCAAACAGGGGCTATCAATTTCGAAAATTTGAAAAATAAAATATTATCAATTTCGAAAATTGCTACCCAAAATCGTTCGAAATAGTTTGAAAAAAAATTATCAATTTCAAAATATTTTAAAAAAATTATAAATTTCGAAAATTTTTAAAAAAATTACTTTCAAGTTCGAAAATTGCTACCCAAAATCGTTCAAAATAGTTTGAAAAAAAAAATTATCAATTTCAAAAAAAAATTAAAAAATTATAAATTTCTAAAATTGCTACCCAAAATCGTTCGAAATAGTTTGAAAATAAAAATTATCAATTTTGATTTTTTTTTAAAAAACATTATCAATTTCGAATTTTTTTCTTAAAAAATTATCAATTTCGAATTTTTTTAAAAAAATATTAAAATTTCTAAATTGATAATATTTTTAAATTTTTTTTGAAATTTCTAATTTTTTTTTCAAACTATTTCGAACGATTTTGGTAGCAATTTTCGAAATTGATAAATTTTATTTTTCAAATTTTTGAAATTGATAATTTTTTTTAAAAAAATTAAAATTATCAAATAATTAATAAAATCAAGCTTAAGAAATTATTAATTAAGTTTGTTGAATTTTTTAAATTTCTAAAAATATAATATCATCAATTTTTTCTTAAAAGAATGTGTCTTAAAAGAATGCAATTAAGTTTGTTGAAATTTTTAAAATTTTAAGTGTGAGTGCAATTATATACATTATTTAGGGATGAAAATGTAAATAGGACGCTTTCTGTTAATGTCAACATATAGGACGAAAATTACAAGTGATGTCAACATATAGGACGCTTTCTGTTAATGTCAACATATAGGACGAAAATTGCAAATGATGTCAACATATAAGACGTTTTCTGCTAAATATCAATATAGAGGATCTTTTTTGAAAAGTGGTTAACATAAAAGGATGTCCGGTGCAAAATTCCCATTTAAAAAGTCACCGAGGAAAAAGCCCACCAGATTATGACACGATATTATTTGCATTATTATAGTATTATGAAAAGAGAATCACGCTAATGTGGAGACTATGTTGACAAAGAGACAAAGATAGTGGGCATCTTACTATAAAGCTTTGTTTTATTCATAAATAAATCAATACTTTTCCGATTAATCGAAAAGGACAAACTCTTCAGTACTGATGCATGTGATTTTCGGTCTATTCCATGCTGGAACAGGGCAGCGTGCGCATCCCCCTGGGATGCTGACACGTGGACAAGAAGACAAAACTTCGGTCCACGTGTCAGCATCCCGGGGGGATGCGCACGCTGCCCTGTGTGCAGCATGGAAAAAACCGTGATTTTCCAATCCAATCCAATCAAATCAAATCAAATCTGCGGCTACGTTTTTCTTTTGATTACAAAGCAAAAACGTAATCCACTTCACACTCTTTGCCCACAGAAATCAATACAAAGATTTTAAGTTTTTTTTTTTTTTTTTTAACTAGAATACAGAAATTCTGGTCCCTGGAAATAAACTAAGACCTGACTTAACTTCTGTGACTTCAATATTATTTCAATCTATTTACTTATTTTTACATTAATGGTAAGTGTAGAATTTACATCTTTTACTGTTGAAAGAAGTATAGTTACGTAATATATTAGATATTTTCATCAGGTAATATAGTTGGAGAAAAAATGTGTCATTACTTTACTGGTCGTCTGCTTTCCTTTCCAATTACCCAATGAAGAAAAATTAAATTATATTCAGTAAATCTTTCTACAGCTTGTGAATGACAAGAGAAGAGAGACACTCTCACACTACGAGGTCAGAAAGGCACATGGGCCTCCATATGCTAAACGTGCAACCACTATTTATTTTATGCTTCTCTTGGTCCGTGTCAGTGTCACCTCAACTACTGGCTCAGGCTGTGCTACTATTCCGGCTTATCCAGCTGGTTGCACAAGCAATTCAAATGTCAATTATACCCCTCCCCCGCCACCTGGTTTTGGTTTTTCTCTTGTTGTTTAATATTAAGATTTTGAAGTATTTGCATATAATGATATATAGTACCGGCTGTTTTATTTAAATAGCCAGTTTAGTATATTAAATATCGGTTTGTTATATTAACTATATCCACACTTTTGTTGAAAATAAGGGTGAATCACACCTCTGAAACTAAGTACCGCATAAATTTTTTGGGAAAGTGAAAACTCCCCCCTAACATGTTGTATGAAAGTCTTCCCCTCACCATTGCTAAATTGTCAAATTGGAGGAATTTCACGTCTTTGTTCGCTAAACTTGACTACTAAAAGAAATTTGCACAAATTTAATTAGGTTAAGAGGGAGTTTTCACTTTTTTCAAAAAGGTTTGGGGCATTTTGCAGAACCACCTATCATTCAATGCCCAAGGGTTTAAAGGAACTTATCAGCGGTGAATCGCCCACATTTTGATTTCAAAAACTTCCACACCTACTATCCCTATCATTTTCGACAAATAAGAGGCTATTTTACTAAAGTATAAAAGACATATAGGATCCCGTCAACAAAAAGAAGAGACATATAGGAACTTTCGTTTATTTATTTATCCGCCGTGGTATAAATGTGTCGATTTCAAACAACGAAGTGATTTGGACACTTTATTAAAAAAAAACATTTGGACATTTTCTATTTATAGAGAAAAAAATGCTTATTTCACTTGACACGTGTGTTATTATGTCAAAAATCCTAGTTCAGATGATACATAAGGTGCTTTGCCTATTCATATTTTATATTCGTAAGGTCCCTATTCAACACAGCACAAATGCATTTATAATTAGATAGATACATAATTAGATGAATAATTTGCATATCTAGACATGTCATAACTTAACAGACATTAGATGAATAATAGAAAAACACACCGACTACAGACGTCAAATACAACTCTTGAACAAGGATCAATTTTATCTTTAGGCACAGTAGGGTCATCTACGGACAACACGATGAAGGTCGTAAAGTAAAACAACATCTTTTGTTAGCACATTTTAAAAAAACTTCTTCGACTTTTTCCGCTACTATTTTGAAACGATAATATAATATTTTGTTTTTCTGAAATACACGAATATAATATCGTTTCAAAAGTGTGGACCATATCAAATGCCAATAATACCCATCGCCCACCTTTTGACTTGAAAAAGGTCCTTTCTCTCGCTTTCTCTCGCAATCTGTCTGCATACGTACAACACACTACTCAGTACTCTCTACTCACCCAATCAACTATCGGAATATTCGCCTTTGAAATTCAGCTGAAAACCACAATGAGCAGACGACTTCGAAGATTCGAGATCATCGAGCACCACCACGACTCCTCCTCCTCCCCTGCTCCTTACTCGTACGAGAAAACCATCACCATTTACAAACCCTCACCAACTAAAACCCTCACCATGCCAAACCCTTGGTTTCCGTTCGATGACGACATCGAACTCCTCAACTTCCCACCCGCACTACCACCACTCTTCGACGAGTTCGACACCATTACGGATCTGATCCAGATCGACGATTCCCCATTCCGCACCACCCGCCGTGTCACGCGCCGGGTCGGGTCCCCCGCTGAGCTCTACCTCAAGTCTCTCTCCGATCGCGTGTCGGATCTGGAGCTAGGACTCGAAAAGCTGCTCAAGGAGGAGAAGTCGAAGAAGAAGAAGGAGAAGGAGAAGGTGGAGGAGAGGAAGTACACGTGGACGGCCGAGATTAAGAATCCGGACAAGGAGAAGAAGTTTAAGTGGACCGCGGAGATCAAGGACGACGGCGAGAAGAAGGGGGTCGAGAAGAGTTACAAGTGGACGGCTGCGATTAAGGGGAAGGGAGACACCGAGCGCACGTATACGGTCGAGGTGTCGAGTGGAGGTAGCGACAAGAAGAAGAAATGCGGCAAGGATAAGAAGGAGAAGGAGAAGGAGAAGGAGAAGGCCGTGGAGCCCCCTACCGCTCGGGTGGTCGAGATTGAGGAGCCTGCTGCTCATCATGGGGCCATTGTGTTAAGGAAGGTTGGTATTCATTTAGTGTGATATGCGCTATCATTTTCATTGACTTTGAGTAAGGTTGTTAGTATTAAATGTGAACTTTGGTTTGGTGATGAGTGATCTGATTTATCAGTTAGTTAGTTTTAGAGGACTTGAATTGTGAGGCTAACTAAGAGGAAGAGACTTTAGCTCATATAGGAGTATTTGAGCTAGAACCGCTCTTTCTTCACTTGGTGTTCTTATTGAGTTTGGTTATTGTTTGTTGATCGTACAGAAACCTTGTGTCTAGCTTTCGCTCATTATCCCTACAGTTTTCGCAGAATTGGTGGTTTCGATAAAGACCCGTTGCATCTGATTTTGCTAATTTTGTAGATGTGCTTAATGTGAAAGATACTACATATGGAGCTAGGGATGAGTTTTCTCATGTTCAAACGCCTAAAAGATGTTTATTTGAAACTAACTGAAACGAATCAAGTTTAAGAACATCACTGAAGCGAATTATAACAAAATCTATCACAAGTTTCACTTTCGCAAAAGCAAAGTTAAAATGCATCAAGTACTAAATCATCGATAAATATAGGATTTTCAGAATTTTGACAGATGACGATAAATGTCTTTGTCAACTCCTTCTGCAAAATCCATGTAATCAGCTAAAATGATGAAGAATGGTCTTACTATGGGTATTTTCCACTAAGTAATGCAAAGTATTTCACGAGACAAGTAAAAGCACCAAGTTTGCCGCTTTCAGGTGATTTAAAGTGTGAAGGTATTCATTGTTTCATAACTAAACATTTTGTCTGCCACTCATGAAAAGGTTCATCGATATAATCTTGGAAACATGTGAAACTTGAGGAGGCATGCATATATAACTTCTCCAGTACATATCTTGGTATTATCGAATGACATTGTTTGCCATGCGCCTGAACTTGGAAATCTTTCAATGTATTTCAGTTGTATATTTTTTTTTATTTATGAATAGCTTTTTAGTAATGTCAAACCTTTATATGAAGGAAAGAAATTTTTGAACTTCAGCCTTTTGATAGGCTAATGGCTCTTGGTGAGCAATAATAAAGGCACTTGCAACACCATTAATATGTTTTGTAGTAAAGAATCAGGTGTATCTTAGGCAGGCACAACAATCTCTGCTTGAGGTTAGCCTTCCCTTGCTCACGCCTTGTATAATATACTTATGCTAGGATGAGTCAGCAGGTTCTTAGTTAAATTTTGGTGATCGAGCTTGCATGGTCGGGCCCTTTCATACTGTATAATTTTTTTACAGGGGGGCCCGAGCCATCAGTGAGATACCACTCTAGAAGAGTTAGAATTCTAACCTTGTGTAAGGACACTTTTGATTCTGCAATATTTTCTTCATTAATCTCTCCAGATTTTTTTATTTTCATGTAAAGATCAATTCCTTCACAAGTACATTCACCCGGACCCGATGAAAAAAATGGGATCACTTCTTATGCCCCTCACCTCATTCTTCGAGAATTAGAAAGGTCCTTTTCAAGTTTGAATTTGTTCAAAGTTCCTATAAAAATGGGAAATGCTGTACTTTTGAGTGCGGTTTGAGCTATTGATTTACTTCATGCCTAATATTTGATTTGATAGAAGGAGATACAAAACGCAAAATGCGCATGTATATACTAACATAATGAGGGAAGTCTCCATCAAGCAACTAGATCGTCAACCATTACTTGGTAGAAGAGGCTTTAGTGCAGGGCAGTTACTGCCTCTGTTTTTCACAAACTTCCAACAATACTTGTGTATTATCCGACCTCTTTCACATCATCAAAGTGTTATGTATCCTCCATCTTAAGAGGTGGTATGCATGTCTGAAACATCCAAATATATTATCCATGTCGATTTGGTAGAGACAGTTGTTTATGTGAAGCTTGCCTGCTCATCACTAAAATGTTGAAAGGCAATATCATGTTAAATCTGTATATATTGATTAATAGATTGACTAGGCTATGTTTAGTCTAAAGTTTAAAAGGTGTAGGGTGTCAGGCTGCTCATTTTCACGGATTTAGAGTTGTTGAGGCATAAACCTTAAGATTTTAATAATTATTTGTATAAACAATAAAAATTAAAACGAAAAAAGTTAGTAAAACTTTAGAATTTGGTATTAAACATTGTGCACGTATAAACTTTTGGAAAGAACAAAAATAAATTATTGACGTTTTCTTTTATAATTATCTAAGTTGCATAACATGAAATCTAATAAACCTTTTGTGCCTCAAGCACGGGGCACAAACTTCATGAAAGTTAAGCTAAGAAACAGCTTCAGGTTGTTGTGGGGCCATTTTGGATTACACTGGATTACCTTCGACAGGGAACCAACCACCTTTGTTATTCTTAAGCTTATTATCTACACTGGTGGAGGGAATTCTATCATATTTTTAAGAAAAGTTATCATAAATTTGACTTATATAGAGTTAAATGATATCTTGCTAGCAGTTTTTACGGTGGGTTGTGATGCGAGCTTTTTGTACTTTATTTTTGCATATTTTGCTGATCACCTTAGCATCATATGACTTTAATATTAGATTATTTGCTTCTTTTTTTGAGTTATTATGTTACTATTTTGTTAATTCTTTGTCTTTATATCTTGTGGTTATATAGACTTTTGCCAAGCGAGTGGAAAAGAAAAGAGGGAAGAGGACGGAGATGTCTCCACAAGATGCCGCCTCTCTGATTCAGATAAGTTTCCGGGCTTATCTTATCCGAAGGTCTCAGTCTCTTCGTGCACTTCGCGAGCTAGCCATTGCCAAGTCCAAGTTGAAGGAGATTAGGGCTTTGTTCAACAACTTTACTTATCGCCGTCGTCTTTCACGGGATGCAGAAGAACGTCAGAGGTTTTCAGAAAAACTCATAGTACTGCTTCTCACCGTTGATGCCATTGAGGTACCAGTCTTAACTTGCATCGTTTAAATCTTTAATTGCCATACGGAAAGACATGAATCTTAGTATGTGTAAGGTCTGTCTGAGATGTGTTTCCTTCATGCTAAAAGACAGTTGTCTGTTGCTCTATTGATTTTTTGGTGTTCGTTGTGTTTTTTTAGGGTGCTGATGTGATTGTTCGAGCAGCCAAAAAGTCGATGGTGGATGAGCTCGAAGCAATGCTTGATGTTGTAGACCCACAACCTGCTGGAAAATCTCTGTCCAGTAGGAGGACCTTTGATATGCCTGATGGAGCTATCAACCAAGAACTTGCGAAAGGTGTTGCGCAGGTTGTGAGAATGCTGGACGAAGAGGGCGATTCTGAAACTTTTGAAGCCTCTGCATAACTTCAGTATGTTGCATTAAAACCAGTATTCTGGATTCCACCCATGTTTGTTGTATGTCTGTACTAGGAAATTGCTTATGTTGTAACATTTGATCGGGCTGTTTGTTGAAATGGATTATAGTTGAAGAGCTTATTCTAAATCGGGCTGTTTCCAGTTCTCCGTTGAGATGTATCTTGTTGTGTAATCTAAACTATCGAAGGATATTTTGTTTTTGCCTGTGTGTTTCTGATTTGTGCATGTATGGTTGGAGAATATTATGTTGTTTGTAGTGATGTTTCATTTTGTCTGAAATTATTCCAGTTTTCCTAATTTTCGGGATTGGGGTTGATCGAGTCTTTTACCTTGAAATAGTAAAGCTGCGTTATTTATAAAGCTTTTGAAATGGGAGCCTGACCGTCTATGCCGTAACTGGAGTACTGGACAATCCGTCAACCAATTTTAAGGCCTCGAGTAAGGATCGGGGAAAGGAACGACTTTGTGCTAAAACTTTAAGTTGGACCGAGAAATAATACGATAAAATTTATTAATGTCATAATCTTAGTATGTAGTAAACTTTCGTTTTTTGCCTGCAATTAGACATTTCGTCTACGAAAGTTTACAGTTACAAATACAGTCACAATCATGATGTAACTCAATTTATTTTATTTCTCTTTCAAATCTGACCTATAGGCTATAGGCGTCATTGCTTGAACTTTTTTTTTTTTTTTTTTTTTCTGATCTGAGCCAGTATTGATGGATCCGGAGATTTGTGCTCGTCTGGGTAATTGTTCCAATACTAATATTTTTCTTGAGCTTGTTTTGCCCCTGGCTCAGTGACACTGCTTTGTTTATTGAAATTGAGGCATTTACTTTGATGGATGGAAATATTTTTATTTGACATTAAACAATTATTACAGATTCTGACTTAAAAATGGCTTCACGGAATTGCTCGAGTGACTTAATCACGCAATAAAACGTTCTATGCATCAGAGATCAAACCGGAAACGTGTTGTTAAAGAACTCAAAGGAGCTCCGTGATTTTCTTCCGTCACCTAACAAATGCTGGAGAAATAGTGAACTACCAGTCGTCAAAACTCTAATTTTGCCAAAAGTAATGAAGTTGGGTTTATGTTTGGTTGTTGGTGTGCCATAATTTGGACTTATACGATGATCAATTACAATGTGACAAGTTGCAACGACATCAAAACGGACTACACAACCAAATCTAGTGGCCCACATTGGTCATGACAGTTCGGGCCCACCAACTAGCCCTTGAACGAACTCATTTGAGCCCACATTATAAACCCATTAGAGTTGGGTCAAGCCTATCTGATAAAGCTGGCCAAGCCCATCAGCCCCTAGCCTATCTAATGGAACTAAGTCAAGCCCATCAACAGTTAAGCCCATTTAATAACCCATGATGTATCTATAAATACTCACTCCCTAAAGGCGAAGCCACACACAACTTGGATTCCACTTTCTCTCTCTAAGTCATATATTTCTCTCTCTAGACTTTAAGAACTCAAATCCATCCGACCAGCACGGTTCGACGAGATCTCATTCGACACGGTCCATTGACCCACCAAGCTCTTGTGCAATGCACAATCTAACACAAACTAGCATCTTGTCCAGCTAGCACGGTACGACGACATCTCATCTGACATGGTCCATTGACCCATCAAGCTCTTGTGCGATGCACAGTCCAACACAGATTGACATCTTGTTCGACCATGGTTCGACGACATCTCATTCAAAATGGTCAATTGACCCATCAATCTCTTGCGGAATGCACCATCCAGCACGGATTGACATCAAGAGAAATAATGAACTACATTATGTTTGATTCTCTATACGAGATACGTAGACAGCTTGGCTCAGCCTAAGTTCAATCCAAAATCAACAAACTCCTTATTCACACGGTGTTTCACGGTGCAGGTTTTCCGAATTAAAGCTAACTCAGCACCAGTACGGAGCTTGAGTTAGTCTAACGTGGAGTGTTTAGTCAGCAGACGAAATTATCCCGCACCAGTGGTGTCGTATGTGAAAAACCACTAAGTGCACTATAGAAGACATACATGTGTTCATTACCATGGCAAAGTCTTGAAAAGCAATTGAGAGTACCAACGTCATTACTACTACTCAGCAGCTAGAGCAGTCTTCGGCGAGATCTTCTGAGAGAGTTGCAGTAACAGGGTTAAGTTTCGGTGATTGCAGAAGAGTTTGCAGTCAAACTGCACCAGTGATAGATCAGCAACCGCGTGCCGAACAACTATGAAACCGTAGCATGTGTCTCAACTCATTCAAGCTCTACAATCCACTCTTGGAGGTGCAACACCTTTTATCCCAAACGCACCTACTATGTTACTTGCAGTTCCAGCCAGAATAGAAGGACAAGTACGAAACTCTATTCCCACAGCCAATCTAGAGCATATTCGCTACATCATCGTTCTCATATACATGATGGAGCACATTCACATTCAACCACATTATATACCAGCCACTAACCATTTATGTATCACTTTGTCACGATTCAAAGATGGCCAAGCTTTCTTCATTGAATCCAGAGCAGTTGAATCAGTGAGCTCAACACCCAAAAAGTTGAGTGAGACCTCTCTGAGCTCAATGCTATGAAGTCCACAAGACGCCTTCGATGGTAGCGGTGGGACAACATGGTTGTCAGCATCATAAACTATAGGTTTTCTTGTGAGCAAGATCGTCCATATCAATACCTTCCACAAGCCTCTTCAAGATAGAAGTCATACTGGCTCCAACGATGGATGAGCCACTCAAAGTGAAGTTAGATGCCATGATAGCATCATCACGTGTTTGATGCTTGAAGCCTTAATTGGGAGCCATGCCGCCACGAGTCCCTGGACTCTCATTTGGTCCTCTTCCTCCATGCGACCGGTGATATTCGACACTTGAGAGTGCATCATAGTTGGAACCATTATCCTTCTCCATCAAAGTGACGCTAGATGCCATGCTAGCATCATCACGTGTTCGATGCATGCAGCTTTGACTGGGAGCCACACCACCACGAGCCCCTAGACTCTCATTTGGTCCTCTTCTTCCAAGCGAGCAACGATCTTTGGCCCTTGAGAGTGCGTCATGGTTGGAACCATCATCCTTCTCCATCAAAGTGACGTTGGACGCCATACTAGTATCATCGCGTGTTCAATGCCTGAAGTCTTGATTGGAAGCTGCTCTGCCACGAGTCCCTGGACTCCCATTGGTCCTCTTCTTTCATGCGATTAATATTATATGCATCGTATAATAAAGATATAAAAGAGGTTAGAGGAGATAACACAAAATAATACGACGAACAGGGACATCCATGGCCTTTGAAGAAATAAAACACACTAAGGTTTTTTCCAAAAAGATACAAGTTATCTCTCACGATCGGTCACGGTAGAGGAAATAATCCAACTACAAACAGCTTTGCAACGATCTCCCTTGCGCCGAGGAAACGAACTCCTCTTTCACGAACGGATCTCCAACTCCGAGAACAACCAAATGGATTCGCAACTCGTCCGATCAAGTCCTCTGTCACCAAACTGATGCGTGCGTGGACTCCAGACCTGTGAATTGATCTATGTGTTGCACCCGACCTCCTCACCGCTGAGCTGTTCCCACAACTCCAGGAACTCCACTTTAACGAAGTGAGAAAAACACCACGCCCTTAATCTTTGCGTCGATGAACAACTGTACGTGCAAACTCTTTCCGCAGCTTAACTGATACACGCACGAACTAACCACGCACGAACTGTTCAAACGTGCAAACTCCTCCAACACCGAGCTGAAAAGGATCCAATGACGCACAAACTTAATCCACAAACGAACTCACCTGTGCGAACTGGTCGGACACCTCTGTTCTCCTCGCCCGAACTGATCTTTCATGTTGGAGATTAAAAAGAATAGGCAAAGACATGGATTTATTGAAGATTTTGCAAGAAGAGTTTGTAACGAATTAGGACATTCGTGAAAATCTTGTAGAAGGAGAGATTAAGCAGAAGACCTTCGTTTAGTATTATCCGTGCAAACAAAAGTTTGAATTATTTGGTTTTTTTTATGAATAAGTTTGAATTATTTGGTTTTCTCAATTAAACAGAGTCCGATTCTATATCTGTTTCGTGAAGGAGAAGGCAGTGGAATGCTTATATTGACGGGTCTATCTACACCCACTTATCTTGGACCAATATATTTGAAAGTGCAAAGTATTCTATCTATGTTAAAACAACATTGTGATCTCAATGTTAGGATAACATCGAAAACGTCAAATTTCTTACAATCCAGTTTTGATGTTCTTTATTATAATTTTGCCTTTATTCACTAACTAACTTAGTTCCATAGTTGTAGTTATCTCTGATTATTGTCCAAGAAACAAATTTATCATAGGTTGATCATTCAAGTTTCCATCAAAAGAAGTTTCCTTAATTAAAGTTGACGAAGTCAACTGCACAACTTAAAGAAAGAAAGAAGTGGAGTTCAAGTGCGACTATGAAACATCCAAGATGAGCTATGAATTGAAGAATGAATCTTTCCTTAATTAGTTTACTAACAAAGTAACTGTTATTCAAGAAGGAGTGGGGGATCTTAGAAGATGAGTTCAACTAAGAAACTTGAAGATTTACCAACCGTGTACAACACACCTTGAAGACCAAGTCAAGAACCTATATATAGGTGTGAAGTACATGAAGGCAACAACGAGACAAGAGCTAATAAATTCGAGATTTTAGATCTTTAGTCGTTGAGTGATGTCTTGCTTTTGCAAAGTTTGTGAATTGTTGAGTTAATTCTAGGTTCAGAGTTAAGGAGACAATTCTTGTCTAGTTTGTTGAGTTCGAACAATTTGAGAATTTGGAGTTTGAAAATTGTGAGAAACATATTTGTTAAACCCTTGTGGTATTTTTTCAAAGTCTATGAATTGTGAGAAACAACTGATCGCGTGCCACGCGCGCGATGCAGTGCTGATCGCACTACCTTCTGATTTATTCCCTGCGGTCTCCTGGTGTCTTCTCTTCAATCGCGCTATGTTGGATATTTCACCTTCATGTAGTGCTGTGGCGCTTGAACATCCCGAGATAGTGTCTTTGACCAATTGTTGTCCAAAATATCCATTTTTAGCCTCGTTTAGCCTCGCTTTGTCTTGACACCTTAAATACCTAAGAAAACCTAAAACAATACTAAAGCACGTAAATATGCAATCATAAGTATTCAAAAGCATAAGTAAACAGATACTTAAATCACGCTAATGGGACGCTTATCACCCACCAATGAAGTTCCAATAATAGACAGGGTCAACATCCTCCACAGAAAAAAGTGATTGTGGGATGTGCCGACTAGATCCACCCTGCAGACCCAATGATCCCTCCCCTACGGTCATTTTATGGGTCGCAACAGGCGGATCCACTCCATTGGCCCCTCCCCGGGTAGCTTTGGACATACCCTTCTTGCCGACACCTTTCAAAGAGGCCTTCGCTTTGGAAATGGACCAATGGGGCTTGGGCCCCTATTTGATTGAGCATGCTTCACTCAGGCTAGCACCTCATCATCCAATATAGCCTCTTAGTAGGACGAGCGACATCTTGAAACCAGGAAGAGGGACCATGACGCGAGGAGGACCACGGCCCGAGAGTCTACGTCCATAGCATCCTCCTTAAGAAGGTTTATGAAATAGATCTCAAATAAGGGGTCCGAGCATGCTGCTCAATTTCTTCTTCTTCTTCAATAGGATAAGGAGTAAGGCACCCTCATATGGACATCCAATGAAAATAAAAATATGCTAGGAAGAGAAAGCCTCGAAAACTTACAAAAAGTTAGATTCAAATGAAGCAAATCCGAGGACAGGTCCCAGGTTTTCGTCCTACTTTGCAGGCCCGCCATCATCAAGGCTAACGGGTTGTTTGCATAGACAACATATTAACGGACCGCTAAAGAAGCCAACCTAACCCAACACCGTCACAGCTTGCATATGCACCTCCCCCAGGGAACCATGAAATCGAGTCCCCACCTCGTGGGCACACCCCGCTAAGATATCGGCGCACCCCGAGGAGATACATAAAAATACCTCCAACGCTATTTGCCGTCACGTAAATCCAAGCCTTGCGTCGCCATCAGAAAATGACGTTTAGTACCCCGATGAGACAAATTAAAGAAAGGGGACCCTGCAGAAGTAGCCCAAAGGTCAAAAGCCCTTGTTACCGCTTGAGGATACATGGAACATTCAGTAGATGGCTGCACAATATGAGCCCCACCAAGTATCGATATGAGTCAGGAGTCAATTGGCTCCAGCATATCTACCAATAAAGAAACATGTCGCTCACTGTGAAATTGAAGAAGCATCGAAGGCCACAACGCACTTGCTTTGAGTAAACAGTCATGTACTCTTCTAGAGGATCGTACGCACGTTGATTACTGGTCTGAATCAACAGTTGTACATCAGACTCAGAGATATTGACGAACTTCAGAATGGTCCATGTCCATCCAATGTCTTCTGGCTGATAGTAGAGCTCACACAACCCTTCCCCACTAGGTTTGAAGGCTCCCAAGTACCTTGGCAACAAAGCGACCCATCCCTTAAACGAGCTTAATGGGGTTGGTTCAAAAATGCCACTCGGACCCAATCGGCTGAAGTTAAAGTCACAATGTAGCCACTGGATAGAGCAGTGGGAGCAGGTAGCGGCATAGGAGATGGTGTAGCCTATCGTCGACGGGTACGCTGAAAAATGGACGAGTCGCCCAAAGCGGCATATTGGCAGTTCAACCGCAGTGGAGGGGTACTATGCGGACTGTCGCCACTAGAATGATTAGAAGTAGCTTGTAAAACCATGACGACAGTGGCAAATAGGAAAACTATAGCAAAAATAATAAGGGGGGTTGGAAGAGTGAAAAGAAGATGCAAGAAGGAAGATCACATAAGTAGCTTGTGTGATTGTAAGGAAGAAAGGCGCTGAAGTCGCGTTATTTATAGAAGGAAAGAGACGGTTTGGACTTCTACTCAAAAATTTGAATAGTGGTGGAACCATTTGACTGCCCACTCACGGCTCGTCATAACCGACGTTTCACTGAATCGGCAGCTATATGGAACGTCAGACGACGTGACAGGGGGAAGGAATCGACATCCTTAACTATCTCAACCACCCGCATTAGTGACATCGGTTCCTGAGAAATGTCAAAGAAAAGTGTTGACGGGGCCTTTCAAACCACGATGGTTCAAAACGTGGCTTGTAAGAGACAGCAAAACTCCACCAGCTAAAAAGGGACGCCCGAGTCAATAATTAGATCAGGGGGACTTCAGATCCAACCCCTTGGATTACAAAACCTTGGCACTTCGGCCATAAAAACTCCACCCCTATCTACCTAGAACTAAGGGGCTGGAGGTAGAGGACTCGGACCAGATGAATGACCAAGCAAAGTCCTCGGGCTGGAAGTCAAGGTGTCGGAGCGGACCACGGATAAGTTGCATCTCGGTTGTGAGGCCTCACCATCTTCTTTGAAGCCAGTCTTCAAAGATCAACACTCGGAGCATACATCCCGAGAGACTGACCTGGCTACTTACAAGCCCATAACTCCCTCAAAAGGTGCCCCGCACAGTACCGCTTGAGCCGCTGATCAAACTTCTCCTTTAGAATGGTCTTTTGAGGAGACAAATTCTCATCCACCTTGAGAAAATCGTGGACACCTGCTCCCGCAGAGACTCGACCAATTTTTGGGATTTCTCTAGGCCACGAGCCAGCTCAGCTTTCTTACGACGGGCGGCTTCCCCTTCTCTCTCAAGCTCAGCCACTTGAACCTTCGACGACTCATCTGCAAGCTTTAGTCCCTCAATGCACTTCCCTCGGTGCTCCAGTCCGCTCGTCATATCTGTGCAACATTCAATCTGGGCTTATTTGGCCTTTTCGCCTCGTCCATCCGCACTCTAAAGGACCCTTTAGCGACGTGCATTCTCGTAAGAAGCCTTGAGTTCCTTTACCCTCAAGGGACCCTGAGCGGCCAAAACAAAATGAGTTAATATGATGAAAGGGATTAAATGCTAAGACCAAGAAGCAAGAAGAGCTGAGATATTATACCAAAGCAGACGAGAGGCAGACCATATCCCAAAAAACCTTCGGGTTGTAGGAAGACACAGTCGAGGACGTCGGAGGAGGCATTATCATCCCCGACACGTCATCTAGAAGAAGACACAAATGAGAAGGCATTATCAAACACCACGTGGTCAGAGCAAGAGTTAGAAGCTTAGCAGGAGAAAGCACACGAATTACCTCCGACTCCCTGGGTGGAGGCAAGTTGGATGGGTTTCTCCCGAGATATGCCTCCTCCTCGGAAGGTACGAGATCCTCCAACCAAGTCGCATCTCCACCCGCTCCTTGTGCTATTGGTAGTCCCTTGAAAACAAGTGTGTGCCAATTAACGCGCGAACCAAGGAGAACTACGAGAGATTACAAAGAGGGACTGAGTGCAAAATGGCTGAGAAAGTCTTCCCTAATTGGCGAACCCGATCAAGACAATTACTTCCGACAGACAACCCACAACCAATGGTTGAAAACCCCCATATAAGTCCTATGAATAGGGGCTTGTTAGCACGTTGATGGGAAGGAGGACCAGACAGAAAATAATACTTTCACTCACTTCCATTCTACACTTTAGCCTCAACACTTTGACACACACTCTCACGACTGACTTGGGCGCATCATTTGACACAAAGATATGTCATACTTGTAATTCAGAAGTTGTCGTCGTGATAACTCTCTCCTCCTCGACTGAGTTCCCCTCGTGTAATCTATCTCCCCCTCGTAATCATTAATAAAGGCACAATTCGCTCTTTTCAGGCTCGGGATCAGCTTTTCGAACAAAATAAATTCGATCAATATTCGCGGGTGCATCCCACTCGTGAAGTCAGACGATATTGCACTTTTATTTTTAATTTGCCAAATATACAAAGTTTGATTATTACTATGTAGTTTTATTATTGTGTACTATAGTTGTTTAGTCATTTTTTCGCACTTCTCCCTTTGTTGAATCTTAGATTGAGAAATTATCGATTTGATTTTTGAATTTTGACTTTTTTATTGCAGTTAAGTTCAGAATTTTGTATATTTTGCTTTGCAAAAAACAACAATATGAGATTTACGGCAAATCAGTTATAAGGTACGTATACCGACATGTCTAGATTTTTTTTATTGTAAAAGCATAAATAATAATAAGATTTAGTTTATTGATAAAATATGCTACTACTTTATTTCGTCTTTACTATAGTTTAATAACAAAATATGTATAATTGCCAATTTGTTTTTAATAAAAAGTATGCTATAATTGTAATGATGGAATAGCGTGCTTTACTTCATTAACAAAATAAATATTTAAATAATTTTGTACACATGTCGGGTACATGTGTAGAGATTATGCCATTTTGACAACTTGTTTTAAAAAGTAAGTTATTTTGACAATTAGTTTTGTAATGTATTATTTTGAGAATAAATTTTGAAAGTGTGTTATTTAATTATTTTAACAATAAATTTTCCAGATATTGTTATTTTGAGAATTCACTCTAAAAAATACTGGTGTGCAAACGCACATTGCGTGATTATTGAAATCAATATATGTCACTTTATAATGAATGTGACATGTGCCTACTTCTAGAAACACGGGTACCTTTTCGGTGTAACGGAAGCCAAGATACGCAATGGCGTCCCAGTAGCAAATAGCACTAATCAATCACTTTATTTTTCTTACTCCCAATTGGCTACTAAACTCAAAAGCTGGTTACGATAAAGACATCAACCTTTCTTTATTATCTGTTATTTATTTATAACTTCATTAGATCTCATTAGTCAAGGCACGCCTAACTTTTTCTAAAAGTTTATTCTGAATATTATTAAATTTAAAATTTCTGAAAAGGTAAAAAGCATACGACCTTTTACAAATTAGCTTCAAATGAATATAGTTGAGTAACTACAACTTATAGGAGCAGTCCCCTGGGTCTTTGCATTTTGGTCCAATAAATTTTGCACCAGAAAATAAAGCTCTCGAAAATTAATATGTCGAGGGGTTTTAATAGTTTTTATATATATATGGAGACAATCTGTAAAACAATTGGAGCTCGACTATTTTTACTCTTCTGAGAATATAACTGTATGATCATTAGGGAATTTTGCTAGAGAACTGAATTACTATTTGTTGTATTTATTGTCTCATATAATTCTTTTTAATATGTTATACTAGATATATGCATTTGAAGATTTCGTTTTCAAGATTTGAATTTGTGGTAGAAGTAGAACAAAAAGTTACATTAACCTAACAAGTACTTTGATCTATTCATTACACCTAATATATCGATATACTCAATCTTAATTTATCTAATGCACGCAAACTTTGTGTATATGTCAGTATAATTCCAAAAATCTAAGATTGTTTCCAGTTTCGTCACTATCAATATATTACTTTGTGGATTTTACTTTCCTATTTTTGCAAAGGAATTCAGTTCTGTCAGTGCGTCAGATAGTTTTAATCAAACTCACACGTCTTTTGAGAGATGGGTCAGCTCATCTACTACGTGGGTTGGCCATTTGTTAATTAATGGTCCTAAAAACAGTATACTTGTAGTATAAAATAGAAATAGAAATTGATGCATGATAATGTGTTTGGATTTTGAAATTAATTGAAGATTTGAGTTTATAACTGTGTTTTTAAGCATACAGTTACAAATTTAATATACCACGTTGTTGCAATGGCATTGAATATTCTCGATGAAGACTTTGTGTTTTAATGCCCACAACCACTCCTTATATATTGGTTTAGCGAAAAGGCATAAAAAAGAAAAAATAAATCATTTTGCGTTAAAGTCTAAGCTACAGATATTTTCTTGTTCAATAGTTGTTTTTAATTTATCATAAGGCTCGTAAGTACTTAAGAAGAATAATGGCTCGATTAAAATATAAACTAGCCTTAAGTAATTACAAAGTCCTTATGAGGAGCATATATATATATATATTCACGTGAAATTGTAAGAGACTTTCAGTTGTAATCTTATTTTATCCTTTTTGTGCTTAATGCTATGAATTACTCATAAAAAGACTTGGTTTTAAAATGGAAAATAGTATGTGTGTTACTAAATGGAAAGACCCACAATGACTAGTAATGCCCAACAGCAACAGATGGACCGTCGATTCACCGACAACTTGACTCCAGCTGGCATCGAAAAAGACCTCTACAAATTTAGTCCCATTGCCAAACGTGGCCACGTTGGACCTGACACGACAACTTAGTTTTTCCTTAGATATTCAATGGGCCCCTAGTTTTAGTTGGCCATTTCTGAATATTTTGAAAGACAATATTTAAAATCGACATAAGCATGTAGTATATTTTTATACATGTACATATATTTTTGTGTTTTATGTGTAGCGGCCTGATTGCTTTTCATAATGAGAGCGGCGTGGACAAATAATTCTTATGTTCACTACTTCATGTCCCATCAAACCAATAGCTTGAGAATAAACCTCATTTTCCTTTGATAAAAATTCATGTTCTTTTGATAATAACTTGTCCTTTTTCTTTTGATAAAAGCAAATATTTCATGTAATCGTCGGATTACTAATTAAGTGCGACAACCACCAATAGGCGAGAGAAATATAACTATGGGTTAGTTATTATGTATACTCAAGACGTTTTTTTATCATAAAATGGACATACATATGAAGATCTAAGTTTTAATATCACATCAGAGCCAATTCGAGTTGATAATAGGCTTGCCAATATTAACCCACGTGATAGGATTGAACACTAATTTCGAGTTTTCGACTTGTTCCGAGCTCTCCTTATACAAATGATAGACGACACTTAAAAGACTAACTAACATGGGCACTAATCTCTTCCATATGTGTGAAAAGTTTCATCATATACGATACGTAGTACTAAAATATAACAATTACATCTACAACAATACTGTAATAGTTCCACCATAATATTTGTGCATGTGCAACTATCTAATATCGGGATAAGACTTATATGGACCTGGTCCGTAATGAAAACTATGGACCTTGTGGTCTCAATTAGTTCTAGTCCCACCTTCCAACCATTATTTTCATTTAATAAATAATAAATCGAATAAATAACTTTTCAGAATTAAAAATTCACCCCATAAGTTTTAGAATTTTTCTTTATTGAGACCTCAAATTTGGGAATAGTCCATTACGACCATATCAGGCCCATCATGCTTCCGTAATAATGTCTTAAGAACATAAAATCTAAAAGTACCTCGTTTTGACCGTGAAATCGTCGGGTATTCCACCAGTTTTTACGAAGACCGCCGGTCTTCAACCACTCGATTGCAACCGATAGTTCTGCAATGGTTCTTTCAACGATGAACAACACAACCCTAGTTCGTTTCCTACTCTGGGTGTAAGAGGTATAATTTAGAATGAAATGATTAAAAGAACATGCTACTTCAACACACTCAGGCAAAAGCCTATCTTTTATTTATCGGTGAAAACTTATTTATTACATAACACTCATAACCCCTTTAGAGAGGAGCTACTTGTTTAGCGACTCATAATAGCTCTATTTCTTGCACACATGCACTCGGATTCTTTACAATAAAACTGAAATATAAACACTCGACTTATTACATACTCTTCGTAGACTCTTATTTATTTTTGTAAGAAAACAATGGGAAATGATCGATGCTCTTTGCTTCCTTCAGCTTGCTCTCTATATAGGTGAAGTTCTGGACTTCAAATTCGGATTTCAACTACATATTGATAGTGGGATTCGTCATTGCATACGTCTTTTCCCACTCCAGTTCGTGGTATGGCCCTCTTGTCATTTTAATGGATACTTTTCTTTCCACTACAACTTGTGATCTGGTCCCTCCATTATTAACCTGTCATTTTAGTGGAGGTGGTATTGATTCTTATCACATGGCCCCTTTTGCTTTGCCTGCAGAATTCGTCCACTTTCCAGCACGCGAAACCTTTTCCTGTCTTGAAGGGGAGACCATAAATTGTCCTTCTCGTGGTGGCTTGATATAATCCATCGCCTTCATGTTAGGTCTCTGTAGCTTGATGAAATGAAAGCTTGGATGGAAACCTTATCCTGTAATTTCTGAAGCTGCTGATATAAATTCTAGCTCCAGGACATCTCCTCTTTCAAGTGTAGGATTGTTTTTCCATGTCTCGTACACTTTTTCGTGAATTCATTTTGGTAATGTAGAAATTTCCAGAAATCCTAGGGATGTAGTAAATATTGAGGCTATGCAGCCAAAGTCGTACCACTCTCGCACACTTTCAGGCTTTGAACCTGGTAGTATCCATATTCTCGGATATTTTTCTGACCAATCGACCACGGATTTTCTTGGGACGAGTCACATTCTCGTGTAAAGCCTTTCCCATGTCCTCTGATATTCAATCAAATGCGTTTTCTGCTCGTTTTTATCAATCTTAGAAGTCTCTATTTTGGCCTAAGATTAATCTCGTCCTCTTTAATTGCCGATGTATTATTTGATTCTTTAGGTATTTCTACCTTCGAATCAACATGTTCGGGGTTGTTGTCCTCGAAAGGATCTTCAACCGGGTATGTATTGCTTGAATCTCCATCATCAAGCGTAATTGCTCGTAATTCTGCTTTCACCTTAGAGGTAGAGGCATCTCGTAGTATTGGGTCCATGATACTTTCCCGAAGACTTGTGCTACCTAACCATGTAGTTTTCATCGCGTTTTGGACCTTATTAAGATCCATTTCCTGAACATGACCGGAAGCCTTAGCATTAATTGCCAGATTATCGATCGTCTTGCTGAGTTCCTCCAGGTTTTCCCTGTGGTGCCTCCATCTTGTTAGAATGGTATCGGCTTCATGTGCCTCCATCCCTTGTTAGAAAACCTGCATGAATATTTTCATGGGATTTAATAACCAAAACATCAAAATCATAGTATTGACATTCAACCTGCCATCTTAACAATCTAGCTTTCTCAGGTTTACTCTCGATTTTATTTTTCAAGAAAGCTTTAACACTCGTATTATCAATTTTCAAGGTAAATTTTTTAGCAAGAAAGAATAACGGCCATTTTTTAAAAGCCTTTCTAACTGCAAATAATTCCTTTTCGTTGATATGCCATCTTGCCGCTTCATTATCGGCAAATAGTCCGCTGCAATATCTGCATGGGACCTCTCCTTTTGGTTCAACCTTTGTTAGAACCGCCGCCCACCAATGATCGCTTGCATCTGTATAGAGTACCAGATCATCTTCGTCATTTGGTATGGCTGATTTGGGAAGGTTCTGGCAAATGGATTTGAGCTTCTGCACCGTTTCCTTATGTTCTTCCGTCCATCTGAACTCTGCGTCTTTTTTTAAGTAATGGACTAAAGACTTTCCTGTAACTTGCCAGGTTGTTAATAAACATACCGGCAAAATTAACCAACCCCATAAAACTCTGGAGTTGTTTAACCGTTTTGAGATCATCAGGAAAATCGCGTACCTTTTCTACCCAATGGTTTTGAAGGATGATACATGATTCATCAATCTCTATTCCAAGGAATTCAATCTTCCTTGTAAGGATAAATGCCTTCTTTTCAGATAGCACCAATCCTTTCTTGTGACAAACATCCAAAAATATCTCCAGATGCTTGATATGTTCTTTGACGTTCTTTGAGGCAATAAGGATGTCATCGACATATACGAACCTGAATTTGAAATACTCTTTGAAAAGATTATCCATTTTCGTATGGTATATCTGGGGTGTATTGGCCAATCCCATTGGCATAACATTCCAAATATAATATCCTTGCGGTGTGGAGAAAGTTGTATATTTCTTGCTTTCTTCTTCCATCTTGATTTGATATAATCCCGATTTACAATCGAACTTAGAGAAGACCTTTGCATTTTGGACGCATGTGATCAAGTGTTCTCTGCTTGGGATGTAGTATCCGTCGAATTCCAAGATTTTGTTGATTCCCTGGTAGTTGATCACCAATCTTTTTCCTCTTTTGATTTCTCCATGGTTTCTGACTAAAAATCCAGGACTGCTGTATGGAGAGACTCCTGGCGAGATTAACTTAAGGTCCAGATGTTCCTTAAGAATCTTTTGCATATCCTTCCGATCATTCTGATTCATCAGGATAGGCTTATATCTAACAAACTCATTTTCTTTCCATTTTTTTATTTTTAAGGATGCTTTGAGTTTGTTCTTGTTCCACCATGCCAAAGGATCTTCATTGAAGTTTCTTCGGATCTTGGTTTTGACATCTTCTAGCGAGATCTGTTCTTCGTTAGTGATGTCCAAATGGGGACTTGGCTCCAAACTGGCCTTGAGGATCTCGATTGTTTCGGTTTTGACCCTTTCATCTTTCTGGCCACCTAGGCTGTCAATCCTAAGTTGAAGGATTGCCTTACCATATATCCTTTGATTGCTCATCTTTGGGTGGAGAAGTTTTCCTTCATCACCACGCTTGCTGCAGAATTGAATTGAAAATTTTTTGTAAAATGCATGCGTCAATCGCTGCACCAAGATCTTATGATCACAAAATGTTGTGGGAATAAGTCGTATGGTTTCATTATCTGTGTAAAACGTTTGAACGTTTGCTGAAAATTGTTTCCGAGTAAGATATCAGCTATAGTATCATGAAAATAGATTGGTGGTGTTTTGACCTTGTACCATGGGGTACCACCTGCTCCTTCAATCAATATTTCGGCTTGTTTAATTCCTCTTTTGAAGATGATAATCTTCTTTGAGAAATCTCTTCTCGGGACTGCTGGTAGATTTTCTCCAACTTCTTCAGGGAAAACTCCTGGTTTGTCTGTGCAAATACCGGCCCCCAAGTCGATATACGCTGCGAAGTATTCAGCTCGAAACTTCTCATATAACATCCTAACTGAGATGTAGATTGAGAATGGACTAGTGGTCATTTGAATTTGTATCTCTTCCTGTCCACTGTGAATTCCATTCCTTCTGGTAATCTTTCCCAAGGTTTGTGATCTTCGAGAAATTCAATCCCAAGAACTAACTGTTCCGGGATCTTCCCTACTCTCCCGTTGATGATAAAATCCATTCCACCTAATTTTAGGCTTCCTTGATATCTTCTAACTAAGGGCTGCTTTAGATAATACAAGGCGTCACATGGAAGGGTCTTATCCTTCTGAGTGATGTCGAAGATTACCTCGACCTCGCACCATCCTCCTGGACATTTGAGCTCTCCTTTAGTTGTAAATATTTTTGGCTTAATACAACTTCAACAATTGGTTTCTTTCCCCATGTTAGGCTGTGCATCCTATTATCTTGGAAAGAGACTCTCATAGGTTCGAACATTTGACTAGTGTTCTTGCTGAACACTGGTTGATCTCGGATGATCATATCCATCTCATGGATATGTGGCAGATTCGAAATCTCTGGTTTGACTACATGAGCAACTTTGTCAAAGATTTTGGGTATCTCGACGAACTCTTTCATCCGGAAGAGGTCAGAATGATGAGTATTGGAGAGGGCATACGCGATACTGTAGGTGATTGGGGTATGGCCTATTTCCTTCCTTCATCAACTCCTTGTTTTTGAAATCTTGATGCAGGGTAAGGACTGTATTGAAATCTTGATCGACTTGATTATAGGCAATCTTCGGGTAAACGAACGTTGCCACCTTTCCAACAAATAGATTTCCTGAAATTCCTCCAAGACAAGCGTCTCGTAGGTTTTGAATTCTTCTGTCAAAGATGACGATATCAATTGGCGAATTGATACCTTCTTTGAATGTCGCCTTGATCAAGATCCTTATGGCTCCAATATGGATTCATGACATCTTCTAGGCAACCTCGGCATTGAGTCGACTCAGTTCCATCTTGATTTCACTCATAGGAACCAGCTGCATTTCCATCACATTACTTGTAAGTTCCATTGGGATCGCAATTTCTCCCGCCGTAACTTTGTAGATGATGTGATGCTTCCTTTGTCTGAGGCTCAGTTGTGCTAAGGCTCTCTCCATTTTTCCAATTGTAAACCCATCTAAACTCGGAGCTTAGGGTCTTCTCGCATGATCCTCATCAGGGCCTTGTGAGATATGCTGGTTTGTGAGAAGAATCTCAAAAGGTCTTCTTGTACTTCCTGGCGGAAGATCTCCTCGTCTTCAGTTTGATTCTGGTTCGGATTCCGAAGACTCATTCTGGTCTTCATCTTCTTCATATATACTTTCGTCTGTAGGAATATCCTCAAACTGGTATACCTGAACAAGGTCTTGGAAATAGACAACCTCTTCAAATTCTGGTGTTGCCTCAACTCTCTAACTCCCCTTCTTTGGTTTTCTGGACATTCTGTTGAAATGTGTCCCTTGGCACCACATGTATATGCTCTCCTGAAAGTTCTTCTTATTGGGGTTCTGCTCGTACTTCCTTGACTGATAGATGTTCTCCCACGGCTCGAACCTGGTCTTTGCCCTGATTTGTAACTTCGGGCCTTTTATTTTGACCAGAATCTCCTTGGCCTCCATGAAGATCTTATGGGAAACCTGTTTCCTTTTTGTTCATAGGGGTGATCCCTATGCTTCTTTCTTCGGTGTTTTTTTGGTGCTCCTATGACTGTTGGGATGTCATTATCATCGCAGCAAAGACGAACTGATTTGTTGATTCCTCTCAGTCTCTTGTAATTCTTCTGGAATGCTGCCTTCTGGCACCACTCGCTCAGCTTAACTTTGAGAAAAGACATCCTTCGGGCTATAGTATCCATCCCGACATGTGTATATTCTCGTAGTAACATTTCTCGCATGGACTTGGTATTTTGGCAAAGAACAGTGGGATCGCTGTTTCTTCGTTAATACGGTTCTTCCATTTGTACTCCATGAAGAGCTTGATGTATAGATCGACGTTACATATATCATGTAACTCCAAGCTATACAAGGCTTGCTCGTATCTTCTAGCTCTTTCTTGGTCACCTCCTCCGGTTTGGGGATCAACAAAATCCTCTCCACAATGTCTTTGAGGGCTTCGCTAGATAGTACACCATCCCTAATTTTTGAAGTGACGTGTTCCCATCCAATTTTGACCGATCCCTCGAGGCTCATTTGTAACATCATTATGAACCCCTCCTTGTTGAGCTCCAGCGTTGCTACTGCAATTCTCATGGCTGACGCCATTCGTCGATCAACCCTTCTCTGTTTTTGAAATCCAATATATCCAAATTGAGCATAAGCACATAAGGATGAACTAGATCAAGTTGGGATCTCCTGTAAGGCATCCCATGGATGTCTGGCCTTCTTGCTCTCGACCTAGTTGGTATCGCCGTGAACATAGATCCTGCCACGAAATCGTTCTGATGTGGCATGGGCTCATCTCGGATTGGATTCTGGTTTGGATTATGAGATGAAAAGCTCTCGGTTACCGTTGATTGCTCATGGGGAGGATTTTGTCTTGGCACAATTGCGTCTTCCAAGGTCTGGACATTAACGTGTTTTAAACCCGAAAGTGATTCTGCTAGGTCACAAAGATCTTGCAGATCTCCATAGTTAATCTCGTCAAGCTTGATTCTGGACATGATCTTAAGGAGTATTGGGTTTTCCTCGTATCAAAGCCTCCAGCCTCTCGTTTCTTGTCAATTCCCTTTTAACTTTGACCGTTTTTTCTTTCTGATGAAGCAAGGGCTCATTTTCGAAAGATGGTGGTAGCCATCCTCCTTTCCTTCATTCTGATGATCTTGGAAGAGATTCCAAGTTCTTCATTCGTCTCTGGATCTCTTGGAGAGTTTCCAAGATCTCCTTCTGGCGCCGGGTTATAGTTTCCAGTTTGGACTGGATTTGAAGTTGCAAGGTTGTTGTTAACCCCATCTTAACTGGGGCATCGTGGCCAAAAGTGTCGTACTTCACGACCATGGCAATCCTAGATACCCGAGAGCTTAGATGCCTTGAGAGGGTGTTGGAGATATGCCACGTACCAGTCTTAGTAATGCGATGGAACTCATAGAATACAAGGTTCACACGAGATAGTAGGAACCTTAGATGGTCCCACGATACTCGATAGCAACCAACGATATTCTTGCAGTTATCATCCAAAGATACCCCACAGACATAATGCAGACCACGATACAACTCACGATTCCAAAGAAGTCGTCAACGCTATCGGGGCTCGATAGGGCCAGGAAATACTCCACGTGACAAAATATAACAACCAGACACATTGTTATTCGGGAACCATACCAGCTGTCAGTACCAAAGTCGGCTAGCCAGCTAAACAGATACCCCAATTTACCACCCGTCAATGTAGTCCCATGCAAAATTACACCTGCACCACCGTATACCGCTTATAAATAGAAGGATCCCTCTACAATTCAGGGACAAGTTGAATAAAATAATTTAACTTACTTTCACTTTCTCTCGCTTTCTCCCCTTATATTCCCCATTTCCCATTGTGAATCCTTCGATATCTGTACACTTCTGAAATTGGGGTAAGGCGTTAATACTAAAAAATATAAGTAATATGAAATGAGTGTTAACCGTTGTCTTAATCATTTTAATTTTTTTTTCACATAAGGGTAGTTTGTGTAATTTTCAAATATGAAGGATAATTTGTGTAATTATCTTATAATTATGAGGTAGTTTGTGTAATTCTCTCTTTGTTTTTAGTAGAATCATTTAGTGTGTCATTGCTATGTCCTCAAATTGGAGTTACAAGGTCAGACTATGGTTTTTTAGTCAATATTTGTGATAATGATTCAATCAAAAGCTGCCAAGCATATTCTATCGAAATTACGAAGTATTGTGACATTATTATGTACCCGATACGACTTTATCATACATTCAGACTATGGTTTACTTTTTTACTTTTCCCTTTTTTTTTAAGTCAATCAGTATATGCAATTCAATTTCCAGCTCACATAAATATATAAGAACAAAAGAATCTGTAACGTGATAATCACTTAATCATAAAATAAAAGTATTAAATCATAGTAGGATGCAATTCTATA
Source organism: Linaria vulgaris (assembly GCA_948329865.1). Lineage (NCBI taxonomy): Eukaryota > Viridiplantae > Streptophyta > Magnoliopsida > Lamiales > Plantaginaceae > Linaria > Linaria vulgaris. The sequence continues at coordinate 77,324,632 of OX415249.1, read as the reverse complement.
AACTACATTTCTCAAGTTAACGATGACTACTCAGTTTCATGATATACAAATATAAATCTACTCTCCAAGATTTAAAGAAAATGGTTATATTAAAACATATTATATATATGCCAGCACCGCTTGTCCCGGTTGCTAGAATTTACTTAATTAAGTCATCTCATACGTTGCGGTAGTTAGTTAGGTTAGGTAATCTCTGACTGATTAATTAGTCAATATTACAATAATTCGTCGTGGCGAACACTAATTAAACTAATGTTACACGAAAAGTCATTCTTCAACTTAATTACGCACGGAAACTTCTGTGAATGTTAGTGTGACATATCACATGGTGCCGCCATACTCTTAATATAATCACAGATTTGATTGAGTGTTTGTTTTATTATTAATAGTTTTAATTTATGATTCCACGTAATTTAGTTTTTCCACTTCAAATAGTTGAGCTACAACCTACATATAGTGTGATTTGTGAAAATGGGTAACTTTATTCAAAAACTTTAACCACTCAAAGATGAATTATAATTGTCATATAAAAAAAGATTAATTTACTATTACCATAATTTTCAAATATATTTATTTACCAAGTTGTACTACTTAGGCGTGTCAACTACAGATAATTTTCATCTCGTAGCGTGTTAAGAATATTTTATTATCACCGTCAATCGTTTCATGACATGAAAAAGTAAAGGATTATAAAACACCATATTTAGGATATGACACGTGGCGCACTACAAATACAATAAGTTGTCATGAGATTGTCTCAATCTACATTTTACATTCTAAAACCCTTAGATTGACCAGCATCTTGCCGTCTTGTGGTTTAATTTAATTTACATAGTTTCGACTTAGGTCTACCTCAATCAATGCTCATGAAATTCGATCAACCCCTAAAACTAACAAATAAACTTGAATTGAAGACAGATGGACCGAACCGATTCGAAATTGTCATGCAAACAGTAAGTAAATACCCACACATTGGAAAAAGAAATATATCATTATTGCGTTACCAACCACATATATTAGATACTTGGACTTATCAACTTCTTTCTATTTTTACACTATTTCAATTTATAATAACTAAAGCAATAGAGACTGAATGCTACATACAACATCGAAAAATTATTATATTGTAATTCAAAGCTAAGTGAGCCGTCTCAGTCCCTTAAAAGAGATACCTAATTAATTAATAAGCAACAATTTTTAAATGAGAAGAAATGACTATAATTTTTTGAATAGTGAAAAGAACACCTAATTTCCAAAATTGATTGTGTGAGTCAACCGAATGCTGTCAAATAGCGTGCGGCTTTGAAACTTTCCAGCGAATCTGTCTCCAGTTTCAACCGTCCGGTTCTCTAATTAATTACGTCTCTTTCTTTCTCTCTCTCTCTCTCTATAAATACATTTCCATTAACAAACCCTTTCTTCTTTTTCCCCTTCCCCTGCAATTTTTTCCTTTTTTCTTCTTTTCTACCGGACCTCACATTTTCCTCGTTCTCTGCATTGTTTTGTTTTCATTCGAAAAAAGGTGACGTCATGTCCATTTATTAAAAAGGAGATTTCTTGTTCTTTGAGCCTTGACTCTGTTTTCTAACAATTGCTTTGCCTTTTTGTATTGCAGAATCCCGCAAACCCCATTTCATTTTCTTCAACGTTTGTCCCTTTGTGCTTCCAGAAAGAAACCCAGGTATCTCTCGTCACATTATATTATTTAAATATATAGTACCTAATACCCATCACGTGCATGCTTTAATGCCAAAGTTTCATAATTTTATGTGTTTTTTTTTGGTTCTTTTTTTTGTGTAAATATTGTTGGGTTTTGTTATTTGCGTAATGGGTTCGTAAATTTTGTAAGAAAAATTTAATCTTTGTTAGTAGGGCTTTTGTTTTTTGGATGAAAAATCTGATTTTGCGGTGAAATTTGTCGTTTATGTTGGTTTTCTTGTAAGTTAGGGTAAGAGTGGCGTGGAAATGTTGCTTTCTCTTTTAGGTATGGCACCAGAAATTGTATCTTTCTGTTTTATTTTACAGATCTTATATGTGTTTTTTAATTTAAAATAATGGTGGGGTTGGTTGGTTGGTTTGACGAGGTTGTGTTTCAGTTATTTCTGTTGTTTCCCTTGTAGAAATAGAAGCTTGATTATAATATGTCCCTCTTGTATTAACTGTGATCTGGTTTGCTAATATTTTGTTTCTTCATCATTTCTTTTATAACTAGTTGCTTTCAACTTGTTGGCTGCTTTATGTTTTGGCTGCCTCTCTTCACGTTCTTGATCTTAAAAAAAGTAGTCATTTTCCAGTTTTTGTTTCAAGATATTGTAAACAAGGGTAGCTGGTGGTAGTAAAACAATATGTTTCTATCTTGAAAATGTTAAACAATGTATGGTGGTTGGAAATAATTAAGTGAGAGCAAACAATAATATGATGGACACCTGAACTTTTCAATTGCTTTCATGAATGACATGGCCTTTTGTTTCATTTCTGAATTTTAATGACCTGGGTCCATATGTTTAATGCTTCACTTCCTTTTTATAAAGGACCATGATACATGGTCACAGTCGCACATATGGTATTATTTTCTTGCAGCTTATCTTGTACTAAAGGTTTCTCTGCTCTGAAAAGTGAATATCAGTATTATCCATCAACTTTGAGCTCTGCATTTGTCTCTTCCACTTTTCATCTCTGTAGAATTTAAATTGAAAATTATATCAGGTACCTTTTGCAAATCACTTGTTGCAACATTTATATTCCATGCTTATATTCTAATATGTGTTTTTTCTTTATTTGGAAGGCCTGGCTTTGGTAAATGCTAAATGCTTTTGTTTGTTTAAGTGATATTGTAAATCTGTATGTATGGAATATGGAATGGCTTCATTCTGTTGTGGTCTGCCTATTTTTGTATGAAATCCTCGTTAGGGCTTATGTACTTCTATTCTCATGTTACTTCAAAAAAGAAAAAAAAAACTAATTGTTGCACCAATATGCATCTCTATCACCGTTTGAACATAGTTTTGATGGAGTTTTTTTTTTCCCTCCAGTAGTTGTAACTCTATTTCCCAGGAGGCCGTTTTCTCGTTGATTTAAGAATCCGTTGAATCAACGAAGTGTTCTTTGCATCTAACTTAGACATATGGACTTGAAATCAAACCACACATCCCCTGTTCTTGCCGACAATGCTCCAATGAATAACACCAGATTAGGAATTCACTCTGCTCTGATGCCTTACTCCCCAAACAACTCCGGGTTTTCATCCACGCTGTTCCTGAACATTCCTAGGAGGAAGCCTGGAATACGCGAGGATGTTCGGGCTAGCTTGTTGGATGCTATGAAATCTTCGTCTCCGACTCATAATAAACTAACAAAAGAGTCTACCACAGAGACAACAACTAGTGATACTGATCTTTCTTATCGCAACTGGCTGGTAACTAGCTTTTCTCTCTTTCCTTTGTACATCAAACAAGTTTTCTCGTTCATTTATCACATTCAAATGTTTGAATTCTTATTTGGTTCTTACAGCTGAAGTATCCTTCCGCACTCGCTTCGTTTGAGCAAATATTGGGCAGTGCCAATGGAAAAAGAATAGCATTGTTCTTGGATTATGATGGCACTTTGTCTCCGATAGTTGATAATCCTGATCGTGCCTTTATGTCGCCCGCGGTGAGCGTTCACCAGTTTTATCTATCTTTAGGCATTCCTTTCTTACTATAAAAATGTTATTGTCTAATACTAGATTTATTTGGTACCAGATGCGTGCTGCTGTCAGCCGCGTGGCGAAGTATTTTCCCACGGCAATTATTAGTGGGAGAAGCCGTGATAAGGTGGCTTGTCTGGATTTTAATTGAATCTTACATTGTTTATAGTTATGGTATCAAGTTCATTGTGGTGACATGTGGTTTGTTCAGGTATACGAGTTTGTAGGACTAACTGAACTTTACTATGCTGGAAGTCATGGGATGGATATCATGGGTCCAGTTCGTCCCTTTTCCAACGATAACAAAAATTGTATTAGGTCTACTAACAAGCAGGTATATACACGAGAATTTGGTTTTTCTTGATTTAAATTACCTGAAATTTCTTTTGGGACTGATAATGAGTTTGTCTTTTTGCAAATTTTTATGTCGTACGTAGGGCAAGGAAGTTAATTTATTCCAACCTGCTGGTGAATTTTTACCTATGATTGATGAGGTATGTAACTGCTTCAATCAATTTAAGAAATATACATATATGAATTCTCATTGTCATAAAGTCTACATTTTCTGCTTAATCCAGGTTCGTAGATCCCTTATTGAGATCACAAAAGATATACCTGGTGCAAACGTTGAGAATAATAAGTTCTGTGTTTCGGTTCACTACCGTAATGTGGATGAGAAGGTAATGAATCTGTTTCTTGGTAACAAGTGAGATCTTGTTAAACGTATTTATAGTTCTCTCATTTGACTAATAAAAGTTACCGGCTTTAAACAACCCAGAGTTGGACAACAGTTGGTCAACTTGTCCAAGATATTTTGAAAGACTATCCTCGTTTGCGATTGACACATGGTCGGAAGGTACTACTTACAAGTCACACAAGTATTTTTCATTCACGACATCTGGATCGCTCCGTTACTGATTACTATTGATGTAGGTTTTAGAAGTCCGACCAGTTCTCGACTGGGACAAGGGTAAAGCCGTTGAATTTATACTTGAATCGCTCGGTTAGTAAAATACTTTCTCCATCTAAATTTTACAGATTTTGAATCTTTGAAAGTGGTATTCATATTCAAAATTATATACTGATATTGTCATGAAATGGTGCTGTGTAGGACTAACGAATTCTGATGATGTTCTTCCCATATATGTTGGAGATGACCGCACCGACGAAGATGCGTTCAAGGTAGACTCAAACTTGTGAAAGCCGGTCGCGCATTTTATCGTTATAGCATTGAAAGATATTCATAGTAAGATTAACTCCTTTTTTCGGTCTTTCCTTACAGGTTTTAAGAGAGGGGAATCGAGGTTATGGCATTCTTGTTTCGTCCGTGCCCAAGGAAAGCAATGCGTTTTACTCTCTCCGTGATCCATCTGAAGTCATGGAGTTCCTCAAGACCTTGGTGATGTGGAAGAAAAAGAGTGCATCAAAAGTGTGTTGAATTAGGATAAGTACATTTTGGTCCATTACATATACCATAGGAAATATTCTTTTCTTCTTGTTCTCTTTGTAAGAATTTGTTGGGGCTTAGGAGCAGAGGTGCCTCATTCAAGATTTCTTTCCTGCACCAAGGATGCCTTTTCCTCTACCCCCCCCCCCCCCCCCCTCTCCCAAACCTTACCCAGGAAAAAATGAAAAAAAGTTTTTCTAAATATAATCCCCAAAAAAATTGTACTGAATAGTTATTCCTTTGTCAGCCTGATCTGCTTAAGGATGTTAGAAGGGTTTATTTGTTGATTTATTTCTTCTAAGTTGATTTTTGTTTAGTACGTTAATTCATGTCGAGGTTATTATGTCTATTTCTGGAGTTTTAAATATGTATTCCTGTTTGGTTAATTAACTTGCCTTTAATGGGAAATGTTTTTATTTCTTGTTTGTTAGTCTCGTCTTTTTACACAGTAATGTTACCTCAGTTATTCTTTACCAGTAATAATTGCTCGATTGAAGATTCGATATTTCGAGATACATAGTGAAAGCATTATTCATCTGGATTCTGCGTGATCCTATTAATGACGTCAAAATTGAAACGTCGTCATTTCTTACTCGATGAGCATGAAATTGATTAAAGGCTTTTAAGGCTGTAACACGTGACGGTTATATTTAAACTTTCAAAGCTTATTATCAAACACTGAGCAAGTTACGACATTCGCCAAGTCCATAGATGAAACCAAAGTTTTTACAACATAATAATGATTAATGTTAGCAAGAGCCAAGAGCCTAGATGTGTAAAACACACAGGCTTTCGTTGGGTCATCATTATATTGAAGACCTGTTAATATATTTACCGCCAACTATTTTTTTCCAACTTGTCTGCCCATATCTTTCGAGCTACTAAAACTACGATGGCCCGAGCAACATAATTAAATTGATTTTTTATTTGAACATCAAATATTTATTTATTCACTAGGCCGAAGTCAAAGGGCCTGTTTGGATCCCCTTCCACCCAACTTTTTTAAATTTTCAGGATTTCAAATCGGGTTGGATGTATTTTGGGAATTTGGTTTGGTGAAATCCGTTGAAACAATTTCCGCATCAATAATTCTCCTATAATGTAGGTCAGCATGCTAATCAATTCCCTTTTTTATAGGACCCATTATTACGTTATGTAAATCTGACTTTCTTATTTACAACCAAATTCTTCTATTAAAATTGTGCATGGCCATTACGTGTTCTGTTTTTGGCAAATCACTTCACCTAAAAAAATAAATAATAAAAATGCAATTCAAATATTATTATCCATTTTTTTTGTAAGAAATGTAAAGGTTGATTCTGAGTCTGCATTTTTTTAAAGTGAAATATTTATATTATAGCATACGTGTATTTATATCAGTGTTGTTAAAGGCGTTGGGCGTAAGCGGGACGTTTTTCATACGTAGAGGCGAGGCGTAAGCCCCGAGGCGTGAGGCGTAAGCCCAAGAAATACTAATATTTTAATTGATTTTTAAATATAATATTATAATAAAGTATATAATAATACGAAAAAATAGGAATTAAAGTAAACAGTTTAACTTTTATCAGCTTAATAATGTTTAAATCTATATTTGAGTTAAAACCAAAATTGCTCTACCATCCAATCAATTCTCTTTTATAGAATACTAGAAACGCTGGCACGCGGTCCCCGCGTGATTAAGAATTTATTTTAATTTATATGGTAAAAGAATAATTTGAATAAGTAAAGATTAAATAAATAAGGATAGAGACTTTATATAGAAAGTTTTAAATTTTGGAAAACTAAATATTCAATCACAATAATTACTATAGTTATTGATTCTACTTAAATTATAAGGCTAAATTAGGAACTCAATAATTAAACTATTGTGCTAACAATAAAATTATAAGGCTAAAACCGGAAATCAAAAGTTTGGTATCACAGTTTGTCTTTCTTTATATAATAGTATAGATAATCTAAATATTCATATATTTCTTGATTGATTTGAACAAATAACTATATATTTTTATATCCAACAAACAACTACCTATATTTTTGCTATAAACAATAAGAACTTAAGAAAAGCATTAACAATATTCAAATTAACTAAAATCTAAAAGGAAACAGAACATTAAAAAAAGACTGAAGATGTTTTCCAATAAGGATGCTAACACAAATGTCTTCCGTTTTTTATTATTAAAAAATAATAAAGAAAAGAAAGTTGACTAGAATATAAAAGATAGTTATTAGTATCAGTCACGGTTTCCTATATTATTAGGTGGCTTTTCAATTTTCAAAAACCTTCTCTACTTTTCATATACAGTAAATATATACATGGCCCACGTTTCCCTACACTACACAATGCAACTTTTTCTTTTGAATTAATGAGGAGTGCGCTTCTTTGAATAAGCGCACGCTCACACCATTTTCACGCTTGGGGCGCGCGCTCCATGCTTTGGGGCGTGCGCCCCACAAATTTGACGCCTCACAGCAGAGCCTGTGGGCGTTTTTATGCCATTTTCACCCAAGGCGCGCCCCGGGCGCGCCCCGGGGCGCGCCTTTCACAACAGAGATTTATATAGATTGGAATTATTTTAATAGATGGCTGGATTGTTTACTTTGTATTAGTTACCTGTTTGGAAAATTAATTACAAAATCCCTAACTGTTCCATAGTTATGATTCTTTTATATATGTATAACTTTGTGACAGCCAACGTAAAAACTCTGTCTGTTAACCTTAAAAATAAATATAGGGATTAACAAAAACGTTAAATCCAAAAATAGGAATTAACCCAGGACGACACTATCGTCACATATACTCCCGATGAGGAGGCCCACCGAGTCTCACAAACCTGAAGCGGTAAGAAGTGACACCCAAATAGGCACCAAAGCGTCCGTGGAAAAGTCAACGATGAATAAAGAAAATATATCAACGCGGCATCAGAAAAAGAGTAAACCCCGATGGATCCGCGCGACTCTGATATCCATCAATGCGCCAAGAGGGACCACAACGGACCCCGAGTCCCAGAAAAATGCGAGAACATCCCCTCACTGAACACTCCAAAGTCTAAAAGCCATCAGAGCACTCATCCCGAGGGCCAGAGTGCAAGAACATTGCCCTACCAAAGTCTAAAAGCCATCAGAGCACTCATCCCGAGGGCCAAAGTGCAAGAACATTGCCCTACTGAAGTCTAAAAGCCATCGTAGCACTCATCTCGAAGGCCAAAGCACGAAAACAATACTCTATTGAAGTCCAATAACCATCGGAACGCACATCGTGAAGACCCAAATACATGAACATTGCTTTATTGAAGTTAAGAAGACATTGGAGCCCACATTACAAGGATTAAAGTATAAATCTACAAGCCTATCAGAATCGGCCACCTATCGGAGTACATATCACGAAGAGGACAACGCAAGAATAGACCCCTATCAGGACTATAATGATATCAGATGAATCTCTAGCCACCTTTATAAAGTCTTCCCAGAAGATCTATCCCATCGAGAGAAGAATACACAGAAGCCCATCCATCAAAGCCCCCCCAGAGTCATCAAAACGGATAGAATTCGTCCTAGTCAGCGCCTAGTAGACAACTACCCTAAAATGTATCTTATCTTCCTACATTACGACACCTGTATTTTTTTTAGCACATGCACAACGACACATGTCCCTAAAAACCTCTGAAATTGTCGGATCGTAGATTGACACAACAACTTTGGGAGTTAAGCTGGCGTTACCTTAACTCTATTATGATCTTCTTGATAAGAGTAATATGCAGCGGAAATAAAAACGCAAGAAGATATAATTTTCAGAAGTTTTCAATATTATTAAAAACTTTCTAGCCTTAGGCGAAATAACCAATAAAGGTTTTAACAAAACGTTCCTCACAACAATTCACTCACGCTCTTTGTTGATAGGATTCAACGAAGTAGACAAGCACGAACTACTTAACTTCTAAGAACTAGACTTAAATTAGTTGATACAAAAACTTCTCAAAAGCAAGACGAAGACAATACAAAGAATTAATCTCTCAGATTATTTAGCACTATTGTCTTGTAATCATCTTGATGAACTTCACACCTATATATAGGTTTCTTGAAACTTGTACTCCAAGGTGTGTTGTTCACAGTTTTGGTAACTTTTGTTGTTTCCTTGTTGAATTGGACTTCCTTGTAAACTCGGTCTCTTTCTTGAATAAGTGTTCCCTTTATTAGAGTTCTAATAAGGTAACACACCTTCTTCAATTCGGAGTAATCCTAGAAAGAATCCAAGTTGCAGTGGAACTCCAATTTGTTTCCTTCTTTGTAAACCGTGTTGAGTTGACTATTCAACTTAACTTGAATTATGGGAACTTCAAGTAAGGAATCTTCCAAAGCTCTTCCTTATGATTAAGATACCTTCCTGGACATAAACATAAACAACTAAAACCGTGGAACTTGATTAATAAGTGAATAAAGGCAAAACTAAAATTTAGCAATTAAAGAACAATTTTCACGCAGGTTCTCTGGTTTCAATGTTATCCTCAATGTTGTCCCAACATCGCATAACATTGATTCCAGAATACCTTGCACTTTTAATCTCCCCCTTTTTGCATTTCTTCACAAAACCAATACATGTTCCAATCAAGTCTTATATCTAGAAAGTTAAAATCAACAAGAAACAAATTAAAACTACTAAACTGCTCCCCCTCAATACAAACTAACATATTCAAAGTTAAAATAACAAAGACATGTATTAAGGTCATCACTACATCAAAAGATGTTCAGACTTCAACATTCATCAATGTTGCCTCAACATTAAAACCAGTGAGTTTTCTGCATAAAAAGTTAAACAGAAAAATAGTTCAAAATTTCATTTCATAAGCAACATTAGTCAGAGCAGTTCAAACAGTAGTCATACTTAGAGTTACAGACCATAGCTAGATAAGAATGATCATGTTCCTTGATCAAATCAAATTACATAGAGATAATGTACCAGCAAACACACAATACCAACAGTTCAAGAAGCAAAAATAGAAAACTAGAAAACCAAAATAAAAATTGGAACTACTCTCCCCCTTTTTGTGAAGAAATGAGTTTCTCCAAGTTTCTCACCAAGCTCTCCAGCTCCTTTAGGTGCTCCTTCTTATCCTCAATCTCTCTTTGAGTTTCAGCAATGTGCCCCTTGAACCAATTCAGCAGATGATCCACAAAAGTTGAGGTTATGACCATGCAATCTTCCTCTTTGGACATAGGCACTGAAGTTCCAGCAAACTCCTGAGCCTTCTTCTTCTCTTTGCTTGGTCTTACCACTCCTTTTGGGTTCCAAGAAAGATCTCTCACTCTTGAACCATACAAGTAGCTTGGGAGAATTGTAAGTTCAACTTCATTCTTCATCCAGCCCACTGTGGCACTTGTCTTCAATCCTTACTTGATAAGGATTTTGCAGATGAGTAAGGGAAAAGGCAGCATGCCATTCTTCCTTTCAGCAACTTCAGACATTGACTTCAAAATCCTTTCCCCCATATTCACAGCTAGCCCATTCTTGATTTTGCACACTAAGATTGCTGATTCCTTAGTTAGTACAATAACATTTTTACTTGGCAGCCAGTTGAAGCATGTAATCTTATGTAAGACAGCACTAAGGGAAGTGAGTTTTGTAGTTGGCAGAGCATCTTTCCAGACTTTGACCAACCCTCCTGTCAAATCTTCAATCACATCATTGTAGTAAGGGTCCTCAGATTCTTCAACAAGTGGGAATCCACAGATCTTATTGATGGTGTAGGGTTCAATATTGAATACTCTCCCCCTCACCCAAGCTTTTCCATACTTTGGAGACCTGTAATCTCTTATCCACTTGGAGAGATTTAGGTAGAATTCCATAACAATCTCAGGAGCATAATCATTCAACTCCATCACAGATTGATGAATTCCTCTTGCTTCAAGCAAGTCCATCACTTTGTGTTCTTTAAAGCTGGCCATCTTTACAGCTCTTTCAAGGTGAATTTTCCTTGTCTTGAAAGAATCCCACTTCTTCTCCAAATCTTTGGTAAGATAATAGAGAGAAAAGTAGTCCTCCTCATCTTCAGGGTAAATCACATACAGTCCATCTAAGTATTCTTCTGTCTCTGATGTTGCCTTAACATCAGCATCAACATCCTGCTCTTCTTCACCAGTCTTCTCCTCTTCTTTCTCCTCCTCTTACACTTCATCCTCAACATCCACAACCTCAATTTCCTCTTCCATAACTTGTTTCCCCTTCCTCTTTCTCTCAGCAGCAGCAACAACAACAAATTCTTTCTCTTCTTCAGCCTTTTTCTCAGCTTCAGCAACCTTTTTCTTAGCTAACCTCTCAACTTGCCTTTTTCTGGCCTCAACACGTCTCTTGGCAGTCTCAAACATTTTCTTACCACCAATAAACTTCTCGCCAGTACCCTTGCTCTTTTTCTTTTGAGCTCTAACCCACTTCTTCACCAATTTATCCACAGATTCACCAACCTCCCCCTCAACAAATATTTCAACATTAATCTCAGGGTTAGGTTCAGCCATATTTACCTCTATTTCAGATTCATTGATGATTGGAGTGGTTGACTCAGCTGTTGGCTCAACATTTGAAGTCGATTCTCCCTGCTTGGATTTCTTTCCTCGTTATAGGTAGGGAATCACCTTTCTTTTAGCAGCAACTTGAGCATCATCAGATTTTGCAGCATCACCTCGAGTGTGAGAGCGAGTGCGTGCAGCTGTAGGTTCACTGCTTAGAGCAACATCTGCAAGAGTATCCATAGGAGACTTGCTCGCCATTGTTAGTAAGAGAGATTTGCAGATAAAAATTGAGAGAATTTTGAGAATAGAGAGTAAAATTGCAGAGATTTTAAGCACAAATAAGGAAATTAGGGTTATGATTCCTAATATAATCGTGAGTACTGGAGAGAGAGAGAGAGAGAGAGAGAGAGAGAGAGAGAGAGAGAGAGAGAGAGAGAGAGAGAGAGAGAGAGAGAGAGAGAGTGAATGTTAGTGGGTAGTTAATGATCCTTAACCAATTAAAATCATCACACTATGTTTTCCCGCGTACACGTGTCAATGTTTAACAAACAAGTAACCAGAGCAATTTTAAAAAATTTGAAAACTTATAAGTTCTTGTTTTCAATGTTGGCCTACGACCAATGTTGGGATAACATTCAATAACATTCAAACCAGAAGGTGGAGGTAGAGGCTTCACCAAGGCAAATTCATGTGAGAGCTTGAGATACATCCAAAAATACATCTAAAAAACTTAACTAATATAGCAAGAGTACCTCAGACATAATGTTCAGATCAAAATCATGAGTAAGAAACATAGATAACAAGAAGCACACAGAGATAAGCAGTTTTGAATTCAAGAAAAAGTTCACTTCCACATCATAGAAAGTCACAGAACAGTGTGTCACCTGCAGTATGTCACCCAAAGTGTATGCCTCAACACATGAATTATACTCCCCCTAAGCCTAAACCGACACAACTCAACAACAAGAAAGAAAACAATGCATTTCTACATGAATGCAACAATGTAATGTCAAATAGGCAGATGGTAAACACTTATGAAGAACTACTCAAACCAGCACAATCCACATCTCTTTAAAATCTTTATTATTTTCATAACTCATCTGAACCAAAAACTAAAGGTTGCTAAACATAAAGCTAATGTCACTACTAAATGAGGGCAGCCTGAACTCCACACACCCAGTAACAACATTAACAGTAGCAAGTTAGGCAAGCACAAAGGCCTTGAATGTTGGCAATTCATTTATCATGCACCCCAACACCCCAATTCCTTATGCATACTTGTTTACCAACCTGAATTCAAGAGAATTCACCAAGTGATCAGTACTACCAAGTGTGAGAAATCTAAACCCCAAACACCCTAGTAGAAAGGATCACCCTTATGTGTTCCTTGGCCAAACAAACAGAAACATGTAAATAAGCACAATTGAGTAACATTGAAGTTGTCAACATCATGTACCCCAGCTTCTCCACATGTCCTGTACACCTTTCATATGAATAAGACACAACTGAATAGACATCAAAGTAGTGAACTTTGTGTACCCCAGGTTCTCCATATGTTAGGCTATCACAACCTCAGACAAACAGAAGAGTTTTATTAACTTTTCAAAACAAAGATGTGAAACTGATAACTAGAAAGAGTTGTTATTCAAAGAGTTCAACCACACAAACCAAATATGACAAAACAAGTATTAAATGAGACTCACAAGGAAATAAATTCAACAAAGGAAAACAACAGAATACCTACTACACCACAACCAATATACCGGTGCTAGACAGTGGTGTTATGTCAACACTGGTTTTCTCAACATTCTCACGTATTGCACATGCCAAGAGATTTCCTCAAACTGAAGAATTTCTCACTATCTAACGGTTTTGTAAACATATTAGCAAGCTGATTTGTTGTCTCAATATGCTCAATGTTGATCACTTTGTCCTCTACCATATCTCTCAGGAAATGATGCCTTATGTCTATATGCTTAGTTCTAGAATGTTGGACAGGATTTCTAGAGATACTTATGGCACTTAGATTGTCACAGAACATGAAAAGTGTATCACTATCTAACCCATAATCTGAAAGCATGTGTTTGAGCCATACAAGCTGGGTAACACAGCTGCCAGCAGCTACATATTCTGATTCAGCTGTTGATAATGAAACACAGTTCTGTTTCTTGCTATACAAGGAGACCAAATTATTCCCCAAATAAAACAGCCCCCACTTGTGGATTTCCTGTCATCCACATCACCTGCCCAGTCAGAGTCACTGAAACCAACCAAGTTAGTGTTAGTGTCATAAGAATACCAAATGCCTAAAGGTGAAGTTCCAGAGATATATCTAAGAATCCTCTTCACATCAATCAAGTGAGATTGCCTTGGCTCAGTTTGGTACCTAGCACAAACACATACTGAAAAATGATATCTGGTCTAGAGGCAGAGAGATACAACAAACTATCAATCATGGATTTGTCAATGTTGGGTCAGCATTGCTGCCAGTGCCATCTTTTGTTATCTTCACTGAAGAGGACATAGGAGTTTTGCAAGGCTTAGACTCTTGTTGCTCAAATCTCTTCACTAGATTCCTTGTATACTTCTCCTGGTTCAGGAAGATACCATTCTCCAACTGCTTTACTTGTAATACCAGAAAGTAGTTAAGCTCACCAATCACACTCATCTCAAATGTTCCTGTCATAGACTTAGCAAACTTGTCTAATGTAGACTTGTTAGTAGAGACAAATACTATATCATCCACATAAATTTGAGCAATACAGATATCCGAGCTTTTTCTGAGAACAAATAATGTTCTGTCTCCATCTCCTCTATTGAAACCTAGGCCTAACAGAAAATCAATTAACCTCTCATACCAAGCTCTAGGAGCCTGTTTTAAGCCAAACAAAGCCTTCTCAAGTTTGTACACATGGTCAGGATGTTTAGGGTCAGCAAAGCCTTTAGGTTGTTCTACATAAACCTCTTTGTCAATTAAACCATTCAGAAAGGCACCTTTAACATCCATTTGGTAAAGTTTAATCTTAAGACAACAATCAATAACAAGAAGTAATCTAATTGATTATATCCTAGCTACTGGAGCAAAAGTCTCATCAAAATCTATACCTTCTACCTGAGTATAACATTGTACAACCAACCTAGCTCTGTTCCTCATAATTACACCATTCTCGTCAGTTTTATTTTTGAAAATCCATTTTGTACCTATTACATTCACATGTGAAGGCCTAGGCACTAGATTCCAAACTCTATTTTTGGTGAATTGTAAGAGTTCCTCTTGCATGGAATTAATCTAGTAACTATCCTTAAGAGCTTCAATTACATTCTTAGGTTCAATGGAGGACACAAAACAAGATGCATTTTCAACAGTACATGAAGAAGACATACAAACACACAACCTTACCATATCCCTGTAATTAACTCTTTATCTGTTGCGTGTTCTCACCCTTTCAGTAATTTGTCCAATTAGTTGAGTGGCTGGATGATCTCTTTGTATCCTAGCAGGAGGATCTCTTCTGGATTCAGGAACTATTTCATCTTCAGAACCTGACAGTACAGATGTTGGCCTAATATTGGGGTTGCTGGTGTTAAGTCAACATTCGTTTCAGTTTCCAGTTCAGCATCTCCAGCTTCTGTGTTCAATGTTGGGTCCAATGTTGAAGCAACATCTGAAACAGTGACTTCTTCAGTTCCTGCATAAACAGTTAAATCATCAAAAATGACATTAACTAATTCTTGAACAGTATGCAATCTTGGATTGTAGACCCTGAAAGCAGTACTATTAGGAGAATAAGCAACACATATACATTTTTCACTTTTGGGATCAAATTTGCTCAAATAATCTCTATCTTTTAGCAAATAACAGATAATTCCAAACTCATGAAAGTGTGCAACAGTTGGTTTTGAACCCTTCAAGATTTCATAAGGTGTCATAGTAGTACCAGGTCTAAGATAAACTCTATTACTAATATGACATGCAATATTCAAAGCTTCAACCCAGAGTTTGTTAGATAAGTTTCTAGAATTCAACATTACTCTAGCTATCTCTTGATTCCTCTCAGCAATCCCATTTTGCTGAGGTGTCTTAGGTGCAGATAACTCATGGAAAATGCCTTAAGTTTCACAAAAGTTAGCAAAGCTTACATTCTCAAACTTTTTCCATGGTCAGACCTAATTCTTCCTACAGAAGTGCCATACATATTTTTAATAATAGCATGCAGAATCTTGAATGTGTTGAATGCCTCTGATTTTTCTTTCAAAAACTTAATCCATGTATATCTTGAAAAATCATCAACAATAACAAAAACATACTTCTTACCATTCAGGCTACTAACCTCAATAAGACCCATGAGATCCATATGTAGCAATTCAAATCACTTATTAGTTCTAGGGTTAGTACTATGTACCTGGAGTGGTGTGTGAACAACTTTTGTTTGTTTACCTTTCAGGCAATCTTCACAAATAATTTTATCTGGACTAGTCTGTAGACACATAAAATTTGTGTCTAATTAAATCTCGACACGTGGAGAATAATATATTAATCTTCAATTTATTTTTTTCTATTTTATTTTGGATTTATAATAAATTTATTCCAAAGTAGAGTAGTTAAATTTATTGATTTTAATATATAAGATGGATAAATTGAATAATGTCTGAGTTAAATTATCCAATTAAATTAAATAATGACAAGTCTTGCAGAGCAAGACAAGGAAAATAAATATATATTATTTCATCCTAATATTTTAAAGGGTTAAATAAATATATTCATTAAATATCAAGACAAGGAAAGTCTTCTCCTCCAAGGCTCAATATTCAAGAGATATCTAAAAGATTAATCTAGATCAAGTCTTCCAAATCAAGAAATCGTAGACGCGATCACGGCCGTTGATCTCATCAGGAGATTCTGATTGAGATTCACTCCACAACTATAAATAGTGGTGCTCTTGAAGAACAAAAATAACAATTGAAGCTTGAAGAATTCAGAGCAAGGAAGTCCAAATCCTCTCCAACAAGCTCAGCAATCTTTAAAGGTATCCTTCAACCATCTTCAAGATGTTCTTCGTTAAGAACATCTTTCAATCCGCCATCAAGCCTCAAGTTCATCCAAAAACTGTTTTTTGAAGATGGTGTCCATGCCAAGAAGATCGAATCTTCAACAAATTCAAGAAATCCAAATCAAGTTCATACCGTTCTTCAACAACATTCAAACCAAAAATCCATTTTGATTCGAGATCAAGTCACAAGACCCTCGGAAAACCATTTTTGAAGATCAAAATCCATACTAGGAAGATCAAAGTCCAAAAATCCCAAGAACTGAGGACGAGATCATATCATCCTTCATCAAATCCCTAAGTCAAATCATTGTTCATCAATCCTAAGTCAAATCGGTGTTCATAAAATCCTCAAGTCAAATCATTGTTCATCAAATTCCTAAGTCAAATCGGTGTTCATCAATCCTAAGTCGAATCGGTGTTCATCAAATCCCAAGTCAAATTGGTGTCCATTAAATCATCAAGTCGAATCTTCAAGTCAAATCACCATTTAATCCGAGGTCAAGTCCAAGACCTTCGAATTAATGTTTTTTCCAAGTTCAAATCATTTCAACAAAGATCAAATTGAAGATTTTCACTACAAAATTTGATATTGTTCTTGTAGAATTGAATCAGAGGATTAGATAGAGATTGTATCCCAAATTGTACTTTTAAATTTAATCAAAAATTATTTTGTAATCGCTTTCTTGTTTTTATTTTCAGAATTGAAGAATTCGTCATTACAAATTTGGCACGCCTGGTGGGACCTCTCTACCTCTCATCTCATTTCATCAAGAACAACAAGTCAACCACATGGCACCAGTCAAGACAAGAAGGATGTCCGACTTATTGGCTGATCCATCCACGAAGATGATAAGTGAAGTCGTCCATGAGATTGTTCAAGAGGACTCATTTGTCTCCAACAACATCAGCAATGACGGGGATGTTGAAAGCGATGACTCCTCCCCACCAACTCTTCACTCCGCATCAGGTTTTTCATCTCCGTTGGATACCGTGCACGCGTTGACAATAAGTGCTACAACTTTGGAGAAACAAATTGGGTTGTTGACCAAAGCCATAGAGATGCTGAACAAACATGTGCAAGACCAAGACTCGAAGATAGAAAAATTGTTGAGTAGGGAAGACAAGGTGGAAGAAAGTCATGTAAAGAAAATGAAGTTTGGAGGCTTTGAAGAGGGTGAAACATCCATGAAGCAACTATCCAATGAGAAGAAAAAGTCTATTGCCAAGGAGTTCCAAGTCTCTTCAAATGGCATGATCCCTGCTGATCAATTGAAGGAGTTCATCATGGGAACTATCAAGGACAAGCTAGATGGAGGCTTCAAATCATCATTTTCCTATCCCAAACCGTACACTCAAAGGATAGATAGCTTGAAGATGCCAAATGGTTACCAACCGCCCAATTTCCAGCAGTTTGATGGCAAAGGCAACCCAAAGCAACATGTAGCTCACTTTGTTGAGACTTGCAACAATGCCGGAACTTACAGTGATCATCTTGTCAAGCAATTTGTCCGCTCATTGAAGGGAAATGCATGTGATTGGTACACTGACTTGGAAGCAAAGTCGATTGATAGTTGGGACGAGTTGGAGCAAGAATTCCTCAATCGCTTCTACAGTACAAGAAGGACCGTCAACATGATCGAACTCACAAATGCTCGCCAATGGGATGAAGAGCCAGTGATTGATTACATAAACTGTTGGAGAAACTTGAGTCTCAATTGCAAGGATTGGTTGTTCGAGACCTCGACTATGGAGATGTGCATCCAAGGCATGCAATGGGGGCTTCGTTACATTCTTCAAAGAATACAACCAATGACATTTGAAGAGTTAGCAACTCGTGCTCATGACATGGAATTGAGTATGGTGGCAAGTGGAGTCAATGGACCACCTATGCAAGATCCGAGAAGACTCAAAGACAAACAAGATGCAAGGAAATGGGGCAAACCTTTCAACAAAGCACCTACCAAAGAGTCTATAGCGGTGAATGTTGCTCCGTTAAGAATGCAAGCCAAGGCAAATGATAACATCGACCAACGAAAAAGCATTACGGTATCTGAAACGGCCGATAATCCACAAGATAATGAGTAAAGGAGGACGACACTCAAGGAGATGCGGTCAAAACGATATCCATTCCTTAATTCTGACGTTTCAGCCATATTTAACGATTTGCTCAAAGCTAAACTGATTGAACTGCCTGAAATGTAGAGACCAGAAGAGGTCGGTCGCTCTGATGATCCTAAGTATTGCAAGTATCACCGTCTTGTAGGACACCCAATCCATGATTGCTTCATATTCAAAGATAAGGTGATGCGGTTGGTTCGTGATGTGAAGATCACTCTAGAAGAGGATGTCGTGTCATCAAACCTTGTTGCACTCTCAAGCCAAGTTGATAGTCTAGACGACTCCCACATCGTCGTTTCATGTAATGCGACTCATGAAGAAGAGAAAATTGCAGACTCTACTTCAAAGACTGCTCATGTCACGAACCAATGTATGTCCACTATATGCTTCACTGATGAAGACCTTCTACTAGGTTCTGAGCTCCACAACCGACCACTGTTTGTCGCCGGCTATATTCGCAAGCAAAGAGTCAATCGAATGCTGATCGACGGAGGCTCTGGAGTCAATATCTTGCCTCTACGCACTTTGAATGAATTAGGGATCTCGGTGGATGAGCTATCAAGTAGTCGTCTGATGATTCAAGGTTTCAACCAAGGGGGGCAAAGAGCAATCGACATCATAAGATTAGATCTTCTTATTGAAGATATGTCATCTAGTACGCTATTCTATGTCATCGAATCCAACACATCCCACAACATGTTATTGGGTCGACCTTGGATACATGAAAATGGCGTTGTTCCTTCAACATTACATCAGTGCTTTGGATATTCCAAAGATGGAGTCGAAAGAAAGGTACATGGTGATGTAAAGCCTTTTTCTGATGCTGAATCACACTTTGCGGATGCACAATACTACATTGAAGGAAAGAGCACCGTGAGACTCAATGGAACCGAGCAACTCCAGCAGTATAGTGTAAACAACTCCGATAACATAAGTGACACGGAGAAGAGTAAGATTAATGGATCTCCGATTGGGACAAAGCCTTTGAAAGAACTTACATTTCCTCTTACAACACTTGAAAGGAAAGGGCCATCTTCTCCACTTGAAGGATTTGTTCGTCCATCCAAAGGGCCCGAAACAGAGCATGGAACATTGCCCACAAAGAAGATTGAGGAATGCTTTGACCCAAAAGCTTTCAAGTTGCTAGTCAAAGCTGGATATGACCCTAATGAAGAACCACGATGGGAGGGCCTCACTCTTGATGCTGCTGCAGAGAAGCCATACGAACTCAATACCACACAAGTCATGCTAAAGGAAAAAGGGCATACCGTTCCAAACATTCGGATAGGCCTTGGCTACAAGCCACTAAACCCAATTCATATTGCTATAAAAAGAGCTAACGCCAACTACATAGGCGAAGTAGAGGGTTCAACCATAGGCCACATAGGCGAAGTAGAGGGTTCAACCATAGGCCGTGAAGAGAAGATGCCACACATGTCGGTCTTTGATAGACTTGGTCCGAATAAAATGGTCTTTGATAGACTTGGTCCGAATAAAACGGTCTTTGATAGACTTGGTCCGAACAAAATGGTCTTTGATAGACTTGGCCCGAATAAAACAGTCTTCGATAGGCTTGGTCCAAATAAAAGGTTTGATTGGAAAAGGTTGAGCATTCCGCATATGTCGACACGCGCTAAGAGAAACCTCAAGTCATCAAACTCTAAGAAAGTTCAAAGTCTGATCCCATCTCGAATGACTCGCCGCGAAGGCTTGATAGTGTCTTGTGGTGAAACGCTCAAAGTCAAGTTGCAAACCGTGGTGCTCACAAAGACCAAAGACGGAGATGAAGAGAGTGTAGGGTCGTCATGCCATATCACTTCTCATGAAGAAGCTGTTGAAATAGATGCTGAAGATGTGCCTGTTGAGTTGGAGGAGGGTGTCAAGGCCACTGTTGATGAGTTAAAAGAGGTAAACTTGGGCAGCGTCGATGACCCGAGACCGATTTACATAAGTGCATTGCTCGGAGCTGATGAAGAATAAAGCTACGTTGAGTTGTTGCACGAGTTCAAGGATGTGTTTGCTTGGTCATACAAAGAAATGCCAGGCTTAGACCCAAAGGTGGCGGTACACAACTTATCGGTAAAGAAAGATGTTCGTCCCGTCAAGCAAGCCCAAAGAAGGTTTCGACCTGACTTAGTCCCATTGCTCGAAGCCGAAGTTAACAAGATCATTGAAGTCGGGTTCATTAGAGAAGTCAAATACCCAACTTGGATTTCTAGCATCGTGCCGGTAAGAAAGAAGAATGGACAAATTAGGGTTTGCGTCGACTTTAGAGACTTGAACGAAGCATGCCCTAAGGATGACTTTCCTCTACCGATTGCTGAACTAATGATTGATGCTACCATGTGACACGAAGCATTGTCTTTCATGGACGAATCTTCCGGATAAAACCAAATTCACATGGCTCCAAGGGATGAAGAATTAACTGCTTTCCGTACTCCAAAGGGTATATATTGCTACAAGGTGATGCCGTTTGGATTGAAGAATGCATGTGCTACCTATCAAAGGGAAATGCAAAATATCTTCGACGACATGTTGCACAAGAATGTTGAGTGTTATGTGGATGATCTTGTCGTAAAGTCGAGGGAAAGGAAAGATCACATAAGTGACTTACGAAAAGTCTTTGAGCGATTACGGGAGTATCAATTAAAGATGAACCATATGAACTGTGCATTTGGAGTAACATCGGGAAAGTTCCTTAGTTTCATTGTTCATCAGTGATGCATTGAAATCGAGCAAGCCAAGATTGATGCAATAGTTAAGATACCGGAGCCACGAAATATTCATGAACTCAAAAGTCTACAAGGAAAATTGGCGTATCTCCGAAGGTTCATCTCAAATTTAGCCGGTCGTTGCCAACCTTTCAATCATTTGATGTAGAGAGACGTTTCATTTAGGTGGGATGAATCTTGTCGCAATGCTTTTGAGTGAATCAAGTCATATTGGATGAAACCTCCCGTTTTAGCCGTTCTTGTGCCAGGACGTCCCTTGATCCTATATATTGCTACCCAAGAAAGATCAGTGGGGGCATTGCTCGCCCAAAAAAATGACAAAGGGAAGGAAAATGCACTTTATTACCTAAGCCGAACAATGACGCCGAATGAGTTGAAGTACGCTCCTATTGAAAAGCTTTGCCTAGCCCTTGTGTTCTCAATTCAAAAATTGAAGCATTACTTTCAAGCTCATACTATTTGTCTTGTATCCAGAGCAAACCCTTTGAAGTATGTCATGACGAGGCCGGTGTTGTCTGATCGACTTGCAAGATGGTACCTTCAGCTGCAATAGTTTGAGATTGCATATATCCCTCAAAAGGCTGTGAAAGGACAAGTATTGGTGGATTTTCTAGCCGACCACCCTATTCCTGCCGAGTGGGAGTTAATGGATGACTTGCCTGATGAAGATGCGCTCGTGGTTGAAGTTACTCCTCCATGGGAAATGTATTTTGATGGTGCTGCACATAGAAATGGAGCCGGTGCCGGCGTTATCTTTCTCACACCTAATGGAGAGGTCTTGTTGTATTTCTTCACATTAACTCAAAATTGCTCAAACAATGTTGTGGAATATCAAGCTTTGATACTCGGGGTTAGAAATGGCAATTGAGCCGAGGCAACCTCACCTGAGAGTGTATGGCGATTCCAAGTTGGTTGTCAATAAATTGTATGGCGAATTCGAGGTTAAGAAGCCAGAGCACCTACCATATGTTGAGTATACAAGAAGATTGATCAAAACTCTTGGTGACGTTATAGTAGAGCATGTGCCGAGGAAAGATAATGGGCAAGCCGATGCATTAGCTAAACTTGCTTCTATGTTGGTTACATCAGAAGAGAAGACGTCCATACCCGTGTGCCACAAATGGCTACTCCCGCCTATCCTAGAAGATAACGGTGAGCAAGGTAATGAAAGTCATGCTGTGGAGGTATACGAAATTGAAGTGGAAGATTGGCGACAATCATTCGTAGACTACTTGAAGCATGGAAAATTGCTCGATGATGTACGTCAAAGAGATTAGGCATCGTGTAGCGCGCTTTATCTTCTATAAAGACACACTCTATAGGCGCTCGTTCGATGGGGTTTTCTTGCGCTGCCTAGGAAAAGAAGAAGCTATGCAAGCTATGGAAGAAGCACATTTTGGAATTTGTGGAGCTCATCAGTCTGGTCCAAAGTTGCATTTTTGCATCAAAAGAATGGGCTACTACTGGCCTACCATGGTTTTAGATTGCATGAAGTACGCACAAAGATGTCAAGCTTGCCAATTCTACTCAAACTTCATCCATCAGCCGCCTGAACCTTTGCATCCAATTGTAGCTTATTGGCCTTTTGATTCGTGGGGTTTGGACGTTGTCGGTCCTATGATAAAGTCTTCTGGCGGACGTTTATACATCTTGGCTGCAACCGACTATTTCTCAAAATAGGCCGAAGCTGTGCCTCTCAAAGAAGTCGAAAATGAGACTGTTTTCGACTTCGTTCGTACCCATATCATTTACTGCTATGGAGTTCCCCGATGTATCGTCACTGATAATGGAAAGCTGTTTTGCAATAGTTTGGTAGACAAGTTGTGTGAGAAGTTTGGATTCAAGCAAAGAAACTCATCCATGTATTATGCTTCTTCTAATGGCCTCGCCGAAGCATTTAACAAAACTCTCTGCAACTTGCTAAAGAAAGTGGTGGCGAAGTCAAATAAAGATTGGCATGAAAGAATTAGAGAAGCTCTATGGGCATATAGAACTACACATAGAACGCCAACTCAAGCAACCCCATATGCGTTGGTGTATGGAGTAGAAGCAGTTCTCCCTTTTGAGCAACAAATCCCGTCTTTAAGGATAGCTCAGCAAGGAGGACTCACCGAAGAAGAGAATGCTCGTTTATGCTTGCAAGAGCTAGATGCCCTTAATGAGAGAAGGCTAGAAGCACAACAAAAACTTGAGTGCTATCAAGCTCGTATCTCCAATTCTTTTAACAAAAAGGTCCGCTGACGCTCCTTTCAAGTTGGTGATTTGGTTCTCGCAGTGAGAAGGCCCATAATTATCACTCATCGAACCAGAAGCAAGTTCACTTCAAAGTGGGATGGTCCTTATGTCATCATAGAGATATACACGAATGGCGCATATAAGTTGGTTGCAGAAGATGGATTAAGAATTGGTCCTATCAATGGAAAATTCTGGAAACAATACTACCCTTGATGACTGAACCATGCTCCATGACGCACGAGCTTAAACTGCATGTCGCTCCTGGTCCGCATGAGTATAAACTGTGGATGGCAACCACCAATGGTAAATTATGTGGTTAAAATGATAACTTACCCCACTAAAGGTGTTTTATGTGGTTAAATTTTAAATATCATACTTTGTTCAAAGTGGTTAAAGAATGAATACTCCTGGCCCGCATGAGTATAAACTCTGTACGGCACCCCCTTAAATCAATCTTGATTTCTTTGAACTACGTTATGACTTGATCTTTTTTATTGAGGTACGTAGGCAGCTTAGAAATTCTAAGTTCAGTCATAATCTTTTGCCAAGTTATGTTTCATTGAAGATGTTACGTAAAGCTCCTTGTGATACGATGTGCCAACAAAGCTGACTGCGCAACCAAGTCATGAATGCATTCCCTCCTACTTCAAGGCGTCTTTGATGAAGGGTCAACAATGTCCGCTCTTGTCAAGGTGTCTTTGATGAAGGGTCAACAATGTCCGCTCTTATCAAGGTGTCTTTGATGTAGGGTCATGAAAACAGTGTTCGCTCCTTCAAGGTGTCTTTGAAGCCAAGTTGTGGAAAGAAGGTTTCCTCCTTCGAGTTGTCTTTGAACCCACGCTGCGGAAAGAAGGTTTCCTCCTTCAAGGTGTCTTTGAAGCCAAGTCACGGAAAGAAGGTTTCCTCTTTCGGGTTGTCTTTGAAACCACGTCGCGGAAAGAAGGTTTCCTCCTTCAAGGTGTCTTTGAAGCCAAGTCGCGGAAAGAAGGTTTCCTCTTTCGGGTTGTCTTTGAAGCCACGACGCGGAAGAAGGTTTCCTCCTTCAAGTTGTCTTTGAAGCCAAGTCGCAGAAAGAAGGTTTCCTCCTTCAAGTTGTCTTTGAAGCCAAGGAGCGGAAATAAGGTTTCCTCCTTAAGTTGTCTTTGAAGCCAAGGAGCGGAAAGAAGGTTTCCTCCTTCAAGTTGTCTTTGATATAGGGCAGTGAAAAAAATGTCGCTCTTGCCAAAGTGTCTTTGATGTAAGGTCATGAAAATAATGTCCCTCCCAATATCTGGGGAAGTAATGGATTTCACCGGAAAAGTGAAGAAGGGCATTGCCCCACATAGCTTCTCCTTTGGCAATGCGTCGCCCTAAGGTATCGAAAGGAAGATTATCGTTTGATACTCGGTGGTGAGGAGACCGGAGCACGAACGACGGCATAGATCGATTCGAGGACTTGGGAAACTCTTCGGCCCAGTCTTTAGGTTTGGTGGTGTTGATCAAAGTGGGCCATCGGCTTGTGAAAATTCCGGCAAGAGGGGTACCAACTTCCAATATTGTGTCCCGTTGGTTTTCATCGCCGGTGATGGTTAGAGTCTCAATTCCTTTCGAATTATAAGCGTGGTCGAATTTCACCATCGTGCGTGAACTGTCAACACAAAGAACGAAACAAAAGAGTTAGAGAGACAAGTTAGCAATTGACGGAGAAGAATAGAGCAAACAACTAAAAAAAACCCTTGCTGTTGCTGCGAAAGAAAGAAAGAAAAAAAAAACTTTGCTGCTGCTGTGAAAAAAAAATAAAAAAGCTGTTGCTGCCGCCACAAAAAAAAAAGACATGCTACTGGTGCGAACAGAAAAAAAAGAAAGAGTTGATTCGCCTACCGTACGAAAAAGAAAAGGATGCCTCGTTCGTCGGCTCTTGTGCCCGTAAGTTGCTTGTCTTCTCTGAATCGCTGCACAACAAAAAACAAGTGAAATAATTAAATTCTTGTGATTATATAATATGCATCATATATATATAATTCGGAAAAGAGATTGTAAAAAACAAAAACAGAATTTGCTGAAGCTTAATGGAGCTATTCTCTGTTTGTGAATGTAAGACTGCATGCTGCGGCTCTTCTTTTATAGGTGAGATTCACTGCTCAAGTTGGAAAATTTTCTTAAGGAAATAAGAAGAAATATATATATATATATATATATATATATATATATATATCCTTTGGGTGCAAAACTGAATTGGAAAAGGAAAATTGCTGCAGGCAGGGAGCGGAATTCAAGAAGAAAGAAGAAAAAAAAAGAGAAAGTTTCTTTAAAGATCCGTTAAATTCAAAAGGGATGGTGAAGGAAATTATATGATGCAGTTGGTCTACATGGACCGTGAGTGGTGGCCCCTGCAGAGAAAAAGAAAATTGGAAAGAAGTTGTGTGGATCCCTGCAGAAATAAAAAGAAAAAAAAAATTGGAATCTCTTTTCCGTCAAAAGAATTGATGATGGAAATTGCCAAATGCATATGGACCTTCACTCCTTCTAGTCCTAAGCCCTTAAGAGTTGGGCCGAAAGCATGGAAATTGGGGCCTTCCAATTGAGAAGGTGTAATGGGCAAAGCATATTTAAAACTAAGCATGACTAAATCTAATAATCTATATTATTCAGCAATAAAGTTATTGCTGCATTGGTGTCGTCCGAAGAAAGTTCTTGTGACTCATCCACGACATGTTTTACTACGACTACGTGAACAAGTCACAAGGGGGCAATTTGTAGACACTTAAAATTTGTGTCTAATTAAATCTCGACACGTGGAGAATAATGTATTAATCTTCAATTTATTTTTTTCTATTTTATTTTGGATTTATAATAAATTTATTCCAAAGTAAAGTAGTTAAATTTATTGATTTTAATATATAAGATGGATAAATTGAATAATGTCTTATTTACTAATTAGAGTTAAATTATCCAATTAAATTAAATAATGACAAGTCTTGCAGAGCAAGAAAAGGAAAATAAATATATATTATTTAATCCTAATATTTTAAAGGGTTAAATAAATATATTCATTAAATATCAAGACAAGGAAAGTCTTCTCCTCCAAGTCTCAATATTCAAGAGATATCTAGAAGATTCATCTAGATCAAGTCTTCCAAATCAAGAAATCGTAGACGCGATCACGACCGTTGATCTCATCAGGAGATTCTGATTGAGATTCACTCTACAACTATAAATAGCGGTGCTCTTGAAGAACAAAAATAACAATTGAAGCTTGAAGAATTCAAAGTAAGGAAGTCCAAATCCTTTCCAACAAGCTCATCAATCTTCAAAGGTATCCTTCAACCATCTTCAAGATGTTCTTCGTTAAGAACATCTTTTAATCCGCCATCAAGCCTCAAGTTCATCCAAAAACTATCTTTTGAAGATGGTGTCTATGCCAAGAAGATCTAATCTTCAACAAATTCAAGAAATCCAAATCAAGTTCATACCGTTCTTCAACAACATTCAAACCAAAAATCCATTTTGATCCGAGATCAAGTCACAAGACCCTCGGAAAACCGTTTTTGAAGATCAAAATCCATACTAGGAAGATCAAAGTCCAAAAATCCCAAGAACTGAGGACGAAGATCATATCATCCTTCATCAAATCCTCAAATCATTGTTCATCAAATCCCTAAGTCAAATCGATGTTCATCAATCCTAAGTCAAATCGGTGTTCATCAAATCCTTAAGTCAAAATCATTGTTCATCAAATCCCTAAGTCAAATCAGTGTTCATCAATCCTAAGTCGAATCGGTGTTCATCAAATCCCCAAGTCAAATTGGTGTCAATTAAATCCTCAAGTCGAATCCTCAAGTCAAACACCGTTTAATCCAAGATCAAGTCCAAGACCCTCGAATTAATATTGTTTCCAAGTTCAAATCATTTCAGTGAAGATCAAATTTAAGATTTTTACTACAAATTTTGATATTGTTCTTGTAGAATTGAATCAGAGGATTAGATAGAGATTGTATCCCAAATTGTACTTTTAAATTTAATCAAAAATTATTTTGTAATCTCTTTCCTGTTTTTATTTTTAGAATTCAAGAATTCGTCATTACATAGTCAACTTAGGTAGACCTCTTACAACATCTAACTTCTGTAGTTTCTCCAGATTTCTATAGTGCACATGCCCTAACTTCTTGTGCCACATGACAGATTCATCTACCTTGGCATGTTAGCATTCAGCTTCATCTTGAGCAAGATAGCAATTATCCTTTGATTTTGTACCTGTCATGACACAAACATTGTCACTATTAAACACATCACATGAACTTTTATCAAAAGTAACTAGCAAGTTATCATCACAAAGTTGACTTATACTAATTAAATTTGCTTTTAATCCTTCAAGCAACAACACATCCTTGAGTGGTGGAAATCCTTTAACATCCAGTACTCCATTTCCAATGATTTTCCCTTTGGTGCCTCCTCCATAGGTAACTGTTCCAACAGTCAAAGGGATCACATCTTGCAGGTTGTCAATGTTTCCAGTCATGTGCCTTGAACATCCACTGTCAAAATACCACTTACCTGCAAGGTTAGAGTAAACAGCAGAAAAGATAACATTGCAAACAATTTTAACCTTAGGATCTTTTATCTTTTCAATCCAAGTTCTACTTTTATGTCCTTCAGCTTTGTTACCTAATGTTGGGATAACATTCAGATCAGAGGTTCTCCTAACATTGGTACTACTATTAATTATTGTTTTATTCTCAGTCACAATTTTATATTTTTACAGTAAGGCTTAATGTGACCAGGTTGAAAACAATATTGACAGATAAAAGTAGGCTTTTTCACAGTGTTGGAAGGAATTTCACAACTCAAGCTATTACTTTTCTTGATAAAACCATCTTTCAAATAGGCAGAATTAGCATCTTCAGAGGGAGGTTTCTCAACATAGCCCAAACCACTTTTACCTTGATTTCCCATACTCAGCATCTCATCAAGCTTAGAAGTAGATGAGTTCCATTTGGCAATGGTTTGTTCAGCTTTATCAAATTTTACCTTAACTTTCTTTAGTTCAGCCTCAGTTTTGTCAAGGTCTTTCTCATACAGTTTCAGCACCTCCTTCATGCATCCATTATCTTCCTTCAAGCTTTTGTTGCTCTTGATGAGTTTGTCATTCTCAAGCAGCAGTTTGTGGTAGATAGACTTCAGGTTTTCAATGATTTTCTCCTGGGACATTTCACCTTCAAAGAAATATTCTTCATCTAGATCCACTGAGCCATGAAAACAATCAAAGTTAGATTCATCATTGTTAGACACAAGATTAGGTTCAATATCATCATTATATTCATCCCAATCTGCAAAGAATGTCTCCTGTTCTAATGTTGGATCCTGAATGTTGGGGTAACATAGAGATCCGAGGCAGTTCTGGGAGTCTTTTGATGTCCAGTCAATCTGAGTGAGTAGCGCAGCCGTGTGAATCTCTTCTGATTGTTATTCAGCTTCTCCAGAACTGAAGTCATCTTCATTGAAATCATCTACACAAAACCAATGAGAATTTCCTCTTTTTCTAAGAGTGTTAGCACATTCATTAGCCATATGACCATATCATTTACATTCAAAATATTGAACATCTTTTAACTTATCAGCTTCTAAAGGAGTAGGTTTTGATGCCATGTACTTCACAAACTTATGAGATAATTTCTTATAACCAGGAGAGCTATTACTAAGATTCTTTTCTTTACCTTTTCCTTTAAAGTTCAGCTTATTGAATTTCTTAGTAATTATTAATTCACATTCATCATCACTTTCCTTATCAAGACCTGATCCTCTTAGTAAGTATTGCAAATATCATATAACCTATGGGCATACCACCGAGGAGTGTACCACCCTACGTAGGGAAGTGCTCTGTCTCCTGGAAGTGGGATATTTGAAGAATTATCTCAAGGAAAATAATCGAGAGGAGCCCAAAACAAATGTATGGAATAGGCCATGAGGAGAACTAGAAGAATAAGAGGCTACCCCTAGCCGGTGGTCACGAGAAAAAACCACGAAACGCCGATGGAGCTCACGAGAAAGAGCTATTGGGCATCAAAACTTACCCCCTCCCCCAGAGTCGTACAAAGATAACACCCCATCAGGACGAGCGATTAACATGATAGAGGGAAGAGATATCTCGATAACACCCCAAGGTAAGAAGAAGAAATATTTGAAAGAGGCGAGGCGAGTAGAGCAAGGACTCCCCGTGTGCTTCGTTCAATGAGCAAGACTGCCTAGCATCACTTTCGGGCATGAGGACTTGAAAGGTATAATCTACCCCCATGAAGACCCCTTAACGATTGCAGCCATTATCCATGGGTTTGAAATCCAGTGGATCCTCATCGACGCGGGTAGCTCCGTGGACGTCCTGTTCCTTCCCACTTACCTTGCCATGGGATTGAAGAAAGAACAACTGGAGGTGGCTGAGGTCCATCTAGTAGGTTTTTCGGGAGAAGCTTGCCATACCCTCGAAACTGTGATCCTTCCTATGTCATGGGGAGAAGGAGCCATTCAAAGAATGCAACCCACCAAATTCTGGGTGGTGGAGGCCTTGTCACAGACGAACAACGCCATATGTAGACGGCCGTCCATTCAAACCTTCGAAGCGATTCCCTCTACCCTTCATCTTAAGGTAAAATTCCCCACCTTCTCAGGTATCGGAGAAGTCCAAGGAAGTCAATCTAAGGCTAGAGAGTGCCGCATGAATGCTATCCCCCCGGAAGAGGACGAACTCACTCTCGATAATAACAAAAAGCGTAAAATCGAAGAAGCACAGAGTCAACCCATGGAAGAGTTGAAGATGGTGGAACTAGTAGAAGGAAATCCCGAGAAGGTGATTAAGATGGTCACCAACATAAAACCCGAGGTAGAAGCTCAACTGACTTTCGTCCTCAAGAAATTTCACCATCTCTTCACATGGGAAGGAGGACCACCTGCGCAAATCAGTGACCAAGTATGCCAACATTTTCTTAATGTGAAACCGGGGGCTAAGCCAATCCAACAAAAGAAAAAAAAGATGGGACCTGAGTGCAATAAGATTATTCCCTCGGAGATACAACGACTCATTGGCCTAAAGAAAATTAGGGAAGTCATATACCCCGAATGGCTGGCTAATGCAGTCCTAGTCCCCAAACACGGAGGAAGATGGCGGATGTGTGTGGACTTTACAAATCTCAATGAAGCCTGTCCAAAGGATTGCTATCCCCTGCCAGCATAGATCAACTAGTCGACTCCACCGATGGATGCACTCTATTATCCACCCTAGATGGAGATCAGGGATACAATCAAATCCCGATGGCCACGGTTGATCAGGACAAGCCTAGCTTTATCACCGATGCAGGTACTTATTGCTATTTGGTAATGCCCTTTGGCCTCAAAAATGCCGGGTCTACTTACCAAAGACTGGTAAGCCTTATGTTTGCCGGACTCATCGGAAAATCGATGGAAGTCTATGTGGACGACATGGTCGTCAAGAGCCAGGCCACGGAAGATCACCCCGAAGATCTACGAAAAGCGCTAGTCATCATGAACAACTTCAGAATGAAGGTTAACCCAAGGAAATGCTCTTTTGGCATCAGAGGAGAAAAATTCCTTGGCTTCATGGCCACAAAGAAGGGAATAGAAGTTAACCTTGAAAAGGCAGAAGCCATCGTAGGGTTACCAACCCCGAAGATGGTGAAATATGTCCAGAAACTGACCGACCGAATGGTTTCCTTAAGCAGGTTTGTCTTTAAATCGGCGAAAAAATGACTCCCCTTTTTCAAAATACTCCAAAATATCAAAGAGTCCAGTGGACCGCACAGTGCGAAGAAGCTCTCAGAGAACTAAAAATCTACATGGTGAAACCCCCCTTGCTGGCAAAGACTTCACCCCAAGAGGAACTCTTCGTCTACTTGTCCGTCGGAGACGAAGCTGTCAGTGCAGTATTGGTAAAAGAACAGGATAGAGAGCATCATCCTGTCTACTATATTAGCAAAACTCTCTTCGGAGCACAAACCAGGTATACCCTGACCGAGAAGCTTGTTTTAACTTTGATCACTATCGCGTGGAAGCTGTGCCTATATTTTCTCTCCCACCCAATTACTGTGTTGACCAAACACCCACTGTGGGCGATCATCAATAAGCTCGAGTCATCAGGGAGATTGATAAAATGGGCAATAGAGCACACATAGTACGATATTTCCTACACCCCGAGGCCTTCTAGTGCAAGTCTTGGCGGTCTTGGTAACTAAGCTGGCGGGCATCGGAGCCGAAGAGAAGGTGCCCCTGTGGCACGCCTACGTGGATGTCTCCTCTGTGAGTACACACGGGGGAGCGGGAGTAGTCCTAGTAAACAAGGAAGTCAAAGAGGAAAGGCTCTACTTCGCAATCAGAATCGATTACCCCTTATCCAACAATGAGGCCGAATATGAAGCCCTTCTCATCGGAATGAGACTCACGCAAGAAGGCGGGATAAAGAGAATACTCATCCGCAGTGACTCTTAGTTAATTGTTCACCAAGTTAATGGCTCATACAAAGCCGAAGAAGAAAGGATGCAGGATTACCTTCGGATAGTCCGTCAGAGGCAAGGATGGTTTGATGAGTGCAAGATCGCCCAAATTTCCCAAGGAGAAAACCAGGAGGCGGACGCCTTATCTAAAATGGCTACCCAAACAACCGCCATTCATACCCGAAAAATCACCCTACTCCATGCAGATGAATCGGAGAAGAGGGAGAGCAAGGAGATAAGTGCCACGAAGGACTCCCGGACGAGTTGGTTAACTCCCATTAGAGCCTACTTACAAGTTCACGAAGGCTATTCCAAAGATAGGTCCGTACAACGGACCATGTCCCAGAAAACCATACAGTACTGTACTTCCTCAAGGATGGGGTGATATTTCATAAGACTTACTTCTGCCCCCACGCCTGATGCCTTAATGAAGAAGAAGCCTAACATGTCCAATCGGAGATCCACGAAATGAACGTGCGGGAGCCATACTGGAGGTGAAAGCATGGCTGGGCGTCTGATTCGGCAAGGCTACTACCGGCCCACGATGGCTAGAGATAGCAAAAGGTATGTCGAAAAATTTAAACCTTGCCAAGCCTACGCCCCCCGAGTCCACCAGCCCGAGGCTCCATGGGAGCCTAACCTGACACCATGCCCTTTTTCCAAATGCCCTGTTGGTGGCGGTTGACTACTTCACCAAATGAGTGGAGGCAGAACCCCTAACCCGAGTAACTGCGGGCACGATCATCAACTTCCTATGGAGGAACATCCTGTGCCGATTTGACATCCCTCGAAACCTTGTGAGTGACAAGGGGCTACAATTCACGAGCCAAGAGTTAGAAAAATGGTGTGATCATTGCGATGTTAAGCATCGATTTACTTAGGTGGAATAGCCCCAAGCGAACGGTCAGGTGAAGAGGACCAACCAAACTCTCCTTAAAAACATAAAAGCCAGACTTGATTGGCATAAAGCCAAATGGGTCGAGGAGATACCTGGCATTCTATGGGCCTATCGGACCACCCAAAGAACAACCATGAGTCAAACTCCTTATAGACTGACATTTGGCAGTGAGGCCGTAATACCCCATAAGTGGTAGTGGAAACTGGCGAGTCAGGGAATATGAGGAAGTTGCCAATAGCTCCAACTTAGCCCTTGCCCTCGATCTCCTCGATGAAAGGAGAGCCCGAGCTGCCGTCCGAATAGAGGAGTACAAGGCTTAGATGTCACGATACTACAATACTAAGGTAAAGTCCAGGACTTTCCAAGTTAGAGACTTAGCGCTAAAAAGAGTCGGAGCCTCCAAGAATGTGGGAAAGCTCGACCCCCGATGGGAAGGACCCTACAAAATATCGAGAATTATCGGACTCGTAACCTACCAGCTTGCCAACTCTGAAGGCGCAATACTCCACAATACTTGGAATGCCCTTAGCCTTCGAAAGTTTTATCCTTAATGTAATAGAAGAAGTTTGTATATAAATAAAAGTTGTTTATATATAGACGGTTCCTGTACAAAACAAAAAAGGAGAAAAATGGTTGCAGGACAAAACGATGACCCTATGTGAAAGTCATCTTAAGAAACCTAACCCCGATGGGCCATCTAGTACAAACAACAGATCCTCACCCCATAGGTATGTCGGATCTTATCCTATACAAAGAACTTCATGCCAATAAACTACCCATACACACCCTAAGCCTCCTCAATTGGATGCTTTCCCTCCCTAATAAGGCGATGACGCTGCTCCTTGGACAAAGTCGTAGGATCGTCGATCGCTATAGTCAGAACCGAAGGATCTTCGAACGTCGAGGAAAGAACCTGTGGAACAGCTTGACGAATACTAAGCTCATGGATCGCCAGTCCCAAAGGAAACCCTAGCAAAGCTTGGACAGCATCCTGGCACAACCGATACCCTATGGGGACTAAATCACGCTTCTCTCCTTGCAATGACTCGCGAATATCAGATGGACCCACAACTTCAGTACTACTTGGACTTGAGCCATCACTATCGCTACCTCGTGAGTACAAGTCGTCTCTAGTAGCTTTTGATTTGCCACATCCCTCTCTCTCGTGATGTGCATCAGCTGCTCGTCCGAAAATCGAATTTGTTCCCTCAAGTCTTATATTCTCTTCTCCAAGCCTAGCACCCATGCCTTCTCGAGCTCCAACTCGCGCTCTGGCTCCCAAGACTTGTCCTTCTCGGCTTGCAGTGTCCCATCGGGAAACTCCCGGGCGATCTCCCTGTCTGCTTTAAACTGAGCTATCTCTTCATGGACGTCTAGCAAACCCCTCTCCAGCTCATCCCGATGGCGGTACACCAAGTCGGGGTCAGAAGAAGAATCCCCTTGGGATCCGATAGCGTTCAGTACCATATAAATCTGCACGAAGCAAGCTCATTACCACAAAGGAGGTAAAAAGGTAAGTGCTAAATAGAATAAACAAAATATTGCTATACCTCACAGAAATCCCTACAGGCTAAATCCTGAAGACTGGATAGAGGAATAGTCTTCATCAACTCATAGTCTGTCGCATTCAATAGCCCGCTCAAGGAATTATGACAAACATCTACGACCGAAGAGGCCAGAGGAACGGAACCGCCCTCTCCGAGGGGTCGAATCCCTACAATAAGAGGATTGCCCTCAAGGGGCGGGCGAGCAATGCTATCAGGACTCTCCCCGAGGGGTTGAGATCCGCCTGGAGTGGGAGAAGGAAGATGCTCCTCTACCATATTCACAATGCTAGCACCTCCCGAAAGAGAAGAGCGCAACATCAACGGCGGTATCGGAAAATCCATTCATAGAAGAGTGACAATCGGATCCTCTACCACAACAAGAGCTATAAAGTTCACTGGGGGGCTGCGACTGGCGAAGCCCCCAGCTCCCTCCCCTCCAAAGAAGGACTCGTCACCACCTCAAAACCCAATCGATCGGAGCTACCATCCTCCGACAAAGCATACCCATCATTCAATGTTTGCGCTATGAAAGTGCAGGGTTTTCTGGAATCAATGTTAGACGATGCAATGTTAGACGGTGTTGGGTTAACATTGAGGATAACATTGAAAGCCGAGAGCTTGTGCGAAAACTGCTCTTTAGTTGCCAAAATTAAATTTTGCCTTTATTCACATATTAACCAAGTTCCACGGTTGTAGTTGTGTATGTTTATGTCCAGGAAGGTATCTTTATCATAAGGAAGAGCTATGGAAGATTCCTTACTTGAAGTTTCCATAATTCAAGCTAAGTTGAATAGTCAACTCACACGGTTTCAAAAGAAGGAAACAAGCTAGCTGTTCTCTGCGACGCGATTCTTTCCAGGATTTTGCGAATTGAAGAAGATGTGTTACCTTGTTAAATCGGTAACAATGGAAACACATTCTCAGGAAAGATATGAAGTTCACAAAGAAGGCAAAATTCAACAAGGAAACAACAAGAGTTACCAAAACTGTGAACAACACATCTTGGCGTTCAAGACTCAAGAAATCTATAAAAGATGTGAAGTTCATCAAGATGAAGACAAGATAATCGTGCTAAACAATCCAAGAGATTAATCATTCTTTGTATTGTCTTCATCTTGTTTTGCGAAGTTGTTGTATCAACTGCTTAAGTCTAGTTCATAGAAGTTAAGTAGTTCTTACTTGTCTGCTTCGTTGAGTCCGATCAACAAAGAGCGTGAGTGAATTGTTGTGAGGAACGTTTTTGATAAAACCTTTATGGTTATTTGGCCTAAGGCTCGGAAGTTTTTAATAATATTGAAAACTTCTTAAAATTATATCTTCTTATGTTCTTACTTCCGCTGCACATTATTATTATCAAGAAGATCAAAATAGAGTTAAGGCAATTCCAGCTTAACTCTCAAAGGTGTTGTGTCAATCCACGGTCCAAAATTTTCAATTGGCGTCAGATCCAAACACCGACTACACTGGTGGTTTGGAGGTGATACAACGCCATGGACAATGTCAATCCTAATACCAACAGGATTCCAGTTTTGGATGGCTCCAATTATGCATATTGGAAGATCAGGATGAGGTCTCACATCAAAGTTATTAATATTCGAGCCTGGCAATCTGTGATCAATGGATACTCTCTTCCAACATTACCAAGAGATGGTGAAGGTGATCTAGTTCCAAAACCAGAAGTAGACAGGACAGCAGCAGAGGTAAGTCTCTATAACTCTAATGAAAAAGCTTTTAATGCTATCTTTAGTTGGGTTAATCATCACATGTTCAAGTTAATCCAAAATTGTACAAACGCCAAACATGCTTGGGATATACTTGAACTACATTGTGAAGGAGATTCTGCTGTAAAAGATTCTAAATATAGATAACTGCTTTTGCAATTTGAAAAACTTGAAATGGGTGAAGATGAAAGTGTTAACAGTTATTTTGAGAAAATTCTTGATATTGCTAACCAGTGTGAAAACCTAGGTTTTGCTATGACTAATCAAGAAATGGTTTATAAAGCTATGAGAACACTGTCATCTAAATTTGCTCTCAAGAAAATTGCAATGAGTGAATCTAGAAACCTTGCTAATCTACAGTTTCAAGTCTTGATGAATACTCTTAGAGAATTTGAGATGGAGCTTGCCTCACAACCTAGCAAACATAGGGCTGTTGCTTTAAGAGGTTCAAATCTTGACAATGAAAGTGATGATGATTTTGAAATAATTTCTTCAAATTATGGGAAAATTACTAAGAAGTTCAATAAGCTGAATCTTAAAGGAAAAGGTACAGAAAAGAACCTTAGTAATAGTTCCCTAGGTTATAAGAAATTACCTCATAAGTTTGTGAAGTACATGGCATCAAAACCTACTCCTTTAGAAGCTGATAAGTTAAAAGATGTTCAATGTTTTGAATGTAAAGGATATGGTCATATGGCTAATGAATGTGCTAACACTCTTAAAAAAAGAGGAAATTCTCATTGGGTTTGTGTAGATGATTTCAATGAAGATGACTTTAGTTCTGGAGAAGCTGAAGAACAACCAGAAGAGGTTCAAACTGCTGCGCTACTCCCTCAGATTGACTGCACACCAGAAGACTCCCGAACTACTTCGGATCTCAATGTTACCCCAACATTTAGGATCCAACATCAGAACAAGAGACCTTCTTTGCAGATTGGGATGAATAGGATACTGATTCTGAACCTTATCTTGCGTCCTACTTTGATGAATCTAACTTTGATTGTTTTCATGGCACATTGGATCTAGATGAAGAATACTTCTTTCAAGGTGAAATGTCCCAGGAGGAAATCATTGAAGACCTGAAGTCTATCTACCACAAACTGCTGCTTGAGAATCACAAACTCATCAAGAGCAACAAAAGCTTGAAGGAAGAGATTGGATGCATGAAGGAGATGCTGAAACTGTATGAGAAAGACCTTGACAAAACTGAGGCTGAGCTGAAAGAGGTAAAGGTAAAACTAAATAAAGCTGAACATACCATTGACAAATGGAACGCTTCTACATCTATGCTCGATGAAGTGCTGAGTATGGGAAATCAAGGTAAAAATGGTTTGGGCTATGTTGAGAAACCTCCCTCTGAAGATGTTAACCTTGCCTATTTGAAAGTTGGTTTTATCAAGGAGAGCAATAACTTGAGTTGTGAAATCCCTTCCAACACTGTGAAAATGCCTACTTTTATCTGTCAATATTGTTTTCAACCTGGTCACATTAAGCCTTATTGTAAAAAAATATAAAATTGTGATTGAGAAGAAAACAGTAATTAATTGCAATACCAATGTTAGGAGAACCTCTGATCTGAATGTTATCCCAACATTAGGTAACAACGCTGAAGGACATAAAAGTAGAACTTGGATAGAAAAGTTAAAAACTCCTAAGGTTAAAATTGTTTGCAATGTTGTCTTTTCTGCTGTTTACTCTAACCTTGCAGGTAAGTGGTATTTTGACAGTGGGTGTTCAATGCACATGAGTGGAAACATTGACAACATGAAAGAGGTTATCCCTCTGACTGTTGGAACAGTTACCTATGGAGGAGGCACAAAATGGAAAATCATTGGAAAATGAGTACTGGATGTTGATGGATTTCCACCACTCAAGGATGTGTTGTTGGTTGAAGGACTGAAAGCAAATTTAATTAGCATAAGTCAACTTTGTGATGATAACTTGCTAGTTACTTTTGATAAAGTTCATGTGATGTGTTTAATAGTGACAATGTCCGTGTCATGACAGGTACAAGATCAAAGGATAACTGCTATCTTGCTCAAGATGAAGCTGAATGCTACCATGCCAAGGTAGATAAATCTGTCATGTGGCACAAGAAGTTAGGACATGTGCACTATAGAAATCTGGAGAAACTACAGAAGTTAGAGGCTGTAAGAGGACTACCTAAGTTGACTAGCCCAGGTAAAATTGTTTGTGAAGACTGCCTGAAATGTAAACAAACAAAAGTTGTCCATCCACCACTTCAGGTACAGAGTACTAACCCTAGAACTAATAAGTGCTTTGATTTGCTACACATGGATCTCATGGGTCCTATTGAGGTTAGTAACCTGAATGGCAAGAAGTATGCTTTTGTTATTGTTGATGATTTTTCAAGATATACATGGATTAAGTTTTTGAAAGAAAAATCAGAGGCATTCAACACATTCAAGATTTTGCATGCTAGTATTAAGAATCTCTATGGTACTTCTGTAGGAAGAATTAGGTCTGACCATGAAAATGAGTTTGAAAATGTAAGCTTTGCTAATTTCTGTGAATCTAAAGGCTTTTCCATGAGTTTTCAGCACCTAAGACACCTCAGCAAAGTGGGATTGCTAAGAGGAAGAATAGAACGCTTCAAGAGATGGCTAGTGTTATGTTGAATTCTAAAAACCTATCTAAGAAACTCTGGGCTGAAGCATTGAATACTGCATGTCATATTAGTAATAGAGTTTATCTTAGACCTGGTACTACTATGACACCTTATGAAATCTTGAAGGGTTCAAAACCAAGAGTAGCACACTTTCATGAATTTGGTATTAACTGCTATTTGCTAAAAGATAGAGATTATTTGAGAAAATTTGATCCCAAAAGTGAAAAGTGTATATTTGTTGGATATTCTCCTAATAGTGCTGCTTTCAGGGTCTACAATCCAAGATTGCATACTGTTCAAGAATCAGTGAATGTCATTTTTGATGATTTAACTGTTTCTACAGGTACTGAAGAAGTCACTGGTTCAGATGTTACTCCAACATTCGACTCAACATTGAACACATACACTGGAGATGCTGAACTGGAAACTAGAACAAATGTTGACTTAACACCAGAAACCCCCAATGTTAGGCCAACATCGGTGCTGTCAGATTCTGAAGATGAAGTGGTTCTTGTATCTAGAAGAGATCCCCCTCTTAGAATACAAAGAGATCATCCAGCCTCTCAAGTAATTGGACAAATTACTAAAAGAGTTAGAACACGCAACAAAGAAAGGGTCAATTACAAGGATATGGCTAAGTTGTGTGTTTGCATGTCTTCTTCATGTACTATTGATAATGCATCTTGTTTTGTGTCCTCCATTGAACCTAAGAATGTAACTGAAGCTCTTAAGGATAGTTACTGGATTAATGCCATGCAAGAGGAACTCTTACAATTCACCAAAAATAGAGTTTGGAATCTAGTACCTAGGCCATCACATGTGAATGTAATAGGTACAAAATGGATTTTCAAAAATAAAACTGATGAGAATGGTGTAATTATGAGGAACAAAGCTAGGTTGGTTGCACAAGGTTATACTCAGGTTGAAGGTATAGATTTTGATGAGTCTTTTGCTCCAATAGCTAGGATATAATCAATTAGATTACTCCTTGCTATTGCTTACTGTCTTAGGATTAAACTATACCAAATGGATGTTAAAGGTGCCTTTCTGAATGGTTTAATTGACAAAGAGGTTTATGTAGAACAACCTAAAGGCTTTGCTGATCCTAAACATCCTGACCATGTGTACAAACTTGAAAAGGCTTTGTATTGCTTAAAATAGGCTCCTAGAGCTTGGTATGAGAGGCTAACTAATTTTCCGTTAGGCCTAGGTTTCAATAGAGGAGATGGAGATAGAACATTGTTTGTCCTTAGAAAAGGCTCTGATATATGCATTGCTCAAATTTATGTGGATGATATTGTATTTGACTCTACTAACAAGTCTGTTTTAGACAAATTTGTTGAGTCTATGACAAGAACATTTGAGATGAGCATGATTGGTGAGCTCAACTACTTTCTGGGACTACAAGTTAAGCAGCTGGAGAATGGCATCTTCCTGAACCAGGAGAAGTATGGAAGGAATCTAGTGAAGAGATTTGAGCTACAAGAGTCCAAGCCTTGCAAAACTCCTATGTCCTCTTCAGTGAAGATAACAAAAGATGGCACTGGCAGCAATGTTGACCCAACATTGACAAATCCATGATTGATAGTGTGCTGTATCTCTCTGCCTCTAGACCAGCTATCATTTTTCAGTATGTGTTTGTGCTAGGTACTAAGCTGAGCCAAGGCAATCTCACTTGATTGATGTGAAGGGGATTCTTAGATATATCTCTGGAACTTCTCCTTTAGGCATTTGGTAATCTTATGACACTAACTTGGTTGGTTTCAGTAACTCTGACTGGGCAGGTGATGTGGATGACAGGAAATCCACAAGTGGAGACTGCTTTTATTTGGGAAATAATTTGGTCTCCTGGTATAGCAAGAAGCAGAACTGTGTTTCATTATCAACTGCTGAATCCGAATATGTAGCAGCTGGCAGCTGTGTTACCCAACTTGTGTGGCTCAAACACATGCTTTCAGATTACGGGCTAGATAGTGATACACTTCTCATGTTCTGTGACAATCTAAGTGCCATAAGCATCTCTAGGAATCCTGTCCAACATTCTAGAACTAAGCATATAGACATAAGACATCATTTCCTAAGAGATATGGTAGAGGACAAAGTGATCAACATTGAACATATTGAGACAACTAATCAGCTTGCTGATATGTTTACAAAATGTTTAGATAGTGAGAGATTCTTCAGTTTGAGGAAATCTCTTGGCATGTGCAATATGTGAAAATGTTGAGGAAACTAGTGTTGACATAACACCACTGTCTAGCACTGGTATATTGGTTGTGGTGTAGTAGATACTCTGTTGTTTTCCTTTGTTGAATTCATTTCCTTGTGAGTCTCATTTCATCTGTGTTTTGTCATATTTGGTTTGTGTGGTTGAACTCTTTGATTAACAACTCTTTCTAGTTATTAGTTTCACATCTTTGTTTTGAAAAAGTAATAAAACTCTTCTGTTGTCTGAGGTTGTGATTACCTAACATATGAAGAAGTTGGGGTACACAAAGTTCACTACTTTGATGTCTATTCAGTTGTGTCTTATTCATATGGAAGGTGTACAGGACATGTGGAGAAGTTGGGGTGCATGATGTTGACAGCTTCACTGTTACTCAGTTGTGCTTATTTACATATTCCTGTTTGTTTGGCTAAGGAACACATGAGGGTGATGTTTTCTACTAGGGTGTTTGAGGTTTAGATTTCTTACATTTAGTAGCACTGATCACTTGGTGATTCTCTTGAATGTAGGTTGGTAACCAAGTATGCATAAGGAATTGGAGTGTTGGGGTGCATGATAAATGAATTGCCAACATTCAAGGCCTTTGTACTTGCCTAACTTGCTGCTGTTAATGTTGTTACTGGGGTGTGTGGAGTTTAGGCTGCCCTCATTCAGTAGTGACATTAGCTTTGTGTTTAGCAACCTTCAGTTTTGGTTCAGATGAGTTATGCAAATAATAAAGATTATTAAGAGATGTGTGTTGTGCTGGTTTGAGGAGTTTTCCATAAAGTGTTTACCATCTGCCTCCTTGACATTACATTATTGCATTCATGTAGAACTACATTGTTTTCTTTCTTGTTGTTGAGTTGTGTCGGTCTAGGCTTAGGGGGAGTATAATTCATGTGTTGAGGCATACAATTGGGTGACATACTGCATGTGACACACTTTTCTGTGACTTTCTATGCTGTGGAAGTGAATTTTTCCTTGAATTCATAACTGCTTATCTCTGTGTGTTTCTTGTTATCTATGTTGCTTACTCATGATTTTGATCTGAATAATATGTCTGAGGTACTTGCTATATTGGTTAAGTTTCAGATGTATTTTTGGATGTATCTCAAGCTCTCACATGAATTTGCCTTGGTGAAGCCTGTACCTCCATCTTCGGTTTTGAATGTTATTGAATGTTATCCCAACATTGTGCACAGTCGCAGGTCAACATTGAAAACAGGAACTTATAAGTTTTTAGTTTTTTGAAAACCGCTCTGGTTAACTGTTAATTAAACATCAAAACATGTGCGCGGGAAAACATAGTGGGAAAGTTTTACTTGGTTCAAATTTGGTAACTGCCCATTAACATTCATTCTCTTTCCTTATTCATGGTTATTTCAAAAATCAAAACCCTATTTTCCTTAATTGTGCTTGCGATTTTCATATTTGTGCTTACTTTGCAAAATTTCTCTCGCAACTCTCAAATTCTCTCAATTTTCTCTGCGATTTCTTTCAAAACTTCTCTACTAACAATGGCAAGCAAGTCTCCCATGCAAACTCTTGCAGATGTTGCCCTGGGAAGTGAACCCACTACCGCACGCACTCGGTCACACACTAGAGGTGCTGCTGCAAAGACAGTTGATGCTCCTGTTGCTGCTAAAAGGAAGGCTATTCCCTATGTGCGACGAGGGAAGAAGTCCAAACAGGGTGAATCGACCTCCAATGTTGAGCCAACTGCTGATTCAACCACTCCCATCACCAATGAGCCTGAAATTGAGGTAAACACTGTTGAACCCAACCCTGAACTTGATGTTGACTTAACTGTTGAGGGGGAGGGTAGTGGTTCGGTTTAAAAAACAGTGGAAAAATCCATGGACAAGTCTGTGGACAAAATTGGTGAGGAAGTGGATTAGGGCTCAAGAGAAAAAGAGCAAGGCTGTAGGGGATAAGTTGAAAACTATGTCTGAAACTGCTAAGACAAAGGCTGAGGCTAGAAAGAGACAGGTGGAGAGGTTAGCCAAGAAAAAGGCTGAGAGGAAAGCTGAAGAAGAGAAGAAGGCTGCTGCTGCTGCTGCTGAGAGAAAGAGGAAAGGAAAGCAAGTAGTGGATGAGGAAACTGAGGTAGTAGATGTTGAGGATGAAGAGGAAGAAGAGGAGAAGGAAGAGGAGACTGAAGAAGAGCAGGATGTTGCTGCTGATGTTGGGACAACATCAGGAACAAAGGAGTACACAGATGGGCTATATGTGGTCTATCCTGATGATGAGTGGCGCTACTTTTCTCCTTACTATCTCTCTTAAGAGTTGGAGAAGAAGTGGGATTCCTTCA
Source organism: Linaria vulgaris (assembly GCA_948329865.1). Lineage (NCBI taxonomy): Eukaryota > Viridiplantae > Streptophyta > Magnoliopsida > Lamiales > Plantaginaceae > Linaria > Linaria vulgaris. The sequence continues at coordinate 77,281,071 of OX415249.1, read as the reverse complement.
AAAGAAGGGAGATTCACACTGAAAGAGCTATAGAGATGGCCAGTTTCAAAGAGAACAAGGTGATGTACTTGATTGAGGTAAGAGGGTTGCAACAATCAGTGATGGAGCTGAGTGACTATGCTCCTGAGATTGTCATGGAGTTCTACCTAAATCTCTCAAAATGGATTAGGGACTACAGATCTCCAAAATTTGGAAAGGCTTGGGTGAGGGGGAGAGTCTTCAACATTGACCCCTACACCATCAACATGATCTGTGGATTCCCTACTACTGATGAATCTGAGGACCCCTACTATGGTGATGTGATGGAAGACTTGACTGGAGGGTTAGTTAAAACCTGGAGAGATGCTCTGCCAACCACAAAACTCACCTCCCTGAGTGCTGTCTTGCACAAGATAGCTTGCTTCAACTGGCTGCCAAGCAAAAATGTCACTGTTTTGACTAAGGAATCAACACTCTTAGTCTACAAAATCAAGAATGGGCTAGCTGTAAACATGGGGGAGAGGATCGTGAAGTCTATGTCTGAAGTTGCTGGAAGGAAGAATGGCATGCGGCCTTTTCCTTCACTCATCTGCAAAATCCTTAGCAATCAAGGATTGAAGACAAGTGTCACTATGGGCTGGAGGAAGAATGACACTGAACTGACAATTCTCCCAAGCTACTTGTCTGGATCAAGAGTGAGAGACCTTCCATGGAACCCAAAAGGAGTGGTGAGACCAAGGGCTGAAAAGAAGAAGGCTCAGGAGTTTGCTGGAACTTGAGTGCCTGTGTCCAAAGAAGAAGACTGCATGGTCATAACTTCTGCTTTTGTGGATCATTTGCTGAACTGGTATAAGGGGCAGATTGCTGATTGTCAGAGGGAGATTGAGGAAAGAAAGGAACACCTCAAAGAGCTGGAGGACATGGTGAAAAATTGGGAGAAACTCCATTCTTCACAAAAAGGGGGAGAGTAGTTCCAATTTTAAATTTTAGTCTTCTAGTTTATGTTTTGTTTCTATGAACTGCTAATTTCTTTGAACTACTGGTACATTAATCTCTAATTGGTTCTATTTGATCAAGGGGCTTGTCCTTGATTTTTTGCTTTGGCCTGTAACTCTAAGTACTACTGTTAAACTGCTTTAACTGCTATTACTTATGAAAGTACATTTTGAACTGCTTGTCTAGTTAACCTTCTGTGCAGGAAACTCAATGGTTTCAATGTTGAGGCAACGTTGATGAATGTTGAGGTCTGAACATATGTACATATCTGGATGTAGTGATGACCTTAATGCTTGTCTTTGTTAATTTAACTTTGAATGTGTTTGCTTGTATTGAGGGGGAGAAGTTTAGTAGTTTAATTTGTTTCTTGTTGATTATAACTTTCTGGATATAAGACTTTATTGGAACATGTGTTGGTTTTGTGAAGAAAGGCAAAAAGGGGGAGATTGAAAGTGCAGAGTTTTCTGGAGTGAATGTTAGACGATGCAATGTTAGACGATGTTGGGTTAACATTGAGGATAACATTGAAAGCCGAGAGCTTGTGCGAAAACTGCTATTTAGTTACCAAAATAAAGTTTTGCCTTTATTCACATATTAACCAAGTTCCACGGTTTTAGTTGTTTATGTTTATGTCCAGGAAGGTATCTTTATCATAAGGAAGAGCTATGGAAGATTCCTTACTTGAAGTTTCCATAATTCAAGCTAAGTTGAATAGTCAACTCACGCGGTTTCAAAAGAAGGAAACAAGCTAGCTGTTCTCTGCGACGCGATTCTTTCCAGGATTCTGCGAATTGAAGAAGATGTGTTACCTTGTTAAATCGGTAACAATGGAAACACATTCTCAGGAAAGATATGATGTTCACAAAGAAGGCAAATTTCAACAAGGAAACAACAAGAGTTACCAAAACTGTGAACAACACATCTTGGCATTCAAGACTCAAGAAATCTATAAAAGATGTGAAGTTCATCAAGATGAAGACAAGACAATCGTGCTAAACAATCCAAGAGATTAATCATTCTTTGTATTGTCTTCGTCTTGTTTTGCGAAGTTTTTGTATGAACTGCTTAAGTCTAGTTCATAGAAGTTAAGTAGTTCTTACTTTCTGCTTCGTTGAGTCCGATCAACAAAGAGCGTGAGTGAATTGTTGTGAGGAACGTTTTTGATAAAACCTTTATGGTTGTTTGGCTTGAGGCTCGAAAGTTTTTAATCATATTAAAAACTTCTTAAAATTATATCTTCTTGTGTTCTTACTTCCGCTGCACATTATTATTACCAAGAAGATCAAAATAGAGTTAAGGCAATTCCAGCTTAACTCTCAAAAAGTGTTGTGTCAATCCACGGTCCACATTTTTCACGCTAAAAAGGCCTTATCAAAAGGCTTAATCGCAAACATCTCCATCTCCGTACCTACCGAAAACACAAACATACTATAAGTCTGAAGCAACGAATAACGCATTAAATAGGAAAGACAAGAAGACGAACTTACGGAAAAAAGAAGTTACTGTAAAGCGGTTGAAGAGGGAGATTGAATATCTCCACCCCTTATTGGAGACCCGCCAGGATCAAAGACTCAGGAAGCTCCAACAAGCCGCTTATATCATAAGTACTAGGGAACAGCCCAGTATTAGACAAAGTCTTCCCCCTCACGCACCAAAGTTTCAGCGTTGGGGGTGACATATCACAAACCCCATCAGATAGGTACTCCCCACAGATTAGCTGATAGGCCCTTCGGGTGGACATAGAAGAACCCTCACCTCCAATCCCCTCTACAAGAGCGTGGATTGGATACATGAGTGAAGGCCTTACTGTTGTCCCGATAGACCAAGTTAAAAAAGGGAGCACCACCCAAACAAGGGCATAAGATAAAAATCACCCCCACCCGATAAGGAGACATGGGGAAATTCAAGAGTTCACAACACAAGATGTACCCCACCAAGTGACGATAAGAATTCAGCGTCACCTGACTTGGGCATATCTGCCAATATCGGAAAAGGGTCTGAAGAAAGGGGTGGAAAAACACCCAGATCCCAAAACGTACCTGCTCGCAGTACACGGCCAAATAACCCGAGGGGGGATCGTAAGCTCTTTGATCAGGGTGTGGTATGACCACATCGTACTTGCTAAAATCCAAGTTATACTTATCAAAGAGGGTCATGATTGACGCCTCATATTCATTACTCACGGCAGTCCCAGCGCGTCCTCGACCCATTTACTTCGAAGGACTCAAGGGAAGCATATCAAACACCAAAGACTGATCTGTAAGGGAATAAGGCTCCCTACCCATGAACACTTCCCGGATGTGATTCATTCTGCGAGAATCCGCGTGCAAAGGCCTTGACGCTACCCTCCTCGAAGAGCTCCCTAGGATGACCGCTAAATCCTCATCGAGCCTATTTCGCTGTCCTGAAGAGAAGCTCTCTGATGAAGCATGACGTACCCCTAGCGGCGACGAGGGATTCCAAACTAAATTCTAAGTAGAGCTACGAGAAGAAACAGATCCTCCCTGCCTATAATGTGGAGGCATCATCTTGCTGAGTAAGTTTTTACTCTTTTCTCATGCCTAGCTCAAAAACTAAAGAGAAAGGAAAACCAAAGTACTAAAGATAACTTCGCGAAAGTGAGAAAGCAATTTTGCGAGAAAATTAGTAAGCTTAGTGTCCAAAGTGGATTTCTTTTGAAGTAAGTATAAGAATATTTACTGGACTCTAGGCACATATATATACTTAGGACTTTCTCCCTTAATAAAGGAATTAAGCTTAAACCGCCTAAGTTACATGCTTGGCCACGTGTCAGTGAATACGCCTACTTAGGGAAAAAATATCCCTAAAACTGCCATGCAGACCGCCACGTCGTGCTAAAGTACATACTTGGCCAACAAGAATGAGATTCTATCTCAATCTGTCTGATCTCAACCTTAATTCCCAAATTAAATGAACCCGTCAGAGTATTTATAGGTGCTAAACATTTATTGTTAACAAAAAAAATTAACACGAAAAAAACAAAAGAAAGAAAGATCAGAATAACTGTTCATTCATGAAAACCGATAAGTCCTCGGGGTACATTCACAATCATAAAAGATAATTACAAGGGAAAAAATGCGAAATTTAAAGTTCGAAAATGTTAAAATTAAAGACAGAAAAAATAAAATCCTAGACTATACCCCCGTGGTCGGAAGAGACGGGGCCGAAGTAGTGGAAGCTGTCCCCACGGAAGGAAGAGTCGTCGGAGGCGGCTGAGTGACATGCGAGAGAACTCCTCCAGAACCGCTGGGCCTCGGACTCGTACCACTCGCTGATCTCGTCGGAGAAGGTGCAGGAGATGCTTGAGGAGCCAACTAGCCACTATGCCTCTCGAAAAGAGCATAGGCCTCCTCGGGGGTAGGCCTCTTCAACTTGCGGACGTCGAAAGTCTTCACAAAGTCAACTCTCGGCTGCAATAACCCCATTGCCAACTTGGCACACTCCAAATACCCCCACAGCACATGCCCCATCAAGAGCCCTTGATGCCGTCTATCAGAGAGTTCCAAAATCTGCCGCGCCATCTCCGTTTGAGCATATTGAACCGCCGCATCCACCTTTGTTTGCAACTCCTCGGAAGAAATGGCTATAGACAACTTTCCCTCTGCTGAATCTGCACGATCAAGAGGCCGACCCAATTGGTCCTGAAGACTCATCTCCCTTGCTTGAGCCTCCTCATTCTCCTTCTCGAGAAGCGTGATCTTAGCCCGAGAAACCTTCTCCGAAGCTTCCACCTTCTCATATGAAGCCTGAAAACTCTTCATCAACTCCTCCCGCCTCTGCAACTTCTTCTGGTCCTCCTCCCATCGGAAATCATAATCTGATATCTTCGTCCGAAGGACTTCCATCGTAACCTGGTCCTCATCCCTCTTGGAAATAAGGGACGCTATTTGTGCTCTAAGGGTTCTCACCTCCTCCCCACCTTTATTGTAGCCCTGCTCAGCAGCAGTAGCCGCAGCTCGAGCCTTCCTGACCTGAAAATGAAAAGATACAAGCATAATTCTCCCATCAGAGGAATACTTCCTTACGGAATAAAAGAAGGATGAACAGAAAGAGAAAAACTTACCATTAGCGCCATCCAGTTGAGGCATAACTGCATAAAGTGACTGCATAAAGTGGATGCCATCGGCAGAAGTAGAGTTGGAAGAAACCAGGAAGCAAAAGACTTCTCCGAAGGGGTCGTCCAAAATCTTCAGTGATGGCAGATCCTCTAAGCGAGGAGGAGCCCCTGGAAATGGCCACCCGAAAGGAATACCTCCTGAAGAAAGAGTCACCGGGACTGAGGCGATCGTCTCAAAATTGGTAAACAGCGCCCGATGAACTCTTACAGCTGTAGAAGGGCCCGCCTCCCCTAAAAGAGAACTCATGAGCGAGACTTTGACATCCAGTGGCGACGAATCACCAGGCTGCACATTGGGCACCTCCGGGACGTCCTCAGAATCACCCAGCTAAGCGTCCGAGCTAGGCCTAAGGAGCTGCGCTAACAAATCCTCTTCTACAAAGAAACGAACAAGTCAGCTAATAATTAAGGACGAACATAAATAAGTAAGACAAGGGAAGTGATCAATTACCTGAAAGAGGGGTCCCCTCCTCTGTGGTCATCGGAGCCTTTCCCTTATCTGCGTAACCTATGGAAGAAAGAAAGAGACAACTTACCTTAGTCTAAGAAAACACAAGGATATCAAAATTACATGAGAAAAAATCACAAAAAACTTACTGGGGGCAGATGACTCGGAAATAGGCCTAGCCAAAGGCGCCAACAAAAATACCTCTGTTTCCTTCATAGGGGAAGATGAAGGTTTGTTGGAAGAGATAGTCACGTACTCTGGTGCAATTGCTGAAAAAGTCCCTTCCGCAATCGGGCTTCTTTCCGAAGGAAAACCTCTATCGGAAACAAAATCCTCACCAGAAGTCCTCGGAGAACCCTCTGGGGCAGATATTTAACCAGATACCGGAACCATGGCCGATCGGGGGTCTACAATGGACAGAGGAACAGCCCCATAGATCACGCCGTCCGCCCCGATGGCAAATGGCGAATGGTCTTCTTCCTCAACCATCGATTGCATATCTATGTCTTCGGGAGTATTAATCTCCTCGTCTTACGGGTCTTCCTCCTCGGGAACATCGGAAGTACCTCTTGACGAACGAGCCGACGAAGTCACCTAAACCTTAGACTTCTTTCGACCATTTGGAGCCGGGATATCCTGCCCCGATAGCATCGCGAACACGAAGGGATCCGAAGGACTCTTACGCAAAAAATATTTCGCCAAAATCTCTCCTGTATCATATGAAAACGCATAAGAACCCTGGAAATCAAAAGTTGTTTGAAAGAAAGCACAAATATAGACCGAGCCAAAATTACTTACCAAAAGTAGCTCGCCCCTCAGAAGACATGGATAATGGCTCCAAGATGGAGGCGTCGGTGAACACCACGCGATGCAGTCCTGACATTTCATATAGCATGCTAAAATCATCCAACTCTATCAAATATCTCTGCAAAACTATCGAAGAAAGACTCAACTCCGAGTCCAGAGAGTACACATGAGCATCAGCCTCCCTCCAGTCGAAGGGCATATCCCATTCACCCTCTACAGGCTTCACGAAGAAATACTTATCCTTCCAAGTACTGTGAGAGCTGAGTGTCTTGTCCAAAATCTTCTTTGTGGAATGCTTCGCAGTATCCCGATGGCGAAAATGGTAGAAAGGGAGACCCTCGAGCGAGATTACAATGTCAAAAATTGAAAAGAACTGGGCCACAGTACAACTCAATCCTTTCACATGGCACCAAAAGACGAAAATGCATAAAACGACAAAACTATTCGGAGTTACCTGACTTGGACAAACGTTACATGCCTTAAAGACCTTGCAGAAGAAAGGAGGCATGGACGATCACCAGCCATACCTCATCTAGGCAAAGTACACCGTGAGGTAACCCGTCGGAGTGTTATTGGCCCTCTCCTCCATCTTCGGGATCTTGAAGGTCATATTCTTCTGATACGCCCCCAGATCTTTGAACAACGAAAACACCTGATTTCGAGTAGCAGTACTCGCAATCTTCTCGGCCTTCTGAAGATTGCGCATATCAGGCTTCTTTATTTTCGAAACCCTGGCCTTCTTTCAGGAAGCAGCACCGCCCTCCTTCGCCGTAGAAGTTCCCCCCTTTCTCTTCCGAGTAGCTACAGCGGGACCACTCGCGGTAATGCCGCCAGTAACCGCCGATGAATCGATGGCGGAGGTGAAAGCCACGACCCCCGAAGCCGACGCAGCAGCGGTAAGATCATTAGCAGAGGATGGCATCTGAGTTGATTAAGGAAAATTAAAAAGTGTTTGCAAAAATTTGAGGAGAAGTTGCGAAAGTGAAGAAAGATGCACAAAGTATTTGCTCTGAATTTGCTAAAAATTGAAAAGTAAGAATGAGGAGGAAACGGGCGAGGTAGCTATATTTATAGCCACACTATTAATAAACGTGGAGCGCGTCTAACGCCCCACGTCGTCCACTCACCTGACGCGTGTCCCAGGTATGCCGCGCACCAACTAGCCGTTAAAAGAAGACCGTTACCAACGGTCAGCTGCTCGAAGCCCTTACGTCGCCGACGAACCGTTACATCTCCACTAGTATTCGCGATAAATGCCCAACCACGCTGCTCATCCGAGAAAAAGTTCTCGAGACCTCAGAAATATATATATATATATATATATATATATATATATATATATATATATATATATATATAATATAATATATACCTGCGCTGTTCAAAAAATAAAGAAAAAGCCCCTCTCCTCACCGAGGACAAAAAATAAAAGAAATAAAATTCCTCTCGCCTCTATGATGACGATCGAAATTTGGGGGGCTAGTGTTAACCCTAAAAAATAAATATAGGGATTAACAAAAACGTTAAACCCTAAAAATATGGATTAACCCCAGGACGATACTATCGTCGAATATACTCCCGATGTGGAGGCCCACCGAGTCTCACAAACCCGAAGCGGGAAGAAGTGACACCCAAAGAGGCACCAAAGCGTCCCTTGAAAAGTCAACGATGAATAAAAAAAATATATCAACGCGGCATCAGAAAAAGAGTAAACCCCGATGGATTCGCGCGACTCCGATATCCATCAATGCGCCAAGAGGGACCACAACGGACCCCGAGTCCCAGAAAAATGCGAGAACATCCCCTCACTGAACACTCCAAAGTCTAAAAGCCATCGAAGCACTCATCCCGAGGGCCAGAGTGCAAGAACATTGCCATACCAAAGTCTAAAAGCCATCGGAGCACTCATCCCGAGGGCCAAAGTGCAAGAACATTGCCCTACTGAAGTCTAAAATCCATCGGAGCACTCATCTCGAATGCCAAAGCACGAAAACAATATTCTATTGAAGTCCAATAACCATCAGAACGCATATCATGAAGACCCAAATACGGGAACATTGCTTTATTGAAGTTAAGAAGTCATCAGAGCCCACGTTACAAGGATTAAAGTATAAATCTACAAGCCTATCAGAATCGGCCACCTATCGGAGTACATATCACGAAGAGGACAACGCAAGAATAGACCTATATCAGGACTATAATGCTATCGGATGAATCTCTAGCCACCTTTATAATGTCTTCCCAGAAGATCTATCCCATCGGGGAGAAGAATACACAGAAGCCCCGATCCATCGGAGCCCCCCAGAGTCATCGGAATGGATATAATTCATCCCAATCAGTGCCTAGTAGACAACTACCCTAAAATGTATCTTATCTTTCTACATTACGACACCTTTATTTTTTTTAGCACATGCACAATGACACATGTCCCTAAAAATCTCTATAAAAGGGGTATCCTCGTTGTTGAAAAAGAAAAAAAAACAACATACAAGCAAATTAGGAGTGAAATTCAGTGAATACAAAGAGGGATAAATTCATAATAATGCAAGCTTCTGAACCACGGGCAGGGCGTTCCAACCTCCCAAAAAAATCCGTTAATTACGTAATAATATCAAACTTGTCAATACTGTCACATCCTGTAATATGAACCATACTATGAATTTCGTTGGGGTGTTCCCTATTCACCGACGCGCTACATCGGACCCCAGGTGTAGTGATAAATGGGCAAGGGTTGCTAGGTCATTGCCCAGAAGTGACGCGCCACATCGACGCCCGGGTGTGGTGTCAAATGAGCAAGGGTTCTCTCACCTTCCAGGATGGGTGAGGGTAAAGAAGTTAGTCCAGGAACGACGAGTTCGCCTTGCTTCGTGGAATGTGGGATCACTCACATGAAGATTGGCTGAGTTAGCTGAGGCGATGTCCAAGAGGAGGATCAACATCTTGAGCGTGCAAGAGACCAAGTGGGTTGGTGAGAAGGCTAAAGTCGTAGACCCTTGGGGTTATAAGCTTTGGTATACCAGGACAGAGAAGAACCAAAATGGTGTTGGGATCATCATAGATAAGCTTTGGCTCGAGGACGTAGTGGAGGTCAGAAAGAAGGGTGACATGATCTTACTGGTCAAGTTGGTTATAGGCGATGATATATTGAATGTCATTAGTGCCTGTGCACCACAGATAGGACTATACGAAGCCGTTAAACGCAAGTATTAGGAGGATTTGGACGAGATGGGCCGAAGGATCCCTAGTACCGAGAAACTCTTTATTTGAGGTAACTTTAATGGTCATGTAGGATCTAGCCGTGATGGGTTCGAGGACATCCATGGTGGGTGCAGCATTGGGGATCGCAATGAGTCGGGCAACGCTATCTTAGACTTCGCCCTCTCCTATGATTTGCTTGTAGCAAATACATGGTTTAAGAAGAGAGAATCTCATTTGGTCACTTATAGGAGTGTGTCGAATAAGAGCCAGATAGATTTCTTTTTAGCTAAGAGGGCGGATAGAAGTCGTTGCTTAGATTGCAAGGTCATCCCTGGAGAAAGTGTGGTTACGCAACATAGGCTTTTGGTGTTGGATATTAGACTGTGGCAAGGATTGAAGAGGAGTACGCGCTGGGTGGAACCTAGAATTAAGTGGTGGTGGCTTAAAGAGGTAGATTGGAGGACTCACGATGATGCAGATGCAACTTGGACCAAAATGGCTTGATGTTTCAAGAAGGTAGCTGAAGACCTCCTAGGTGAATCCCGAGGTAGTAGCCTGACAGGTAAAGACACGTCATGGTGGAACGAAAAAATGAAGGTGGCAATCAAGGACAAGCAGGATTGCTACAAGGATTTGAAGAAGAACTATGATGGAGCAAGCTTTGAAAAGTATAAGCTAGCCAGGAAAGAAGAAAATAAAGCTGTTCGACTAGCGTGAGAGGCTGTGTACAAGGAAATTTATGATACGAGGGATAACAAGGAGTCCGAGAAGGATAAATATAGGATTGCTCGCATTAGAGATAAGAAGACTAGAGACATACGTACAGTGAAATGCATCAAAGATGAAGGTCAGTCTGTCTTGGTGCGTGAGGATCAGGTCAAAGCACGGTGGAGGGAGTACTTCGAGGGCCTGTTCAATGGAGACCTCACCCAAGAAGTGGGTGACATCTCGCAGTCCCCTCAAGATCTAAACCGCAATCAGGTCAGAAGTCAAAGATGCTTTGAAGAGGATGAATACACGAAAAGCTGTTGGCCCAGATGGTATCCCTATCGAGGCTTGGAGAAGCATGGGAGAGATAGGTGTGACATGGTTGACTGACCTCTTCAACAAAATATGGTGAACAAATAAAATACTAGAATAATGGAGGAAGAGTACGCTAATACCTCTATATAAGAACAAAGGGCGATGTCCAAAGCTGTTCTAACTATGGTAGGATAAAGCTTATGTCTCATAACATGAAGCTAAGAGAGAGGGTGATTGAACACTGATTGAGACAAATTATTCCCATATCTGAGAACCAATTTGGATTTATGCCCGAAAGGTCGACCATAGAGGCCATCCATTTGATTCGTCCACTCATTGAACGCTTTCGAGAGAAGAGTAAAGATTTTCATATGGTCTTTATCAACTTAGAAAAGGCCTATGACAAAGTACCTCGAGAGGTTTTATGGTGGACCTTGGTGAAGAAAGGGGTACCCATTAAATATATCAACATCATAAGAGATATGTATGCGAATGTGGTGACAAGTGTTCGAACTTGTGGCGGTTTAACAGACGCCTTCCCGATTACAATTGGCTTACATCAGGGGTTAGCTCTGAGCCTATTTTTGTTTGCCATTGTAATTGATGAAATCACCAGAACCATCCAAGACCGAGTTCCATGGTGTATGTTGTTTGCAGACGATATTGTCCTCAACGATGAGACGAGAACGGGAGTTAACACTAAATTAGAACGATGGAGACAAACATTAGAAGCACGACGGACAGAAGGAATAGAATACGCTCTTTGAAGGACGTTAACCAATAGGAGGAGATAGCCACGCACATAAGTAGCTGCAATTGCGATTTCATTCTCTCCCACTCTTCTAGCTCTGATCGTAAACGCTCTTCTTCCAATATGAGTGATTCTTTGCCTTGACGCTGTGAGAGCTTCCGGTCCTTGAGTATGAGACTCCTATCCACTCTTGGGTTCATAACCGGTCCTATTGAATCAGTTGCGCATGAATACGGTCTTCTCGACTTTCCCTTTCCCGAGATTTGACCTTGGCTTTGACTCTTTCGATCTATGGTCTGCCTATCTGTAACCAATGTCTCGATCCGTTCTTTGCTTGGTTGATTGAATATCTCTTTCCTCCCGAGAGTAGCCTTAGTCTTAATCCGCCTTCGACTAAGTCGAACAAAAATAGAGTACCTCGAATGAAAGTTTAGCAAACAACGAAGAAACAACGATGGCACGGTCCAGTTGGATGGCCAAGAGATACCGAGAAGTTCGCATTTTTGGTATTTAGGCTTCATACTGTAGAAGGATGGAGAGTTAGACGGCGATGTCAATCACCGCATCCAAGCTGGATGGTCAAAGAGGAAGAGTGCAACATGGATCCTGTGCGATCGTAACATTCCTTTAAATCTTAAAGAAAAGTTCTATTGTACGGCTATTAGACCTGCTTTCCTTTATGGCTCCGAGTGTTGGGCTATTAAGCAAAGTCATGCACATAAAATGAACGTTACAGAGATGCGCATGCTACGGTAGATGTGCGGTAACACCAGGAGAGATAATGTGCGAAATGAAGATATTCGACATAAATTGGGTGTGGTGATCATCGATGAGAAAATGCGAGAAAATCGTTTAAGATGGTTTGGACATGTTAAACGCAGAACAATATATGCACCAGTACGACGAGTTGAAGGTCTCAGCTTGGGACAAATGGCTAGAGCTTGTGGAAGACCGAAAAAACGTGAATGAAGGTCATATGGAACGACATGAAGCTAAAAGATTTAAATGAAGACATGCTCGTCAACCGAAACGTATGGAGGCAGAAGATTCATGTTCACGACTCGACGTGATTCATTGATGGTTCGTATAGCCTACCCCAATTTATTGGGATTACATGCTTGATTGTTTGGTTTGGTTTATGTATAATTTTGTGAAATATTTTGAATTAATTTCAAGAGCTCTTGTTCCATGATTTTTCATGAATTAAACCGAAATAACTTTTGAAAGATAAATTCTAAATTATTTTAAAGTAGAATATATTATATATATATTTGTAACGATTTTAATAATTTAAAACAGATTAGTATGGAAAAAGTGAAGTGCTCATAACAAAATAGATAATATATATTAATAAAGTAGATAATATATTATATATTGTAAACATTTTTATTAATTTAAAGTATCTCAATCTAGGAACAGATTAAGTGCTCACGGGAAAAAATATAATGTATATTATAGTCAAGTAGAATTTATATAAGTGCAAGGCGAGATTTCTCTTGTTTAATAGATAACTCCTATAATCAAGGGATATATCTCTCTTAGTTATAGATGGTAGATTAGAAATTTCTATAACACAAATCGATAATTGCTCATTAGGTTTTTATTCGATATTTTCACAAAAAGAGAGATTTATTGGATTAGATTCAGTATTATCTTAACTCAAATTGAGTATGCGAATCAATTTATGAACTGTACGTACTCATGTGTTATAGATGGTAGAATTTATTGATAAATTACAATGAATATACTTATTATATTTTATTGTGATAGATATGAATTATGAATTATGATTTCATTTGCTTGATTTTTTTTGTTTAATTTCCAGTAGTATGATATAGTATATGCAATTCTTATATTTAATACTTCATTATTTTTTTGAAAATCGTGCAAAAGAAAATCAAAGTTTTATTGCAAAAACTTTAGATCACCTACTTAGTTGTTTCTAAATTAAGGGACTCCTGCGTGGATTTTCGGAGCTAGTGAAAGAAATTGCTAACCCCTTTCGATATACTACCTAGAAAGAATGTTATTAATTATACTTTATATAATTTTTATATAACAAAATATTAATTTCCTAATAATAATTCTTATTACAATTAAAAGTTATTAACATAACTATACATTTTTATCATGCCACTTAAAATATATGAAAAATGATATAAGCAGAACAAAATCTTCAATTACAAAGATATATTCGATTGTCATAAATCCATTCACTACAACAGAATTGGCCTTTTCCGTCGGGCCCGGCGTTTTGGGCCGACGGAAAAGGCCCGATCTATACCGTCGGGCCCAATCCCGAAATTTAAAAAATTACTCGAAAATGTGAATGTTATTATTTAAATCGATTTCTTTTAAATTAAATCGCCAAATAAACATAAAAAATTTATTTAAAATCGTTTCTTTACAAAAAATCGCCAAAAAATTATAAAATAATTATTTAAAATCGATTTCTTTTAAATAAATCGGAAAAAAAAATCATAAATCAATTATTTTAAAACGGTTTCTTTTAAGTCAATTGTTTTAAATCGTTTTTTTAAAATCATTTTTTAAATTGTTTTTTTTTTAATATTTTTAATCTATACCGACGGCTCTAAGCCGTCGGTAAAGATCTTTACCGACGGCTTAGAGCCGTCGATATTGATCTATACCGTCGGCTTAGAGCCGACGGTATAGATCCGATCCGTGTGATTTGATCACACGGATCAGATTTCGCCACGTCAGCGATCCGTGTGATAATTCACACGGATCGCTGACGTGGCACCCCCCACCCCATTTTATTTGATTTTTTTAATTTAACCCTACTCCTCCTAAATATCTATAAATACCCCTTATTCTACCCACTTAATTCATTCATTCTTTCCATTCTCCAAAAACTATCTACTTTCTCTCCCAAAAATTCTAAATAACTAAAAAAAATTTATCCATATAGATCCACTAACTTATAATTAGAGTTTATTATTTGTTTTATTATTTTATTTTTACTTATGTTTTATTCATTATCTAACTAATAATAACTATAAAAAACTTATATTATCAAGATTTTATTTTAAATACGAAATTTTATTTATTATAATTAATAATTTAAAAAAATTGCTCGAAAATGTGAATGTTATTATTTAAATCGATTTCTTTTAAATTAAATCGCCAAATAAACATAAAAAAATTATTTAAAATCGTTTCTTTACAAAAAATCGCCAAAAAATTATAAAATAATTATTTAAAATCGATTTCTTTTAAATAAATCGGAAAAAAAATCATAAATCAATTATTAAAACGATTTCTTTTAAGTCAATTGTTTTAAATCATTTTTTAAATTGATTTTTTTTTTTAATATTTTTAAACCCTTTTCCGTCGGCTTTAAGCCGACGGAAAAGCCCTATACCGTCGGATTTAAATCATTTTAAATTGTTTTTTTAAATCATTTTTTTAAATTTTTTTAATTTTTTTTTAATATTTTAAAACCCTTTTCCGTCGGCTTAAAGCCGACGGAATAGGGCTTTTCCGTCGGCTTAAAGCCGACGGAATAGGGCTTTTCCGTCGGCTTAAAGCCGACGGAAAAGGGAAGCTATACCGTCGGCTTTAAGCCGACGGAAAAAAAACCCCTTTTCCGTCGGCTTTAAGCCGACGGTATAGGAAAAAGGCTTTTCCGTCGGCTTAAAGCCGACGGAAAAGCCCTATTCCGTCGGTAAAAGTCCGACGGAAAAGCTCTTTACTTACGAGCTTTTTTCCGTCGGCCTTTTCCGACGGTTTTTGCCGACGGAAAAGGGTATTTCCGTCGGAAAATGGCCCTTTACCGACGGATTTTCAGCCGTCGGTAAAGCCCTTTTCTCTTGTAGTGATTGTCCTATTCAGATTAATATAAAAATGGGAATTGATCATGTTAAGTACCTTATTGCTTTGTTTTTCCCAAACGTGTTTTTAATGTACAAAAGTATGTGTAAATTAACATGTAAAAGTTGTTAAAGCTGAAAATAAAATATGACATTAGTAAGCGATAAATAAAAATTAATGTCCTCAAATATGTATTATATATTTTTATTGTTTACTAGAAACGCTGGCACGCGGTTCCCGCGTAAATATATTTTTAATTTGTATAGGCAAAAAATAATTTTAATGAGAAAAGACTACATATATAAGGATATGTAATTTTATAGAAAGATTCAAATTCTAGGAAACTAAATTACCAATCACCATAATTATTGTAATTAATGATTCTACTTAAATTATAAGGTTAGAATAGGAACTTAATAATATATTTTTAGTGCAACATTAAAATTATAAGGTTAAAACTGGAAATCAAAAATTTGGTGTCACAGTTTGTCTTTCTTTATATAATAGTATAAGGATATATAATTTATATAGAAAGATTCAAATTCTAGGAAACTAAATTACCAATCACCATAATTATTGTAATTAATGATTCTACTTAAATTATAAGGTTAGAATAGGAACTTAATAATATATTTTTAGTGCAACATTAAAATTATAAGGTTAAAACTGGAAATCAAAAATTTGGTGTCACAGTTTGTCTTTCTTTATATAATAGTATAAGGACATATAATTTATATAGAAAGATTCAAATTCTAGGAAACTAAATTACCAATCACCATAATTATTGTAATTAATGATTCTACTTAAATTATAAGGTTAGAATAGGAACTTAATAATATATTTTTAGTGCAACATTAAAATTATAAGGTTAAAACTGGAAATCAAAAGTTTGGTGTCACAGTTTGTCTTTCTTTATATAATAGTATAGATACTTGATCAATCAAACACTTACCAAATAACTAAAATAAGCTTTCTAATTACTAATAAAGTTTACGTGAATTTTAAAGAGTTACAGTAAAGAATATCTACATGTAGAAATGGAAAAAACAAGTATGGATGCATTATAATTTTCAAATAAAAATATTCAAAATATGATTAATCAAGAAACATTCATTATTAATCAACATCTTATATATATATATATATATATATATATATATATATATATATGACATTGATTTGACATTTAAACTTACTTTCTCTCCAAACACTCCAACATTGAAACTACATCCAAACTTGAAATTGTGGATCAGGTTGATACGTTGTTGTTGTTAACTTAACACTGGAGAGTTAACAACAGATTTGCAACGTTGTTAACTCAGCGATGTTACTTTAACGACATACCAGAAGAATAGTGCAGCGGAATAAACAAACACCAAGTTTAAGAAGTGAATATAGAATTATATTAACTTTCGAGCCTTAGGCAAAATAACCCGTGAAGGTTTTAACAAAGGCCGTTCTCTCAATTCTCAAGCTTCTCACTCTTAAATTGATTGAACTAAGCAAAGCACACAAGAATTGCTTCGTCTATCTCTAACAGCTCCTCACTCTTAGATCTATCCTAACAATTCACAAACTTTGCTAAAGCAAGACAACACTTAACAACTGTAAATTAATCTCTCGGATTTATTGGCTCTTGTCTCGTGTTTGTCTTGATGTACTTCACACCTATATATAGGTTCTTGATCTTCGACTTCAAGGTGTGTTGTACACGGTTGGTAATTCTCCTTGTTTCCTTCTTTAACTCTTCTTCTTTGTTCTCGCAGTCCTTCTTGAATAATAGTTCCTCCGTTAGTGATCTAACTAGGGAAAGACTCCTTCTTCAAATCAGGACTTGAACTTGGAAAGCATTCCTAGTTCCACTCGAACTCTTCTTTCCTTGTAGAATGGTTTGCGTAATTAAGGAAACTTTCCTTCTTGGAAACGTGAGCGTCCAATCTATGACAAGTTTGTTTCATGAATAATAATCAACGACAATTATAACTGTGGAACTCAGTTAGTTAAGTGAATAAGGAAAAACAATAATGAAGAAATTAATTAAGATTGTAAATCGGATTCTGCTCCAGTAATGTTATTCTAACATTGATTTCTCAATGTTAAACTAACATTGACAGAATACCTGCACTTCAATGTTAAACTAACATCGACCGAATACCTGCACTTTCAATCTCCCCTTTTATTCCTTAATCACAAAACCTAAGAACCTGTTCTAACCAAATCAAATTATTCAAACAAACTTAACTATCAGATCACAATGGAAAAATAAGTACGCTCCCCCTGAAACTCAGAAGGGACCATTTCAATGTTAATCTAACATTGATACATTCAATGTTATCATAACATCTGTCTGTCTTTGTCAATGTTAGCTTAACATATCAATGTTATTTTAACATCAGATGACAGTTAACACCTGCAAAACAGAGTTAGTACTTTGTATCCAAAGTTCAATGATCATAAGCAGAAGCAGTAAGCACCAAGATAGAAATGTACTTAATTACAGACCATACTAAGTAGCAAGGAACACACTCCTTGATGAAACCGAAAAATAAACAAAGAAAAATAATTGTTCATGCTGACAGAAACATAACAGAACTCGGAAATTATTGAAATTTGATCATTCTCCCACTTTTTGTGAGGAAGGCAGATCCCTCAAATGCTTCATGAGGCTGTTTATCTCTTGCAGCCTTACTTGCTTGTCTGCAATTTCTCTCTGGGTATCCTTGAACTCTCTATCCAGCCACACCAAGGTCTCCTCCACAAAGGCATCAGCAATGACAGAACAGCTGTCCCCACTAGCCACATGAACTGAAGAAGCAACAAACTTGTGAGTCTTCTTCTTCTTCTTCTTCCTGCTTGGACCAGCTCCATCCTTGGGATTCCATGGCAGATCCTGAATCCTGATCTGAATGAAGTAGCTCCTGGTGATGATCATCTTGACCTTGTTCTTGATCCAGCCTTCTGTCTTCTTTGTCTTGAAGCCTTGCTTCACCAGAATGCTGGATATCAGAGAGGGATATGGAATGATTCCCTTTGCCTTGGTTGTGACTTCCCTCATGTGCCTCAGAACCTTCTCCCCTATATTCACACTCAACCCATTCTTCAGTTTGTACACCAACCTTGCAGATTCTTTTGTCATCACAGTGGTGTTGGAAGAGGGCAGCCAGTTGTAGGTGGAGAGTTTGTGAAGGACAACACTTAAGGAGGCCAGCTTTGTAGTAGGAAAACTGTCATTCCATTTCCTTGTCAGTCCACCAGTGAGGTCAGTGATCACCTCATCCATGCTAGGATCCTCAGTCTCCTCAGGGTCGGGGAGTCCCCAAGCCTCATTGATCACAGACGGGCTGATGTCATAGACATTCATCCTGACCCAAGCTTTGCCAAACTTGGGAGAGTCCTGGTGGGACACCCATTGAGAGAGGTTCATCTAGAACTCTCTGATTACATCAGGGACATATGATGATTGATTCATCACAGAGCCCAACACCCCTCTAGCTTCCAGCAGCTCAAACAACCTATTTTCTTTGAACATTTCCTCATCAATGTTCCTCCCACAGCTCTTCTGCCTCAGCAGACACATAGAAGCCAGAATAAGGCTTCTTGGGATACTCCTCCTCAAGCAGATCATAGTATTCATCTGATGTTGGTAACATCAGCAGGGTCATCACCTACCCGTAGGCCTTCATCCTCAACTTCCTCCTCTTCTTCATCATTTTCCTCCTCTTTTTCTTCTTCTGACTCAGACTCAGAAGCTTCAACCACCACCTGCTTTCCCTTTCTTTTCTTAGCAGCAGTAGCTAAGTCAGTGAGAGTCAGGCTCTCTTCTTCTTCTCTCTCAACCTCTTCAGGTTGACTGTCATCCTCACCAGCATCTTGGTTACCTTCAGTAGTAACCTCCTCAGCCACAATCTCCTCAACCTGATCATCTTCCTCAAGGAAGAGTCTCCATCTCATCAGTAGTATCCTGCTCATCCTCATCAGCCTTAGAAGGCTCAACCACTTCCTCAGCAACCACAGATTCATCCCCAGCATTGCCCTCAGGGACATCATGTACCACCTCAGACTCACCCACAACAACACCCGGGGCCTCTTTCTCCCCCTCAATACCAACAACAGTAGTATCAGGTATATCCAGAGTAGGGTTAGCCATCATTAACTCGTTTTCAGGGTTGGTGGGAGTGGAGGTTTGCTCAGACATTTTTGGTGTTGAATCAACATCACCCTTAGCCGCTTTCTTGCCCTTGCACCGTTGATAAGTGGATTTCCTCTTTGGTGCGGCGGCGGTAATGGCTTCAGCAGTTGCGCTTCTGGTCCTGCGGCGTCTAGGTTGCTCCATCTGTTCTGCAGCTGCTGCAAGAGTGTCAATGGAAGACTTGCGTTCCATTGTTAGTGATTTAGAGAAGAAAAATCGAAACTTGATTTTGCAGAGAGAATTGTTTTTTTCAAAAATTTTGAGCGCGTACACAGTAGAAGAAGATTAGGGCAAATTATATAATAATCAGCTGAAGAGTAGAGATAGTGGTGTTGCAACATGTTACCAACATAATCGAACCACTGTCACACGA
The DNA here is from genome assembly GCA_948329865.1 of Linaria vulgaris. Classification (NCBI taxonomy): domain Eukaryota; kingdom Viridiplantae; phylum Streptophyta; class Magnoliopsida; order Lamiales; family Plantaginaceae; genus Linaria; species Linaria vulgaris. Next base: position 77,261,335 of record OX415249.1, on the reverse strand, counting down.
TCACACCCATGTTCACCTTACCACGTGTCAGTGTTGGATTAACACGTAACCAGAGCGGTCTTCAAACCTGAAAACTTATAAGTTACACTATTTCAATGTTGGACTAACATTGGTAAGTTAACATCAGGGAGGAAAGTTGTAGGTGCAGGGCTTCATCCAAGGCAACATCATGTGAGAGCGTGAGATATTCATGTATACGGATCTGGAACCTCACCCAAGTACTTAGGTATCAAGACATAAATTCAGACCATCAGTATGAGTAAGTAACACATCAAACAGAAAAACATAGAGTGGATATACATATCCAGGGAAGAGATGTTCCCTTAGCATAGAAGATCACAAAACATAGTGTTTTACCTGCAGTGAGTCAGCCACAAAGTATGCCTCAACACATGACTTCCTAGGATTACTACTCCCCCTAAGCCCAAACTGACACAAGGAAAAAAAATACAGAACTAGAGAGCATGCAACAATGTTAGATTAACATTGGGAGATGGTAACCAAGTGCAAACGGCTTTACTGACTGGGATCAGGACACATCAATTTATCTTTATGAACTCTTTTGAACAAAAAAACTAGTGAATGTAAAAGGATAGTTTCATCACTGAATGTGGGCAGCACAAGACCCCACACACCCCAGCAACTTAACCATCAGCAACAAATTAGGCAAGTACAAATGAACTAAATGAAGACAATACATTTATCATATACTTCTCCACCCCAGTTCCTCATGCATACTTGTTTTCCAACCTGTATACAAGCGAAATACCAAGTGAGCAATGCTACTGAATGCAAGCAGTCGAAACTTCAAACACCACAGTAGTAGAGATCACTATCATGCATAACCTTGGCCTTAGACAAAACACAAAAATAAGCACACTGAATGACAATGAAGCTTTCAACATCATGTACCCCAGCTTCTCTTCATGCTTTGTCTAACCTAACATGGATAAGTCACAACTGAATAACATCAAAGTAGTGAGCTCTGTGTACCCCAGCTTCTCCTAGATGTTAGGTTAACATTCACAGACTAACAACAGAGTTTTACTTAACAAACCTCTTGATATGTACCTGTCCACTAGTCAACTCAGCTCTCCATACAGTTTAACCACACAACCCAACAGAATCTCCAACAAAGATGTAATATGCAAGAAGAAAGAATGCAGAAAGACACAAAAAGAATTACAGATACACCACAACCAATAACCAGTGCTAGACAGTGGTGTTATGTCAACACTGGTGTACTAACATCCCTAAACGATGCACATGCCAAGAGAATTCGTCAAACTGAAGAACCTCTCAGAATCTAAGGGTTTAGTGAACATATCAGCAAGCTGATTGTTAGTTTCAATGTGTTCAATGTCAATGAGCTTATCTTCTACCATGTTTCTCAGAAAGTGATATCTTATGTCAATATGTTTAGTTCTGGAGTGTTGCACAAGGTTCTTAGAAATGCTTATAGCACTAAGGTTATCACAAAACATAAGTAAGGTATCACTGTCTAACCCATAATCCAGTAGCACGTGTTTAAGCCATACTAACTAAGTGACACAACTGCCTGCTGCTATGTATTCAGATTCAGCAGTGGAGAGTGACACACAGTTTTGCTTTCTACTGTACCATGAGACCAAGTTGTTCCCCAGATAAAAACATCATCCACTTGTAGACTTCCTGTCATTAGTGTCACCTGCCCAGTCTGAATCACTGAAACCTACAAGATTTGTGTTAGTGTCATAGGAATACCATATACCAAGGGCCAAGGAGCCAGAAATGTATCTAAGTATTCTCTTCACAGCAATCAGATGTGACTGCTTTGGACATGTCTGGTACCTAGCATAAACACAGACAGAGAACATTATGTCAGGCCTAGAAGCAGACAAGTAGAGTAAGCTCCCTATCATTGAACGGTACAATGTTGGATCAACATTGGCACCATTAACATCCCTGGATATCTTCACAGATGAAGACATGGGAGTCTTGCAAGGCTTTGAATCTGCCAATTCAAACCTTTTCACCAAATTTCTTGCATACTTTTCCTGACTTAGGAAAATCCCATTACCTGTTTGTTTCACTTGAAGACCAAGAAAGAAAGTTAATTCTCCCATCATACTCATCTCAAACTGCCCTGTCATTGATTTAACAAATTTTTCTAGAATAGAATTGTTAGTTGAGCCAAACACAATATCATCTACATATATTTGAGCAACACAGACATGAGAATCTTTCTTCAAGACAAATAGTGTTCTATCTCCATCACCTCTAACAAAACCAAGACTTAAAAGGAATTTTGTAAGCCTTTCATACCATGCTCTAGGTGCTTGTTTAAGACCATACAGTGCCTTTTCAAGCTTGTACACATGGTTTGGATACTTAGGATCTGTGAACCCCTTTGGCTGTTCAACATATACTTCCTTATCAATCAGCCCATTCAGAAACGCACCCTTTACATCCATTTGGTATAGTTTTATCTTAAGACAACATGCTATGGCTAGAAGTAACCTAATAGATTCAATCCTAGCAACTGGAGCAAATGTCTCATCAAAATCTACACCTTCAACCTGTGTGTACCCCTGAACAACTAGTCTAGCTTTGTTTCTAACTATAACCCCTTCCTCATTACTCTTGTTCTTAAATATCCACTTCGTCCTTATTACATTAACATTAGGTGGTCTAGGTACAAGTATCCAGACATTGTTCTTAGTAAACTGTAATAGTTCATCCTGCATGGCATTAATCCAAAAGTTATCAAGAAGGGCTTCATTCACATTTTTAGGTTCTATGGTGGAGACAAAACAAGAGGCATTATCAACAGTACAAGTGAAGTTCATACAGACACACAGTTTTACCATATCTCTATAGTCAAGTCTTTCTCTGTTGCGTGTCCTTACCCGTTCAGTGAGTTCACCTATTACCTGGGATGCTGGATGGTCTTTCTGAATCCTAGCCGGGTAGTCTCTTCTAGGTTCAGAGGCACCTTCATGTTCTGAGTCAGAATCCTCTGATGTTATTCTAACATCTGATCTCGCTGGTGTTAGTCTAACATCATTCCCTGACTCTTGTTCAGTGTTTCTAGCTTCCAGTTCCAATGTTGGTGTAACATTGTCAGGAGTAACATTCTCGGTTTCCACTGTTGGTTCAACATTGGGAACTAAGATGTCACCAGTACCTGTATCAAGAGTGAAATCATCAAACACAACATTCACTGATTCCTGAATTGTCTTCAATCTAAGATTGTAGACTCTAAAGGAAGTACTATTGGCTGAGTATCCTACAAAGATGCATTTTTCACTTTTAGAATCAAATTTACTCAGATAATCCCTGTCATTCAGTAGATAACAATCACATCCAAATTCATGAAAATATGCAACATTTGGTTTTACACCCTTCAAGAGTTCATAAGGAGTCATGTTAGTTCCAGGTCTAAGATACACCCTGTTACTAATGTGACAAGCAGTATTTAAGGCTTCAGCCCAAAGTCTTTTGGATAAGTCTTTGGCATTGAGCATAACTCTGGCATCTCTTGAAGAGTCCTGTTCTTTCTCTCAGCAATCCCATTCTGCTGAGGAGTCTTAGGAGCTGAAAATTCATGGAAAATACCTTTAGCATTGCAGTAGTTATCAAAACTAGCATTTTCAAATTCTTTACCATGATCAGACCTAATCTTAGTCACAGTGCAGCCATACAAGTTTTTAATACTAGCACAAAGAATTTTGAACTGATCAAAAGCTTCTGACTTTTCTTTAAGAAAATTTACCCAAGTGTATCTAGAGAAGTCATCTACAATCACAAAGGAATATTTCTTCCCACTGAGACTACTTACCTCAATTGGACCCATTAAGTCCATGTGCAGCAATTCAAAACACCTACTAGATCTAGGGTTAGCATTCTGTACCTGTAGGGGTGTATGAACTGCTCTGGTTTGCTTACCCTTGAGGCAATCACCACACACAAGCTTACCTGGACAAAACAGCTTTGGTAAGCCTCTTACAGCATCAACTTTCTGTAATTTCTCAAGGTTTCTGTAGTGAACATGTTCAAGTTTCCTATGCTATATAGAAGCCTCATCTATCTTGGCATGGAAACATTCTGCTTCCTCCTGGGCTAGGTAGCAGTTGTCTTTGGATCTAGTACCTGTCATCACAAGAACATTGTCACTATCATAAACATCAAAAGATATCTTATCAAATGTAACTAGTAAGTCATCATCACACAGCTGACTGATACTGATTAGATTTGCCTTTAACCCATCTACCAACAACACATCCTTCAAGGGAGGGAATCCATCAACATTCAACGTCCCATTGGCAATGATTTTTCCTTTGGTGCCTCCTCCATATGTCACTGTTCCAGCACTCAAAGGTACCATTTGCTTAAGATTCTCTTTGCTGCCTGTCATGTGTCTTGAACATCCACTATCGAAGTACCATTTACCTGAAAGGTTAGAGTACACAGCAGAGAAAACAACATTGCACACAACTTTAATCTTAGGGGTTTTAGCCTTTTCTATCCAAGTTCTACTTTTCTGTCATGCACCTAATGTTAGTCTAACATCAGAACCTGTTGTAGAATTAACATTGGATGCAGAGGCTGTTTTCTTACCACATTCTTTTATAAATTTCCTACATAGTGGTTTAATGTGACCTGGTTGAAAACAGTACTGGCAGATAAAGGTAGGTTTACTTTTTACAGTGTTAATGGTTCCTCTACTCTCATTATTAGATTCTTTAACAAAGCTTGTAGTTAGATAGGCAGAATTAACATTTGAAGTGGAAGGTTTCTCAACAAATCCCAGACCACATGTACCTGAGTTACTCATGTTCAGTACCTCATCAAGTTTAGAAGTACCTCCATTCCATTTGGCTATGATCTGTGAATCCTTTTTGAGCTTCTCCTTTACCTCTTTCAGCTCAGCTTCAGCTTTGTCAAGATCCCTTTCATAGAGTTTCAACATGTTCTTCAAACATTCAATGTCATGCTTCTGTGCTTTATTTTTCTTCATGAGTCTAACATTCTCTCTCTCAAGTCTGAGAAAGGTTGTATGTAGGTCATCAAGAATTTCCTCCTGGGACATCTCATCTTCATTGAAGTACTCCTCTTCTAGATCAACTGAGCCATGAAAACAATCAAAGTTAGTATCATCACAGTCAGAGAGTGTGTCATGATTAACCTGTGTATCATTGCAGTTCCAGTCTCCAAAGAAGATCTCCTGCTTTGCTGTTGGTTCTCTAATGTTAGAGTAACATTGAGATTCTTGGCAGTTTCTGGAGTCTTCTCCTGACCAGATGATCCGAGTGCAGAGCGCAGCAGTGTTGATTTCCTCTGATTGTTCATCAGCACTTGTTCCAGATTCGAAGTCAGCTTCATTAAAGTCATCTACACAGACCCAATGAGAATTCCCTCTTGTTCTGAGGGTGTTAGCACATTCATGTTTAAAGTGACCATACCCCTTACATTCATAACACTGGACATCTTTCAATTTCTCAGCATCTTGAGGAGTGCTCTTAGATGCCATGTATTTTACAAACTTTGGGGGCAATTTCTTATAACTAACAGCAGCATTACTGGGTTGTTTTTCTTTACTTTTATCTTTGTAACCCAATTTACTAAACTTCCTAGTGATGTTACCACAGTTAGAAGAGATCAACTCATATTCATCCTCATCACTCCCTCTAGAATCTGAGCTAGTACCTAGTAAGGGTAAAGCAAGTTGTTTACTGGACTTTCCTAGGAATTCTAGTTCAAATTCTTTAAGAGTGTTCATTAATGTTTGAAAGTCCATGTTGGCAAGATCTCTGGACTCATTCATAGCAATTCTTTTGACAGTAAACTTAGAAGATAATGTTCTAAAGGCTTTGTAGACCATGGTTTGATTAGGGATGATAAAACCTAAGTTTTGGCACTGATTAGCAATATCTAGAAGTTTCTCAAAATAACTATCAATGCTTTCATCCTCACCCATCTCTATCTTCTCAAAGTCCCTCAAAAGTTTTCTATATTTAGAGTCCCTCACAGCCACATCACCCTCACAATATAATTCAAGAATTTCCCATGCAGCTTTAGCAGTAGAACAAGTTTGAACATATGATTACCTACCCAGCTAAAGATAGCATTGAGGGCCTTTTCATTAAAGTTGTAGAGAGCAATTTCGTTGGCTGTCAATTATCCCCTTGGCTTAGGTACCAGATCAGCATCTCCATCTCTTGGCAAGTAGGGAATGGTGTAGCCTTCTAGTACTGCGTCCCAAGCTCTTAGGTCGATGGATTTGATGTGGACTCTGAGCCTGATCTTCCAGTAGGCATAGTTGTTGGGACCCTCCAATACAGGCAACCTGCTGGTATTGGGGTTGGAATTGTCCATCTTGTCGTATCAACGCCAAACACCGGTGAAGTTGGTGCTTGGCTCTGATACCAATTGAAATTGTGGATCGGGTTGATACGTTGTTGTTGTTAACTTAACACTGGAGAGTTAACAACAGATTTGCAACGTTGTTAACTCAGCGATGTTACTTTAACAACAGACCAGAAGAATAGTGCAACGGAATAAACAAACACCAAGTTTAAGAAGTGAATATAGAATTATATTAACTTCCGAGCCTTAGGCAAAATAACCCGTGAAGATTTTAACAAAGGTCGTTCTCTCAATTCTCAAGCTCCTCACTCTTAAATTGATTGAACTAAGCAAAGCACACAAAAATTGCTTCATCTATCTCTAACAACTCCTCACTCTTAGATCTATCCTAACAATTCACAAACTTTGCTAAAGAAAGACAACACTTAACAACTGTAAATTAATCTCTCGAATTTATTGGCTCTTGTCTCGTGTTTGTCTTGATATACTTCACACCTATATATAGGTTCTTGATCTTCGACTTCAAGGTGTGTTGTACACAGTTGGTAATTCTCCTTGTTTCCTTCTTTAACTCTTCTTCTTTGTTCTCGCAGTCCTTCTTGAATAATAGTTCCTCCGTTAGTGATCTAACTAGGGAAAGACTCCTTCTTCAAATCAGGACTTGAACTTGGAAAGCATTCCTAGTTCCACTCGAACTCTTCTTTCCTTGTAGAGTGGTTTGCGTAATTAAGGAAACTTTCCTTCTTGGAAACTTGAGCGTCCAACCTATGAAAGTATGTTTCCTGAATAATAATCAACGACAATTATAACTGTGGAACTCAGTTAGTTAAGTGAATAAGGCAAAACAATAATAAAGAAATTAATTAAGATTGTAAATCGGATTCTGCTCCAGTAATGTTATTCTAACATTGATTTCTCAATGTTAAACTAACATTGACAGAATACCTGCACTTCAATGTTAAACTAACATCGACCGAATACCTGCACTTTCAAAACTGATTTTCAATTTTCTGACACATTTTTCAAAATACTTTTTCAAACATCCAAACAAAACTGAACCAAACCAAACCAGCGAAGATACACTCAAACGGGCCAAAATTTGTACAACGGGGGTGTGGAATAGGGACTGGCGAGAGAGTCTCGTATATGTACAGATGGTATCACACAAAGTTAGGGACTCCAGATCGGGCGGCCAACCTAGACAAGGTTGCACAAAGCAGCAGCTGCAGGGGACAATCCAAACATGCACGGTTAGATCCTCGTTTCGCGAATACATCCGCGAACCTGTTCGCCTCGTGATAGATACAATAGATGAACATGATAGGGCACCTTCTTCCTAGTTTCTGTATATCATGGATGGAGGCTTTTGCTTCGACCGAGGTCGTACGACCCCGCATCCTCGTGAAATAACTAAACGTGACCTTCGAGTTGGTTTCAATAATAAGTGCAGTGTTAACATGTTTGCTTATGATGAAAACATCCCACTTTTTATTCACTGAGAATTGTATGTCTTGCTTGTGTTGAGTGAGATTGAGTGTGTGTTTTATTGACAGTGGGGGTACCTCTTTATATAGAGGTATTTGGGGACATGTGTCACTATGCATGAATTTTAGTAAAGTACATTTGTCGCAATGTGTGTGTGTGGATAAGTTATGTTATACTTTATCTCGAGATTCTTTATCTACTAAAACATGACTAGGATGAACTTTTATCCTATCCGATAGCTTTCAGGGGCTCTCATAAGGTGATTCTTGGACTCTCTCTCCGGTAGGCCTTCTCCGATAGGCAAGGGCTCTCCTTTCTGATAGCTTTCAGGGGGCTTTGATTAAGGAGATTTCTTGGATTCTCCGATAGGCTAGGGCTCTCGGGAGAGCTTCATAGATGAGGCTGGGTGCTCGTCCGATATGTTTTTTGATTCCGATAGAGTTCCAATTTTGTGTTTTTAGTCTTCGTAGTATGTATTTCGATGATCCGTGGCCCTCGGGTTTCTCAGCATGGGGATGTTCTCATATTTAGGGACTCGGGGTTCTTATATTTGCGGTGATCCCTCTTGGCGTCTTGATGGATATCGAGTTCTCGCGGACTTATCGTGATTTTTTCTTTTTTCGATGTCACGTGGATATCTTAGTTTTAATCATAGTGACTTTCCAAGGGACGCATGGGTGCCTCTTTGCGGTGTCGTTTCTTACCACTTTGGGTTGGCGGCACTCGGTGGGTTCTCCCGATACTATGTGGCATCGGGAGTTAGGTGATGGTAGTACCATCCTTAGGTTAATCTCTGTTTTTTAGGGTTAACGCTTTGATTAATCCCTATATTGTTTTTTAGGGTTAATCCCTATATTGTTTTTTAGGATATTTGTCTACTAGGCACTGACTAGGACGAATTCTATCCGTTCCGATGGCTCTGGGGAGCTCAGATGGATTGGCTTCTTCAGGTTCTTCTCTCCGATGGGATAGATCTTCTCGGAAGACTTTATAAAGGTGGCTAGCGATTCAACCGATAGCATTATAAAGGTGGCTAGCGATTCATCCGATATCATTATAGTCCTGATATGAGTCTATTCTTGTGTTGTCCTCTTGGTGATATGTGCTCCGATAGGTGGATGGGTCTGATAGGTTGTGGATTTATACTTTACTCCTTGTGGTATGGGCTCTGATAGCTTCTTAACTTCAATATGGCAATGTTCTTGCATTTGGGTCTTCATGATGAGTGCTCCAATGGATTTTAGACTTCAATAGGGCATTGTTCTCCTGCTTTTCGCCATCGGGATGAGTACTCCGATGACTTTTCGACTTCGGAGTGTTCAGTGAGGGGATGTTCTCGCATTTTTCTGGGACTCGGGGTCCATTGTGGTCCCTCTTGGCGCATTGATGGATATAGAAGTCTCGCGGGTCCATCGGGATTTACTCTTTTTCCGATGCCGCGTGGATATCTTATTTTTATTCATCGTGGCTTTCCAAGGGACGCTTTGGTGCCTCTTCGGGTGCCACTTCTTACCGCTTCGGGTTTGTGACACTTGGTGGGCCTCCTTACCGGGAGTATATGTGACGATAGTATCGTCTTAGGGTTAATCTCTACTTTTAGGGTTTAACGTCTCGTGGGTACATTGGGATTTACTCTTTTTTCGATGTCGCGTGGATATCTTATCTTTATTCATCGTGACTTTTCAAGGGACGCTTTGGTGCCTCTTCGAGTGCCACTTCTTACCGCTTTGGGTTTGTGACACTCGGTGGGCCTCCCCATCGGGAGTATATGTGATGATAGTATCGTCCTAGGGTTAATCCCTATTTTTAGGGTTTAACATTCTGGTTAATCCCTATATTTATTTTTTAGGGTTAACACTAGCCCCCCAAAATTCGATCGCCATCGTAGAGACGAGAGGAATTTTATTCCTTTCATTTTTTGTCCTCGGTGATGATAGGGGATTTTTCTTATTTTGTCGAGGGGCGCATGTGTATATTATATATATATATATATATATATAAATTTTTAAGGAAATTACCTTTTGGTCCTCGAGAACTTTTTCCTCGGATGAGCAGCACAGGTGAACATTTTGGGTGGTGATGTAACGGTCTATTATTATTATTATTTTTTTGACCGTTAACGGCGTAACGGGCGCTCATCTGACCGTTGGTAACGGACGGGCCCCAACGCCTAGTTGGTGGTGAACGTGTCCATACACGTGTCGCTTTCGGGGGTTACGTGGGGAGTTATTACTCCACACGACCGTTGTGGTGTTGGCTATAAATATAGCCAACAACTCTCTTCTTATTTCAATCTTGTTATCAAACACTTTAGCAAGAAATTTTTCTGTTCTTCTTTACAATTTCGTAGGCTTTTGGCCGAATCTTTGCAAACAATTTCGCGTATCTTTTCTCTATAGAGATGGCTTCATCCGCTACTGATTTCACCACTGCTGCATCGGCTTCGGGGGCCGTAGCTTTCATCTCCGCCACCGATTCACCGGCGGTTACTGGCGGTATTACAGCAAGTGGTCCTGTTGTGGCTACTCGTAAGAGGAAGGTGGGAACTTATGCGGCGGAGGAGAGCGGTGCCACTTCCTCAAAGAAGGCTAGGGCTTCGAAAACAATGAAGCCCGATACTCGCAATCTTCAAAATGTCGAGAAGACCGCGAGTACTACTACTCGGAATCAGGTACTGTCGTTGTTCAAGGATCCGGGGGCGTACCAAAAGAATATGACCTTCAAGATCCCGAAGAAGGAGAAGATGGCTAACAACCCTCCAACGGGTTACCTCACGGTGTATTTTGCCCAGATGAGGTATGGCTGGCGATCGTTTATGCCTCTTTTCTTCTGCGAAGTTTTCAAGGCATGTAACATTTGTCCAAGTCAGTTAACTCCGAATAGCTTTGCCGTCTTATGTATTTTCTTCTTTTGGTGCCAAGTGAAAGGATTAAGGTGTACTGTGGCCCAATTCTTTTCAATTTTTAACATCGTAATCTCGCCCGGGGGTTTCCCTTTTTACCCATTTCTGTCACCGAGATACCGCAAAGACCTCCACGAAAACGATTTTGGACGAGACACCCATCTCTCACAGTACTTGGAAGGATAACTACTTCTTCGTGAAGCTTGTAGAGGGTGAATGGGATATGCCCTTCGACTAGAGGGAGGCTAATGCTCTTGTGCACTCTTTGATGGAGTCGGATGATTTTAGCATGTTGTATGGAATGTCAGGGCTGCATCACGTGGTGTTCACCGATGCCTCCATCTTGGAGCCTTTATCCATGTCTTCTGAGAGGCGAACTATTTTTGGTAAGTAATTTTGGCTCAGTCTTGTTGGTGCCTTCTTTCGAATGACTTTTGATTTCCATAGTTCTTATGTGTTCTCACTTGATACAAAAGAGATTTTGGAGAAATATTTTTCGCGTAAGAGTCCTTCGGATCCATTCGTGAATGCGATGCTATCGGGGCAGGATATCCCCGCTCCGAGTGGTCGAAAGAAGTCTAAGGGTCAGGCAACTTCGTCGGCTCATTCGTCAAGTGGTACTTCCGATGTTCCCGAGGAGGAGGAGGATGAGGAGATTAATACTCCCGAAGACGTAGATATGCAATCGATGGCTGAGGAGGAAGAAGACCATTCGCCGTTTGTCATCGGGACGGACGCCGTGATCTACGGGGCTGTTCCTCTGTCCATCGTAGACCCCCGATCGGCCATGGTTCTGGTATCCGATTCAATATCTGCCACAAAGGGTTCTCCGAGGACTTCTGGAGGGGATTTTGTTTTCGAGGGAGGTTCCCCTTCGGAAAGAAGTCTGATTGCGGAGGGGACTTCTTCAGCGGTTACACCAGAGTACGTGACTATCTCTTCCGACGACCCTTCATCTTCTCATAGGAAGGAAGTGGAAGAACTTCCCCTGGCGCCTTTGGCAGGGCTCATTTGCGAGTCATCTGCCCCCAGTAAGTTTTTTTGTGATTGTTTCTCAAGTAATTTTGATATCCTCATTTTTTCTTAGGCTAAGGCAAGTTGTCTCTTCCTTTCTTCCATAGGTTATGTAGATAAGAGAAAAGCTCCGATGACTATAGAGGAAGGGACCCCTCTTTCAGGTAATTGATCACTTCCCTTGCCTTTCTTATTTATGATTGTCCTTAATTATTAGCTGACTTGTTCGTTTCTTTGTAGGAGAGGATTTGTTAGCACAACTCTTTAGGCCTAGCTTGGACGCCTCGCTGGGTGATTCCGAGGACGTTCCGGAAGTGCCCGATGTGCAGCCTGGTGATCCATCGTAGCTGGATGTCAAAGTCTCACTCTTGAGTTCTCTTTTAGGGGAGGCTGGCCCTTCTGCAGCTGCGGGAGTCCATCAGAAGGCATCCTTTTCGGGTGGCCATTTCTAGGGGCTCCTCCTCGCTTAGAGGCTCTGCTATCACTGAAGACTTTGGACGACACTTTCAGAGAAGTCTTTCGCTTCTTGGTTTCTTCCAACTCCACTCCTACCGATGGCTTCCACTTCATGTAGTCATGCCTCAACTGGATGGCGCTAATGGTAAGTTTTTCTCTTTTTGTTCATCCTTCTTTTATTCCGTCAGGAACTATTCCTCCGATGGGAGAACTTATGCTTGTATCTCTTCATTTTCAGGTCAGGAAGGCTCTAGATGCGGCTACTGCTGCTGAGCAGGGCTACAATAAAGGTGGGGAGAAGGTGAGAATCCTTCAAGCACAAATGGCGTCCCTTGTCTCCAAGAGGGATGAGGACCAGATGACGATGGACGTCCTTCGAACGAAGATATCCTTTTATGATTTCCGATGGGAGGAGGACCAAAAGGTGCTGAAGAGGCAGGAGGAGTTGATGAAGAGTTTTCAGGCTTCATATGAGAAGCTGGAGGCTTCGGAGAAGGTTTCCCAGGCTAAGATCATGCGTCTCGAGAAGGAGAAGGTGGAGGCTCAAGCAAGGGAGATGAGTCTTCAAGAACAACTGGGTCGGGCTCTTGATCGTGCGGATTCAGCAGAGGGGAAGTTGTATGTAGCCATTTATCACAAGGAGTTGCAAACAAAGGTGGATGCGGCAGTTTAGTATGCTCAAAGGGAGATGGCGCGACAGACTTCGGAACTCTCCGATAGACGGCATCAAGGGCTCTTGACAGGGCATGTGCTGTGGGGGTATTTGGAGTGTGCCAAGTTGGGAATGGGATTATTGCGGCCGGGAGTTGACTTTGTGAAGACTTTTGACGTTCTCAAGTTGAAGAGGCTACCCCCCAGGAGGCATAGTGGCTTGTTGTCTCCTCGAGCATCTCCTGCACCTTCCCCGATGAGATCAGCGAGTGGTATGAGTCAGAGGCCTAGTGGTTCTGGAAGGGTTCTCTCGCCTACTGTTCAATTATCTCCGACGACTCTTCCTTTCGAGGGGACAACTCCTACTACCACGGGGGCATAGTCTAGGATTTTATCTTTCCTGTCTTTAATTTTAATATTTTTGAACTTTAAATTTCACATTTTAGCCCTTGTAGTTATCTTTCATGATTGTGAATGTACCCCAAGGACTTCGCGGTCTTTATGAATGAACAATTATTCTGCTCTTTCTCTCTTTTGTCTTTTTCGTGTTTGTTTTGTTAACAATAAATGTTTAGCACCTATAAATACTCTGACGGGTTCCTTTAATTTGGCAATTAAGGTTGAGTTCAGAGAGATTGAGATAGAATCTCATTCTTGCTGGACAAGTATGTAACTTAGCTTGACGTGCCGGCCTGCATGGCAGTTTTTACTGATATTTTTTCCCTAAGTAGGGGCATCCACTGACACGTGGCCAAGCATGTAACTTAGGCGGTTCAAGCTTAATTCCTTTATTAAGGGAGAGAGTCCTGAGTATATATACGTGCCTAGAGTCCAGTAAATATTCTTATAAAAAATCCACTTTAGATACTGAGCTTACGGATTTTCTCGCAAAATTGCGTTCTTATTTTCGCGAAGTTTAGCTTTTGTATTTTGGTTTTCCTTTCTCTTTTGTTTTTGAGCTAAGCGTGACAAAAGAGTAAAAACTTACTCGGAAAGATGTTGCCCCCACATTATAGGCAGGGAGGGTCCATTTTTTCTCGTAATTATACTCAGAATTCAGTTTGGAATCCTTCGTTGTCACTAGGGGTACGTCATGCTTCCTCGGAGAGCTTCTCTTCTGGACAGCGAGATAGACTCGATGAGGATCTGGCGGTCATCATGGGGAGCTCTTAGAGGAGGGCGGTGTCAAGGCCTTTACATGCGGATTCCCATATGATGAATCACATCCGGGAAGTGTTCATGGGTAGGGAGCCTTATTTCCTTACGTATCAGTCTTCGGTGTTTGGTATGCTTCCCTTGAGTCCTTCGAGGTTAATGGGTCGAGGATGCATTGGGACTGCCGTAATGAATACGAGGCGTCTATCATGACCCTCTTTGCTGAGTATCACTTGGATTTTAGCGAGTACGATGTGGTCATACCGCACCCCGATCAAAGGGCTTACGATCCCCCCTCGGGTTATTTGACCGTGTATTGCGAGCAGGTACGTTGTGGGATGCGGGTGTTTTTCCACCTTTTTCTTCAGACCCTTTTCTGATACTGGCATATATGCCCAAGTCAGCTGACGCCGAATTCTTATCGTCACTTGGTGGGGGTACATCTTATGTTGTGAACTCTTGAATCTCCCCATGTCTCCTTATCGAACGGGGGTGATTTTTATCTTACGCCCTTGTTCGGGTGGTGCTCCCTATTTTAACTTGGCCTATTGGGACAACAGTAAGGCCTTTACTCATGTATCCAATCTACGCTCTAGTAGAGGGGATTGGAGGCGGGGGTTCTTCTTTGTCTGCTCGAAGAGCCTATCAGCTAATCTGTGGGGAATACCTATCTGATGCGGGTTCTTTTTGGGAGTTGGAGCGCTAGTTGGTGCTCGAGAAGGCACGGGTATTAGGCTTGGAGAAGAGGATGGGAGACTTGAGGGACAAAATCCAATTTTTCGACAAGCAGCTGATACACGTCACGGGAGAGAGAGGGATGAGGAAAATCAAAAGCTACTGGAGACGACTCGTACTCACGAGGTAGCGATAGTGGTGGCTCAAGTCCAAGTAGTACTGGACGTCGTGGGTCCATCTGATATTCACGAGTCTTCTGCAAGGAGAGATGCGTGACTTAGTCCGCATATGGTATCGACTGTGCCAGGATGCTGTTCAAGCTTTGCTAGGGTTTCTTTCGGGATTGGCGATCTCCGAGCTTAGTATTCGTCAGGTCTTTGCACAAGTTCTTTCCTTGTCTTTTGAGGATCCTGCGGTTCTGACTGTAGTGATCGACGATCCCGCGACATTGTCCGAGGATCAACGTCGTTGCCTTATCGGGGAGGGAAAGTGTCCGATTGAGGAGGCTTTGGGTGCGTAAGGTTAGTTTATTGGTATGAAGTCCTTTGTATTGGATATGGTCCAACATACATATGGTGTGAAGACCTGTTGTTTGTACTAGATGGCCCCTCGGGGTTAGGTTGCTTAAGACGACTTTCACATAGGGTCATCGTTTTGTCGTGCAACCATTTCTACCTCCCCCTTTTTTTTTGTACATGAACCATCTATATATAAACAACTTTTATTTATGTACAAACTTCTACTGTTACATTGAGCATAATACTTTCGAAGGATAAAGGCGTTCTAAGTATTGTGGCGTATTGCGCCTTCGGAGTTGACAAGCTGGTAGGTTGCGAGTCCGATAATTCTCGATATTTGGTAGGGTCCTTCCCATCGGGGGTTGAGCTTTCCCACATTCTTGGAGGCTCCGACTCTTTTTAGCACTAACTCTCCAACTTGGAAAGTCCTAGACTTTACCTTAGTATTGTAGTATCGTACTCCTCTATTCGGACGGCAGTTCAGGCTCCCTTTTCTTCGAGGAGATCAAGGGAAAGGGCTAAGTTGGAGCTATTAGAGACTTCCTCATATTCCCTGACTCGCCAGCTTTCCACGACCACTTCCGGGGGTATTATGGCCTCACTGCCATATGATAAGCTATAAGGAGTTTCACCCGTGGCTGTTCTTTGGGTGGTCCGATAGGCCCACATGATGCCAGGTATCTCCTCGATCTATTGGGCCTTATGCCAATCAAGTCTGGCTTTTATGTTTTTAAGAAGAGTTTGGTTGGTCCTCTCCACTTGCCCGTTCTCGTGGGGTATCCCACCGAAGCAAACCGATGCTTAACCTCCCAATGATCACACCATTTTTCTAACTCTTGGCTCGTGAACTGTAGCCCGTTGTCACTCGCCAGGTTCCGGGGGATGCCGAATCGACATAAGATGTTCCTCCATATGAAGTTGATGACCGCGCCCACAGTGAATCGGGCCAGGGGTTCTGCCTCCACCCATTTGGTGAATTAGTCAACCGCCACCAACAAGAATTCTTTTGCCCGACATCATGGATGAGGGGTCCCACTATATCAATGCCCCATTTGGAAAAAGGGCAGGGGGTTAGGTTAGGCTCCCATGGAGCCGCATGCTGGTGGACTCGGGGGGCGTAGGCTTGGCAAGGTTTACATTTTTGGCATATCTTTTGCTATCTCTAGGCATCATGGGTCAGTAGTAGCCTTGCCAAATCAAGCACCCGCCCATGCTTTTACCTCCGGTATGGCTCCCGCACGTCTCATCGTGTATCTCCGATAGGACCTGTTGGGTTTCTCCTTCATTAAGGCATCGGGCTTGGGGGATAGGAATAAGTTCTCCGAAATAGCATCCCATCCTTGAGGAAGTATTGTATGGTTTTTCGGGACATGGTCCGCTGTACGTCGTGGCACTTATCTCTTTTCTCTCCCTCTTCTCTGATTCACTTGCATGGAATCCACCTCCTGGTTTTCTCCTCGGGGAATTTGGGCGATCTTGCACCCATCGAACCATCCTTGCCTCTGATGGACTATCCAAAGGTAATCCTGCATCCTTTCTTCCTTGGCTTCGTATGAGCCATTAACTTGCTGAACAATTAACTGAGAGTCGCTACAGATGAGTATTCTCCTTATCCCACCTTCTTGCGCGAGTCTTATTCCGATGAGAAGAGCTTCATATTCAACCTCATTGTTGGATAAGAGTTAATCGATTCTGACTGCAAAGTGGAGCCTTTCCTCTTTGACTTCCTTGTTTACTAGGACTACTCCCGCTCCCCCGTGTGTACTCACGGAGGAGCCATCTACGTATGAATAGGGGCGTCTTCTCTTTGGCTCTGATGCTCATCAGCTTAGTTACGAAGTCCGCCAAGACTTGCGCTTTGATGGAAGGCCTCGAGGCGTAGAAAATAACGTACTCTGTGAGCTCTATTGCCCATTTTATCAATCTCCTTGATGACTCGGGCTTATTGAGGATCGCCCGCAGTGGGTGTTTGGTCAACACAGTAATCGGATGAAAAAGAAAATATAGGCACGACTTTCACGTGGTAGTGATCAAAGTTAAAATAAGATTCTCTGTTAGGGTATACTTGGTCTCTCCTCTGAGGAGAGTTTTGCTAATATAGTAGACAGGGTGATGCTCTCTGTCCTGTTCGTTAACCAATACTGCGCTGACGGCTTCCTCTCCGACGGACAAGTAGACGAAGAGTTCCTCTTTAGGTGAAGGCTTTACCAGCAAAGGGGGTTTCACCATGTAGCTTTTTAGTTCTCTGAGAACTTCTTCGCACCGTGCGGTCCATCCTCGGGTGACATTTATGGTGTCTCTTTATGGTAGAATAACAGTCCGCTGTCGGACCGTTGGCAACGGGCCGATTTCAACAGCTAGTTGCATGGTAACATGTCTAGGATACGTGGTGTCTTTATGAGGCGATGTGGGGGTGTCATTACAACCACAAGTCATTAAAATTTTGGATACAAATATAGACTTCACATCCGTCCTCCTCATTATCATTTTTCAGGTTTTTAAGCTAACAAATTCTCTCTCTTTTTCTCTCTTGATTTCGTGAGATTTCACAAACACCTTTCTAATCTTTCGTTTTTTAACTCTTCTTCTTCCTTAAGATGGCTTCCTCTAATAGTGATCTTACCATTGCCGCCTCGGGTTCGGAGGCTGTGGTATTTACTTCCGCCTCTGATTTACCGGCGGTAACTGGTGGTGTAACACTGAGTGGGCCTGCTGCTTCTACTCAGAAAAGGAAGGGGGTGCTTCTGTTGTGGCTGAGGAGGGTGGTGCCACCCCTTCGAAAAAGGGCTAAGGTTTCTAAGGCGAAAAAATTCGATTACCGCAATCACCAAAAGGCAGAGGAGACTGTGAGCACTGCTACTCGGACTGAAGTGGTGTCTTTGTTCACTGGTTTAGGGGTGTACCAGAAGATTATGGAATTGAAAATTCCGACTAGGAAGAAGAGGGCTAATACTCCTCCGAAGGATATTCTCACTATGTATTAAGCACATATGAGATACGGTTGGCGATCATTCCTTCCCCCTCTCTTCTATGAGATTTTCAAGGCCTGCAACGTCTGTCCGAGTCAGGTAACTCCAAATGGCTTTGCCATTCTATGTATCTTCAATTTTTGGTGCCAGTTGAAGAGACTGAGTTGTACAGTGGCCCACTTCTTCTCAATGTGATATCGCCTGGGGGTTGTCCCTTTTATCACTTTTGTCATAAGGGACACATCTACGAATTCGATGAAGAGGATTATGGAGGGGACACTCAGCTCCCACAGTACTTGGAAGGACAAGTACTTCTTCGTGAAGCCTTTAGAAGGGGAGTGGGATATGCCCTTTGATTGGAGAAAGGCTAAAGCTCCCGTTGTTAACATGTTGGATATTATTCCCTATTTAACAGATTTATTTAGGGTTGGAACGCCCTGCCCATGATTCGAAAAACAATAATTTTATAGAAAATAACGATGCGAGAATATTCTTTCCTTTATTCACTGAACTTCACTCCTCAATTTTGTATGTATGAGTGTTTGTCTCCGTCCGAAGTTATCTTTCTTCAACCGATCACCTCCCTTTATATAGACTTTGTTAGGGATATGTGTCGTTACGCATGTGTTTAGTAAGTACAAGTGTCATAATATAGGTACAGGTGTGAAAAAGATAAGATAAGGTATATCTTGAGTCTACTAGATGTTGACTAAGCTGATCCTTGCCTCTTCCAAGGTCTCCGAGGGTCTCCGAGGGGCTGTTTCTTCGAGATGTTAGTTTCACGAGGGGTTCTATATTTGGTGATGATATGATGGACCGGTTTAGGATCTTCTTCGGGTGGTGTCGCTGCTTTGGTAGAGGTTTATTCTGGTGTAGGGACTTCTGTATGTGTTCTCCGAGGGGTATTGTCATCTTGGTCTTGGGTTCTGTAGGTTAGGCATGATTTCCGAGTGGTTTGATTTGATCTTTGGGGTCTTGACTTGATCTTCGAGGGCTTGACTTGATCTCCGAGGGCTTGATTTAATCTTCGAGGGCTTGATTTAATCTCCGAGGGTTGGACTTGGTCTCCAAGGGCTTGATTTGATCTCCAAGGGCTAGACTTGGTCTCCGAGGGCTTGATTTGGCCTTCGTGAAGTAGTATTTTTAGTGTCCAAGCCCTCGTAGAATGTCTTCCAATTTTTCTTGTGTTTAGACATGGCTTTATTCTTGAATTGGGCCTTTGTAATGATGTTCTGAGGGCAGTTTATGTTGAGGAGTGTTCAGCAAGGAATCATTCTCGCAAGATTATGGGACTCGGGATCCGTTGTGGTCCCTCTTGGCGCATTAATGGATATCGGAGTCGCGCGGATCCATCGGGGTTTACTCTTTTTCCGATGCCGCGTTGATATCTATTTTTTATTCATTGTTGACTTCCCAAGGGACGCTTAGGTATCTCCTCGGAGGTTCCTTCGTACCTCTTTGGGTTATTGACCACGGTGTGGTAACCTCCGAGGGGCCTCCTCAGTGGGAGTGGTTACATCTCATCGGAGGTACTCGTGACAATAGTATTGTCCATGTATTATTTCTTGTATTTAGGAATAATACTTCTGTTAACCATAAAAAAATAAATATGAGATTAAGAAGAATATTAATCCTAAAAATAGGAATTAATATATGGAAAAGACTATTATCACGAGTACTTCCGATGAGATGTACCCACTCCCACTGAGGAGGCCCCTCGGATGTTACCACACTCCTCGGTCATTAACCTAAAACGGCACGAAGGAACATCCGAGGAGACACCTAAGCGTCCCTTGGAAAGTCAACGATGAATAAAAAATAGATATCAACGCGGCATCGAAAAAAGAGTAAACCCCGATGGATCCGCGCGACTCTGATATCCATCAATGCGCCAAGAGGGAGAAGAACGGACCCTAAGTCCCATAATCTTGCGAAAATGCTTCATTCCTGAACACTTTTCAACATAAATTGCCCTCGGAACATCACTCCGAAGACCAAATCTAAGAACAAAGCCATATCTAACCACAAAAGTCGTTGCAAGACACTCTACGAGGGCTTGGACACTAAAATACTACTTCACGAAGGCCAAGTCGAGTCCTCGGAGTTCAAACCAAGCCCTCGGAGACCAAGTCAAACCCTCGGAGACCAAGTTAAACCCTCGGAGATCAAGTCAAGACCCCAAAAAATCAAATCAAATCCCTCGGAGACCATGCCCAACCCTTGGAACCCAAAACCAAGGCGGAAATACCCCTCATAGAACACATACAGAAGTCCCTACACCAGAATAAACCTCTACCAAAGCAACAACACCACCCGAAGAAAATCCTAAACCGGTCCATCAGATCATCACCAAATATAGAGCCCCTCGTGAAACTAACATCTCGAAGAAACAGCCCCTTGGAGACCCTCGGAGACCTTGGAAGAGGCAAAGACCTGCTTAGTCAGCATCTAGTAGACTTAAGATATACCTTATCTTATCTTTTTACACATGTACCCATATTATGACACATGTACTTACTAAACACATGCATAACGACATTTGTCCCTAAAAAAGTCTATATAAAGGGAGGTGATCGATTGAAGAAGGATAATTTCAGAGACATACAATCATACATACAAAGTTGAGGAGTGAAGTTCAGTGAATAAAGGAAAGAACATTCTCGCATCGTTATCTTCTATAAAATCATTGTTTTTTTAATCACGGGCAGGGCATTCCAACCCTAAATAAATCCGTTAAATAGGGAATAATATCCAACCTGTTAACAACTTCATTTTAGTTTTATATTTATTTTTTATGGTTAACATCCGTGTACCCTTTGGACCGAGAGATGAGCTTTTCTTCGATAATTTTGGCTAAGTCCTTGATGGAGGGGGTGATTTTGGTACATTGTATGAGAAATTGGGGCTTCATTACGTGATTTTCATTGATACTGTCATCGAAGCGCCTTTATCTATGTCTCCCGAGGAGTTGGTTTCCATTGGTAAGTAATTTTGACTTGATCTTCTCTATTTTTTCTAGTAAAATTTTACTATTAGGGATTCTAAGGGGTTTGTGTATAACGCATGGGGGATTTTGGCAAAATATTTTTCGCCCAAGAGTCCTTTGTACCCGACCGTGACAGTTAATCCATCAGAACAAGATATTCCGACTACGAGTGGAAGGAAAAAGTCTAAGTCCCAGGCGGCTTCTTTGGCCCGTTCGTGCAGCGGCACTTCTGACGTTCCTGAGGAGGAAGATGTTTCGGATGAGGAGGTCAATACTCTTGAAGAAGCGGACATGCATCCAGTGGAGGAGGAGGATCACTCGCCTTTCGTTATCGGGGATGATAGAGTGATTTATGGGGCCGTTCCTCTATCCATTGTGGATCCTTAGCGGGCTATGGTTTCTGTGTCTGGTTCAGCTTCTGCCACAACGGGTTCTCCGAGGGCTTCGGAGGGGGATTTCATTTCGGAAGAGGGTCTCCCTTCGGAAGGAGGCCCGATCATGGGGGGAGATTCGGCAGCCTTCGCACCGGAATATGTGACCATCTCCACCGATGACCCTTTGTCTTCTTCTCTAACGGAGGCTGAAGATTCTTTGTTGGCGCCTTCGGTGGATCCAATTTCTGAACCTCTTACTCATGGTAAGTTTTTTTGTATACTTTTTCTCCCTTCAAGTACTCTTGACTTCCTTGTTTTTCTTATGTTTTAAGCGACCCATCCTTCTTTCGCAAGCAATAAAGATAAAGGGAAGGCTCTGATGACCATGGGTGGGGAGAATCTCTCTTTAGGTTATTGATTGATTCCCTTATACTACTTACCGCTATTTATTTGTAGTTTTCTTACGTACGATTTTTCTTGCAGAGGGGGGGGGGGGGGGTTATTGGCCCAACTCCTTAAGTCTGGCTCGGAGGCATTGTTGGGTGGTTTCGAGGATGCATTCGGAGTCTTCAACGCGCCCGTGGGTGACTCGTCACATTTGGAGGGCAAGATTTCCCTTATGAGGGTGGCGGGTCCTTCTATTCCTATGGGGGTTCATCGAGCTTTATTTACTGATTCCGAATGTTGTTGCTTCGGTTCCAGTGACCGTTTCCCCAGGGGGTATTTCCTTTGGGATGCCATTTTCAGGAGTTCCTCCTCGTTTGGAGGATTTTCCATCAATGCAGACCTTGGATCCAGCCTTCGGAGAAGTCCTTCACTTCTTCATTTCTTTTAATGCTACTCATGCCGATGGCTTTCATTTTATGCAGACTTGCCTCAACTGGATGGGGCTTATAGTAAGTTTATCTTTTCTTTTTATTTCTGTTCATCATTATTTGTATATTATTTTCCAATGAACTCACGTCAGACATCTCATTATTTTAGGTCGGGAAGACTAGAGAGGTTGCTATTGTGGTGGAGCAGGGCTACAATATGGATGAGGATGAGGTGAGGGTTCTCCGAGAGAAGGTAGCATCCTTCCATTTAGGAGGAAAGAGGACCAGAACGAAATGAGGGTCCTTCGAGAGAAGATAGCGTCTTTTGACTTTAGGTCGGAGGAGGATCAGAACGAAATGAGGAGGCAGAGCAAGGAGATGAAGCGTCTGCAGACCGTGGTCAAGGAGTTGGAGGCTTCGGAGAAAGCTTCAAAGGCCAGAATCGCGCTCCTCGAGAAGGAAAAAGAAAAGGCGCAAGAAAGGGAAATGAGCCTTCAGGAGCAACTTGGTCAAGCTCTCGATCGTGCAGAATCAGCCTCGGAGAAGTTAGCCGTGGCGATTTCCTCATAGGAATTACAGATTAAGGTGGATGCGGCAGTTCGATATGCTCAAATGGAGACCGTGCAACAATGGTCGAGCCTTTTTGAGAAACGGCACCACGGGGTTTTAACGGGGCATATGTTGTGGGGATATCTCGAGTGCGCTAAGTTGGCGATGGGGTTGCTACGACCGGGCGTTAACTTCCAGCAAGCTTTTGAACTCTGTAAGATGAAGAAGCCAGCCTATTCCGAGGAGGCCTATGCTCTCTTTGAGAATCATAGTGGCTTGTCTCCCCATGTGTCTCCCTCGCCTCTTTTTCGAGGCCTGGGATGGGTGACGTGACTCCAAAGCCTGCCGACTCGGGTGTTCTACCGCCCAATATCCAATTGCCTCTGATAGCAGTGCCACCTAGCATTCTGAGTCCGACGACTTTTCCATCTGGGGGAGCTACTTCTTCCACTCATTCGGCCCTGCATCCTTCGACTACGATAGCGTAGCTTAGGATTTTCTTTTGTTTTGAATTTTAGTATTTTAATGTTTAGGTTTATAGATTTTGAACTTTTAATTCCGTACTTTAGCATTTGTAATTATTTTTACGTTTGTACTTCTTTTTCGGGGACTCCTCGGCCTTTTTATGAATAGATAATTAGTTTGTCAATTTTTCTATTTCATCTTTTTCGTAATTATAGCATTTTTAGCACATATAAATACTTGGACCTCCTCCTGTAACTCATGAGTTAATATTAAGTTTAAAGGGATTAAGATTAAATCTCATTCTTGCTGGACAAAGTAAATTACTTAGCTTGACGTGTCCGCTTGCATGGAAAACTTTGGAGATATATTTTTCTCTAAATAGAGATATCAACTGGCACGTGGCTGTAGCTATAATTTCACTTGGACAACTCAAGCTTAACTCGATTTTCAAAGGAGAATGTCCTAAGTATATATATGCTTGGAGTTAGTAATTATTCTTACTCACTTCAAAAATTCCTTTTCAAATATTTTATTGAGTTATTCACTCATCTCCTTGCAAAGTTAGTTTTTGTACTAAGTTCATTATAGCAAGAAAAAGGATAATAAGTGACTCACCTGGAAATATGATGCCTCCACACTTTAGGCAAGCGGTTCTGTTTCTTCAGGGACTTCCCATTGGAATTTGGCCACGAATCCTTCGTTGGTACTAGGCGTTCGCCACGCATCCTCCGAGAGTTTTTCCCATTGGCCGAGGGGTATGACCGATGAGGGTCTGACGGCCATCGTAGGGACCTCATCGGCGATGGTGGCGTCAAGGCCTTTGCATACAGATTCTCATCAGATGAATCACATCAGGGAAGTGTTTATGGACATAGAGTCTTATTCTCTCGTTGATCACTCTTCGGTGTTTAACATGCTCCCTTTGAGCCCCTCGAGCCTGATGGGCCGATCACTTGTTAGGTCCGCTGTTAGTACTGAATATGGAGATTCCATCATGACCCTTTTTGCTGAGTATAATCTGGATTTTGACAAGTATGATCCTCCTTCGAGTTAGTGCGTGAGTGTGAGGTTCTGTCAGGTACCAGGTTGTTCTCGAGTACCTATGATATCAACAGCTTACTTGAGCTTACCGGGTCCCTAATCCTCGCAGGTCTCCAGGAGGGGATTGAGCTGTTCAATCTCCCTATTCATCCCCTGCATGCCAACTTCTTTTTCCGTAAGTGGCTCTTCCTCTTCTTTGTCTATGATATTTTCCTATATCTTAAATTCTTGATATGTATATGTTTCCGATAGGTACGGAAATGGAGATGTTTGCTATAAAGCCTTTCGACAAGGCTTTTTTGATGTAGATAACGAACGGTGATATGCCTTTTCAGAGGAGGAAGATTCCTATCGGTTGAGTTTCGAGGTGGTGACGAGTCCTTCTTCGAATAAGGGGGATCCGATGGTGTTGCCCATCGCAGCCCCCCTAGTGAACTCTATGGAACCTGTCGTGCCAGAGGGTCTCATCGCTGCTGCTCTTTGGATGGACTCTTCTACGCCACCTTTGATGTTGCGGTATTCTCCTGAGGGAGATGTTGCTTCTGGTGTAGTGAACGTGGTGGAAGAGGGTCTTCCTTCTCCCACCCCCGATGGATCCCAGCCCCGGCCCCTCAGGGGAAGTCCCGATCCTGTAGGACTTTCTCCCTTTGGGGGAAATCGTAATCCTGTGGTCTCTTAGCCCCTCGGGGGAGGTGGCAGTTCTATTCCTCCGGTTATTCTGGCTGCAGATTTTTGCCAAAATTATTTGAGCGGTTTGTTGAATTTGATGGACTGCGAGCTGATGAAGACTCTCCCCCTTCAGGACTTGGCTTGCAAAGATTTATGCGAGGTATAGTGTTCTTCCGTTCAATTTATTTTAGCACTAACCTTCATGCCTTCTTTGTGGTGATTGGTGGAATTTGTGTAGGTTTATATGGTGTTGAATGCCATTGGCACCCAAGGGGATTCTTTGTCGATACTGGTTTGTTGTATCGTCGTCGGGATGAGCTGAAGAAGGGCATGCTGGAGGCCCAAGAAGAGATATCTCAGATGAAGGTGGATCGTGAGACCGCTCAGAATGCTTACGATGGGATATTGCAGAGTGAGAGGAATAAATCTTGGGAATTGGAGCGCAAGTTAGCGCTTGAGAAAGCACAGGTGGTGAATTTAGAGGGGAGGATTGGGAACCTAGGGGACCAAGTCCAATCCTCCGATGAACAGTTGATGCGCGTCACAAGAGAGAGAGATGCGGCTAATCAGAGAATATTGGAGATGGTGCGTGCGCACAAGGTGGCCATAGTGATGGCCCAAGTCCAGGGAGTATTGGGCATTTCGGGCTCATCTGTTCTTCGCGAGTCCTTGCAAAGGGAGATGTGTGACTTGGTTTGCATCGGGTATCGGTTGTGCCGAGATGCCGTTCAAGCTTTACCAGGGTTTCCTTCGGGCCTGGTTCTCCCCGAGCTTAGTATCCGCCAAGTTTTCCCTGAAGTTTAGCCAACAATTTCCGAGGACCTTGTGGTCCCATCTGTGGAGATTGACGATCCTATAGATCTGTCCGTAGAGCCGCATCGTCGTCTTATCTGAGAAGGAAAGCGTTCGATAGAGGATGTTTGGTGTGTGTGAGGGTTTTTGGGTAGTTTAGAGACCTTTGTATAGGATACGGTCTAGTATGCTTATGGAGTGAAGTTGTTTGTAATAGATTACCCATTGAGGTTAGGTTGGTAAGATGACTTCGTATAGGGTCATCATTTTGTCGTGCAACAAGGTTTTTCCCCATGGTTTTTGAATGTACAGGAACCATCTATATATAAACAACTTTTATTTATGTACAAACTCCGATCTTACATTAAGCATAATATTTTCTAAGGTTAAACCTGTTCCAGGTATTGTAGAGTATCGCGCCTTCAGAGTTGGCAAGTTGGTAGGTTACATGTCCAATGATTCCCGAGATTTTGTAGGGTCCTTCCCATCGGGGTTCAAGATTTCCCACGTTCTTGGAAGCTCCGACTCTTTTTAGCACTAGGTCTTCTACTTAGAAAGTCCTAGGCTTTACCTTGGTGTTGTAATATCGTGACATCCGGACTTCGTATTCCTCCATTCAGATGGTGGCTCGTGCTCTTCTTTCCTCCAAGAGATCGAGGGTGGGGGCCAAGTTGGAGCTATTGGCGACTTCTTCGTATTCCTTGACTCGCCAACTCTCCAATACCAGTTTGGGGGGGGGGGGTGGCGGGGGTAAAACTGCCTCACCGCCATAGGCTAGGCTATAGGGGTTTCGCCCATGGTTGCTCCTTGTGTCGTACGATAGGCCCACAGAATGTCAGGTATTTCCTCGACCAATTTGGCCTTATTCCAATCTAGTATAGCCTTTTGCAATCTCTAGCCATCATGGGCCAGTAGTAGTGTTGCTGAATTAAGCACTCGGCCATGCTTTTGCCTCCGGTGTGACTTTCATAAGTTCCTTCGTTAATTTTCGATAAGACTTTTTGGGCCTCTTCCTCATTGAGGCTTCGGGCGTGAGGACATGAGTATGTTCTTCGGAACAATATCCCGTTATTTAGAAAGTATTGGATCGTTT
Organism: Linaria vulgaris; assembly: GCA_948329865.1. Classification (NCBI taxonomy): domain Eukaryota; kingdom Viridiplantae; phylum Streptophyta; class Magnoliopsida; order Lamiales; family Plantaginaceae; genus Linaria; species Linaria vulgaris. Next base: position 77,234,378 of record OX415249.1, on the reverse strand, counting down.
TCCTAGACATTACCCGTTGCGCGGACTTTTCCTCGGAATAGCCTTCGGGTTCTTGCAGATAGGCTTTAATGGGAGTTATCCAGCTCATTGGAGGATCTGACGTGGCGTTTATCTCTTTGCTCTCCTCATTTTCCGACTCACTCACATGTAGTAGGGTGATCCTTCAGGTGTGGATGGTGGCTGTTTGGGTGGCCATTTTGGACAGGGCGTCCCGCGTCTGCCTCTTGGTTTTCTCCTCGGGGGATCTGGACGACTGTATATTCATCAAACCATCCTTGCCTTTGGTGGACCACTCGAAGGTAACCTTGCATCCTTTCCTCTTTGGCTTCGTAAGATCCATTAACTTGCTGAACAATTAACTGAGAATTGTTATGGATAACTATCCTCTTTATCCCTCCTTCATGTGACAGTCTCATTCTGATGAGAAGGGCTTCATACTCGGCCTTGTTATTGGATAGAGGATAATCGATTCTAATGGCGAAGTGGAGCACTTCCTCTTCCACTTTCTTGTTTATCAAGACTACCCATGCTCATGCGTGTGTGCTTAGGGAGGAGCCATCCACATAGGCATGCCATAGCGGCACGTTTTCTTCGGCTCTCATGCTCATCAATTCCGTTACAAAGTCCGGTAGGACTTGTGCTTTGATGGAGAGGCTCGGGGCATAAGAGATATCATACGCCGTGAGCTCTATTGCCCACTTGATGAAACTCCCCGACGACTCGGGTTTATCAAAGATTACTCGCAGTGGGTGTTTAGTCAAAACGGTGATCGGATGAGATAGGAAGTAGGGGCGCAGCTTTCACGCGGTAGTAATCACAGTTAAGACAAGTTTTTTGGTTAGGGTATACCTGGTTTTGGCCCCAAGAACAGTTTTGCTAACATAGTATACGGTGAGATGCTCCCTGTCCTGCACTTTGACCAATACGGCGCTAATGGCCTCCTCCCTGACTAATAAGTATACAAAGAGCTCCTCTTTGGGTGATGGTTTTACCAGCAAGGGCGGTTTAACCATGTAGCTCTTTAGCTCTTGGAGAGCTTCTCCGCACTATGCGGTCCACATGAATTATTTAACGTTTTAGAGTATCTTAAAAAATGGGAGTCTATTTTCTGCTGATTTGGAAAGGAACCGGCTCAACGAGGCCATTCTGCCGGTCAATTTCTGGACGTCCTTTACCGTCTTTGGAGTGGGCAGTCCTATTATGGATTCTGCCTTTTTGTGGTTAACCTCTATCCCTTTTTCCGTGACCATAAAGCCTAGGAATTTTCCGCCTCGGATGCCAAAGGAGCATTTTCGAGGGTTAACCTTCATCCCGAAGTTATCCATGATGACCAATGCCTTTCGCAGATCTTCCGGATGGTCTTCTATTGTGTGGCTTTTAACAACCATGTCTTCCACATAGACCTCTACCGATTTTCTGATGAGTCCGGCGAACATGAGGCTCACCAATCGTTGGTAAGTGGCCCCGACATTCTTGAGTCCGAAGGGCATTACTAGATAGCAAAAGGAACCCGCGTCAGTAATAGAGGTAGTTTTCTCCAAATCGACCACTGCCATCAGGATTTGGTTGTATCCCTGATTTCCATCTAGGGTTGGCAAAAGCGCACAACCAGCGGTGGAGTCGACCAGTTGATCTATGTTGTGTAGGGGATAACAATCCTTTGGACAAGCTTCATCGAGATTTGTGAAGTCCACACACATCTGCCATTTTCCTCCATGTTTGGGGACTATTACTACATTAGCCAGCCATTCGTGGTATATGACTTCTCTAATTTAGTTAAGGCTAAAGAGTCGTTGTATCTGCGACTGAATAATCTTGTTGCGTTCAGGTCTCATCTTTCTCTTCTTTTGTTGGACTGGTTTAGCCCCTGGTTTTACTTTGAGAAAGTGTTGGCATACCTTGTTGTTGATTCGCCCAGGCGGTCCTCCTTCCCATGCGAAGAGGTGGTGAAATTTTTTTAGGATGGAAGTTAGTCGGGCTTCCAATTCAGGTCCCATGTTCGTGCCTATCTTAATCACCTTCTCAGGTTCTCCTTCTACGAGTTCTATCATCTTTAACTCTTCCACGATTTGAATCCATACTTCTTCGGTTTTATGCCTTTTGTTGTTGCCGAGGGCTGGTTCATCCTCTTCCGGAAGGATAGCATTCATGCGGCACTCCCTAGCTTTGGCTTGGCTCTCATTTTCGATAGCTTTCAGGGGGCTTTGATTAAGGAGATTTCTTGGATTCTCCGATAGGCTAGGGATCTCGGGAGAGCTTCATAGGTGAGGCTGAGTGCTCGTCCGATATCTTTTTGATCCCGATAGGGGTCCAATTTTGTGTTTTTAGTCTTTGTAGTATGTACTCCGATGGTCTGTGGCCCTTGGGTTTCTCAGCATGAGGATGTTCTCGTATTTGGGGACTCGGGGTCCTTATATTTGCAGTGATCCCTCTTGGCGTCTTGATGGATATCGGGTTCTTGCGGACTTATCGTGATTTATTCTTTTTTCGATGTCACGTGGATATCTTATTTTTAATCATCGTGACTTTCCAAGGGACGCATGGGTGCCTCTTCGCGGGTGTCGCTTTTTACCACATTGGGTTGGCAGCACTCGGTTAGACCTTCCGATACTACGTGGCATTGGGAGTTAGGTGATGGTAGTACCATCCTTTGGTTAATCCATGTTTTTTAGGGTTAACGCTTCGGTTAATCCCTAAATTGTGTTTTAGGGTTAACATGCAGGAATAGAAAGGTGTAACGAGAGCAGTACTCCCTGACGGATAGCCCAGAGTTCTACAATGTTCTTGGTGCTACATCTCGTCGCTTCAGAAAAAGTACCAACTATAGTACTTGCAAAATTGCATATCACGCCACCAATACTTGTGGGGCTTGGGCTGCCCAGCACGGACCCGTATGTGTTGAGCTTGAAGACTCCTCGCAGAGGTGGGTTCCAACGGACTAATAACCTGTAGGATTTAGGGAAGGTCCACGGGGCCTCTTCGTTAGTGTTAGATAAATCATGTGCGAAATGCGCCGCGGTGAGAGGGATTGTTCCCGGAAAAGGAATTCATTTCATTGACGCTAGATAGCCCAACAACCCAAAAGTGTGATAGTGGAGCTTGGGAGGGATAAAAGGTGTGAGACAATGTGTTCCCCATTGCGGGGAGGGGTGTGTAGAAGGAAGTTGTGACGGACATTCGTGAATAGGGGCCGGTCGGCGAATAGGTTCGAGGCTATTTTGATTGCTGAATGGCAGAGGGGTTAGGTGGTAGGGATGGGCACATAATACCGCGTGAGTCACTCTCAAGTGGGAGTGCATTGTGTCCCCAAAGGCAACCGCATAACTTTATGTGGGGAAGCACACGCGTTTGCCAAAGGGCGGGCCATGGAAGAGGGGACGGGGGTCCCTTATTCCATCTAGGTTAGCCAGGTGTAGGCGGACTTGAGTGTAAAGTCCTTCGACGGGTCCCATGCTCAGTAGACTGAGTTGGAGCCAGGCTCTACGGGTAATGTGATGTCCAGGATTCGAGCCGCTATGTGGTTTGGGATGTGAAGACCAATCGAGCTTAGGTCCCATTGCCTTGGTGGCCGAATGATGTCCTGCATTGTGATGTAGGTGAGGTGGGCTGGGATGGTGGTGACGTAGTTTGCTATAGTGTAAGGGCCTAGCCATCGGGACTACCAAAACTGAATGGAGGCCTTGTTGCCCACCACCCACCTCATGGAGTCCCAAAGGTGTGGAATGAGGCGGGCTATGAACTTCCAAGTATGGCTGGTGTGAGTGTGGTGTGGGACCGTGAGCAGGCTCTGGTGAGGGAAATATTTGGATTTCAGGACTTGGGCAAACACCAACTGAGTTTAAGCAAGTAGGCATCATTGAGCTACTCAAGGTGGTGGAAGTCGAGCCCCCCCCCCCCCCATTTGGGTTGAGGTGCTGATGATCCGCCAGGGGACGAACCCTCATATTTTGATCAATATTCACTCGTCAAATTGATTGACTCCACTAGTTTCTTGTATACTATAAATTCCTTGTATTCAGCAGGGTATGAGAAGATTTTGGCAAAAAAGACAATAATGTGAAAGAATACTTTGTTTCAGATGTTATGAGTGTTGGTGTCATAAACCGCTGAAAAGGCATGTAGGCTTAGGTTCCGGAAAAAACAAATGCGGCTCTTTGGACATATTCTAGAGTCGATAAAAATGGAAAACTCTCTTTATCGCCCTTTAGCCAACCCACTCCCTTCCTCCGTTCTGGCCGCCTGATCCCCCACCATCCCCCCGGTCACCACCTCCCCGCCATCGTCCCCCACCCATAACCACTCACCCTGCCCCCAACCACCCCCAAAAAACCAAACCGCAGCCCAAAACCTCCCACCCCTCCTACCAATCGCGTCTGCTCTCCTCCACTGACCACCTCTTCTTCCCTAAGTGACTTCGGTCATTGGAAGACCGCGAGGTAGAGTTGATGGTCAGCCCCAGCGACGACGAGATGACAGATACTGGTCCTCATACCACATTCACGACCTTGGAGATGCTGCACCTAAGCCAATCGTGGAAATAGTCCACCATCGTATAAACTGTAGGCATCCATGGACCGATTCTTGATCTCGTCAGTCGCCACCAAGCTCCAACATCTGTGGAAGACTTCCCAACTGATTAAGATCACAAATATTGGTCGAGGAGCATATTTAGCCCGTCTAAGAAACCCGAAGGACGATACCATAACCATGGCAGGAGAACCTTGGTTTTTAATGAATCAATATCTTGTCGTTCGGCAGTGGCACCCAAACTTCTCCAACTCCACTACCCCCCAATGTGTACCTGGATACAACTCCTACCTACCACTCAAATTCTTCGACTTCGATGCCCCCTTCCGTATTGCCAGTCTATTCGGCATTGATGAGCGTTTATTTAGCGTCATTTTAGTACTCATTTACTTATGTTTTTTATATAATTCGTGGTGCATACTTATTGATCTTAGTATTGTTTCTTGTTTTCTTAGAATTTTATCGAGTCACGACAAAACAGAGCTAAAAGAGCAGAAAATGGAGATTTTTGGAAATATGTCGCCACGACGCTACTGCAAGGGCCATGGCGCTAGGCAAAGGATACGAACCTGAACCGCAACACGTTAAGAAGTCCAAAATCAGCCCACGTCGAGAAAGAAGCAGCACGACACTAGGGTAGCTGTGTGACAACGCCACTAAAGTCTAATGTAGCGCGAGTAACAGAAGGAAGAAGGAGGTCGCAGAGAAGAAACAGTGAGTGGCGCGACAAGGCAGGAAAGCAACGCGAGCCGCTCTGGTAGCATTGCGACGTATTTGGTCGCACGACTCGGAGATAGAAATGTCTTTTCCTACTAATTAAGTTGCGGATGTGTACGATATTAGGGCTTCAAGACTTTCCTATATATAGGGGAGGACGTCTAACACTTAAGAGACATGAGTTTACAACAACTCACAACTGCTTACAATTGTTTTTAGAGAGAAACACCATTGAAGTTCTATTTTATTTTAGCTTTTGTCATTGTTTAGAGTTAATAGTTCGTAGGGAAGAACATAACACGTAGGAGTCTACAAGATAGCCAAAGAGTCAACGTTCCTCTAGGTCTGAGAAACTTTCCTTTATCTCTTTACTTTGTTTGTGTTAATCTATTCTTTGTGGATTGTTGAACTCATGACTATGAGGAGCAAACCTACTCGCTGTTTAGAGTAGGGTAGTAACTCAGATTTAGGAATATGTTTATTTGTTTTGTGTGATGTGTGTTTGATGACATTGTATGTCTAGATTGAGTATTTATTTATGTTGTGTGGCTAGTCTTACTCTCGCTGGAATAACGGATGCACTACCCTAGGACCTACGAAATGTAGATGTTAAGCTATTTATATATATGTATGATTTGTGACTTTGGTATGCTAACGCAACTAATGCATAACCCCTATATCACACTTGATCAATCTTTATTATGTACTTTTATGTTAACACGATTCAGATGAATTAATGGGATTGCAGATTTGATATTTCTACTAAAACAACTGATTATTGGGCTGAACCCGCTAACACGGTAGGTTATTAGAGACTCATAGACTCTATAGTTAGGATAGGTCTAGCTATAGGTCGGGATCTATTAGACATACGAGCTTCAAACTATCATCAAATATCTCAAGTGTATATAGGTAGTTTGTCTATAAACTACTATGGTTAAATCAGTTGTGAAACCCAACCTCTAAATAATCTTTTATTCTATTGTTTACAACTTAAGCATTCAACTAATCAATCTTCTTAAATTCCATTTTATTTATTTTTTTGTAATAGTTAGATTAGTTTGTAGCATTCATTCTTAGTTTAATAATCAAATCTTTCTTGCATTAATGTTTTGTTAGTTTCATTCATTCTCTTTGCATTCAGGTCATTGTTTTCATTGCATATTAGTTTAGTGATCTGCATTCAAAACTGTTTTCATAAAAGTCGCATTCATAGTTTTCTGCATTATAAGCATTCTGCATACATTCTTCATTCACCCTGCATATACAAAAGATAGCAACAGTGATGACCATTAGAATTTCGCATTTAAGTGATTTAAGCATTCATCCACCACTCTCTTGGGACACGATACTTGGTTCGTAATTATACTTAACATTTTATTATTATTTGATTCGTGTACTTGCGAGAATAGGAATCTATGTGTAACAATTGATGTGTTAACTCTATATTCTGTATTCCCTACACAAACGTTCCCATCAGCCACCCTTTCAAAATTGATACGCATACAACCCCTCAAGCCCAAGTGCGTTACACAAGAATCTGCATTGAAATTGACATGTCCAACCCACTACCGACGCATTTTTGCATTAACGGCGTTGCTCTATGAGATCAAGGTGGACTTATGCCTCGATTGTGGTAGCTTGGACCACACATGTGCCAACTACGTTGTTGCAACCCTTCTAATGAAGTCCACGGTTCTTACAACGCCCAAGTACTCTTAGAGCCCGAATGGCACTTTTTGACCAAACATTCGTCATCTCGCTGTCTTAGTAGCTCCACATCTTCGTCCTCTCGCTCCTATAGACACCTAGAACTACCCCTTGCCCTAAATAGATCTTCCATAGGCCCACATACCATATCCAAACCCGTCCACTTACCAACAAACCGTCAGGACATCAAAGCTCTCTGGGTCCAAAACTCTCCAAAACCACCCTTGCCCCCCCCTCAAACGATGTCGGCGGCTATGACCAAATTCTAGCACTGTTTCTACGATCTAATTCTAAGCCCAGCCACTTTAAAAATGCTTACCGACCAAAAGCACGAACAGTGACGTGATAGGCTACTTGCTACGTCAACAACACCGCATATCGTGGCTCTATGTGACACCATGTCGATAGTGGTAGGGCCTATAAGTGATTGTGGGGAAAAAATCACTTTCGGTCCCTTATTGTGGCAGAGTTACCGTTTTAGTCCCTTATTGTGGTTTTGTCCACATTTGGTCCCATATTGTGGCTTTCTCTTCCACATTTAGTCCCCCGGCAACTATTTCCGGCCAAAATCGCACGTGACCTCACGTGCCGGCCAAAATTTGGGGATTTTGACCCCGCACGTGTGGTCCCACACGTGTGATGCTTTGACCCTTTTTTTTTTTTTTTTTTTTTAAAATCAATAAATCTGATATTAAACTTAAACCCAAAAAAAAAATATATATATATATATATATATGGAAAAACGTTTTTTTGACACAGTTTTTTTTGTAATATTTTTTTTTTAAAAATCTTAAATTAATAATTTCGTTAAAAAAAAAACTTAAATTAATAATTTCGTAAATTTTTTTTTTTTAAAAACCGTGTCAATGCTTTTTTTGACACAGTTTTTTATTTTTTAAAAAAAATATATTTGACACAGTTTTTTTTTTCAACTTTTTTAAAAGATTTTTTTATTTGATTTAAGGTTAATTAATTTTCACGAAATGTGACATGTTTATAAAGCAATATTGTTTGCATTATGCAAAATACTAAATATTTGTAGATACACAAGTTCATAAATACTTAAATATTAATTTAAGAATTTAAAAAAAAAAACGCTTTGACGCAGTTTTTTTAAAAGAAAAAATATTTACAAAAAAACTGTGTCAAAAAACGTTTTGCCACAAAAAAAACGAATTAAATTTTATTCAAAAACAATTTGGGAAAAATCATAAATTTCAGAATTTTTTTTTTTAAAAAAATTTGTAAAACCATCATTTATGAGTTTTTCCCAAAACATTTTTTTTGAATTAAATTAAATTTGTTTTTTTATTTAAGGTTAATTATTTGATTTAAGATTTTGTTTTTAAAAAAAAAGTGTCAAACCGTCATTCATGATTTTTTCCCTATTTTTTTTAACTAAATTAAATTCATTTTTTTAAAAAAAACTGTGTAAAATCGTTTTTTTAAGATTTTCTCCCGAAATATTTTTTTTGAATTAAATTAAATTCGTTTTTTTATTTAAGGTTAATTATTAGATTTATGAATTAAAAAAAAACTGTGTAAAACCGTTATTTGAGATTTATTCCCGATTTTTTTTTATTAAATTAAATTCGATTTTTTTATTTAAGGTTAATTATTAGATTTGTGATTTTTTTAAAAAAAATCTGTGTAAAACTGTTATTTAAGATTTTTTCCCCATTTTTTTTAATTAAATTAAATTCGTTTTCTTTTTTTAAGGTTAATTATTGGATTTATGATTTTTAATAAAAAAAAATAGTGACCGTGGGACTAAATGTGGAACAGAAAGCCACAATATGGGACCAAATGTGGACAAAACCCAAATTTTGGCCGGCACGTGCGGTCACGTGCGATTTTGGCCGGAAATAGTTGCCGGGGGACTAAATGTGGAAGAGAAAGCCACAATATGGGACCAAATGTGGAGAAAACCACAATAAGGGACCAAAACGGTAACTCTGCCACAATAAGGGACCAAAAGTGATTTTTTCCCGTGATTGTGCAAACTCAATCGGACATGTGTCATGCTAGCATGGCGGTCTTATTCACCACTTGTCCTCACGCGTCACCATCTGTCACTCCTTGATGACAAGTGGCCGAATCAGAGAAACATGTTGGGCATGTTCACTATGCATCCCTCAGCGCCACAACGTATCTTTACGGCCCCGTGTGGCCACACCTCCTCCCCCTCCCCACCTACCCCCACCCTATAACTCCCCACCCCCACTTCCTCCCACCATGCCCCATTTATGCCCCCTCTCCCCCTCCCCCTCACGCCTCACCACAACCTCTAACTCACCGCCTACCACCCTTCTGCCACTTTCTCGGCCATCTGCCACCATTCTTTACACCAAGCCCGCCATTGACTACCACATCTGCCTTCTGCCACCACCTACGCCCATCAACCACCACCCGCAATGGTCTCCTTCCCTACCCGCAGCCACCACTATTCCGAGCACCACCATCACTACCCCACCACCTTCCTTCGCCAACAAACTACAGCGTTATGTTGATGCAAAGCTCGGAAAGCTCTAACGACGATCTCATATTGCTAAACCTTCACGCTGCCAAGACAAAGATGGACATAACAAGCCTCGACGAGCTCTACATGCGGATAACAACGAATTGACCTTTAATTGCCTCCTACAATCCGCCAGCCATTCCTCGATGCATGCTCGGGATACCATCGTCCAACCCAGCGATGCCGCCACTATACAAGGTTCGAACCCCTGAGGGCCACAACCCCGCCAACCCATTCGAATCCCACGTCATCCCACTTGAGGGCAACCTAGATCCACCTCCAGCCTCTTGTGATAACGCACATCACATGCCCGCAACCTTGTTCGGCCTGCCTATTGGCACCCTCACCCCCGTTGCCACATCATGTTCTGCATTTTGGAATCTCCCAGTCGCCCTCTGGCTCACTTTCACGAATAGCGGAACACGGACATCTATAAACATCGGAAATGGCTGGTCTACTGAAACACTGCCTTTACTCCCAACCGACTTGGCGGACTTGAATTATGTCACCTAGACCACCTCAATGACGGCATTATGCTCAAGCTTGGGTGGAGGCTAGTCTATAGTCCAGAGTCCTTGCAGGCTTGAGTTTTGCATGGTAAAGTACTTCCCTGATCAGTGCAAGTTCACGGCGCCCACTCTCAACAACTCCAGTCGACCATGGAAGTTCTTCTTCCATCTCTTTTCTGCCTCCTTCATCTCTCTGCATTGTGTGGTGGGGAACGGATGCAACATTAACTTCTGGCTCAGTCGCTGGCTAGGCACTTCACTGTTGCGAGGTACATCCCGATATCCATATTCTACGCCTTATTGTTCGAGAGATTATACACCCTCAACTGCTGGGACCTATCGATGGTTAGTCCGCTCATTCCATGCCACATTTCTGAATGAATCTACGGTTTCCACTTCTGGTCGTTGATACCTCGAACGTCAGTAGCTGGGACCTGATGCCCGTTGGATCCTTTAGAATCAAATCAGCCTACTGTGTTGGCTCTCTAATTTGGTTGGCCCCTGCCCAACTTTCCCCTAGAATGCCTTATTGCAGTTTCGAGTTCTCATTCGTGTTAAATTCTTCGACTAGGTTTGGGGCCAGTGAGCTTTGGCCATCCCCCATCATCCTCTGTTGACACCGCATGCCAATCTCCGACTTCTGTTCCCTTTGGAAATTGGCTCTATAATCTATGGACCACCTATTTGGCAAATGCCCCCTCTTCTTGGAAGTGTTGGCCCCTTTTTCTAACATGTCACTACCACCCAAAACATAATTCCCCATCTAGCCCGCACCACTTGTCCGACCTTACTTAGATGGGTATTGGGCAATGTGGCGTGTCACACTGAGTTAGTTTTCAACCAGAAACCTATCTCAGCCCCCAGAATCATTACTTATATCCACAAGACCATGTTTGAGTTGGGTCATGTCTCACCCCACAAGCCACCGAAGTCCCATCTCTCCTCTCTAACTTGGACCTCGTCCCCATCGGGGGTCATCAAGCTTAATTGTGATAGATCGACATTGCAAAACCAAGGGCCTACAGGTATCGGTGACGTGTTACGTAATTTTGCGGGTATGATAGTTGGTGCTTTTTTCGATGCGACAAGATGCAGTACCAACACTTTGGCAAAATTGTGTACTATCCGTTATGAGTACTTTTTGCTATATGTATTTTATTTTCCCATCTCATTATTGAGATTGACTATGAATTCGTCTTTTGCAGCCTGACTCAGCCGTATAGTCATACGACTTTGGCCGAGACGCAAATACTCCTCCACGATATGGAGAATGTGGACCAGGCTCATCACCCTAGCCGTCTCATGTACATATAGAGAAATAGACAGGTTCGCAGATGTGTTAGCAAGATACGGTTCAGACCGAGCCTAGAAAGACTGCCCCATGTAGTTAACCATAATTTAGGCCAAAATATTGGGGCTGCAGGTGGAGTCTTACGTTCAGACACGTGGAAATGGATTTGGGGTTTTAAGGTTATACTTACAACACCTACTATGGAGGAAGCTGAACTTGAGGCTTTAAGAAAAGACATAGAGATTTCTAGGGAAAGAAGACTCTCTAATCTTGAAATAGAGACGGGTTCAAAGACTTGCTTTAAGATGGTCGTGGGGATCAAAGACTCAAATACAAGAGATTAAGCTTTGGTAAAGCAATGCCGAGATGTTCTTCGTTTACCTTGGAGTGTGAAACTCAAATGGATACCAAGGACGGTGAATAAAGTGTCATATTTTGTGGCAAAGATCAAGATCGATGAGAGTGCACGGGAAGTATTCTGGAATACTCCTCCGAATACTGTGATTAGCTTTCTTCATTCTGATGTAGCTTATATGTTTTTTTTCTTTATCTACCAAAAAAAAAGAACTACAAAAATATTTCCATTAAATTAGATAAGTCAAACCTGATATAATATCTCTTCTTTAAGTTAAACCTGATATAATATCTCTTCTTTGTTTTTTTGATATAAAAATGGAAATAAATGTCCTTAGGCTACATCATTCGACAGAATAGATAAAAGATCTAGATGTGGAGATAGCATGATGCAAATCTTGCTATCCTCAGTGTAACTAAGCTTGGAGATAGCATCAGCGAGGGCGTTCATCTCTCATGGTATCCACTTAATTTCATTCATCCACGGCTTTCGTAGTAAGCTTCGGCATTTATCCACAGCGGTTTGGATATTCGGGTTCGAGAGCGTATCATCCATGATTAGTTTGTATGCTTCATAGGAATCGGTCTCAATGGGGATATTATTCACCCGTTTGTCCCATGCAATCTGTAATCCTTCTCTAATGGCCTCGACTTCGATTTCCAAAATTGTGGGGCACTCTCTTTTACCCATGAATCCCCATATCCACTCCCCTCTTTCGTCTCTAAGTACGCCTCCAATCGAGCCCAAGTTAACATGTGTTATAACGCTTCCGTCTACATTGAGCTTAAGCCATCCCGATTTTGGTTTTTCCCAACTTCTCTGCACGTGGTGTTTTTTCCCGTGGTTAGCCGCAAAAAGATCAACGCTAACTTGTTTGATTTGGCTAATAACAACATAATTGTTTTCCGTAGTACCCTTGAATACTTTGGTGTTCCTAGCTCTTCATATCGTCCATATACTGGCGGAAAAGATGCATTCCACAGGATAACCAGGAGAAGGGAGCATAATTTATCACGGTTTTGCAGGTTAGATTTAAGCCATTTGTCGTCCTCACTAGTGCTAAAATTAGATATGTACTTCACACCAAGTAACGTGTTCCATACCTTAATAGCAGTCGAGCAACGTCTTAGGATGTGGATTGTGTTTTCCTCCGAATTATGGCAAGTTGCGCACTCAGTTGATTCCGTGCACTTCCATATCTTTCGAAGTTGATTCGATGTAATCTGATTTTGCGCGGCTAACCATATGAAGTAGCGGATTTTGTTGCTGGTCGGGGTCTTCCAAACCTGTGCGAGTTTGCAACTCGGTATTTCCATAGCCTCGTTCGCTCCAAACAGTGTTTTATAAACACTTTGGCACGTTAAAATTATGTCGGTCGTTTCACTCCAAAGGATACGATCCTCCTCTTCCGTTAATGTCGGCGTATGGCCTTCTATTAGATGACTCCAGTTCGGATCGACTTCCATTCTTATTTTCAAAAGATCCCAACTCCCTTCATTACCAATTACATTGCAAAGGGTGAGCCTTTTGTCTTCCTCTTCCACGTTTAGCATGCGGTCACACAAGCGCGTGTGTCCTAACCAGTTATAGAACTAAAAGGAGATGTTGTTTCCTTTCTCGATCTTCCAACGTAGGTGTTTTTGGATTTGGAGCAAACAGCGAATAAGACCTTTCTAAGTAGGAGAGTCGTTGATTTTCGATTCATACCCCGTGAGTCGCACGTCTTTGAGGTATTTTGCCTTGACTAGCGTATTCCACATCCCCTCCTTGTTCGACAATAGGCTCCAACAATGCTTAGCAAGTAAGGCTATGTTACTATGTTGCATAACACGGATACCCATCCCTCCGTTATTTTTCGGCATTGTTACTCGCGGCCATCCCACGAGATGCATCTTTTTAATGTTCGTATCTCCGGACCAAACAAAGTCTCTATTTAAACGATCAAGCGTCTTACACACATTATTCGGAAGCCAGCAACTCTGTACTACGTGGATCCGAACAGCCGTGGATGCAGCTTGAACAAGGGTGACTCTTCTTACGAGCGACATTGTTTGCCCTTTCCAAGCCGTGAATCGCGCATTAAGCTTATCAAATAAACCCAAAAAATCTTCCCTCTTGACACGGCCATGAACTAATTGGACTCTGAGATACTGATCGAGATTACTTGTTTGTGCAAATCCCAATTGATCACATATCCTCCTTTTCAAGCTAGATCCCCAGTCTTCGAGAAATAGACTTTTGATTTCGGTGCACTTAGTTTCAACCTGGACGAACGACAAAAGAAATCAAGCACTTTTTTAATTGTAGTAGTCATCTTCATCATTGCTTTTCCCATTAGGATTAGATCATTTGCAAAGAAAAGATGAGATATCCGAGGACCACCACGACATGGAACAATTGGTTCCCAATTTTTTCCTTCCACTGCTTCAAGAATCAAATAGGCGAGTCGCTCGACGCAAAGGACGAAAAGTTATGGGGATAAAGGGTCCCCTTGCCTTAAACTACAGCCGTGCCTGAATGGTGCAAGTGGTTCTCCATTCCATAGGATTCGCGTCGAGGCATTAGCGACATAAAACATGATAATATGGATGAGATTCATCGGGACGTTGAAAGCATATAGTGTTTCTTCAAGGAAGCTCTAACTAATTTTGTTGTAAGCGTTTTCAAGATCGAGCTTAAGAATCATATGTCCCGTTTTATTCTTCTTTTTGTTCCGAAGGGAATGAAGAATTTCTTGAATCACCAAAATATTATCATGTGTGCCGCGCCCTTTAATGAAACTCGACTGGGTTGGGGCGATTAATTCCCGCATAATATGTTTGAGCCTTAAAGTGATACACTTTGTGATTAATTTATAAGAAAGATTACACAAAGAGATCGACCGAAATTGAGAGATTTCAATCGAATTTGGTAAATTCGGGATTAAACACAAATAAGCTTTGCACGCCTATTTTTCTATCATTCCTTCCACGAAAGCATCTATCACAAAGTGGAAAAGTGATTCGCCCAACCACGACCAATAATTTTGGTATACCTTTGCTTGTAGTCCGTCCGAACCCGGCGCTTTCGAGGGGGGCATGGCCCAAACCGTGGCCTTTATCTCTTCCATAGTCGGTATCCTCCCAAATCCGTTGCATTCTCCTTGCTAATCGACACTTGGAACCGAGAGATGGGTAGTGGAGGAGTACATGCTTTTGTGCCTGAAAATAGCCGCTTAAAAAACACAATTGCGTGACTTTTTAGCACTCCTTGATCATCAATCCACGCCCCGTCAATTTTAAGCACGGTTCCATGGAATCATAACTAGCACGGTTCCATGGAATCATAACTTCTGGCACGCTCTTTATCGCCTCAAGGAGTCTCAATTTTCCGTTCCATGCTGATTGCATTATTTTCTCGCACTCCGGGTGTTTGTACCACATCTCCTCAAAGCGAAATGGTTTTCTCGCTATATGGCATCTCGGCCCTTTGCAACACGTTTTAATCGGGTGATGATTCCCGTGGGTCTGCAGGAGATGTATCACCATATTATTCGGGTATTTGTCGACCCACTTCGTGTTCACGAGTGCTCGATCTAGTCGTTCCCTTATGATTGCACCCTCATCCCTTTTATTTGTCCAAGTAAAAATCGGACCTTGAACTGCTAGGTCTTGAACTCCCCACGCTTTTATCCAATTTTGGAATGCTATACATCGATTAGCCACGTTAGAGCTCCCACCCGATTTCTCGTGAGCTGCCCCAATTTCGTTGAAATCCCCTTGGATTAGCCACAGTGAGTCCGTCTCCTTCGACATCTCTTCAAGTTTGCTAAAGATCTTGATTTTTCCTACGTCATATGGCTTAGCATAGATTCTGGATAGTCTCCACGTTGCTTGGTTCTTTGGACCGACGACTGCGTGTATCCCTTGGAAGTCGTTGTCCTTGATAACCACATCTATATTTCATGAGTTCCATAACATCCATATACCGCCATCCATACCTCGTCGGTTGGTGCTATGCAAAAGTCCGTGACTCCAAGAGTAGGGGCAATCTCAAGCGCTCTTTCTTTAGATACTCTTGTTCCAACAAAAATACAACGTTGGGTCTATGCACCCGAATCAACTCTCGGAAATTGATATTAAAATCCAAGTTCCCCGCACCTTGACAATTCCATGTAATGATTTTCATCGGTGGATGCAAAAGTTGGTGCGCGTACATCAGGTCGTCAATGGTTTGACCCATACATATGAGTATCATCTAGCGCAAGAGTTCCATCACGCAATACTCTTGTCGTCTCTTCTCCCAATTGGTCAACATAAATTTTTGCCAGTGATGGAGAATATTGTTCTCCATCTCTATTATCCCTATATTTACTTCTAGTTCCCATATCCAAGGAGTGTTAACGGTGAGTAGAGTGAAGTTCGATTGAATTCGTGATATCTTCGAAGGGCCGGTGAATTCTTGCCGGTTGAGATGTAACTGCCCCTCAGGCTCCATTCTCGTGATCCTCGTTTGCGGCTTTGTGGACTTCTCTTTCGGCAATATTATCCTCAATGTCTCAAACGGATTTATGGAGCCGATTGTATTACCTTTATGGTTTGGAGTTGCCTTCTTTTTCCCTTTGTTCCCAACTTTTGATTTATTCAGTTTTCTTAATTGAGGAATTCCTTCTCGAGTAGATGTATGTCCAATTGAGGAGTCTTTTCCAGGATGGAATTCTTTTCCCTATGGCACGCTTGCTATGAGGATCGGGTTTGCTACACTTTTACCCTTACCACAACTCTTTTTTGAATTTTTCTGGGCCGCTTGTTGGGTCACTTCTTTGCCTTTTTCTTTCTGTCCTCAAGCCTTTTTCTTGATCACTTGAAGCCATTCACCAAACTCATGGTTTTCGGCCTTCTCGACTATCCATGAGTTGGCTTCGATTTTCTCCTCCCTTATGGGATCGGACGTGTCCATGTTCGACTCGTTCTTGTTCGCCACATGTGGATTTTCTTTGCATTGAAGGGATGAGTGTCCAACCTGGCCACAAGTATAGCATATGTTCGATAGGTTCTCGTATTGCACTTGGTACAATTTATCTCCTATGTAAATGGCTCTCTCAAGAGGGATATTATTCGTAATTTGGACGCAGAATTAGGCAAACTTGCCTCTTGATGCGGTGTAGGTGTTACCGTCAATTTTGATAAGTTCTCTGATACCCTCCGCCACCGGAAAGAGCACTGCCTCGTCAAGTAATTCGAGGGGTACATTGAAGACTCTAACCCATGTTATTGCCGAATCAATGGTGACTTCGTCACTTCGGAATTCTGGAGTCCACGTCCAGATGTATAGGAAACTTCCGGTGATTTACCACAGACCTTGCGTTAATATTCGTTCCCTTTGAGCTTCCAAAATCCCCTTCAGGCAATACCATCCTCGCCCTAAATCCACCAATTCGCTACCCTCTCTGAGATGCCACATTGTGCTAAGCTTATTGACGAGATTTGGGTAGAACCATTGTCTCCCCATCACTTTTAAGATGATAGCTATTCTTCCATTTTTCCGCCAGCGATTGTTTGATTTCATTCGATAATTCGATCGTCTTATAACGTCGGGTTTCAGTGGGGGGAGTAGCCTCGCCTTACCTTTGATTGCATCTCGTTGTGAGTCGTCTATTCTCACATCTTGCGGCCTGACCTTGTTGGCGTATGATACTCTCGGTATGGTCTATGTCCCGTAGTTCGCCGGTGTTTTCGGAATGGCGATCTTTTTCTCCTGGAATCGATACTCATTTCTTGGCCTCTTTAGTGCATTGGTTTCGTATGATTCTTCGGTCATATCGTCTGCATGATGGATTGCGTTATTGAGAGACGGATTCGGGATTGGATCTCGGGCAGCGTCTCCAAATCCATTGTGTGATTCCGATGATTGTTGTTGATCGCCACAAGATCGCCCTAAATCGCCGGACCTAGGGTTTTTATCTGTGTCTTAATTTTTTTTTTTTAATATCTCTTCTTTACTATGAGGTAACGAGCTAAGATCATTACATGTATCATGTTATGACATGTAGCCAACTAATTGGTTAATTAATTAAAGATATCGTGTTATGAACTGTTAATTATTAATCCAAGGAAATCGAATATTAATTTAAAAATCACTTTTATTATTAAGAGGATATACGAGAAGACTGAAAGTCAAGATCTTTATTTATATAAGGCCTTGATAATGTGGAATCTAACAATGTCACTATGTTTAAATCAAAAGGTTGACAAGTAGGAGCACAAAAAAAATGCCAAATTGAGTTCAACACTTTGTGGCCATCAATTTGGCTAATTTATTGATTTTCTAAAAATCTATTAACTTCACTAATAAGGTATTTTTAATTCCTTGTTACCCAGTTCCTTAAGCAAAATATTTGTACAAAAATGTAAACATCATTGTTGTTACAATGACAGATCTGAAAGACTACTATGATAACGTGGACACGGTTTGAGTCTTGTATATGTCCTTAAACCCTAGATAAACGTGATGAATGTTCGTTATGATTCAGTCAACTAAGGGGCTGTTTGGTTGCAGAGACAGTTATATATGTAGATTAACTATTACTCAGTTAAAATAGTCTTGTATTTCATATGCGTAACAGTAGCGTGTTTGGTTGGAGAGTTAATAAAGTTACTATTTCATCTTAATTTAACAAAACGTGTTTGGTTCATGTTATGTCCCCATTTTATTGCAGGTATTGCAGGTAATTACCTTATTGCCCCCATTTTATTAAGAAAATATACACCAAAAATATTTTAATTACATTTTTTAATTACATTTTTAATTACATTTTTTTAATTACATTTTTTAATTACATTTTTTTAATTACATTTTTTAATTACATTTTTTAATTACATTTTTTTAATTACGTTTTTTAATTACATTTTTTAATTACATTTTTTAATTACATTTTTTTAATTACGTTTTTTAATTACATTTTTTTAATTACATTTTTTTAATTACGTTTTTTAATTACATTTTTTAATTACATTTTTTAATTACATTTTTTTAATTACGTTTTTTAATTACATTTTTTTAATTATATTTTTTAATTACATTTTTTAATTACATTTTTTAATTACATTTTTAATTACATTTTTTAATTACATTTTTTTAATTACATTTTTTAATTACATTTTTTAATTACATTTTTTTAATTACGTTTTTTAATTATATTTTTTTAATTATATTTTTTAATTACATTTTTTTAATTACATTTTTTTAATTACATTTTTTAATTACATTTTTTAATTACATTTTTTTAATTACGTTTTTTAATATATACACTTAATTATGTTTGTATTAATAATAAAGATATAAAAAAGGGATAAAAGCATCACGCCCCCTAAACTATACACGTTTTTGCGACATGCCCCTTAAACAAAATTAATAAGCGTTTTGCCCCTTAAACTATGCACGTGTGTTCGATTTGCCCCTGGCCAGATTTTCGACTATTTTTTGCCATTCTTGGCCAGAATATTTCCCCCTACCCGACTCATATGTGTTGTACTAGATGTATTTTGGTAGTTGATGACAAAAAGTAGGCGAAAAAATACCTTGAACGGGACATATTTCAGCTAGAATATGATTTGCCCCTTCAGTGTATTTTCGGGCATTTTTGGCCGGAACATTACCCCTACACAACTCATATGTGTTGTACTAGATGTATTTTGATAGTTTATGAAAAAACAATAGGCGAAAAAACACCTCAAACGGGGAATATTCTGTCCAAAAATAGCAGAAAACCCGCCCAGGGGGCAAATCGAACAGATGTGCATAGTTTAAGGTGGAAAACGCTTATTAATTTTGTTTAAGGGGCAAGTCGCAAAAACGTGTATAGTTCAGGGGGTTTAATGCTTTTATCCCTATAAAAAACTATGAACTCTTAATTAATATTTTTCCTATCAATTCAAAACATATTTCATTTAGTTAATTTATTATTTTCATTAAAAGAATTCAAAATTAAAGTAGTTGATTAAATTTCTTTTCTATGTGATGAGTGTCTAAATGATCCATTTTGGTATAGTTTTTTTACTAGTATTCTTAGTATTTTATGATAAGTTTCTTATTTTTGTAGTTTTGAGTCGAGTTGAGACGAAACGATGTAAAAAGAGCGCAATTGGACAAAAACAAAATGATACGAGTTCAATGACCAAAAAGGACCGCATAGGAGGAGTCACGGCGCATCAACGTAGTGCCATGACGTTACGAGGAGTGCAACCCTAACTTCACATAGCTCCCAATCGCTGCCCTGTAGTAGCCAAGCCGCAACACAAGCCGCAACACAAGCAGCACATATGCAGACATGCCGCATCACGAGCAGCGTCACGACATGACCCAACGAATTGAATCACAAACTTAATCTCTATATTCAAATGATTGATAACTGGGTTGTGTACGCTAACACTCTAGATTATTAGAAAAATAAAGATTTATTGTATGGATAGCTCTGGCTATAGGTCTCATATCCATTAGACACAAACGAACTCAGCAGATAAGGCTCAATAGATTATAGAACCACAAGTAGTTTGTCTATGAACTACTAAGAAAATCAGTAGTGAAACTCAAACTCTGTATATTTTCCAATCATCTGTTTTACAAGCGAAACAATCTAGCAATTTTCTTCAATTATGTCAATTATAGTAGCTTTGCATTTTAATTCATTAGGTAACTTTTATTTTCGTCATCTAGGTACTATAAATTGTGACACTTTATATTTGTCTTTTCAATTAAGTGATTATAGCATTGTTATTGCATCATAAACTCTAAACGCACACCACACATCACTCTGCTATACTATAAAGGAAGCGATTTTGGTCTAACATTTTAATCTATTCCAGGATACCCTTTAATTTATGTAAAGAGTATTAAGGGTTGGGGTCTTGGGGACAATTTTGTGAATTTTCAAATAACTTCTAATTTTTTGGGAGTGAAAATGGAACGACAAACTTAAATGGTGATATTAGTTTAGTATATATGATTATGATTTGGTAACAAAATGTATAAGCTAAACAATGAGTCAAACTGAGAAACGAAATTGCACGTGGACCTGACGTGCAAATAAATTCCGGTAGAGATTTTAAAAAAAGTTTAAATCACACATCAAACAGAAGTTCTGTTATTTAAGTAGAACTAAATAAATTTAAGGATTACATTTGAAAAAATGCATCAAATTACATATACCATAAATCTTTGTTTATCATAGAGCAACAAACACGCTTTCTTCTCATAATACTAATAAACACTTCGATTGAAACAAATACTATAATAACAATTTTGTAAGTTTGTTGCATTTTATTTATGTAATTTATATGTAAACATGTATGGTACATTGCAGTCATATATATATTGTAGCTCAATTGGTTGGAGTATTATATGTTTATTTAAAGGTCAAAGGTTCAATTCCACATCCCACCTCAAAATTAAATTTTCAAACAAAAGACTAAACCAGACCCGCTCAATTGGTTGGAATATCTATGAATATTAGTAGGGACCAAATTGCGGTCCCTATTGACCCCCCAGAAAAAGTAAATATATATATATATATATATATATATATATTCCAGATTAAATCTAAAATACTATTATTTTTTTTTGTAAAATTATGATTTTAACAAGATCAAAACAATAAAATAATAAAGAAAAAGTTAATATAATGACATGAAAGTATTAATGACTGTAAAAAGATGAATAAAACGACTAATAAAAGAAAATAAAATATGAATGAAAACAAAAAAAAAATGAATGAATAAAACAACAAGTGAAAGAAAAATAAGAAAAGAAAGTGAAAGAAAAGAAACAAAAGAAAGACTGGGTTGGTGATTTTTTTTAGATTTGTGTTGGTAAAAAGAAGAAAAGTTTTTGTGTTTGGTGATTTATGGAGAAAAGAAGATAATGTGTTTGTGTTGGAAAATAAGATAGTGTTTTTGTGTTGGTTGTTTTTTGGAGATAATGAAATGAGATGTGTAAAAGTGGTGAGTATATATAGAGGGGAGGTTGAAATTTCAAATATTTGGCAAATTCAAATTTCCGGCCTAAACGTTTTGACAAAATTTCAAATTTTTTGATTCAGTGACCGCATTTAGGTCACTAATAAAAATTAGGGACCGGATTTAGGTCACTAAATTTTTGCAGTGACTGCAGTGCGGTCCCTGTTACTATTTTAAGGACATACGTGCGGTCCCTAATAATATTCATTGATTTTAAAGTATGAATATTAGTAGGGACCGCAATGCGGTCCCTGTTGAGTCAATAGGGACCGCAATTTGGTCCCTGATGACATAATAGGGACCGCTAAAAAGTCCCTATTAACTCAATAGGGGCCAAATTACGGTCCCTACTAGTTTTCATAATTTAAAATCGATTTTGTTTAATTGATATTGGTGTGTTTGTGATTCTTAGCAACCAAAATCATTGTAACATGTGAATTGAAGTAATAAATGATTGTCAAACCAACCTCATAGTAGTTTAGTGTGAATTAATAGATTGATTGACATTGAGCGAGTTATTAACGTTCAAGATATATTTCATGTTCTACAACTAATCACTACTAGTTAGTTGTAGTTTCTATTCGTTTTTATGCTTTGCTTCACTAAAGTTAGAATAGATATGATTATGAGGTATAATCATTAGATCAAGTAATCATTATACTTACATATGTATATAAAATTAGTTTGCCATTATGATATTCGTCGTACAAAATAGTAAGAAAATCTTCAAAGCGGTCCGTTCTCCTCACATAATATTTGGATTTACAATGCGTCGTTGAAATTATTGTTATTTGAACAATTACAATGGTTATTATGAACTAAACAAACAACGCGGCACCTCGAACCATCTTAAAATATCAATTTTAAAATATGAATATTAGTAGGAACTGGAATTCGGTCACAAATATGGACAATAGGGACCGCATTGCGGTCCCTATTGACAACGCTAATGTCATTTGGGACCGCATTGACTCAATAGGGACTAAAGTGCGGTCCCTAATAATATTCATCGATTTTAAAGTATGAATATTAGTAGAGGCCGCAATGTGGTCCCTATTGAGTCAATAGGGATCGCAATTTGGTCCCTAATGACAGAATAGCGACCGCTAAACGGTCCATATTGACT
The DNA here is from genome assembly GCA_948329865.1 of Linaria vulgaris. NCBI lineage: Eukaryota > Viridiplantae > Streptophyta > Magnoliopsida > Lamiales > Plantaginaceae > Linaria > Linaria vulgaris. Next base: position 77,211,633 of record OX415249.1, on the reverse strand, counting down.
CAATAGGGACCAAATTGCGGTCCTTACTAGTTGTCATACTTTAAAATTGATTTTTTTTAATTGATGTTGGTGTGTTTGTGATTCTTAGCAACCAAAATCATTGTAACATGTGAATTAAATTAATAAATGATTGTCAAACCAACCTCATAGTAGTTTAGTGTGAATTCATAGATTGATTGACATTGAGCGAGTTATTAACGTTCAAGATAAATTTCATGTTCTACAACTAATCACTACTAGTAGTAGTTTTTATTCGTTTTTACGCTTTACTTCACTAATGTTAGAATAAATATGATTATGAAGTATAATCATTAGATCAAGTAATCGTTATACTTACATATGTATATTGAATTAGTTTGCCATTATGATATTCGTCGTACAAAATAGTAAGAAAATCTTCAAAGCGGCATGGTCTCCTCACATAATTATTGGATTTACAATGCGTCGTTGTAATTATTGTTATTTGAACTATTACAATGGTTATTATGAACTAAACAAACAACGCGGCACCTCGAACCATCTTAAAATATCAATTTTAAAGTATGAATATTAGTAGGGACCGGAATTAGGTCACAAATATGGACAATATGGACCGCATTACGGTCCCTATTGACAACGCTAATGTCATTAGGGACCGCATTGACTCAATATGGACCAAAGTGCGGTCCCTAATAATATTCATCGATTTTAAAGTATGAATATTAGTAGGGAACGCAATTTGGTCCCTGTTGAGTCAATAGGGACCGCAATTTGGTCCCTAATGACAGAATAGCGACCGCTAAACGGTCCCTATTTACTCAATAGGAACCAAATTGCGGTCCCTACTAGTTTTCATACTTTAAAGTTGATTTTTTTTTAATTGATGTTGGTGTGTTTGTGATTCTTCGCAACCAAAATCACTGTAACATGTGAATTAAAATAATAAATGATTGTCAAACCAACCTCATAGTAGTTTAGCGTGAATTCATAGATTTATTGACATTGAGCGAGTTATTAACGTTCAAGATAAATTTCATGTTCTACAACTAATCGCTACTAGTTAGCTGTAGTTTTTATTCGTTTTTACGCTTTACTTCACTAATGTTAGAATATATATGATTATGAGGTATAATCATTAGATCAACTAATCATTATACTTACATATGTATATAGAATTAGTTTGTCATTATGACATTCGTCATACAAAATAGTAAGAGAATCTTCAAAGCAGTCCGTTCTCCTCACATAATATTTGGATTTACAATGCGTCGTTGTAATTATTGTTATTTGAACTATTACAATGATTATTATGAACTAAACAAACAACGCGACACCTCGAACCATCTTAAAATATCGATTTTAATGTATGAATATTAGTAGGGACCGGAATTAGGTCATAAATATGGACAATAGGGACCGCATTGCGGTCCCTATTGACAACTTAATGTTAATTGGGACCGCATTGCGGTCCCTATTGACAACGCTAATGTCAATAGGGACCGCAATGTGGTCCCTATTGACACCGCAATGTGGTCCTTATTGACATTGCTAGTGTCAATAGTGACCGCATTGCGGTCTCTATTGTCCATATTTATATCAAGGTAAAAATCAGTGATCACTACGCGGTCGCTGATTTTTCTGGCCAAAATTAGGGCAATTGAGGCCCTAATTTAGGCCCAATTCGGGCCAAAATGTGTGGCCCAAGTCCTAATGGACTTTCAGCAACTCAATTTGAGTCGCTGGAAGTCCATAAAGACAACAGCGACTCAATTTGAAAGAAAAATAAGTAAAGAAAGTGAAAGAAAAGAAACAAAAGAAAGATTGTGTTGGTGATTTGTTTTTTATATTTGTGTTGGTAAAAAGAAGAAAACTTATTGTGTTGGGTGATTTATGGAGAAAAGAAGATCATGTATATGTGTTGGAAAATAAGATAGTGTTTTTGTGTTGGGTGTTTTTTTGGAGATAATGAAATGAGATGTGTAAGAGTGGTGAGTATATGTAGAGGGGAAGGTGAAATTTCAAATTTTTGGCAAATTCCAATTTGCCGCCTAAACTTTTTGCCAAAATTTTAAATTCTTGGATTCAGCGACCGCATTTAGGTCACTACTAAAAATTAGGGACCGGATTTAGGTCACTAAATTTTTGCAGTGACTGCAGTGCTGTCCATGTTGCTATTTTAAGGACCTAAGTGCGGTCCCTAATAATATTCATCGATTTGTATGAATATTATTAGGGACCGCAATGCAGTCCCTAATAATATGCATCAATTTTAAAGTATGAATATTAGTAGGGACCGCAATGTGGTCCCTGTTGAGTCAATGGGGACCGCAATTTGGTCCCTGATGACAGAATAGGCACCGCTAAAAAGTCCCTATTAACTCAATAGGGGCCAAATTACGGTCCCTACTAGTTTTCATACTTTAAAATCGATTTTTTTTAATTGATGTTAGTGTGTTTGTGATTTTTTACAACCAAAGTCATTGTAACTTGTGAATTGAAATAATAAATGATTGCCAAACCAACCTCATAGTAGTTTAGTGAGAATTAATAGATTGATTGACATTGAGTGAGTTATTAACTTTCAAGATATATTTCATGTTCTACAACTAATCACTACAAGTTAGTTGTAGTTTTTATTCGTTTTTATGCTTTACTTCACTAATGTTAGAATAGATATGATTATGAGGTATAATCATTAGATCAAGTAATCATTATACTTACATATGTATATAGAATTAGTTTGCCATTATGATATTCGTTGTACAAAATAGTAAGAAAATCTTCAAAGCGGTCCGTTCTCCTCACATAATATTTGGATTTACAATGCGTCGTTGTAATTATTGTTATTTGAACTATTACAATGGTTATCATGAACTAAGCAAACAACGCGGCACCTCGAACCATCTTAAAATATCAATTTTAAAGTATGAATATTAGTAGGGACTGGAATTAGGTCACAAATATGGACAATAGGGACCGCATTGCGGTCCCTATTGACAACGCTAATGTCATTAGGACCACATTGACTCAATAGGGACCAAAGTGCGGTCCCTAATAATATTCATCGATTTTAAAGTATGAATATTAGTAGGGACCGCATTGCGATCCCTGTTTAGTCAATAGGGACCGCAATTTGGTCCATGCTGACAGAATTGCGACCGATAAACGGTCCCTATTGACTCAATAGGGACTAAATTGCGGTCCCTACTAGTTTTCATACTTTAAAATTAATTTTTTTTAATTGATATTGGTGTGTTTGTGATTCATAGCAACCAAAATTATTGTAACATGTGAATTAAAATAATAAATGATTGTCAAACCAACCTCATAGTAGTTTAGTGTGAATTAATAGATTGATTGACATTGAGCGAGTTATTAACGTTCAAGATATATTTCATGTTCTACAACTAATCACTACTAGTTTGTTGTAGTTTTTATTCGTTTTTACGCTTTACTTCACTAATGTTAGAATAGATATGATTATGAGGTATAATCATTATATCAAGTAATCATTATACTTACATATGTATATAGAATTAGTTTGCCATTATGACATTCGTCGTACAAAATAGTAAGTGTTAACAGGTTTGGAATTATGACCTAATTAACTGGATTATTTGTTTGGGTTGGAACGCCCTTGCCCGTGGTTCAAAAAGTTAAATGCTATTAAAAGAGACAAAATAACAAGAACATTCATTCCTTTATTCACTATGATCCACTCTTTTGTATGATCGTTGGTTTTTTTCCCTCTTTTCTCCTCCTTTTTTTAGTTATGAGATCACCTCCCTTAATATAGAAATTTTTAGGGACATGTGTCGCTACGCATATTGCTATGTTCTGGGATGAGTACAAGTGTCACAATGTACACCAATCAATAAGGTAATGTCTATCTTGATCTATTAAGTGCTGACTGTACTATTTTATCCTCTTTCGAGGGCTTTCGCCTTCTTTCCGATAGGCGGTAGGCTGCCTTCTTTGCCTCCGAGGGTTTACTACCCCTAGCATTGACTTGAGGGCCAAGTTTGGGTGTCCTCTTAGTGATAATGCTACTCCGATAGGGGGGTATCATGAAGTAAATGATTATGGGCATTTTCTCCGATGGGGTGTTCACCCGTGAGTCGAACTCCGAGGGGTTTTTAGCCTTAGTGGATAGGCTTTTCTCTTTCTAAGTGCCCGGAAAGTGTTGTTCTTCGGTTCTTGCCTCAATGTGCGGTTTCGTTCTTCGAGTTGGCCGTCTGGGGCATTGCTCCGAGGGCATTTGTGTTGGGAGTGTATAGCAAGGAAGTGTTCTTGTCAAGGTTCTGGGACTCGGGAGTCCGTTGGGGCCCTGCTCGGCGTCTTGATGGATATCTGAATCAGGCGGATCCATCCGGGTTCGCTTTTTATCCGATGCCGCCTTGGTATCTAGTCTTGATTCATCGTGACTTTCCGAGGGACGCTAGGTGCCCTCGTCGGATGGCCATTCATACCGCTTTGGGTTAGTAACCGAGCGGTATTGGTCACACCCGATGGGCCTCCTCGTTGAGTGGGTACAACTCATCGGAAGTACTCGTGACAATAGTATTGTCCATTTATTAATCATTCTTATTTAGGACTAATATTTTCTTTAATCTCGAATTTATTTTATACGGTTAACACTAGCCCCCCAAATTTCGATCGCCATCGTAGAGGCGAGAGAAATTTTACTTTTGGGTTTTTGTAAACTAAGGAGCTTTGTGTTATTTCCTTTTTGCCAATTTTTATTTTGTGGCCATTTTACGAGGGAAATGGAGTTTTTCCCATTCTTTTTTGATTTTTCTGAGGGTATAAAAAGTTCCAAATTTCTCTTCTACTTTTTCAAAATTTTTCCGAAGGGATAGGATTTTTTCCTTTTTTCCCGAGGGGGTTTATGCCTTTTTTCAAGTCTCCGAGGGGATTGCAATATATATGCATGCATATTAAAATTTTGCAAAGGTAATTACCTTATTACCCTTGGGGCGTAACGGTCTGGTGGCGGTTTCGATGTGTAGTTATGGTGTCGCTTAGTGGAGAAGTAACGGTCCGTGGCATTGAAGGCCTGGCGGTTTCGTCCTAGCCGTTAGATCCTTGGTGATGGCAGGCATCCGATCGTTGAGGATCTTCAGCAGCTAGCGCCTGCGGATGACATGCGTCTTTTGAGGGGTGACGTGAGGCGTGAGTTTCGCGACACGTCTTAATCGCTATCCCTATAAATAGGTCCATCCGTACTCTTCTCACCACTTTACCTTTTCTCAGTTCTCAAACTTTCTTAAGCAAGAAAGCAGCTTCTTTGCTTCTCAAATTTTCCCTTCGCGCTCTTATAAACTTTTTCTTTTTTCTTCACCAGTTGGCAAACATTCTTTCTTGCTCAAAAGAAAAAATGGCTTCCTCTGCAAATACTTCCTCTGCTGACGTCACCGTTGCTTCTGGTGTGGCGGCGTCTGAGTCCGTTACTGCTGCCTTCGTTGCTACTACTCCCGTTGTGGGGCCTACCGCCGCTACCCGTAAAAGGAAGGCGGGTGCTCCTGCCTCCGCTGAGGGGAGCGGTGTCGCCTCTGCAAAGAAGGCTAGGGCTTCAAAGTCGAAGAAGCCCCATGTTCGCAATCTCTCTAAAATTGAAGAGATCCGGTCCATTGTTACCTACGAGCAAGTTATGGACCTGTTTAAGGCCACGGGGACCGCTATGAAGAATGTGACTGTTCACATTCCCACTGAGGATCAGAGTGCGTCCCATCCTCCCGCGGGTATGCTTATGGTGTACTTTGCGCAAGTGAATTACGGGTGGCGCTCATTTATGCCACCCTTCTTTTGCGAAGTGTTCAAGGCCTGCGACATCTGTCTGAGTCAATTGCTGCCATACGGATTCGCTGCTCTGTGCATCTACGTATTTTGGTGCCACGTCAAAGGGCTGGAGTGTGGAGTGGATCATTTCCTCTATATCTTTGATGTGGGGGTGCACCCGAAGGATACCCATTCTATCACGTCCGCCATCTGGACAACTCGAAGAATTCTACGAAGAGGATCCTGCGCGCGACAATCAGCTCGCACAGCGTTTGGAAGGATAAGTTCTTCTTTGTGAAGTCTGTCCGGGGTAAGTGGGACGTGCCTCTCGTATGGAAGGAGGGTGCGACTCCGATTCGTATCATGGATCAAGACATGGTGCTTTCCCCGGTGATCGCGCAACAGCTGCTAATGGAGTCGGAGGACTTTCCGAAGTTGTTTGATGATTCTGGGCTTCACCACGTAGTGTTTACTGGTGATAAGGTGAAGAAACCGCTTTTCGTACCGGTCGTGAGCATGGCAGCTTTCAGTGAGTTTCTTTCTCTTGTTCTCATGCTTTCTTTTTTGTAATTATTTCCTCCGAGTAGTTTCTTTGTGTCCGCGTGTATCTTTTGTACGTGTGTTGTTTGTAAACGGGCATCTCATTTCTGTACTTACTTGTCTTTGTGTGGTGCAGAGGAGGTTATGGCGAGATACTACTTACAGCCGGGTTTTGAAGAGGCGGCTCCGAGTGGGCATAGTGAGGCTTCCGAGGGGGGAGATCACGAGGAAGGGGAAGTGCAGGCTCCTAGGAGGGTAGGGGTGGACCCAGAGGCTGAGGAAATTCACGAGGACATTCTGCATCCCTTCGTGGACACTGAGGAGGTGTGCCTGGAGGCCATTCTGTTAGGTGTTTGAGACGACAAATACGCACCCCCAGGATTTGCCCATTGTGGATATACGAAGCAAATACGAATAAAATATGACGATCGTAACAACACAAGGATTTTACGTGGAAACTCCAAAGTCGGAGAAAAAACCACGGGGCCCTAACGAAAATATATTATGTAGAAAATTGTTACAACTACACAATTTTCTCGCTCAACCCAAACTGATCCCCACAGAGCCTTTTTACCCGTAACACTCCCCGAAAACACCTCACACTAATATATAAATATTACAAGAGGAAATAAGAGTATTAAACTGCAAATACTACTCTGAATTGGATGATTCAAATAGCACACCTATTCCGCCTCAGAGGATCTCCATAGCTCCCGATATCACTGCAACCGCAGTTGTACTTTTAGAAGTACCATGCTCCACCATAAAGCATAACCACTCAGAATAAACCAATTCCAAGAATTTCCTTTTTCGGCCCATGTCGAACATTAACCTGCTGATAGGATGGTGCAACTTCCACTTTAGGCTCCTCTGGAAGTCATCAGCCCGCCGACATGAATATACCACACCTTGCTTTAACGCCAAAAGCAATGCCCGTGTGCACACTAGACCCACTAACATTAACGTCCTGTCTCATGGCAACTTTTAGGGTCTCATGCCATAAGGACGAGCATGCCGCTTACAGAACTTCAGAGTCACTGCAATAAGCAATGTTAGTATCTCCTCCAGTGTTTCCCTTTGATGCCTCAGAGCCACTTGCCGAACCGGCTCCATTTGTTGGACAATTTCTTCTAACGTGGCCAGATTGTCCACACCGCCAACACACTTTCGTCCTAGAGTTTGTCTTCCTGCCATCGTAAGTCACCAATGAATTTTTTACATATGAACCGTTACCCCCGCTAAGCCTCCTCTCTTTAGACAGAAGCTTGCCCGTAACTTTAGAGAGATTGATTTTCTCTTTCCCATGAATCAATATCGGTTTCATGTGTTCGTACGAACTTGGAAGTGACCAGATGAGTCTCAAGGCTTGATCCTCCTCATCAATTGCAACTCCAATGGATTCAAGCTCAGTAACGATTCCGTTCAGAACACTCAGATGATCTGAGATACTTGCACCCTCCGCCATTCGCAGTGTGTGAAACTGCTCTTTTAGGTACACGCGATTCGACACGCCCTTCGCCTGGTACAACTCCTCTAATTTTTCCCAGAGCCCCTTAGCCGAAGAAATTCCATGCACGTTCGCAAGAATGTTTTTGGCCAGACACAGACGAATTGCGCTCGCAACTCGCAAATCTAGATCTTCCCACTCATCATCGTCCACCACAGCTTTTATACCAGCTGCTTCGGAACTCGTGCTAGTAGTGCCGCTACCTTTAGCGACCCTTCCTTTTAAAGCCTTGTGTAACCCTGACTGAATCAACACATCCCTGACTTGAACTTGCCACAAGCCAAAGTTGATTTTTCCGTCAAATTTTTCAACGTCAAATCTCACTGCACTCGTACCCTTGCTTCCTGACATTGCACCAGTGAGCCTTGGTGAATTTCAAGTAGATCTGAATAGCACAAAGTAAACCCCCGGAAAGAGATAGCTCGTCTTTCCAGACAGGATTTCAAGGTTCCCAGGTAATTGGTGGGGTCACAACGGTCCCGCTTAATAACCAATTACCTTTGACAGAACCGCCTTTATCAGCGCTTATTCACACTACTATCACACCAGAACTCCACCTCAACAAAAGCTCCACCTCCAGCAGTACCCGGGCTCTGATACCACTTGTTAGGTGTTTGAGACGACAAATACGTACCCCCAGGATTTGTCCACCGTGGATATACGAAGCAAATACGAATAAAATATGACGATCGTAACAACACAAGGATTTTACGTGAAAACTCCAAAGCCGAAGAAAAAACCACGGGGCCCGAACGAAAATATATTATGTAGAAAATTGTTACAACTACACAATTTTCTCGCTCAACCCAAACCGATCCCCACAGAGCCTTTTTACCCGTAACACTCCCCGAAAACACCTCGCACTAATATATAAATATTACAAGAGAAAATAAGAGTATTAGACTGCAAATACTACTCTGAATTGGATGATTCAAATAGCAGGCAATTGCCTGCTATTTATAGGAAGCAAATGAGCTGAAAACCGTGTGATATCCACTCCCAAGCTCCATTTATCACAAAAGTGGGGGGACAACACCATTAAGTGTTGTCCCCCACTTCCACTGCCCCACACATTCCATTGCGACAAGTGGACCCTATGTCTGCTCTGGTCTTGGTGCCAGCTCCCGAGTCTAACACTGGCAGCTCTCCGAGGAGCTCTAAGGGGGTGCTATCTCCAAGGGCGGAAAGAAGAGCCTTTATCTCCCGGGCCGGAGGTCGTGATTGTTTCTTCTCGGGACCCTTCCCCATCTTCCCCTCGTAAGTTTCCTTCTTTCCTCTACTCATTTTGCTTTAGTACTCTATCTGTGTTGACATGTTCGAATCTTTTCCGCATGGCTACTTAACTATATATTTTGTTTTTGCAGTGGTGATCAACAAGGGGAAGGCCCCTATGTTTCCGGGTGCTGATTTGTTCGCTCAACTGCTCCAATCGTATCCGAAGGAGCCATCGGAGGGTTCCGGGGGGATTTTCAAGGGTCTTACTGACTTATTGAAGGACTCGGAGGTGAAGAAGGAGGTGTTGGGCACCTTGCTCAGGGGGGAGAGTACCTCGGCCGCCACGGAGGTTCTTGAGGCGGTGATGACGGAGGCAGTGACTGTAAGTCCCACGACAACTGTCCCTCCTCCGACGGCTGATTTCCCGAAGAGGGCTACTTTGCGTAGGTCTGCTTCCGAGGGAAGCTTTTCGCTTCAGGTACCCGAGAAGGATCCACCGACCGTGGGGGAAGCTTACCACGAGATTCTTCATTTCTTCGGCTCTACTCTTTCCGCACCTGCAGAGGGGTATCAGTTTCTGTGGGCCAGCACCGTTTGGATGGAGGTTATTGGAAGTATCTGTTATTTCTTAGTTTCATCTTCACTCGTGGCATTTTTCGCGATTTTCCTGTATCCTTACTTATATTTTCTTTCCCGTCATGTAGTCCAAGAAGACTCGGGAGGTCATCACCACTGTGGAGCAGCGCCATTTAAGGGAGGTGGCGAAAGTAGGCACTCTTCGGGGACAGGTGACTTCTCTCCAGGCCCAACTTCAGGAGGCCGAGTCAATGAAGGAGGTTCTTCGTACTAAGCTGGAGGCCCACGATTTCAAGTGGAAGGAGGATCAGGAGGTAAAAGAGGTGATGCGCCTTGTCCTGCAGCGGATGCAGTCGGCCTACGATCAGATGTAGGCGTCCGAGGGGGCTGTCCGGGCGCAGTTCTCTCGCTTGGAAAAGGAGAAGGTGGAGTCCGAGGGAGCCCTTCGTGCTCAGGTAGAAGCTCTGGAGAAGGAGAAGTCTGAGGGGTTGGAGAGGGAACAGGGGCTTCAATCGCGGCTAAATGGGTTGGTAGAGCTGAAGCTAGTCGGGGTAGTGCCACTGAAGGATGTGCAAACCCGGATTGACGAGGCTGTTCGGTGTGCAACAGCGGAGGCGGAACATCAATACACCACCTTGTCCGCTCGTGAGCGTGCCCGGGATGCACTCGGGCACATGTTGTGGGGATACTTGGAATGTGCTACTTTGGCCCGCGGGGTGGTGCCTTCCGGGGTGAACTTCAGCTGCATCTTCGATGTTAGAAAGCTTGTTAGGCCGTCTTCCGAGCAGGTTCAGGATATTCTGGAGATGTTCGATGGTGCGATGACACCAAGGAATTCTCCCACACCTCCTCCGACTGCACTCACTCCTGCTGCTAGTAGCTCAGGCGGGGCTTTGTCTCCGAGTCTGCTTGCTAGTCTTCCCGAGGAGTCCTTCATCACTTTGCCCCGCCTCCTCCGAGCACGGGGTTTTAGAATAGGATTTTCTTTTATGTACTGTCTATTTTCTGAATTTTTAACATTCTGCCTTGTAAGCTTTTTCGAGGCTTCTCGGATCTTTTTAATGAATAGGCTCTTTTTTTTTAAGCAACAACAAATTTTTAGTAAGTATAATTACCTGATAACTATTTTTACCGTTTTAGGATAAGTAATAGAAAAAGCTTGCTGACTAGGTTTAAAATTAAGTATGAGGTGTCGCTTGGCATGTTGCCCTATTTTCTTAAGTAAGAAAATTATTATACACGTGTATTAACTAGCTTTAAACAGCTCATGCTTTCTATATTTTTTTTAAAAAAGTATAAGTAGTTGTCCAGTAATTCTTCCAAAATCACTTAAATTTTTACTGCTCAAGACTCATTATATTTTCTTTGAAAAACCAAGTTTTCTTTCGAAATCAAGTAAAGCAAGTAAGTTACTTACCTTATCAAGATGATGCCTCCGTTTTTCAAGCAAGATGACTCTTCCTCGCCCCGCCATTCTCCTCGGAACCCCGCCCGGAATCCCTCCTTATTGTTAGGAGTGCGCCGCGCGGCCTCATAGAATTCGACTCACGGGAGTAGGCACAGTGAGCGTAGGGTGCGTGGTGGGAGAAGTAATTCTACGAGGGTCGTGTCTATGTCCCCGGAGAATGATCTCTACCGTATTAACCATATCCGCAATGCGTTCACGAGCCGTGATCCTTATCAGTTGGTGGACGAGTCGTCGGTGTATACCAGGCTCATACTGGAGCCCGAGCGAATGATGGGGCAAGGGCGTGTTGGTACTGCCGTTGGAAACGAGCATGGTGCCTCCGTTATGGCGCTCTTTGCCAAATATAATCTGGATATGGACAAATATGACATAGTATTACCGCACCCCGATCAGAGGGCTTATGATCCTCCCTCGGGCTATCTTACAGTATACCAGGAGCAAATGCGGTGCGGGTTGCGGGTGTTTATTCACCATTTCCTTCAAACTTTGTTTCAAAATTGGCAAATGTGCCCGAGTCAGTTGACTCCGAACTCCTACCGTTATCTTGTGGGGTATATTTTGTGTTTCGAGTTGCTAAGGTTGCCACTGTCTCCTCATCGGGTAGGGGCCATATCCAACCTTCGCCCCCTGCTCGGGTGGTCTCCCTTTCTTTAGCTTGTCCCATCGGTACAAGAGGAAGCCTTTCTAGATGTATCCAATTCACGTAATAATAGAACGGATTGGAAGAGGGCGTTCTTCTTTGTCCGTTCGAGGGGCCTATCAGCCAGGTCATGGGGGGTACCACTTCAATGTGGGCTGGGTTATATTACCCCTAACGAAGCGACTCTGAGGAGAGAGTGGGACACCTTGTCCGATAGCGGGTTGTTTTCGGGGGTGTATGATATCAACAGTCTATTGGAGTTTCCGGAGACATTAATTATGGCAGGCTTGCAAGAGGGGGCAGAGATTTTCAATCTTCCGCAACAGCCTCTCTACAGCAATTTCTTCTTTCATTAATTTCTTCTCTTTTGCAGTCCTTTCGTGTCATATTTTGATGTCCTCGTACTCATATTACTTTTTTCTTTTGGCAAGGGTGGAGATGGGGGCTTTTGCCATTGATCCTTTTGATAAGGCTTTCTTAGGAGAAACAATGAACGGTGGGTATGACGCTTCGGATGATGAATCATCCGAACGTCTTAGCTTTGACGTGTTAGCCGGCCCCTCGGGGGCGGGGGGTTCGCCTGTGGCAGCCCTCCCAGTGAGTTCTATGGCCCCTGAGTTTGATCCAATGGCTGCGTTTGCGCAAGTGGATATTTCATTGCCTTCGTTGGTGCCATATTCTTCTTCTTGGGGAGATTCGAGGATTGTATATGTTGTTGAGGAGGGTCCTTTGTCTCCGGTTGTGGGAGTTTCTGCACCGCCCGGAGGGGATCCCTACCGCATTCCGATGCCGCCCCTCGAAGGAAATCTTCCCGTTACGGGGTCAGGGCTACTCGGAAGTGGTGTTTTGTCCCCCTCCGTCTTGGGGACGGTTAGCTTTTGTCGTAACTATTTGAGCGGTCTGTTAAATACCACGGATTGCGAGCTTATGAAGTCACTGCCCTTGTCGGGCCTCCAGGACTTAGCCTGCAAAAATTTATGCGAGGTAGTAGTATATTCTTATTTGTGTGATACTAACCTTTATAGGCTCTTCGTAGTTATGCAATTATTTTTCCGCAGATCTATCTGGTGTTGAATGCCATCGGATCCAGGGGCAAATCATCCTCTGATACGGAGTTGGTATATCGTCGTAGGGATGAACTGGAGCAGGGTTTACTGGAGGCCCGAGAGGAGATAGATCAACTGCGGGCCGATCGGGAGACTTACGAGGAGGTTCATGCCGCTATTTTGCAGGAAGAGCAGGACAAATCGTGGGATTTGGAGCGCCGCTTGGTGATGGAGAGAGCCCGGGTGGCAAGCTTAGAAGATAGGTTGGGTGATCTCCGGGAGCAAGTTCGCTCTGTTGATGAACAACTGTTGCGTGTTGCAGAAGAGAGAGATGTAGTGAACTTACGAGTGCTGGAGTTAACTCGTGTTCATGAAGTTGCGCTAGTTGTGGCCCGGGTCCAAGCAGTTTTGGGTGTCGCAGGGCCTTCTGTCCTTCGCGAGTCCCTTGCGCAGAAGATGCGCGATTTAGTCCGTATGTGATACTGCTTGTGCCGGGGCGCAGTGGAGGCTTTTCTAGGATTCCCTTTGGGCGTGGCAATTCCTGAGTTGAACATCCGCCAGGTGTTCCCGGAGGCTCCTTCTCCGCAGGGGCCGACTGTGTCTATCGAAGATCCGAGTCACATATCCGCGGAGGATCGTCGCCGTCTGATCAATGAGGGAAAGCGCCCAATAGAGGGTGCTCAGTTTGTATAAGTGTTTTGTTGGTATAAGGGCCTTTGTATAGGATGCGGTCTGATATACCTTTAGTATGTGGGGTCGCGTGGTTTGTATGAGATGGTCCCTCGGGTTAGGTTGCCAATATGACATTATTTTGTCGGGCAATCCTATATCCCTTGTATCGTAAAGGCACCATCTATATATAAATAACTTGTATTTATGTACAAAGCTGTTACATTATGCATAGTACTTTCTAAGGTTAAACGCGTTCCAGGTATTGTTGAGGATGGCGTCCTTAGAATCGGCGAGGAGATAAGTCGCAGGTCCGACAATCCCTGCTATCTTGTACGGTCCCTCCCATCGTGGTTCGAGTTTGCCTACGTTCTTGGAAGCTCCGACGCGTTTCAACACTAGGTCCCCGACTTGAAAAGTTCTGGGTTTCACTTTCGCATTGTAGTACTGGGACATCCGGCCATTGTATTCTTCACTCTGGATCGCGGCCCGCATTCTTTTTTCCTCGAGGAGGTCAAGGGCGAGGGCCAAGTTAGAACTGTTAGCTACTTCCTCGTACTCCTTAACTCGCCAACTTTCTATAGAGACTTCAGAAGGTACGACAGCTTCGCAGCCATAGGCCAAGCTGAAAGGGGTTTCGCCCGTGGCGGCGCTCTGCGTGGTCCGGTAGGCCCACAGTATGCCAGGTATTTCTTCTACCCACTTGCCTTTGTGCCAGCCAAGTCGGGCCTTCATATTCTTCAAGAGGGTTCGGTTGGTCCTCTCCACTTCACCATTTGCTTGGGGGTACCCCACCAAAGCAAAGCGATGTTTGATTTCCCAGTGGTCACACCACTTTTCTAACCCTTGATCCGTAAATTGTAGACCGTTATCACTTACCAGGTTCCGAGGGACACCGAAGCGGCATATGATGCTCCTCCAAAGAATGTTGATAACAGCGACCGCGGTTATTTGGGCTAAGGGCTCCGCCTCTACCCATTTGGTAAAGTAATCAACTACTACGAGGAGGAACTTCTTTTGACCGGCATCGGGTATAAGGGGTCCCACTATGTCTATGCCCCACTTGGAAAACGGGCAGGGGGTCAGGTGTGGTTCCAAGGGGGCAGCGGGTTGATGAACCCGGGGGGCGTAAGCTTGGCACGGTTTGCACCTTTCGGCATGGCTTTTGCAATCTCTGGCCATCGTGGGCCAATAGTAGCCTTGGCAAATCAGGCGCCCGGCCATACTTTCGCCACCCGTATGGCTGCCGCATGTCCCTTCGTGGGTTTTCGCCATAGCCAGTTGAGCTTCTTCTTCATTTAGGCATCGGGCGTGAGGGCACGAGTATGTCATGTGGAATAATATCCCGTCTTTAAGGAAATACCTGATAGTTCTCCTGGACATAAGCCATTGCACGACTTTATCCGCGGAGTACCCTTCCGGGTCCTGTAGATAGGTTTTGATTGGGGTCACCCAACTGGACGGGGGTCTGTAGTGGCATTCACTTCATGACCCTTGGCCTTCTCGGACACGGTAACTTGGAGCAGGATGATTTTCCGGGTGTGGATGGCGGCCGTTTGAGTGGCCATCTTGGACAAGGCGTCCGCCTCTTAATTCTCCTTTCGTGGGATTTGAACTATTTTGCACTCGTCAAACCATTCCCGTTTGCGGTGAACCGCTTGGAGGCACGCTTGCATCCTTTCTTCCTTGGCTTCGTACGAGCCATTGACTTGTTGCACAATTAGTTGCGAGTCGCTGTGGATGAGTATTTTTCTGATGCCGCCTTCTCGGGCAAGTCTCATCCCTATGAGTAAGGACTCATATGCGGCTTCGTTATTTGACAAGGGGTAGCCGATTCTGACCGCGAAGTGAAGTATCTCTTCTTCTATTTCTTGGTTTGCTAGAACTATCCCAGCCCCCCCGTGTGTGCTCACAGAGGAGCCGTCCACATAGATGTGCCATATGGGTGTCTTTTCTTCAGCTCCGATGCCCGTCATTTCAGTCACAAAATCCGTTAGGACTTGTGCTTTGACGGAAGGTCTTGGGGCATAAGAGATGTCATATTCGGTGAGCTCCACTGCCCACTTTATCAATCTTCTAGAGGTCTCGGGCTTGTTGAGAATTGCTCGTAACGGGTGTTTAGTTAACACAGTTACGGGGTGGGAGAGGAAATATGGCCGGAGCTTCCAGGCTGTGGTAATTAAAGTTAAGACAAGTTTTTCGGTTTGGGTATACCTGGTTTCGGCCCCGAGGAGAGTCTTACTCACATAATATATGGGGTGGTGTTTCTTGTCTTGATCCTTGACCAATACCGCACTTACAGCCTCCTCTCCGACCGATAAGTACACAAAGAGCTCTTCTTGTGGCACCAGCTTCACTAGTAAGGGCGGTTTCACCATATAATCCTTCAATTATTGGAGAGCTTCTTCGTATTGCAGGGTCCATTGAAACTTCTCGATGTTACGTAGCACCTTGAAGAATGGAAGTCCTTTTTCGTGCGACTTGGAGACGAATCAGCTCAGAGAGGCCATTCGACCGGTAAGCTTTTGCACATCTTTAACTGTCTTCGGGGTAGGTAACCCTAGGATGGCTTCGGCCTTCTCGGGGTTGACTTCTATCCCATTTCTCTGTAACCATGTATCCTAGGAACTTGCCTCCTCTGATACCAAAGGAGCATTTCTTAGGGTTAACCTTCATTCCGAAGTGGTTCATGATGGTTAATGCCTTTCGTAGGTCCTCGGGGTGGTCCTTGGCGGAGCGGCTTTTGACAACCGTATCATCCACGTAGACTTCCACCGTGTTCCCGATGAGTCCTACAAACATTAAGCTTACCAATCGCTGATAGGTGGCCCCTGTATTCTTGAGTCCGAAGGGCATCACCAAATAGCAAAAGGTGCCTGGATCAGTGATAAAACTAGTCATGTCCTGACCCATGACGGCCATCGGGATTTGGTTATATAATTGGTTCCCCTCCAGGGTGGAAAAGAGTGCGCAGCCCGCTGTTGAGTCTACTAGTTGGTCAATACTCGGGAGGGGATAGCAGTGCTTGGGGCATGCGTCATTAAGGTTCGTGAAATCCACGCACATTTGCCACTTACCCCCATGCTTTGGGACTAGGACTACGTTGGCTAGCCACTCGGGGTAGATGACTTCTCTGATTTGCCTTAGGCTGAAGAGTCGCTGAATCTCCAACCGGATGATTTTATTGCGCTCTGGTCCCATTTCCCTCTTCTTCTGTTGGACCGATTTGGCTCCGGGCTTCACATTAAGGAAATGTTGACATACCTTATTGCTGATTTGTCCTGGCGGTCCGCCTTCCCATGCGAAGATGTGGCGGAATTCTTTCAGGATGGGGACCAGTTTGGCTTCCACTTCAGGTTCCATTTTGGTGCCTACTTTGACCGACCTCTCCGGGTTCCCCTCTACAAGTTCCACCAATTTTAGCTCTTCTACGGGTTGTACTCGTACTTTTTCTGCTCTTCGCTTTTTGTTGCTTCCAAGGATAGGTTCGTCCTCTTCAGGAGGGAGAGCATTCATGCGGCACTCCCGGGCCTTTGCCTGGTTTCCTCGGACTTCTCCGATTCCTAAAAAGGTTGGGAATTTTACCTTGAGATGGAGGGTTGAAGGGATCGCTTCGAAGGCCCGAATGGAGGGCCGCCCACAGATTGCGTTATACGTTCTTGACGAAGCCTCTACCACCCAAAATTTTATGGGTTCTGTTCTTCGAAGGGCCCCTTCTCCCCACGACATCGGAAGTGTCATGGTTCCGAGGGTTTTGGAGCTTCTCCCGAGAAACCTATTAACGGAACTTCGGCTACTTCTAGCCGTTCTTTCTTCAATCCCATGGCCAGATAGGTGGGGAGAAATAAGACGTCCACGAAACTACCGGTATCAACCAGTATTCTCTGGATGTCTATCCCATAGATCACTGCTTTTATTACCAGGGGGTCTTCGTGGGGATAAATCGCCCCTTTAAAATCTTCGGGTCCAAAGGTGATGCTAGGAAGCTTTGCACCCTGAATGGATCCTATGAACAATCCTTGTTCCGCCCGCCTAGCCTCTTTCAAATACTGCTTCTATTTACCTTATAGGTATACTGAGGGGGATTTTCTGGGTTGTTTACCTTGAGATAGTTCTTCAGGTACCCGGCTTCCAAGAGGCGGAGCACCTCCCTTCGCAGTGTGGTACACTCTTCGGTAGTATACCCATAGGTTTTATGGTATTTACAATACTTACCCATATTCTTGTCTCTGTCGGGAAACTGGCTTCTCTTGGCCATCGCAACTCGGTGCTGCCTCGCATTACATTGAGTACTTCTACGGAGGCAATGGTCATCGGGGGCAAGGGTACCGGCTTGAGGAATTTCTTGACCGGGCCACCTTCGTCTTTACGCTGGGCTGGTTTCCCTTCCCATCTTTTTTCCTTGGCCTTTACCTCCCGTTCAGCGTGCTCATGGTGTTCATTGTCATCGCTCTCCAGGCGTCTTTTCGTGCCTTCAGCCTCCTCCATTAGGATATAAGTTCTCGCTTGCTGCATAAGTTCGTTCATATCCGTGATATGATTTCCCGTGAGGTAGCGGAAGAATTCGCCTGCCCGGAGCCCTTGTGTGAGTATATCCGCCAAAATGGTGGTACTAACATTTGGGACATCCAGTGTTTCATCTGTAAAGCGTTTTATGTATCCTCGTAGGGGTTCATTCTTCTTTTGTTTAACGGTGAAGAGATGTGTGGCGGATTTAGGGTACCGCCGGTTGCAAGCAAATTGCCTCACGAATAAGTGGGCTAGTCGAGCAAAACTGTTGATGGAGCCGGGCGCAAGGTGGGTAAACCACTATTGGGTCCGTCCTCCGAGGGTCACAGGGAACACACGACAGAGCACGTGGTCCGGGGTGGAATTGAGATCCATTCCGACTAGGTATTGATGTATATGATCCTGCGGATCCTTTCCATCCGCATCCCCAGTATACAGGTGACCATTTACGGGCCGCATCCCCGCGGGAATAGAGGCTAAGGCTATTTCGGGGATAAAAAGGGGAGGTTTTAAAGGTAGGGTCCTCCTTGGGACCCATCGTCCTCTTAATATCGCCCATATCCTTCCTAAGACCATCAAGAATTCCCCATATAGTATGATCCTCACCTGGAGAGGGGAGTGACGTAGGACGGTCCGGGGGAGCCGTTCCCCCTTCTTGTTGGCCGGTCCGGCGCGTGTCCCGGTAGTTGTAGTGCATCCGGGCATTTTGCGGGGGTCCATGACGCCAGGGATTGGAGACGGGGCTCCATCTAGTTTGAGTCCCACCTTCTTCGGCACAGGGATTTTGGTGGCGGGAGGATCGAGGGGATAAGTCGTGAGGGTTCACGTATTCGGGCGGTGTCCTTCAGGCCCTAGTCTCCATAAACCTTTCAAAGACGGAGCGATGGATGTTGATAAAATCCCTTTCCTCAGATTGGCGGTTGGACATAGTTTCTTCCGAATTTTGCGGCTGGCTAAGACGGCTTTCGCTGCGGAATAAATTCTCCATAATAGGCATCGCTCTTGAACGCTCTCAAAGGCAGATTTTATGGCGTTCCCACAGACGGCGCCATTTTGTTAACAGGTTTGGAATTATGACCTAATTAACTGAATTATTTGTTTGGGTTGGAACGCCCTTGCCCGTGGTTCAAAAAGTTAAATGCTATTAAAAGAGACAAAATAACAAGAACATTCCTTCCTTTATTCACTATGATCCACTCTTTTGTATGATCGTTGGTCTTTTTTCCCTCTTTTATCCTCCTTGTTTTAGTTATGAGATCACCTCCCTTAATATAGAAATATTTAGGGACAGGTGTCGCTACGCATGTTGCTATGTTCTGGGATGAGTACAAGTGTCACAATGTACACTAATCAATAAGGTAATGTCTATCTTGATCTACTAAGTGCTGACTGTACTATTGTATCCTCTTTCGAGGGCTTTCGCCTTCTTTCTGATAGGCGGTAGGCTGCCTTCTTTGCCTCTGAGGGTTTACTGCCTCTAGCATTGACTTGAGGGCCAAGTTTTGGTGTCCTCTTAGCGATAATGCTGCTCCGATAGGGGGATATCCTGAAGTAAATGATTCTGGGATTTTCTCCGATGGGGTGTTCACCCGTGAGTCGAACTCCGAGGAGTTTTTAGCCTTCGTGGATAGGCTTTTCTCTTTCCAAGTGCCCGGAAAGTGTTGTTCTTCGGTTCTTGCCTCAATGTGCGGTTTCGTTCTTTGAGTTGGTCGTCTAGGGCATTGCTTCGAGGGCATTTGTGTTGGGAGTGTATAGCAAGGAAGTGTTCTTGTCAAGGTTTTGGGACTCGGGAGTCCGTTGGGGCCCTGCTCGGCGTCTTGATGGATATCAGAATCAGGCGGATCCATCTGGGTTCGCTTTTTATCCGATGCCTCCTTGATATCTGGTCTTGATTCATCGTGACTTTCTGAGGGACGCTAGGTGCCCTCGTCGGATGGCCACTCGTACCGCTTTGGGTTAGTAACCGAGCGGTATTGGTCACACCCGATGGGCCTCCTCGTTGGGAGTAGGTACAACTCATCGGAAGTACTCGTGACAATAGTATTGTCCATTTATTAATCTTTCTTATTTAGGACTAATATTTTCTTCAATCTCGTATTTATTTTATACGGTTAACAGTAAGAGAATCTTCAAAGCAGTCTGTTCTGCTCACATAATATTTGGATATACAATGCGTCATTGTAATTATTGATATTTGAACTATTACAATGGTTATTATGAACTAAACAAACAACGCGACACCTCGAACCATCTTAAAATATCGATTTTAAAGTATGAATATTAGTAGGGACCGGAATTAGTTCAGAAATTCGGACAATAGGGACCGCATTGCGGTCCCTATTGACAACTTAATGTTAATAGGGACCGCATTGTGGTCCCTATTGATAACACTAGTGTCAATAGGGACCGCAATGTGGTCCTTATTTACAACGCTAATGTCAATAGGGACCGCAATGTGGTCCCTATTGACATCGCTAGTGTCAATAGTGACCGCAGTGCGGTCCCTATTGTCCTTATTTATATATAGGTAAAAATCAGCAACCGCTATGCGGTCGCTGATTTTTTAGGCCAAAATTAGGGCAATTGAGGCCCTAATTTTGGCCCAAGTTTTGGCCCAATTCGGGCCAAAATGTGTGGCCCAACTCCTAATGGACTTTCAGCGACTCAATTTGAGTTTTGAGTCGCTAAAAGTCCATAAAGACAACAGCGACTCTAATTGAGTCGCTGTTGTCCTCCTGGACAATCTGCGACTCAAGTGCGGTCGTTGTTGTCTTCAGCAGTCGCTGAAGACCAGCGACCGCATTTGAGTCGCTACTTGGGCGGTCCCTATTGACCGCCCAGTCTTGTAGTGATGGTGGCCAATGATATTCTCGCAGTTACCATCCAAAGATACTACACAGATGAAATACTCACTCTGATACCGCTCACGATTCCAAATGATTTGCCCACGCCATCGTGACACAACATGGCTTAGAAATGCTCCACGTGACGAAGTATAACTATCAGACACGTGGTCACTTAGAAACCAGCTATAGATAACAAGATGGGTTAGCCAACTACTAAATGCCCTAGTTAACCACTCGTCAAGGTATTCACTTGCATCACGACACTTGCATTCCCATGAACTCCTATAAATAAGAGGATTCCTTCACTATTCAAAAGTTGAATAAAATAAATCAACTATACTTTTAATTTTCTTCTGCCTTTTACCCTTATACCCTTCTTACTCCATCGTGAATTTTACGATACTTATACGTTTCCAAAATCCAGTTAGGGCATTCAAGCTAAAATATTCGTTAAATATCCTGATATCCAAACGGTACAAAATGAGTGTTAACAACTGGTAAAAACATCAACCTATTACCACCCCATGTTGGGTTATGGAGCTTGCAATTACTGTTGGTAGTCATAGACGAACTAGGTAAACAAAATCTTGTGTTTTTTGCTCTTCGTTTGTTGTGAATTTTTTTTTCGTATTGTTGCGCAACAAGTGGTATCCAGAGCATCTGATTCAGTTGGAGCAGTTACGATGGACAGAGGAATATCATTGATCAAAAATTTTGATGGGCTTGATTATGAGTTTTGGAGGATGCAGATCAAGGATTACCTTTACAGTAAGGACATGTGAAAGCCCCTGAGTGCAAAACCCGAGGATATGTCTAACCAAGACTATAAGGTCTTGGACAAGAAGGCGATGAGCGTGGTGTGATTGTCTTTGTCGTGCAACGTGGCTCTTCATACAATGACATAGACGACCATAGTTGGCATACTGAAGGATATAGTTATCTCAATGAATGCACCTTAAGCCTATATTCTGATTATTTCTGTTAAAAACTAGGTTTTCTTAGATTTGGTTTGTTGTTTATGCTACTTAGTAGATTTAACACATACATATTTCTAGGACGCATAGTGAAGATGTTGAATTATCGTTTATTATTTGAATTATGCATAGGATATTGTTAGCGCAACACTTGCATAGTAGATCACACAAACCAATCTCTAAACCTTCTTCACCAGCGTCTAATGAGAAATTTAGGTTTAAGTTATCAACTCTAATTCTTTTCTAAAACTCTGTATGGATCCTTGATATGGTGAACTTATGGAGATGAGAGAGTACATAACGGTCTGACGTCATTAAGGAGCTAGAGGGTTTCGTTAAGTGGCACGAGAGTGCGCTTAACTTATCACGTCAACTTGAGAACAAAACAAGATTCAATAGGTAAAATCATAACACAAGGGCATTGGTATTTTGTCTATGAAATATTCGTATTCGAGATCAACGAATTCCGATCATAGATACGCTTTTCTTTAATCTGCAGAATAATCCAATCAATCAATCAATTCAATTTTTACTTTTTGCCATTTGCATATTTGATGTCTTTTACATTTTTCTTTCTATTTCATCACGCAAAGTAATTGTTTTACTTGGTTTCAACTCTCTATTGCTAAATAGATAAGTACTCTTTATTAGGATT
This sequence comes from Linaria vulgaris, assembly GCA_948329865.1. Taxonomy (NCBI): domain Eukaryota; kingdom Viridiplantae; phylum Streptophyta; class Magnoliopsida; order Lamiales; family Plantaginaceae; genus Linaria; species Linaria vulgaris. The sequence continues at coordinate 77,189,231 of OX415249.1, read as the reverse complement.
TGATACTTGAGACGTAATTTATTTTTTATATTATTATTACTTGATCGTGCACTTGCGAACGCGATAATATTACTATTGCCCCGTAATACGAATGCATCAGCTACCCAGATTAAAATAGGGTGAGCCAACATTACAACTGATCAAAGTTTCATTTTATTTAAACTTTCTAAAGAAAGAATTTTCCAACATGATAATTGTATTCCTTAAAGAAAACAAAAAAAATACATGATCATTATATTGTACAACTAGAGTTGGATCTCAAGTTCGGATCTGATTCTAACGGCACATTTGATTGCCCTTAATAGGGCATATTAATAAAATTATGTGGATTTATGTCACTTTTGGTTGCCAAATAAAAGCTGACTGGGGCCCAATATTAAGTGGGCTTTTTGGAGCATTTTCCCACATTAATTGTCCTACCTTCCACCCCTATGATAGTTTAAGCCTACAACAACCTCAATTGAATAACCACTTCTGTCCTTACTTTACCTTCCATCTACTTGACTTCCTTTTGGGATACATAACTTAAGAGTAGTTTTAGTAACTCAAGTATGATGTGTTAATTAGTATATGCAACCAAACATGGGTTTAAGGCAAATTATTGTGGTAAATTAGGAGTTTATTTTGCATCCAAATGTAAGATTATTTCTTATCTTACCTTAATCATGATATTAAATTATGAGAGTCTTGTCCTCATGGGGCATTCAAATGTGTCGTACGAATTTCTAGTCCGAATTATCTATAAATCAATTAGACCTCTATTTGAAGCTGAATTCATAACTATGAATGACCGATGTTGTTTGAAGTTCGATTTCAATGAATTAATCGTAAGAATTATGAGTTGTTTTAAATAAAAAATAATAATTAAACACCAGTTGTTTTAAATAATTAGAAGATCATATAACGTGTTTCAACTTTCATTATATACTCAAAATTATAAAATTGTGAAGATCGATGATAGGTAGCCTAGGCGTTGAATAAAATTTGATAATCCATATAGAGAGCGTTTGGATGGCCCAAGAAGCCCATATTAACTAATAATAAGGGCTTAATACAACGTTTGGATCATCCCACTCTTTTACACGAAGCCCGCGATAAGTGGGCCAGGCTACCCTAATCTCACAACTTATAGTCGCCCAGTCCCCCCCTCCGATTCCATGTTACATGATTAACTTATGAGCAAAACCCCAATATATCCTCAATTGACTCAAACCTATTGATAGGAGGCAAAATCATATTACTCCTCTAAACAAGCCGCAGAAGAAAACTCATGAATCTCCAAACTTGTGAATTATTATGCTCCAGCTTTTCCAGTTACAGAAGCAAAATCTCCAGAAGCAAATTCATAAAATTCACAAATAATTTTATGCAAGAATAAATATGCTCTTTTCCAGTTAAAGAAGCAAGCTGATTCACAAATTTTCAAGGGTCTCTTTATGAAGATTCTCAATGTGGTTACCTCGCGGCGGCTCAGGGGCGGCGTTGTCAAAGAATGGATCCATCACAATTCCACACGAAAACTTGACAAACCAACCAGAGTTTCCTCTTGAATGCATCGCCTTACCATCACCAGCGGTGCTCTCATCGAGAATTTCACTTGTTGGGGTAGTGGTGGTTCGTTCTAATGACTTCCACGATTGATCTGAACATCTCTTTTTCGATTGGATTTGTAACCGAGAAAGCTGTACGAACAAGATCCGTGGTTGGGGCCTAATTAATATTCATGTTACGGCGTTGTTAACAAAAAAAAACCACACATAAAAGAGTTCATATGAGATTCAGATGAATTAGTTTCTAGATATGCACTGATGTTGAAAAATAAGTGATGGGTTTTACAATGTAGAGCTGGGTTGTGAATGGTGAGGGTGAAGAGGAGAAAGGGTAGATGTTATTTTTTTATTAGGGAAGTCAAGGGCAAAAAAGAGAATATGACAAAATGTCTCACCTAATATAAGGAAACAAACACAATATTAACTAGTAATGGCCAGTTTTAAGGCAATCGATTAATTATAACCAAACGTTATATTAATTAAATGTCATGGGACTAAGAATATGGTGATTTTGAAGCCCAAATTATGATGTGGGGGAAGCAAACGTTCTCATAATATCTAGTCAATATCTTAATTTTTGACAAATTAATTAAAAGGCCGGGCCATGTTATCTCTCCCATTAATGGGTTTTAGAGACAATTGACACAGTAAATATGATCCGATATCCTGATGGATTCAGAAATTGAAGATCATTTGAACGTCGCAATCATTTCTATACGTAATGAATTAATGGTAGAAAACTTTATCGGAAATCATGAACTGACAAGTCAATAATAGAACTTTTTTGTTAATTGAGTAAACAAGTCAATAATATGTGCTAACGTGTCAATAATAATTATATTACTGTGAACGAAAGCTAACCAAGTCATGTGAATCATGTGACAGAAGGTTGTAGATTGTCACCTCGTGGTGGGTGGGGTACGCTACTTCTAATCTAACAGGTTAAAAAGTGAAATTGCGCTTATTTGTCAAATCGTATATTTTCAATTCAATTAGTGTTTCCTTCTTCCTGGATCTCAATTACGTATATTATAATTTATAACTACCGATAATAAATTAATAACTACTAGTTTTTTATTAAATTAAATTTTATATCAAGTTATTTTATTTTTAATTTTAACAGTGTTTAATTTTCTCCTCTATTCGTTCTTGTAAGATTTTGAAAAAAAAAATACTATATTTTTAAATCCAGATCCAAATCCAAATGCACATGATTTAGATCCGAAACTCGACTGCTCTGCAATTATTCTTTTTTGAACCATGTGATGTGATTTGAACTTCTAGCAAAATTACTTCGACTTTGTCATTGTGCAATTTTTCAGGTCGAAAGTTTTTTATTTTCTTTCTTATAAAATAATTCTACCTAAATAAGGAATACCTAAATTTTGGTATACATGTTGGCATTGCAAGTTAGGAAAAAAATATTGCCCATTGGGCCACATAATTAATATTGAGCGGAGTTAAGGTTTTTGAGAATAAGGAACTACTAGTTGTATAAGGACTGTGTTAAATCAAACACATGCACTAATGCTTTGTACATTAATTTTGGTAAATTACTGATTAAGTAAAAATATTTGCATGATACCACTTATCACCACCCTGTAGATTTGAGACACCCGCATGATTCTACCGATCATAGTCCTTTGAAAGCACTGTATATATAATTCTGGGTTGTACCCAGTAAAGACAAAAATGCATTTTGGGGATTATTGAAGATGCAATGCACTGAAAAGTGTAAGATAATTAAAGAAACACAGTTCCACTATGTCGCTTTTTGTACGTCTTTCTATTCCTTGATGAAGATCTCAGATTTTTTTCAGCTTTTTTCTAAAGATTTATTTTATTTTTAGTTTCTTTAGTTAAATACGAATAAAGATGTACATATAAGTTAGTTAATTGATTACTGTTAGGCTGCAAAAATGCACAAAACTATAGCAAGTGTACGAATCAATTAACATATGAAGTGTTTACCCTCAAAGATAATGCTAAACGCATGCGATGTGTTATTATTCTACTTTATTATTATCTAGACAGGGTTTACTATATAGATTTAAGTGATATATATAATTAAAATAAATAACAAAGAAACTAAATTAAAAATAATAAGAGATGCAAGGGGTTTTTGGCAGTCTTGATCTTTTATGTATATCCCGATGCAGTTTTAGTCCTTTATATATACTCTGTTTAATTTTAGTCATTTATGTATACATTGCGCTCAATTTTGGTCATCCAACCAAATTAATCTTAAATTTTGTCAAAATATGTCGCATGCGAATCATGTAAGACCTAAAACAGATCCCGTTACTATTTTTATTTATGTTAACAAAAACGAGAGTGGTGACCTAGTAAGATGAAACGTACGAGCCCATTTTTACCACTAAATAGAAGGGGGGGAAAGTAAACAGAATTTCTTCTTCAAGTTTCTATAGCTACAAATGATCAAATGTGGTAATGTATTGATTGTGTATCAATCTTGAAGATAAAAATAAAGAAGTGTGATAGTCATCGTTTTGGAACTATGCATTTGGTAATCGCTTTAGAATTTAAATAAATAAAACAAACATGTATATATTTTTATTTTTCACTATCCCAAGTTGAAACCATGAATACAAGATACATGTAATTATTTATGATGCAAAATCTCAATCCATAATTTATGACGAGGGGAGGGAGGGAGGCGGATTGTTATCGGATCTACCGTTTTTCTTAAATTTTAAGTTTAACATAGACATAATAAATAATGGGACCCATATTGGACATCACATGACTCGCACGTGACGTCTTTTGACAACATTTAAAATTAATTTGGCTGGAGGACCAAAATTGAACACAATGTATACATAAAGGACTAAAATTGATCATGGTATATATAAATGACTAAAACTGCAGAGTGGTATACATAAAGGACCAAAACTGCCAAAAACCCGAGATGCAAGTAGAGATGCCTTTATATTTCTTGAATCGCATTTTATTGTAGGAATTGTTATACTAATCTCAGTTCAAAATGGTAACGTTCACAAAACCTTACACATGCTCAATGATTCTAGTCGACCATGTTATTAATTTTACTCTTGTAATGAGTTTACTTAGTTAAGCCAGGGACATCAGTATTTGGAAATTTATATTTTATAAGTAATATAACCCATGCGTTGACGTTTCTAACATCTAGGCTATTTTTCTTTATCGACAAAGAAGAATTTTATTACTGAATAGGAGAGTACAAGAAATACTCCCAAACCAGGAGCAAAAGGAAAAAAAAAATCAGTTCCAAAAATACAAATTAAGACAAGTATGAGGACAAGATGCCCAATCTAAAAATGTGAAAGAATATCCATCTTTTCTTGATCTAATCCAGCTCCACGATCTTAATTTGATGAGGTCAACCGTTGCGTCTACATCAAGCTTTTCACCCTTGAACGAGATTTCATTTCTAAGAAGCCAGATGGACCACTAAACAAAAAACCAGATGCATCTCCAAATTTTGTTCTCCTTGTTGGTACGAAAGAGGAATCTATCCGAAACAAACTGGTTCTTGATTCCTTTAGGAATAACCGTAATGACTCCGAGCCATTCATAATATTTCATCCAAATCAAATACACAATCCTACATTCAAAGAAAAGGTGGTCCACATTCTCGCAACCTTCACCACATAGAGCACAACAATCATTATCAATCGCGACTCCTCTTTTATCAAGATTTTTTCTTGGTCAGAATCCTATTAAGGGTAGCTTTCCAACCAAAAGCGAGAAGTTTAAGCGGAGCCTTTGTCTTCCAGAAAATATTGTAAAAATCATTTTCCTCGAGTTCAATCATATCTTATGAGATTTATCATACATACTTGATTTGCCATACACTCATAAAACTAAGTCATTTATATCTTTATTAGACGTACAAAATTATTGAACTCAAGATCAAGATAAATAAACTCAACATCACAATTTAGCCAGACAACTAAATAAAAAAAAAAAAAAAAAGATGAAAGCCAATTGAAGAATATTAGAATGTCAAAAGATGATGGAAATAAACCCCCACATATCTGATGCACTCTTATGCCCTAGAGATTGTCTCTTCCCCTGCGCTTTAGGCATTTTGTGGAATTTTTAACTAGCATTGTTCTGTATTCTAATTTAATCTGGATTCAATTTCTATTATTTTCTCTTTACTTCTCTCTATATAAGTGGTGTCTATCCTCCACTTTTTGTTGTGTTAACTTCTACAATAGCTATTACTTTGGTCCCTTCTAGGGTTGATGAAGTCTCGTGCTTTATGAACTTAAATTTAGCACCAACAAGTTCGATCTTTGTCACTTTTGATGATAAGGTGTTAGTAGCGGGACAAAAATTAGTTTGCTCCATTAATTTGGCATCCTCACCAATTTGGTCCATTAATTAGTCACTCCACCAATTTTGTCCCTAAACCCCAAAACGTTACACCAATTTTAGCCGAATTTTTAAAATCGACCGGAATCTGTCTAGTTTGCACCCTGTTAACCGATTTCCTTCGATTTTGACCAAAAATATTAATTTTTTATTCTATTTTGACACATAGACAAACTCAGCCAAAATAAAAAAAATGTAAAAAAATGTTGTAAAAAGTGTAATAAAAAAATATACAAGTATTCTCTAATTAATTTTAATGGTATATGCAATAAAAAACTTCCAAATAATTATTATTATATATATATATATATTATTTCAAATGTGTAATTAACTCTATTAATAAAATATGATTTAAAGTTATTTTTTATACACATTCCTTTTCTTTTTTTAAGCTCTTCATAAAATTAGATATCTATATATACATATAATATATATATATATATATATATTCTAAACAAATTAATTAATTAACACATTATTAGAGAGCTAATTTCAGAATTAGTTTACTAACAACTATGTAAAAAAAAAAAAAATTTACCCGCAATTACGTCCACTCCACCCCACCCCAACCCCACACCCACGTACATCAGCAAACACCACCACCACCACCACCACCATTATTATAGCGCCACCACCTCCACCATCATCGTCACTCCACCAGTCACCACCCCACACCACTGCAGTGGTGTCCTCCCCTCCACCACCACCCATAACTCGAGTTAGCCAATGATGAAGTCTGCCCGGTCGTCGTAGGATCCACATCGTCGTTAGAACCGAAGGCGGATGGAGATGAATTAGAAGAGTGTTGGTCCAAAACCATCGATTTGAGATTCTCTTTTTTAAGATTTCAAAACTGAGGTGGTGTTTACAAACTCTTAACAAAGTTATAATCAACTTTTTATTTGAATAAGTGATTTTAGGTTATTTGCAAATCTAGTTTTTTCGTTTACAAAACTCTTTTTAAGATAACCCCCCCTCCCCTCCCACCCACACACACACACAATCTTAAAGCTCGTGTGTGGGTGCTTTTGGCTTATGGTGGGTATTTTTAAATAATATAATTAGATTATTTTAATTTCAAGATTATCTTGTCAACATTCTCAACTTTTAAATTTAAGTGTTTTTTAAGCTTAACTTAAAATGATGAACTTCTATATATCTACAAGAGTTCGCAAACACCACCTGAGTGCGTGTGAGATTTGAGGAATCGAAGTGAAGACGAATTGGCATTTGTTTTAATTTTTTTTAATTAAGAATTAGTATTATTATATGTATATTTAACTTTTTTGTTAATATGATATCGTAAGGCCTGAAGTATATTTATGATAGTTTGATTTTGATTGTTTCTCACCTTCTTCGATTCTTGAGGCGCGGTACGGTTCTTCCCCATCCTTTTTTTGGCGCAGTTTACATGGGAGTATATCAATTGTGAAAGCGGGGCTGCGTTGGCGAATTGGCAATGGCAATAAAATCCAAATTTCGGGAGACGCGTGGATTCCGAGGCCGGCTTTTTTTCAAATAACTCTGCCACCAGTCGAAGGGTATTTGAATTATCGTGTATCCGGATTGCGGGATGAGGAGACTGGAAAGTGGGTTACGAACCTTATTCGCCAATTATTTTGGGCCTAGGATGTGACAGAAATTCTTGCTCTACCATATGGCGGGGAGGACACAATGGACAAACAAATTTGGCACTATTCAAGCTCGGGGCAATTCACAGTGAAAAGTGCGTATCACTTAACAATTGCTCGGGGTTTGCACTTGGGTAGTTCGGACTTGGGCAGCAGCGGTAGTGTGGCGGAGGATTGGAGTGTCATATGGAAGCCTAAATATCCAAGCAAATTAAATCTTTTCAGTTGGCGCATGTGTCATTCCATCCTTCCTACACGGTATGCGTTGAAGCGACGACGGATTAACATTCAGGAGGTGTGCCCGACTTGTAATGGGGATAGCAAAAACATTAGGCATTGCTTTGTGATGTGTCATGTCGCGCGGCAAGTTTGGGCGCTCTTATTTGTGGGGAAATCAGTGTTATGGCGAGAGGGGGAGGACTATTTGCATTGGTTTCAGCGGATCTTTAAGGAGCACGGTGAAGACACGTTGACGAAGGTCGTTGCAACATGTTGGTCGTTGTGGGGAAATCGGAACCGAATTGTCGCCGGTAAGCCCGCTTCTCAACCATTATCGATTGCAACATTCGTTAGCGCGCGTTTGGATTTTTGGAATCTCCAAAGAGGAGGTCGAGCGGAGAGTCCTGACTTTCTTGGACCGAAACGTGTGGCCTTTTCATCTCCGTGGTTTAGAATTCATGTGGACGCAACGATCAATTGTGATAAGGGAACGACCGGTCTTGGGATAATCGTGAGCGCTGATTCGGGGCAGCATGTTGAGCGTGAACAAAGATGTTTGATGGGGTGTATGCAATCGCGTAATACGGAGGCATACGCCCTTTGGGCAGCGGTACAAAGGGCGCAACTTGCGCAACGGGATAAAGTAATATTTGAGGGAGACTGTCTTGGTGTAATGCACGATGTTTGGTTCCCGAATGATGTCAATGGTGATCATGCGCATTTTATTAAAAACATTGTCTGTCGCATAGTTTTATCGCGTGGCTCTTATCATCGATGTATGAACGTTGGTTTTGATCCAGTTTTTAATGAACGTTTGGGTTTAAAAAAACATAAATATTTAAAAGTATTAGTTAAATAATATAATAAAATTTATAAGATAATAGCAATAGATTAAAAACATAATAATCTTTTATGAAATATAAAAAAAACTCACTATAGTGTACAAATTTAGAATTATCAAAATCATTTTTGAATTGAATTTTAATTAGGTTTATTGTCATTTTTTTCGTTTGGCTGATTAGGATATTTAGGTGGCAAAAAAATATAAATAAATAAACTTTTGGGTTAATTTCGGTGAACAGTGGTCAAACGAGTGTTGTGTCAATATTTTTCGCTGATTTTGAAAATTCGAGCAAAAATGACTAAATTGGAGTAAAGTTCTCGGTTTAAGGGACGAAATTGGTAGAGTGACTAATTAATGGACCAAATTAGTGAGGTCTGAGGATATCAAGTTAATAAACCAAACAAATACTTATCCCTGTTAGGAGCACTAGTACTGACGTTAATAGCGCTGATCAGATTAAATGTCGTCAATTGCGCTTGTCATAGCAAGGTAGGTAGAACTTTGACAAATAATTATTTTGCCAGACTTCTTGCTATCAACAGCGCGTATCGAACCCATAGTAGCGTGGTAGCGCCAAACTCTAGTGATGGAATAACAATGCTCGCATTGCTCCTAGTGCAATTTCGTACTATTTTTTTTTCTCATTTTATCAAACTAGTCTCGATCCATAAAAAAAAAAAAAAATTTGACACGACGCATGAAAACTTAAATAAACATCAAAGAAAAAACAAAAAAAAAACTAAAAACAAACAAGAATGAGCAATAAAGTGAGTAAAAAGACATGCATTGAACGCGTAATTTGGACTCTTACAGTAACAACAACATAACTCTAGAAAAGTGTAATTGAATAGTCATAGTTTGCCGTATCTATAAAATATGGTTGGACGTCAAACGACAAGATACTAGAGTTAAATACAAGATAATTTTTTTCGGGCTATGGTGATTTAAAATGAATAATTGAGTTTAATACCCAACTTGAATTGCCGTATGATCAAGTGTTAATTTTGATCTGGTTCAATTTTTGCAAATTGTTAGCTACTTCAATAAAAGAATGAGCCAACGAGCAAAACTCATAGATCGCCATGACGTATGCCTGATTTTCGGCATATTCAATTGTGCCAACCCTTGTTTATTGCTATTTTTTGTGGTTTTAGTACCGTATTTCTCTTCTATAAAACTTAGATTTACACTCGGCACATGAAAACTTAAAAAAAAATAAGAAAAAGCAAAAAAAAGTAAAAACAAACAAGAATGAACATTAGAGTAAATAAAAAACAAACAAGAATGAACATTAGAGTAAATAAAAAACAAACAAGAATGAACATTAAAGTAAGTAAAAAGACATGCATTGAATGCGTAATTTAGACTCTTAAGGTAACAACAACATAACTCTATAAAAGTGTAATTGAATAGTCATAGTTTGCCTTATCAATAAAATGTGGTTGGACGTCAAACGACAAGATACTAGAGTTAAATACAAGATAATATTTTTTCGGGCTATGGTGATTTAAAAGGAATAATTGAATTTAATACCCAACTTGAATTGCCGTATGACTAATTTTGATTGGTTCAATTTTTGCAAATTAGCTACTTCAATAAAAGAATGAGCCAACGAGCAAACTCATAGATCGCCATGACGTACGCCCGATTCTTGGCATATTCAATTGTGCCAACCCTTGTTTATTGCTATTTTATGTGGTTTTAGTACCGTAATTCTCTTCTATTAAACTAAGATTTACATTTCACTATTAGTTCACTGTAAACCTTGTGGTTATTCTGAGTTTTAATAATTATCTCATTTTCTTTTGATTTATGGGAAAAAGTAACTTTATTTTTTGAACTTATTTAGTGAAAACCTTATAAGACAATATAATATTTAATTGGGTAAAAATTCCGTGAGAGTTTCTGTGTCTTTTATCAGCTTCTTGGGTTTTGCGAGTTCTTCATACATTTGTGTTGTTTTTCATTTTTTTTAAACTTCTCTTATATCAGTTTGTTAAATAACATATCAGAATTAATTCCGTAGAAGATAGTATGGACTATCATAAAAGAACACGTATCTTTTCTTAAATAGAAGAGAAGTTATCTTAAGTTTTTTAAAAAACCAAAATTTTGGATGTTAATTAGTATGTTAGAAATTAAAAAAGATTTTTTTTTGTGAATTCTAAAATTCTCACTTTTTGTGGTTGTTGTTGGTAAATAAAGAAATCAAACCCCAAGCAATGTCATAGTTCAACAAACTAATAGTCGGCGTCGAGGGTGCATCCCAAAATGCATCCCGAGCCCTATCAATTAACTCAGTTTTAGCAACACTATCAGTTACTCTATTCACTGCCTCGGTATCCACCCAAACTCTACCGTCTATGGAAGTCAGAGCAATTCTTTGCATTCGGTTACCAACCTATTCCCTTGCGCAATGTTAGATATCTCGCCCGATACCATTTTATAACAGCTTTCAAAATCCGTTCCAATCTCAATATGTGAGATTCTCATATCCCATGCAATTTCCAATCGTCGACCTTAAGAGACAATAAAGCTGATTTGAAATCCCATAACCACTCGCCCGTATCCGATCTTAGGACTCCCTTAGCCGCACCTTGGTTTGTATCTATGACGCAACTACCATAGACATTAAGTTTAAGCTATCCGACTTTTGGCTTCTTCCACTTTATTTTTTCACGTTGGTCTTTTTCACGTTTCTGAGCAGTCTGAAGATCACAACTCAAATATTTAATTTGTAAAATCCTGCTGGTCACTGATTCTTTCTTCCCTTCAAAAACATCCTTGTTGCGCGCTTTCCATTCCAAATAATTTCAGGGAAAACATGGTCCCATTCAATCCCCATAATATTGTCACACGTGAACTTCGTCCCTTTCAGATTTTTGCGCAACCAAATATAATCCAGTGTGAGTGCGAACTCCTCCAAAGACGAACCCCTGAGAAGGAATTCTCATACTTCCCTCACTGTTGTACAATGACGCAATATATGCATGGTCGTTTCCTCCGGATGGTGACTGCGATGACATTCCACACTCTAAGTAATTTTCTTTACTTTCAGCAAGTACTTCGACGCTAACCGGTTTTAGTATGCAAGCCATATAAAGTGTTGGAGTTTGTAACTCAGATTCGAGTTCCAAATCCACTTGCACTTTCCAATATTCTCTGCTACCTCGCCATAGTGTTTTTGGTATGCTCTATGATGATTGACACGAAAACATCTCATTTTCCGTCTCACTCTAAATAACTTTATTTTTATATGCCTTAAGATCAATATAGCGCGATTCAATATCACCACTAATATGTTGCGGCAAAACAATGTGTAGCTTCGCAAGCCTCCATTCCTCATTCGTGTTCACCATGTCACAGAGTCTTAACTTTGCGTCTTCTGCATGAATGATATGGATCAAATCACAAGGCCTTTGCTCACCCATCTAGTTGTTATACCAGAATGAAATCGACGCACCATCTCCAATTTTCCATCTAATGAATTCCTTCATTAGATTGCACACCTTATTATCCTTTTCCAAACCGCACTATTTGTTGGCCTCACCATCAAATCTAGTAGGGATTTACCGCGAATATACTTTGCCTTAACAAAATCACTCCATATCGTATCATCACCTTTGATCACTTTCCATGCAAGTCTCAATAATTGTGCCTCGTTACTCAAACGACTAGATCTAATCCCAAGATCCATTTCCCCGTTTGGCTTCGTGGCCTGATTCCAACCTACTAGATGTATCTTTTTTTGGTCCATAGTAGATGATCAAATAAAGTTGCGATTCAGTTTTTCGAGTTGTGAATATACGTTTTTTCGAAATCCACAAAGCTTGCATATGATATATTGGCATTTGCCGAAGATACTGCCTGAATAAGGGTTGCGCGCCCAACAAGAGACAAAAATCGACTCTTCCACCCACTCTTCTTCACGATTCTATCAAAAGCATGCCATATTCGAATATTTTTGGATGCAAACCAAACCAAATCCTACAAAACCCTTGCTTGCATTTTTTTCCATATATATGATACAATTTTTTTTCTAAGGAAACAACTTAAAGAAGATAAAATCCCCACTTTTTTTTTGATCATTCAAGAAAATATTATTAAACGGAGTACAAGGGGTACTCCAACCCCGAACAATTTGAGAGCAGCCACTACAGTCCCTCGATACAAATAATCGGACTTGAATACCAGTCAATAACCGAGTATACAAAATTTGGGAATTTAGACTTAATTATACTAAATATGCATACACACATTATTTACTACAAAATTTAAAAAATGATTCAGAAGAAGCTTAGCACATCATCTTTGTAACATAGTAAATGCCCGGCTGTCCTTACCCTATATTTGACAAAATTGCCATGACAACTAAATAATTTTCTAATTTAAATATATCCACACATATTTAAAAAAACCATTCCATCCTTTTATCTGACAAATTTCCAACTCATCGACACATCTCACCCAATCATGTACTCTACTACTTATACACACCATTAGCACATTATTCATCCCCACAACTCACACTAATTACTCAACTTAATAACCAAAATGGCCACCCTCTCTCCGCCTTACGATCTCGAAGGCGCCACCGCATACGCCCCAATCCCCGCTGGACCTCCGGTGGAGCACCGGCGATCCAAGAAATTACTCTTTCCCATTATCTACTTTTCATCTTTTCTTTTGCTCTCTGTGATTCTATTGATTATAAACCAAGGCCAAGATCCAAGTCCTCAAGTTGAAATTGATCATAAGCCAAGTCATTTTTCTCCGGCGGAGACTCGGTCGAGAGGGGCGGCGCAGGGGGTGTCGGAGAAGGTTTTCCGGCCAGCCAGCGGCGGCTTGGGGTCGAGCTTTTCTTGGACCAATGTTATGCTGTCCTGGCAAAGGTCGAGTTACCATTTTCAACCCGTAAATAATTGGATGAATGGTAGGTGTCAAGCTTTTTACATTTTGCTTAAGGGAAACGACAGTTTGATGCTTTTATTTCTTTTCATTTTTGAGATTATTTTATTTACGCTTTCTGATTCAATTTCTATTCTTGTTCCTCATGGAATAAATCTGCGGGATGAATCTTGTGATTGGTGCGACAGATCCTAATGGTAAGTGTATCAAACACCATCATCTTGTTTAATATTTATTTCTTGGAAAGGGTAATTTTAGAAACTAATGCAATTATTTTATGCTAAAAGCGCTTACAATTAGTGTCCAAAAGTTGGATCAAATTATTATAATATGAGCGTTAATGATAACGTGCCGCTAAGAGCCTAAGACATTTCAAAATGAGGAATTTAATTTCGAGACTTATCTATTGCTGACTAGTCTGAATTAAAGCTACTACTGAAAACAAGTCTTCATTATGGTGTTGTGTTCAATTTAAATTGCACGTCTTGTTGTTTCTTGTATTATTAATTTTCGTGAGACTTGGTTTGAGCAACTGTTTTTATCTTAATGTTTGTGTGCTTATTAATTAATGAATTGAATACGTGGCTTAAACAGTTAAACGACGCATGTGCTGACTATTAAGCTGAACGAAAGAAGGATTAGACAATACAAATGTGGTGGGGAACGTGCGTTATGACATTTCATGACCTGGAAATAAATAAATAAATAAATAAAATTCCCACCTTTTTACAGGACTATTGTTTCTGCTGCTAGTAGTTGTGGACCAATGGGGTTGAGATCGATAGAGCATAATTGTGTACGCTCTAGAGCCCAACATAGTTGTTATTTATTATCATAAGGAAATATAACAACATCTGTATATGTCTTATTTTTATTTATAGATATAGTTTGTGGAAGCCGCGAAAATAACATTTACTCGAATAAAAAAAGTTTCCAGTTGACAGCTCATCCCGTTTGATAAGAATTGAAAATTAGGAAGTTAACTCGTCTTGAATTGCCAAAGTAAGTTACGTGGGATAAATACAAATTAAGTAATAAGTCATGACTCAATTAGGTTTACATTGCTTGTTGGCATTAATAGATCAAAAATTGACCCGTCGGAAAATTACGTCCAATCCTATATATTTGGTCTTGTTTTCCCATTAATGTCATCCACGTGGTTTGTACCTCTACTGCTAAACATCTTTGATTTTTTTATTATTAAAAGTAATCGAACTGTATATATGTGGTATGTCTTCATTATGTTAAATGAAAATTTTACTACGGCAACAGATGGTTTTCGTGAATGATTTGCTAATGGCGATATTCAAACTTAAATCACATAATTAATATATAATAGTTTTATCTTAAATGTAACTCATTGGTGTTGTGCATGTGACAGGTCCATTATTTTACAAGGGATGGTACCACTTTTTTTACCAATACAATCCTGAAGCAGCTGTATGGGGCACCATCACATGGGGCCACGCCGTATCCAGGGATCTAATCCACTGGTTCCACCTTCCCTACGCCATGGAACCTGACCAACCGTGCGACGTCAATGGTGTATGGACCGGGTCCGCCACGATCCTCCCCAACGGTGAGATCGTAATGTTGTACACTGGTGACACCGCGGATCTTGTGCAAGTGCAAAACTTAGCGTACCCCGCCAACTTATCTGATCCTCTCCTCTTAAAATGGGACAAGTACCCGGGTAATCCGGTTCTGGTCCCCCCACCCGGTATCGGTAAAAAGGATTTCCGGGACCCGACGACAGCATGGTTAAGCCCCGATGGCAAAAAGTGGCGATTCGTAATCGGGTCGAAGGATGCAAACAAAGCGGGTATTGCGATTGTATACGAGACTGTGGACTTTAAAAAGTATAAGTTGTTGGATGGATACTTGCATGCGGTTTCGGGTACGGGTATGTGGGAGTGCATTGACTTTTACCCGGTTTCATTGACCGAAACAAATGGACTCGACACATCAGTTAACGGGCCGGGTGTGAAGCACCTGATGAAGACGAGTTTGGATGATGACAGGCATGATTATTATGCGCTCGGAACCTACGACCCGTATAACAACAAATGGACACCTGACAACCCGGAATTGGATGTGGGTATTGGGCTGAGATATGATTATGGAACATATTATGCTTCAAAGACATTTTATGATCAAAATAAGCAGAGAAGAATTTTGTGGGGTTGGACTAAGGAAACTGATGCCCAAGATCTTGATCTTTCGAAGGGATGGGCGGGACTTCAGGTATAATTTATTTGTCGTCTCATCTAAAAACTTGAATAAAAATTATATGGCGCAAAAAGTGATTATTGTTTATTGAGATGATTCTATTGTGTGCAGTGTATTCCGAGGACCATCGTGTTCGACGAGAAGACAGGCACCAACATTCTTCAATGGCCAGTCAAGGAAGTGGAGAGCTTGCGATCTGATAGTTACGAGTTCGACAACGTGAAGCTGGGACCAGGATCTATTGCACCACTTAAAGTCAAGTCAGCTTCACAGGTTTGTACTTTGTTTTACTATATATCTACGAGCATGGCAAAAAATCTCATTCAAAATTAATATAATGAATGAGCTGGTTTCATTTGTTACTCATGCAGATGGACATAGTTGCTACCTTTGAGATTGATTATGTGGCGTTGGAGACATTAGCAGAGGCTGACTCTTCTTACAACTGTCCCACGAGTGGTGGTGCTGCTACTAGGGGAAAATTAGGACCCTTTGGCATTGTGGTTTTCGCCGATGAAACGAGAACAGAGTTGACTCCAATTTACTTCTATGTCGCTAAGGGGGCAAACGGGAAGGCCGAGACTCACTTTTGCGCCGATGAATTGAGGTTAGTACTTCTTTCTCTATTTGATGTATGTATAATGTCATGCCAATGGATATTTTGCTCCACTTTCTTTTTCACTTAAATATCCATATATTAAGATCAATCATACGGTTATAATCACAACATAGTGAAGCCTTAAATTAGAAAAAATAATCGTTATATTGTCGACAATTTCACCAAATTCTTGTCAAAATTTGCATACATAGGTTAAAAAGCGTACAATTTGTCGTATCCTTAATCAATCATCAATCGTGAAAATGTAGGTCATCGGTGGCTTCAGATGTTGATAAAACAGTTTATGGTAGCACAGTACCAGTCCTTCATGGCGAAAAGTACTCCATAAGAGCATTGGTACGTGATACCTTTTTTTCCTTAAATATTTTTTCTTTTCTTTCTTGGTTTGTTGTAAGAATCCTAAATTATCCAACATAAATTATGTGCAGGTGGATCACTCAATTGTGGAGAGCTTTGCTCAGGGAGGAAGAACAGTAATCACGTCAAGGATTTATCCAACAAAGGCCATCGACGGTGCAGCTCGTGTTTTCGTGTTTAACAACGCGACTGGAGTCAGCGTCACTGCATCTGTAAAGATCTGGGAAATGAAATCTGCCGATATTCGCCAATTCCCCGCAGATCAACTCAACGCGTAAGATTTGTTATAAGATTGGACGCCATTGAAGAAAGATGCATATAGCATTTTTAGTATCACCTTATGGTACTTGAATTTTTGATACATATTGATATCATCATCGCAACTGTTTATTGGCTTGAAAATTGAGATAACTATTGTTGTTGTTACATATAAATTTCCTTTCATGTTAGTCATAGTAGGGAGCATTTTCTGGCCCCATAGGTGACAACTGAGATGGGGTATTTGGTCACTTGTAATTCTATATTTTCTTTTCTTCCGTCCATCCACTGATTATCTTGGATCTTTTTTTATTATTATTTGGTGTGTGAACTAGGTCACATAATTCTCCTACTACCCGTGTCGAACTAGTCGCGAACTGGCGAATCCAGTGCTTGTGCGCGACTTTAAGGCGAACTAAGAAGCCTTAATTCTCAACCTAAGAATTCTTACTAAGTTCGTGTATTCTTTTTCTACATCTATTGTGAATTAAGTGAAGTTTAAGAATCCTTTCTTTTTCGATAAGGAGGATATCGAGAAAGAAATAAAACACCTTGTGAGATGAAGACAAATTTGAAAGAACATAAAAATAAATAATATTTAAATATATTGAAACTCTTATCTCAATTAACAAATAAATCACAAGCTATATTTAACACATGTTTCATACAAGTAGTCACCATTTATTTCTTTGTCATGTAAATATAGATGACTTTACTTAATATTTGTACTAATTTTATATTTTTTCAATAGACGCACTAAGACCGCATTCACAATTCAATTTTTAAAAATATGTGCATTGTCGCACCCGCATGCGCTCATGTCACGCATGTGCAACCGCTTTATTTGACCTAGTGTGTGACTAAACTAGGTTCTTGACTTTCCGTTCATGTATAATAATTTTGTGACAAGGTGTGATAAATGTGTGATATATATATATATATATATATATATATATATATTGAAAGAGATGATTTTGTATCATCAAAGATACATCACAACTCACAAGTGAGAAGTTCACAGGTTATTACAAGAGTAAGACATAAAAAAATCGGGAAACACAAATTCTCAAACAAAATGAGCAGTTGCAAGCACATATGAGCTATCCGAATTTGAGCTCCAAGACTGATCAACAGTGGATGAGCGAGCAAGAATATGAGCTTCCTTATTCCCATCACGTGAGGTCTAATGGAACTTGAAACCTAATAGCGCGCCAACTGTTCGATAAAAGTCATCAATGAGAACTCCCACTTCAGACATCAACTGAAACCAATACCTGAATGACTCCAGCGTTGTCACCCTCAAAAATCACATGTCTTACGCCTAATTCAGCTCCTAATTCTCCTGCCAGACCTGCAGCTAAAGCTTCTGTCACCATGGGAGAGAAACGACCTCTCATTCTACGTTTTTTCCAAGCTAACCAACGACCATTGCTGTCCCTAGCTAAAACCCCCATACCAACTTCACCTTCACTTGCAAAGATTGCACCATCAAAGTTCAGTTTAATCCATAACTCTTGAGGAGGACACCAAGTTGTGATTGTCGTCGGTTTGCTCGCTTTTTGCCTGCTCGTTGCTTCCAGGTATGGCCTATATAATTTCATTGCAAATCTACATACATCATTAGGATTATTACGTTTAGCATTGTAAATTTCATTATTTCTATTAGACCAAATAGCCCAACACAAGCAAGCAAACAGCCCCGCATCCTCTTTTGGTAGTTCTGATATGTTAGAGAGAGCCCAAACTTCATGCTCGTCAACCGAAACCTATGGAGGCAGAAGATTCATGTTCACGACTCGACGTGATTCATTCATGGTTCATATAGCCTACCCCAATTTAATTGGGATTACAGGCTTGGTTGTTGTTGTAGAGAGAGCCCAAACTTGACGACTGAAACTGCATTCAACAAGAGAATGAAATGAAGATTCATTCTCAAAGCCACACACTTCACAGCGAGTGTCAACCTTCATTCCTCGTTTCTCCAGGTTAGCTTTTGTAGGGATTATATCGCGACACATTCTCTAGAGGTACACTTTAATCTTGTTTGGAATATCCAGTAGCTAAATAAACCTCCAGTCTATGCTAAGAATGCTACTGCTCTCCCCCTGCTCCTTAGATCTGTCAAAACCTCGTTTAAGAATTAGGTGGTGTGCACTTTTGATGGAGAAATTCCCACTGCTATTGTAGTGCCATACTATCTTATCTAGATTGCGAGAAAAATCTAATGGGATACTATATATGGCTTTCTTGTCCTCTGACCAAAAATAACTTTCAATTAACTCAAAATTCCATTGACCTATTTCCTGATTTATAAGTGCATGTACAAAAGCATCACCAAAACCTTTGACACGGGGAGTAATAATCTGAAAACTAAGCGGTCTGGGCACCCACTTATCACCCCAAATTTTAACTGATGTACCATTGCCAATCCTCCACATGACCTCTGCTTTTATGATCTCTCGCGTACTCCAAATGCACTTCCACGTATATGAAGCATTACTTGGACACTTTTCTTCAAAAAACGTTGATCTCGGAAAGTATCTTACTTTGTATAACCTTGATAGAATCGAGTCCGGATGAGTAATAAGTTTCCAGGCCTGTTTTGAGAGCAAAGCCTAATTAAAAGCTTTGAGCTGCCTAAACCCGAGCCCCCATTTAATCTTACTTTTGTACATTTTTTCCGATCGAAGCCAGTGTATCTGTTTCCGGTCCTTGTCATCCCACCAAAAGTCTCTAACCATTCGTTCTAAGTTCTTTATAACATTGTCCAGAAAAAAGGAAGCAACTCATCGAGTAAGCTGGAATAGCTTGCACAACAACCTTGATGAGAACTTCTATTCTAGCGCTAGATAACAACTGTTCCTTTCGTCCCTTAGTTCTTTTCCAGATCATATCGCCCATTTCCTCAAAAACCTCTTCTTTTTTTATCTTCCCACGATGGACGGTAGGCCAAGATATTTCTCATGCTTGTTGATCATTTGCATTTAAAGAGCTTGTAACACCGATTCAGCCATCTCATCATTGCAATTCTTGCTGAAAACAACTTGTGACTTATTCATGTTAATAATTTATCCCGATGCCTTCTCATAGATCTCCAAAAACCTCATAATAGCTTCTGCCTTGTACTTTGTGGCTTTGCAACAAATCAATGTGTCATCAGCAAACAATAGATGTGACACACTCGGTGCCCCTCGGCATATCTCGATACCGTGAATATTTTCCCGCCCCTCCTCTTGTCTAATCAAACCTGTCAAAGCTTCCGAACAAAAAAGAAACAAGTATGGCGAAATGGGATCACCCTGTCGAAGTCCCCTTTCGGGATCAAAGAAACTGCATTGGTCATCATTAATAACAAGAGAATATGACACAAACCTCATACAAAGCATGATTAACTCGACAAAACTCGACACAAAACCTAATCTAGACATCACTTTCTCCAAAAAAATCCCACTCCACTCGGTCGTAGGCTTTACTCATATCTATATTGACAATCATAAAACCTTTTTTTTCAAGTCCTCTTATTTTTTATAAAATAGTTAATTTTAAAAGCAGTAAGGACATTATCGGAAATTAGACGGCCTGAAATGAAAGCCGACTGAGATTCAGAGGTCAGGAGATTCATCCAGGGTTTTAACCGGTTTGTGATGGTTCTGGAAACAATTTTGTATATAACATTGCTTAAACTAATAGGCCAAAAATGCGACATGGTTTGGGGATTAGAAACTTTAGGTATAAGCACAATGTGTGTGTAGTTGAGCTTGGGGTTACACACTTTATTATTCACGAGATCAAGCACACAATTTAAAACATCAAGGCGGATAATATGCCAAAACTTTTGGAAGAAAATAACAGACATACCATCCGGGCCTGGGGACTTATAGGGAAACATGAGCAATAGTGATTTTCTAACCTCTTCATTGGTATAAGTTTGAGTCAGCTTCTCGTTTATCTCCGGTGTTACTTTCTCATCAATAGCTTAGAGTGCAAGGTTGATATCAGACTCACTCGGTTGAGCAGAGGTAAAGATGGAACGGAAGTGGTTGATTCCGATACGTTGGATATCTATTTTTTCCTCTGTCCAGTTACCCACCTCATCGACCAGCCCTTTTATTTTATTTTTGTTTCTCCTTTCTGTAGCCCGACCATGAATAAGAAGTATTACAATCCCCTTATCTGAACCAATGCGTTTTGCATCGTTGCTTCCACAACATGTCATTTTCATCTAGCAAGGATTCAACTTCTGTATAGAGAATGGAAATTCTATCCTTACTCTCTTTTGAAATCTGACCGTTTTTCAGATTTTTTATTTCGTATTGAAGCTCCGCTATGCCACTCTTTGATTGGCTATGGCTGAGTTTGTTCCATTTCAGCAAACCAACCCTGCAGCTACGTACTATTTACATCCATATCTCACTCATCTCTCCATTAAAATCCATATCCCATGACTGCCTAACAAATTTTTCACATTCTGCCCGTTCTATCCAAGCTGCCTCAAACTGGAATCTGCGTCGTTTATGATGTCTGGATTTATGAACTTCATTATCCAACACAATGATAATGGCTTTATGATCAGAATTTGAGAATTTGAGACATCCAGACGTTTTACCCTTTGGTTCGGCCAAAGCTTGTCTTTTCCAAATCTATCTAGTCTTTCCCAAATAGTATCTGGATAATCTCGATTATTACACCACGTGTAATCATAGCCCATATAACCAAGGTCACAAAGACCAAAAAAAGATAGTGTCTCCCTAAAATTCTCAATTATTGTTCGTGCCTTAGCATTTCCCCCTTGCTTTTCTGTCCCGTGAAGAATCTCATTGAAGTCACCTTCACAAAGCCAAGGTTTTTGAGATTTTATACTCAACAATTTAAGCAGGTTCCATGACTGGTGTCTCAAATTTGGGCCAGGGTCTCTATAAAACCCCGTAAACCTCCATTTGTGACCGCCATCAGAAGGAAAAACAATATAATCAATGTGTCTTGAAGAGTAACTCAGAACTTGAACCGACCAATCCTTACGCCAAAGGAGCGTTAACCCCCCTCATTTTCCCAACTGAATTTACAGCAATCCCAAACAGGTTGAATTTTCTTTTAATGAACTCAATATGAGACGTTTTGCATTTCGTCTCACTAAGGAAAATAATGTCAGGGCTGAAGTTACAGAGTAACTCCCCCAATTCCTGAACTGTCCAGGGCGACCCCAAGCCCTGGCAGTTCCAACTCATTGCACTCATTGGTCTCCGCAGGTCTGCTCTGCAGGTCCCGCCGCTAGTACATTACTGTGAGCAGAGTTGCTCAACACAACCTTTTGTTAATTTGTTTCAGCATCATTGTTGCATGAGTTCACTTTGCGTTTACTCGGAAAAATTAAAGTATGATCTTGTGGCTTCATCTTACAACTCGAACTTCTAGGTCGTAAAGTGACTGATCTCTTCTATTTTCCTTGCTGATTTTTTGTTGGAGCAGAAACTGATCCAAAATTGATCTCTGTGCATACGCCCGACTCTTTAGGTGCCGATAATCGAATCAACTTGGGGTTGCTAGCATCCGTCAAATTTATTGGAAGAAGTGCGATAGGTAATTGGCTCAAAGACCCTATTTTCTCTTTCTGATATAGGATGGCCTCTAAATTTGAACAAATATTTGTGATATTCGCCATAACTGAGTTATTACTCTTGTTTAAGACGTTATTGTGGATTTTCTCTTTGCTTCTCATAAATCCCCTCTTAAGACCTGGATCCACAACTGAAGGTGGGAAATTTTCCTTCATTACATTGTGCATGTTTAAGTTTAATCCACCTTCGGGAACCATGAATTGACTGTAGTATTGAATGTGTATTTTATCCAGGGGATCAAACCTATTCGAATCAGCATTTGGGTCTTTTTCCAGCTGAATGCCCATAGTAAAAGGACTTCCTCCTTTAGTTATTAAATCTGTGGAATGTTGCACACTGGACTCACGTGCCCACTTAGACTGAATTTTGGATTGCTCCTAGTCAAAATTCTGATTAGTGCCGCTCTTGGGATTCCGCTGACTCTTGCTTCCATCAAATGAAGCTGATGAACCAGGGCGTTCATTCATACGATTTCGACCTTGAGATCCAAATGTCCTAGTTTCTCTTAACGACGGACCATAGGGAAAATTGCCCGGATCATTGGCATCGTTTGAAGCATATCTAACTTCACATTTTGTTTCGGTATCTCCCAATTTTCTGCAGAGATAACAAAAATTTGGGAGCCTCTCGTATGTGAATGAGAAGACTATATTCTCGCCATTTCCAGCGCGACGCTTGAGGAATCTCTTGATAGGTTGAGTGACATCAAGGCGAACACAAATTTGCATGAACGCCCCCATGCTTTTTCTAAGTATAGATCAATGAATTCACCAATTCAAATTCCAATGAGCATGGCCATCTCCTTATTTTGACGCACCAAAGGTATATCATGGACGCGTACAAAGAATAGGCACCGGTCCATGTTCATTGTTGCCGGTTTCTAATATCCCACAACCTCACTAAGAATGATCAAGTTTTTATCAAAAGTCCAAGGGCTCCCTTCCCATATTCTTCTCTTATCGAGAACATGTTTTTTGGAACAACACTCGATCGAGAGAGATTTTCACAGACTCCATTCCTTTTCTAGGATTCCATATGGAGCTAATAGTTGTGATAAGAGCATCCAGATTCACATTCTTAAGAGACAACACTTTACCGACCACTGCTAAATACGCCTTGGTATTTTTGGTATTCCACACGTCATCTGAAATATCCACCCCTTCATCCCAACCTCTGTAAGCCGAAGGTTTTTCTCCAACCTCTCTATCTCCACTCCAATAACCTGAGTTAATATCAACCACAATCCAAAGGTGAATGATAAGAAAGTGACGCCCTGGAGTAACCGAAAAGTTGATCTTACATGTATACCAAAACAGAGGAAAACAACATAAGCAGGGTGATGAAGAAAAAAAATAAAAAGGACAAAAGATACTGCTATAGAACAAAAACCAATAAATAAACAGAAAGAGACAGATTAAAGTTTGAAGTCAAAGAGAGATCCTCGTAAAGCCATGACTGTCGTTTTGGTGAGTTCTGAATATCGGGACTACAAACACTTGCAATCAAAATGGACTCACACAAGGGGAAGACTCAAAACTCTCACAAGGAAAGAAAAACTCTCATAGAGAGAGACCTTGAAGTGCGTGCTCGATAAGTGCTAAAATGCATGATATATATTGGTGGCCACATTTATAGTACACAATGAAATCATGGTCTCAATTTTGAAGATCTATTATTTGAGAATGGCATCTCGAGATTGGGGTTAATAACCACGTGCACCGGACAAAAGCCACTTGACGGGAACATGGAGTTTTGTCTAAGATTGAGTGAGTCCAAAGAAAATAGTAAATAACGCAATTATGATTAGGCAAATGATATAGATGAGCAAACCTCCTAATTACAGAGCAAAATAGGACAGGATCGTACAAAATGTCATTTTTACCCTTTTAAATTTGAACCATAAAATCTTAATTACCTAGTATACGTGATTGAAGGAAAATTATGCATAAATATGAAAAAATGACTGATCTGATTGTACTAAAGAATCTTGTATATATATGTATATATGTATATATATATATATATATATATATATTTTGCAATTACATTTAAATATGTTTGAAACAAAATCACTTTTATATTACTTCAAATCGAAAAATAACAGTTGGACAGAAGAAATTTTTTTCAATATGTAAGTTTTTTTAAAACATTTGATTATGTAACTTGACAACCGTTAATTTGATTATTTCAAATCCCCAAAGTATTAACAACATGAAAAGAATAAGAATTCCAGCTTTTTTTTTTCGTAGAAATCATATACCATTTCCACGCTAATAAATTGATTCACACTTTTTTGATTAAAATATTACGAAGTGCACTATATATACACACACATATATATATATATATATGTCTTGTAAACCTTCATTAAAAATGTTACGAAGTGCACTATATATAATTATATATATGTATTGTCTTGTAATTAAACCTAACTAATTGATCTATATTTGTTATTTAAAGTTTTATTATTAACTAATTAAGTAACATAACGTATTTCTTGCACAGCTTTACTATTTTGAGCATAACTTTCTCTCTGGACCTCCAAATTGCATTCCGCTTGTTGCATTGCAACCTAGACTCAAATGGCTTTCCAATGACATATTACTCAATGTCTAATTCGCTATATAGATATAATGGTGAACCAAATACGGCTAAGGTAGCTTTACCTTTAAGCCTTCTCGACACTTATCGGTCAGTTTCGCGCCACTGTGGCTTCTTCCTGACATGACACATTATGTCACCCCATTTAGTCCACCCAGCTTGGAGTGTAATTTTGGAACATAAGCATACTTCAAACTGTTGGAGATAATATATAAATATTAAATGCCTACCCTCTCGCGCTCCAACTCTCGTGGATCAGGCCGTAGTCGTGGTGGCCCTACACGTGGTCAACAACATGGTCAGCAGCGTGGGTATTCTAACCCTGCGCGAGGCTCGTCGACCCCTTATAGGCCACCTCATTCACGTTCTGCAGGACAACCACAACACTCTCGACCTAATATCACTTGTCAACTCTATGGTATTTATGGTCATGGTGCACGCACACGTCGCCGTTACGCACCACAACACGCTCACTTTGTTACATCCCTTATGGCCACTAATCCTCTTGCCTCAACGTCTGCCGAAATTGTTGATGCTACAGAGTTTTGCCAAATTGTTTGTGGCCTTCAATATCTTGCACTTACTCGTCCCGATGTCGCATTCATTGTCAACCGCTTGGCTCAGCGTATGGCATCACCCGTCGCCACAGACTGTACAGCCCTTAAACGTGTGCTCCGTTATCTCAAGGGCTCTCTCACACATGGTGTTCTCCTTCCCCGCCCCGTTTTTTCTCGTTTACGGCCTTTTCCGACTCGGATTAGGCGGGAGATAGTCTCACGGACACTTCTACTACTGCCTTCATTGTTTTTCTTGGCGCTAACCCGATTTTCTGGTCTTCACGCAAGAAAAAAGGTCGTTGCTCGTTCCTCAACTGAAGTAGAATATCGTGCTCTTGCCTCTGTCTCGGCTGAAGTTCGTTGGTTACAACATCTTTTTGGCGAAATCGGTATCACGCTCCCAACTGCACCTCTTATCCGCAGCGATAACATGGGAGCTCTGCGTCTCTCCTTACATCTGGTGCAACACTCGAGAATGAGACATATTATTGTGGATATTCATTTTGTCCGTGACCTTGTTAACAAGGGTCTCATTCGAGTTTCCTACGTTAATACTCGGGATCAACTTGGGGATATCCTCACGAAATCGCTAGCTCGGTCAAGGTTCTTACTGCTACGCTCCAAAATTTCCGTTAATTGATGTCACGTATATTTTGAGGGGGCGTACTAGGAAATAGTGTATCTTAGGAAATATTCTTGTTGTATCTTTCCTATCTTAGATTAGATGTTCATATCTTTGTATATCTTCCGTAATTATCTTTCGTAATTATCTCTCTACCTTGTATAAATATGTAATCTCTTGATCAATAATATTTATTCACTTTACACAGTAATTATATCTCTTATATGGTATCAGAGTCAACCCAAGATGTATGTTGGGTTCCGCGACCTACCCACGTGATAGCACCGAAGATAATTATCGGGCCACACGTGAAGGGGCGTGTTGAGAATATATTATCCCACATCGCTTGCGTATTATCTTGGATTAATGTTAATAAAGAGAAGTTCTCCATCCACTATTGAATTGCAATCTCATCTAAAAGCTTAAGCTATTAGAGAGGGTAGACATTTAATATTTATATATTATCTCCAACATGCCCCCTCACATACAAGCTGAATATATTTTTTTTTCGCAGAAAGTTAAAATGATATAGAACCCAACTCAGAGTTTGTACAAGAAGATAGGGACAAGTCCCAAATGAAAGCTCAAATACATAGACTGGTGTAACCATCGGCTTGGGAATATATTAGCTCTAGACTATGTCTATGACTAACTATAAAGCCCAACATGCTACAAACACTTCAAAACTCCTTTAGTGTCTTCATCAGAGCTGAGTCATCACACTTCTCATTGGCTCCAGTACAACCTGTGACCAATCTCTCCAGGCTGTCTCAGTGTAGTGATGTTTTGCCTGTTTGTGATGGTTTGCTTTCACACACAGTCATTCTCCTTTTGGGGGATGAGGGAAGCTTAGGTAAGAAAAGGACATGTGAGTCAACTGATGATATCCTGCTCCTGGTATCTTTGGTATCCTGTCGAGCATATAACAAAACTATTTGCTCTTGCAGGCCATATAAGTAACATATTCCAGAGAAAACATGTAATCAATGATGGTCAAATTTTATGCATACAGCTCTGGAGACTCTATTAGTCCTTTTACCTCTACCTTGTAGTCTAGTAGTCATGGTGTATGCTATATCTTTGCAAGCTTGGTCCTCCTTTGTTATTTTGCCTTCAAAAATCTTTTTGTTTCTGGCCTTCCACACAGTCGCCACTGTTTCTCCAAGTACTGCTTCTCTTATCTTGTAAGTGATGTATTCTTTAGCTCCAGATTGCTCAAATAGTCTAATCCACCCCTCCTTGTTATCAGGGCAGTACCTCATACCTGTGCTTTTCATCATTTTATTCAAAACAGTATAAGACCAGTTGCATTTGAAAACAGATGGTTATGTGTTTCATACTGACCATTACACATAACACAGTTAGTGTCATTTAGCTGAACAAATTTGCCTATTTTATCTTTTGTGGCAAGCCTTTGTTGCACAACCATCCAGTGAATAAAATTTGATTTGGGGGTGAGATTGTGTTCCATACCTGTCTCCACCAACTTACCTCAGGGTTGGTTTGGACAAAGCATGAGTACATTCTCCCAATTCCTTTTCTTGACCCTGTACATAAATCACATGTTCCTTGTCTTGCCTCTGGGAGCAAATCCTTCACTTTGTCCCTAATTGCCAATAAGTTTTTCCACCATGGTGAATCAACAGGTTTCGGTTGGACTTCCCATATTGATTGGTCCTTCAGTTTGTAGTGTCTAACCCATTTTTGCCACATTGTGTTCTGTGTTTCTGCTTTTGACAGTCTCAGCATCTGCATTGCTTGAATAGTCTTGTTCCAGCCCAGCTGAATATATTTTTGTTACGCCTGTCACGTGACACTTTTTGATAATCGGGTGGCAATGGAATTCGATCTTAGGACCTCCTCCTTTGACGTGAGCTCTGATACCATATTGAATTGTCATCTCATCTAAAAGCTTAAGCTATTAGAAAGGGTAAGCATTTAATATTTATATATTATCTCCAACACAAACTATAATGAAGTGCTAGAGTCATTTCGCTTCAGTTTTAGGGTGATTAATATCATTATGCACCAGTGTAGCCTACTGAAAAAGCCTATATCAATCTGGATATCATCAGTTTCGTAGAGATGCCTTAATATTTCTTGAATCGCATTTTATTGTAGGAATTGTTATACTAATCTTGGTTCAAAATGGCAACATTAACAAAACCTTACACATGCTCAATGATTCTAGTCGACCATGTTATTAATTTTACTCTTGTAGTGAGTTTACTTAGTTAAGCCAGGGACATCAGTATTTGGAAATTTATATTTTGTAAGTAATATAACCCCATGCTTTACTTATCAAAAACAAAACCCATGCGTTGATGTTTTTTTTTTATTTCTCACTGGTGTCTGCTTATGCGACTAATCCAGCCGAGCACTATCGGGCCCTCTTTATTTAGGGGGCGGCTTTCCCAACGGTGTTTTTTACATCCACAAGACTCGAACTCGAGACCTTGCTTAAGTGAACTCAAGTCCCTTACCACTTGGGCCAACAGCCATTGGTATGCATTGACGTTTCTAACATCTAGACTATTGTTGATTTATCTTCATATATCATGCATACTTGATTTGTCATATCTTTATCAAAAGACGTACAAAATTATTGAACTCAAGATCAAGATAAATAAACTCAACATCACAATTTTGCAAACAACTAAATAAAATAAAAAAAAAAGATGAAAGTCAATTGAAGAATGTTAGAATGTCAAAAGATGATGAAAATAAAACCCACATATCTGATGCACTCTTATGTCCTAGAGATTGTCTCTTCGCCTGCGCTTTAGGCATTTTGTGGAATTTTTAACTAGCATTGTTCTGTATTCTAATTTAATCTGGATTCAGTTTCTATTATTTTCTCTCTACTTTTCTATATAAGTGGTGTCTATCCTCCACTTTTTGTTGTGTTAGCTTCTACAATAGTTGTTGACTTTGGTCCCTTGTAGGGTTGATGAAGTCTCGTGCTTTATGAACTTAAGTTTAGCACCAACAAGTTCGGTATTTGTCACTTTTGATGATAAGGTGTTAGTAGCGGGACAAAAATTGGTTTGCTCTATTAATTTCGCACCCTCACCAATTTGGTTTATTAATTAGTCACTCCACCAATTTTTTCCATAAAACCCAAAACTTTACACCAATTTTAGCCGGATTTTTAAAATTGACCAAAATATGTCTGTTGGCACCCGGTGGACCAATTTCATTCGATTTTGACCAAAAACATTAATTTTTCATTCTATCTTGACACATAGACAAACTCAGCCAAACTTTTCTTAAAAAAAACATATGTGTAAAAAAGGTTGTAAAAAATGTAATAAAAAATAATACAAGTATTCTCTAATTAATTTTAATGGTATATGTCATAAAAATAATTCCAAATAATTATTCAAATATATTTTATTTCAAATGTATAATTAACTCAATTAATGCAATATGATTTATTTTATACACATTCATTTTATTTTTTAAGCACTTCATAGACTTAGATATCTATATCTATATCTATATATATAGATCTAAACAAATTAATTAATTAACACATTATTACAGATATAATTTCAAAATTAGTTTACTAATAACTTTTAAAAAAATAATCTTTTATTCGCAATTACATCCACTCCACCCCACCCCCACCCCACACCAACGTACATCAGCAAACACCACCACCACCACCATTATAGCGCCACCACTTCCACCATCATCGCCACTCCACCAGTCACCACCGCACACCACCACTGTAGTGGTGTCCTCCCCTCCACCACCACCCATAACCCGAGTTAGCCGACAATGAAGTATGCCCGATCGTCGTAGGATCCTCATCGTTATTAGAACCAAAGGTGGATGGTGATGAATTAGGAGAGTGTTGGTCCAAAATCATCGACTAAATATCGAGATTTGAGATTTTGTTTTTTTAAGATTTCAAAACTGAGGTGGTGTTTACAAACTCTTAACAAAACATAAAATCAACTTTTTATTTGAATAAGTGATTTTGGGGTGTTTGCATATCTACCTTTTTCAGTTACATTACTTTTTTAAGCTCACCCCCCCCCCCCCAATCTTAAAGTTATTGTGTGGGTGTTTTGGCTTATGGTGGGTATTTTTAAATAAAATAATTAGATTATTTCAAATTCAAGAAGATTATCTTGTAAACACTCTCAACTTTTAAATTTAAGTGTTTTCAAGCTTATATTAAGATTATGAACTTCTACATTTCTACAGAGTCTGCAAACACCACATGAATGCGTGTGAGATTTGAGGAATGGAAGTGAAGACGAACTGGTGTTTGTTTTAATTTTTTTAATTAAGAATTTGAATTATTATATGTACATTTAACTTTTTTGTTAATATTATATAGTAAGGCCTCAAGTATATTTATGATGGTTTGATTTGATTCTTTCTCACCTTCATGGATTGCATTTATATATATATATTTATATATAAACATAAATATTTAAAAGTATTAGTTAAATAATATAATAGAATTTATAAGATAATAGCAATAGAATAAAAAATAATAATCTTTTATAAAATATAAAAACTTAATTTCAATATAATATAAAAATTTAGAATTATTAAAATTATTTTTGAATTGAATTTTAATTTGGTTTACTGTTATTTTTTTTTTGTTTTGCTGATTGGGATATTTAGGTCGCAAAAAAACAGCGAAAAAAAAAATTGGGTTAATTTCGGTGAACAATGTTTAAAAGAGTGTCGTGTTAGCATTTTTCGCCGATTTTGAAAATCTGAGCAAAAATGACTAAATTGGAGTAAATTTTCGGTTTAAGGGACGAAATTAGTAGAGTGACTAATTAACGGACCAAATTGGTGAGGTTGTCAAGTTAATAAACCAAACAAATTTTTATCCATGTTATAAGCACTAGCACCGACGCTAATAACGCTGGTCTGATAAATGTCATCAACTGCGCTTGTCATAACAAGGTAGGACTTTGACAAATAATTATTTTGCCAGACTTCTTGCTATCAACAACGCGTATGGCACCCATAGTAGCGTGGTAGCGCCAATACTCTAGTACTGGAACAACAATGCTCGCATTGCTTCTAGTGCAATTTCGTACTATTGTTTCTCATTTTATCAAACTAGACTCGATCCATTAAAACAAAGAAAATAGAAAACTAAAAACAAAAGTAAAAAGAGACATTCATTGAATGCGTAATTTAGCCTCTTTGGTAACAACAACATTAATCTAAAAAAGTGTAATTGAATAGTCATAGTTTGCCTTATCAATAAAATGTAGTTGGACGTCAAACGACAAGATACTAGAGTTAAATACAAAATAATAATTTTTTTGGGGGGCTATGGTGATTTAAAAGGAATAATTGAATTTAATACCCAACTTGAATTTCCGTATGATCAAGTGTTAATTTTGATCTCGTTCAATTTTTGCAAATTGTTAGCTACTTCAATAAAAGAATGAGCCAACGGGCAAAACTCATAGATTGCCATGACGTACACCCAATTTTCGGCATATTCAATTGTGCCAGCCCTTGTTTATTGCTATTTTTGGTGGTTTTAGTACCGTATCTCTCTTCTTTAAAACTCAGATTTACACTCGACACATGAAAACTTAAGAAAAAACAAAAAGAACTAAAAACAAACAGGAATGAACATTAAAATAAGTAAAAAGACATGCATTGAATGCGTAATTTAGGTTCTTATGGTAACAACAACATACACTACAAGACTGGGCGGTCAATAGGGACCGCCCAGTAGCGACCTAAATTAGGTCGCTCGCCTTCAGTGACCGCTGAAGGCAACAACGACCTAATTTAGGTCACTGAAAGTCCTAATAGGCATCAACGACCTAGATTACATCGCTGAAAAGCACTGAGACTTTCAGCGACCTAATTTAGGTCGCTGAAAGTCCCAATTGTGCCACACATTTTGGCCGAAATTGGGCCAAAATTAGTGCATTTAGCCCTAATTTTTGGCGGACAGAATCAGCGACCTAAGTTTGGTCGATGATCTCTTACTATATATAAAAAAAGAACTATTTTTTTTATTTCCTAATTTCAGCAAACCCATCACCCTCTCCGCCCGAAGTTAGGTGTCGCGTTGTTTGTGTAGTTCATAATTATACTATTCATTGTTAAACCAATCATATTTACACATCTTTAATTGCAAATCCAAACATTATATAGGGGACGACACGTTTTAAAAATTCTTAATTTATACAACGACAACGATCATATATATATATATATATATTTATATATGGAATACATAAGTACATATATTTATACTTTAATTGAACCGCGTAGCGATGTAAATACTTTAATTTTTAAAGTTAAAGCATAATAACTAATAACAACTAGGGTGTAGATGATGATTATGTGTCGATAATGAAATAGGTTCAAAATTAATAACTCACTCGATCACATTCAATATCTAATATTGAATAACTCAATCACTTGTTTTGTAGCCATTAATTACTTTATTTCATATTTAGTATTGAGGTTGTTGCTAAAAACCACTAACACGTCGAAATCAATCCATAAAATCACGATTTTAAAGTATGAATATTAGTAGGGACCGTCCGACGGTCCGCTTGACGGTCCCTACTGACCCAATTGTGACCGCCTGGCGTTTCCTATTGTCCCTACTAATATTCATACTTTAAAATAGTGATTTTATGATGATTTACAAATACAAAAAAAGGGAGGAATAATTCATATATACTAACATACAAATTATTTTACCCAAAAAAAAGGTGACTAACACATATGTACTAAAGTACAAGTGATACTAAAGAAAAGAAAAAAAAAAGAAGAACTAGTCGTCTTCAGAATATTCAAAGTCATACTCATCCTCATTCGCATCACTGTCTATGCCTTCTTCTTCTCCATTATCGTCCTCGTTACCACCTAGCTCATTGACGACCTCGAACTCACCTATCCCCAACTGAATATCCATATTGAACGACCTTAGGTCTACAAACATATTAAGACCTACTAATTCGTTCTCTTGAAACACTTGCTCCTCAATCTCTGAGTCATTAGGGGTAGAATCACGAACGGTGAGTGACGACATGTCGATGATGTGTCGAGCTGGAATATGTGATACTGACAACCATCCCCTTCTCCTGGCCTTCCATTTGGTAGAGACAGATATGGGGCGTAATAAGCCTGCATTGCTTGATTAGCACAAATAAATGGTTCGTTGGTCCAAAGTTTTTTAGTAGGGTTAATATCCACCAATTTGTACGTCTCGTGGACATTTGTGCCAAACGCTCTAATATCATACCACAAACACTTGAAGAAGACAATGGACAGTGGTTTCCCAATTCTACCTCCCCAATATTCCACTTCTAAGATCTCTTTCAAAGTCCCGTAGAAATTGGTTGCGACAGTTTCTCCCATGTCGCCCTTCACGTAAACCCCACTGCAGTCACTCTTCTTGGGCCCCAATTTCGTATCAATGTGGAACCGAAACCCATTCACAATGTATCCATCGTACGTGATTACATCGTTCGGTGGACCGTTGATCAACGGTATTACCCCATCGTCTATCATGTAATTTCCACTGTTGTACTCTTGCTTGAACCAGGCCACATACTCCATGTTCCTTTTCGTTTGCACCTTCATGGTATTCAATCTGCCGCACTCCTCTGCTATGAACAAACTGCGTGTTACAAAATAAATAAGTTAGTAGTAATACGTAATAAAGAAGATGACACTAGATGAAGAAAATTGAAGTAGACTCACTCTTCCCATCCCTCCAACTCTTCGCTGTTAAGAAGTGTGTACAGTTCAATCTGTTCTTTTTCTTCCCCCGTTAACGTCTTCAGCTTCTCCAAAGGGCCAAGCGGTCGTCCCTTCTTTTGAAACAATAACCGCTCACCATCCCACTTCGTGATTTCCAAAGTCTCGTTTATGTTAAGTCGTCTATGTGTAGCAACATAGGTTACATCGAGATACTGGGAAATCAAATTTGATAGCTCTGAAAGTAAATAGGCATTGGCCATGCATCCCTCGGGCCTCGCTTTATTCAGTACTGACCCCTTTAAATCAAACATTTGCCTGATAAACACAACAAAAAAAAATCAACTTTCATTGCAAATAGAATAAATTAAAGACAATAATCAATATATCCTCCAAATTTAAAGTGATTTACCTCTCGAATGGATACATCCATCTGTAGTGATCTGGACCGCAAACTCTAGCCTCATACGGTAAGTAAATGGCCAAATGCTCCATAGAATTGAAAAAAGAAAGAGGGAATATTCTCTCCAGCTTGCACATGGTGACAACAATGGATTTCTCTAGTCCCTCCATATCCTCTACCGATACCTCTGATGCGCAAATTGCCTTGAAGAACAAACTAATATCCACAAGCGTTTCCCGTATGTCTTTCTTAAGAAAGTCACGAAAAGCAATCGGAATCAATCTCTGCATGAAGACGTGGCAATCATGACTCTTCATTCCGGACAACCTCTGTTGCTGCACATGTACACACCGTCCCAAGTTCGAAGCGTATCCATCCGGAAATTTGAGCATGCCCAACCATTCTAACACATTTCGCTTTTGCTCCTTTGGGAGACAGTAGAGTGCCTTTGGCTTCTTTGTTTCCCCTCATCGGGTCGTTGGTTCTAAAAATAGCTCTCTATGTTTGGTCCAGATTCTCAAATCTTTTCGTGACTTGATGTTGTCCTTTGTCTTAGCGTCATCCAACACCGTGTTGATGATGTTAACGAAAAAGTTTTTCTCACAGTGCATGACATCTAGACAGTGACGAACCAAGTTTGTGGACCAATAAGGAAATTCCCAAAATTTACTCTTCCGCACCCAATTATGGTTCTGGCCAAAACCTGGGAGGTGTCTGAATTGGGTACCAAATCCCACATGCCCAAGGTCCTTAACAATTTCCAGCATTTCGTCACCGGTCTTTCTATGAATCATGTCTTCGAGTGACGTTTCCCCTTTTTTTAAATTACGTTTGTCGTATCTCAATTCATGACCTTCTGGCAAGAATCGGCGATGGCAATCGAAAAAACATGGTTTACCCCTATTCAGCAACAGGAAGGATTTCGTGTCACCCATACAATAAGGACACGAAAGCTTTCCGTGCATACTCCATCCCGACAACATCCCGTAAGCGAGGAAATCGCTAATCGTCCACATGAGAGATGCGCGTAATAGAAAGTTTGCTTCCTCGAGATGTCGTACGTCTCGACGCCACTGCTCCATAAAAGCTTGAGATCATCAATAAGTGGCCTAAGAAAAAGATCCAAGTTCTTTGTAGGACTGGTCGGCCCAGAAATGAGTAGACTCAAAAATACTATTTCTTCATGCAAAGATCCGGAGGAAGATTATAAGGGGTGACAAACACTGGACAACAAGAGTACTTCTTGCCAGACATTCCATACGGTGTGAATCCATCCGTACATAAACCAAGTCTTAAGTTTCGTGGCTCCGCTGCAAAATTGGGGTGCGTCCGGTCGAAGTGGCGCCATGCATCCCCTGAAGCTGGGTGAATCATTCGGTCATGCACCACATGACACTTCGAATCCCATGTCATATGCTTTGCAGTTCCTATTGTATAATACAACCTCTAAAGTCGAGGAGCAATAGGAAAATACCACAATTTCTTTCTCCCAACCTTCGATTTTAGTCCATGCACGTATCTATCTGTGCGGCGTAGCGGACACATTTCGTAGTCATTCGTATCCTCCGCGTAGAACAAGAAACATTGTTTTGGACAAACATCGTACGTAACGTACCCTAACTCTGACTGCAGCATACAACGGATCTCTTTCGTGTCCTTTGGTAATAACTTCCGCACCTCCGGCGTGAAACCTCTCTTCGTTAAATTAAAAGCTCTATCAGAATAAATAGTATTAGCCTTGTGGTGTGTCTTGTACTCCAACCACTCCGACAACCCCTGGAGGTTACTTATATCTTCATCTGGATACATGGTCACATTTCCTAGGTGCATCAACTTGTAGAACGCCTTTGCTTCCAGGTTGGGATCCTCGTTAGTTGCCTCATCCTCAAATGATCGACCTGCACGTTCATCTACGACCATGTCTACAAACGGTACATCAACATATACTGGGTTGTTGGGAATATCGGTGTGTGACGAGCCGGGAGAATCGGGCACGTACGACGGTATATCATCTGTTGAAGTTTCCCCATGAAAATCTACTCTAAATATTCATCCGTAAATCTCGACTTATGAAGATGATCCCGTACAACCTTTTATCGAAAAACCGTATATTATTGCATTTTATGCAAGGGCACCTAATTTCGCTCAGTAGATTTACGAATCTAGGACCTTGTTGCGTAGCATATTCAATGAACACCCGAACCCCAAACACAAATCTATCGCTCAGACAACCATCACTATCATACATATCGTACATCCAAGATCTATCCGCATGATAATCCATTATTTATCTAATAAGTTGTAAAATATAAAACAAAGAATTACAATTTATACTACAAGATATTTAAAGAGCTAAATCAAACGATCAACGTACTTCTTGAAGCGTAAAAGAACGCGCCTCAAGAATGTTGTGTACACCACGATTACCCTCAGTGTGTGTAATATTACCTGTCAACAAATAAATAAACTTAAGTTAGAATCTAATTAAATAACAAATTATATTGAAAATAAACAGTTGGTATAGTAAGGGAACAAAATGTGCATACCTTAAGAATTAGTGAAGGTTGGAATGCATATTTGAGGAGTAGGGAGTGGCCTTTTTATAGGCCACTGACAGTCAATAGGGACCGCAATTAGGTCCCTATTGACACTAGTCGTTGTTAATAGGGACCGCGTTGCGGTCCCTATTGATTGTCAGTAGGGACCTAAGTGCGGTCCCTGTTGCCCATATTTGTGACCTAATTGCGGTCCCTACTAATATTCATACTTAAAAATTGGGTTTTCCCGATGATTTGAGGTGCCGCGTTGTTTGTGTAGTTCATAATTATTCTATTCATTGTTAAACCAACCATATTTACACATCTTTAATTGCAAATCCAAAAATTATATAGGGGACGACCCGTTTTGAAAATTCTTAATTTATACAACGATCACATTCAATATCTAATAACTCACTCCATCACATTCAATAACTAAATCACTTGTTCTGTAACCATTAATTACTTCTTTTCACATTTAGTATTGAGGTTGTTGCTAAAAACCACTAACATAGCGAAATCAAATCATAAAATAACGATTTTAAAGTATGAATATTAGTAGAGACCGCAATTAGGTCCCTACTAATTGTTGTCCATATTGACTCAACAGTGACCGAGTTGCGGTCCCTACTAATATTCATACTTTAAAATCGTTATTTTATAATGATTTGAGGTGTCGCGTTGTTTGTTTAGTTCATAATTACCACTGCAATAGTTAAAATAATAATAATTACAACGATGCATTGTAAAACCAAACATTACGTAGAGGGAACGGTCCGTCTTGAAGATTCTTTTACTGTTTTGTACGATGAATGTCATAATGCTTACAAACTAATTGTATATAGGGAAAAAAATAACATGCCCCCTATTCTTTCTGCCGTTTTGCACTTTACCCCCCCCCCCCCCCCACCCCCCACCCCCCCCCCCCCCATCTTTGTTTCGTTGCACCCGACACCCCCAACTTTGAAACCGTTAGCACACTACCCCTCCCCCCCCGTTAGACTTTCCGTCAATTATGAGGGAATATTCCATTGAATCTTATCACACCACTCACGTGACCATTCGTTGAGGGTATTTCGGCCATTTCGTACAATAATAAATTATTGTTCATCATCTTCAATCCATCTCGTCACTAACCCCCCCACACCCCGTCACCGCCATCATCATCACCCCCGCCGCCATCA
This sequence comes from Linaria vulgaris, assembly GCA_948329865.1. NCBI lineage: Eukaryota > Viridiplantae > Streptophyta > Magnoliopsida > Lamiales > Plantaginaceae > Linaria > Linaria vulgaris. The sequence continues at coordinate 77,151,001 of OX415249.1, read as the reverse complement.
TCACCACCCCCAATTTCATCACCACCGTCGCCGCCATCATCACTAGCCCCGTCGTCGTCATCACCACCCCCAATTTCATCACCACCGCCGCCATCATCATCACTAGCCCCGACGCCATCATCACCACCGCCGCCATCATCATCACTAGCCCCAATTTCATCACCACCGCCGTCGCCATCATCACTAGCCCAATTTCATCACCACCCTGTCGCCATCATCACCACCCCCAATTTCATCACCACCGCCGCCACCATCATCACTAGCCCCAATTTCATCACCACCCCCGCCGCCATCATCACCACCCCCAATTTCATCACCACCGCCGCCGCCATCATCACTAGCCACAATTTCATCACCACCCCCGCCGCCATCATCACCACCCCCAATTTCATCATCACCGCCGCCGCCATCATCACTAGCCCCGTCGTCGTCATCACCACCCCTGATTTCATCACCACCGCCGCCATCATCATCACTAGCCCCGCCGCCATCATCACCACCCCCAATTTCACCACCCTCAATTTCATCACTAGCCCAGTGCACGGTGAACAGTGAACAGCGGTTGCAGGGTTGGGGGGTTGTGGTGGGGGGGGGGGATGGCCGAAATACCCTCATAATTGACGGAAAGTCTAACGGGGGGTAATGTGCTAACGGTTTCAAAGTTGGGGGTGTCGGGTGCAACGAAACAAAGGTGGGGGGGGGGGGGTAAAGTGCGAAGCGGCAGAAAGAATAGGGGGCAGAGTGTTTTTTCCGTTGTATATACATATATAAGCATAATGATTAGTTAATCTAATGATTGAACCTCATAATCATATATATGCTAACATTAGTGAAGTAAAGCATAAAAACCAATAACAACTACAACTAACTAGTGATAATTAGTTGTAGAACATGAAATATATGTTGAACGTTAATAACTCGCTCAATCTCATTCAATCTATTATTTCACAACTAAACTGCTATGAGGTTGGATTTGCAATCATTTATTACTTCAATTCACATGTTACAATGAGTTTGGTTGCTAAGAATCACAAACACACCAACATCAATAAAAAAACAAATTTCAAGGATGAATATTAGTAGGGACCGCACTTAGGTCCCTAATAACGCAACAGGGACCGCACTACAGTCACTACTCAATATTAGTGACCTAAGTGCGGTCCCTATTCAATATTAGTAGCCTAAGTGATGTCACTGAAATCCAAAAATTTGAAAATTTGGCGAAAATTTTAGGCAGGATTGAGGGAAAAATTTGAATTTGGCGAAAATTTAGAAATTTCACCCTCCCCTCTATATATACTCACCACTCTTGTTTTCAAAAAACACAAAAACACTATCTTCTTTTCTCCAAAAATCACCCAACACAAAAATTTTTCTTCTTTTCACCAACACAAATCCAAAAAATAAATCACCAACACAATCTTTCTTCTTTCTTTTCTATTATTTTGGATCTACGCTTTCTTTTCTTACTTTTCTTTCATTTTTTTTTATTCATTCATCTTTTTTTTTTTGGATCTACATATTTTATTTTCTATTATTAGTCATTTCATTCATCTTTTTATATTCATTAATAATTTTATGTCATTATATTAACTTTTTCTTCATTATTTTATTGTTTTGATCTTGTTATAATCATATTGTTTTCTTGTAGTGATAACTCTAGAAAAGTGTAATTGAATAGTCATAGTTTGCCTTATCAATAAAATTTGGTTGGACGTCAAACGACAAGATACTAGAGTTAAACACAAGATAATATCTTTTTCGGGCTATGGCGATTTAAAAGGAATAATTGAATTTAATACCCAACTTGAATTGCCGTATGATCAAGGGTTAATTTTGATTTGGTTCATTTTTTGCAAATTGTTAGCTACTTCAATAAAAGAATGAGCCAACGAGCGAAACTCATAGATCGCCATGAGGTACGCCCGATTTTCGGCATATTCAATTGTGCACATCCTTGTTTATTGCTATTTTTGGTGGTTTTAGTACCATATTTATTTTCTATAAAACTAAGATTTACACTCGACACGTGAAAACTTAAAGAAAAAAAACAAGAAAAAACAAAAAAACTAAAAACAAACAAGAATGAACATTAAAGTAAGTAAAAGAACATGCATTGAACGCGTAACTTAGACTCTTATGGTAACAACAACATAACTCTAGAAAAGTGTAATTGAATAGTCATAGTTTGCCTTATCAATAAAATATGATTGGACGTCAAACGACAAGATTCTGTAGTGAAATACAAGATAATATTTTTTTCGAGGTAAGATGATTTAAAAGGAATAATTAAATTTAATTCTCAACTTGAATTTTTGCAAATTGTTAGCTACTTCAATAAAAGAATGAGACAACGAGCAAAACTCATAGATCGCCATGACGATTTTCGGCATATTCATTTGTGTCAGCCCTTGCTTATTGTTGTTTTTGGTGGTTTTAGTACCGCATTTCTCTTTTATAAAACTCAGATTTATATTTCATTATTAGTTCACTGTAAACCTTGTGATTATTCTTAGTTTTAATATTTTTCTCATTTTCTTTTGATTTATGGGAAAAAAAGTAACTTTTATTTGGAACTTATTTAGGGAAAATTGTTGGAGATAATATATAAATATTAAATGTCTTCCCTCTCTAAAAGTTTAAAGCTTTTAGAGAGGGTAGACATTTAATATTTATATATTATCTCCAACAAAAACCTTATAAGACAATATAATTTGTAATTGGGTAAAAACATCGTGAGAGTTTCTGTGTCTTTTATCAGCTTCTCGGGTTTTGCGAGTTATTGATACCTTTGTGTTGTTTTTCATTGGGTGAAATATTTTTTTTGCCCTTTAATTTTCTCTAACTTCAAGTTTTGCCCTTTATCTTTTCGGGCTTAGAAAATGCCCGCTAATTTAAATTTTTTTTAATAAAAATTGTCCTCCGGGCTTTTATTTGAGCTTGGTCCAATTTTAGCTTACATGACAGCTGACTAAGATGCCACTAGGACGACACGTGGCGCCACATAATAATTTTTTAAATTAATCTAAAACAAAAAAGTAAAGATTTTGCATTCTTATTTTTAATTCAAAATCAAATTAAACTTTATTATATATTTTTGTAAATCATAAAAAATATTCTATAAATTCAAGTTTAATATAAGGTTTATTTTAAAATGTTTTAAAAATTAATATTTACTAGTAAATATTAAAAATTAAAATATTTCAATTATATATATTTTTTCTCATTTCAAAAAGTATAATAATTTTATTTGTCTAAGTTATAAAACATAATTGTATATTTTTTCTTAATAAACTTATTTTCTCTTAAAAACTATACACATTTTTACATGTAAAAATGTAATTTATCTATTTATATTACAAAGTATTTTATTTTAGAATTATAAATATTTGAAAAACAAGTTGTACCTTTAGAATTATATTACTTAAAATAAAACAAAAAATATTAAAAAGAATGTCATCATCTTCGTTATATGCTCGCCCACGATTGGCAGACTCCGCCCTCCGTCGCCGGCTCGCACGTGATCGTCACCGTACTCCGCGAAATCTCCGACGGCAAAATCTTCCTCGCAGGAACATTAGACTCATTGTTACTGTCACCTTCAGTTGACACCGCACTCCGTGAGATCTCCGGCGGTAAAATCTTCAGTTGTCACCTTCAGTCGTATTATTATCCACGATGATGTAATCACTGTCGTTCAGAGGAGAAACGTCGTCGTTTTCCATCTCGGTCTGTGCGTGGTCTGTTTCCGGCACGTGAACGAAATCATCGGCGCCACCGCCTGCCGCGGGAAACGAGGGTTCCATTGGTCAGTTCTACAGTGAATTTCACTATCCACTTCTCATCCTTCCTCAATTATAGAACTTGAGTATCAACACTTTTGGTGGTATGCACCGGGATCTGAAACTCGAGCTCCTCCGAGCCACCAGAGACGGTCGGAGTATGCGCCGGAGTAAAATCAGGTGGTGGTTGGTCGTGTATTGTGGTAGTGGTGGTGGTGGTTTTGGAGGTGGGTGGAATCGGTGATGGTGGTGGTGGGGTTGCCGGGTTAGGGGCGGGTGTGGAAGGAGGTGTCGATGGTGGTGGTGGATTTCGATTGGCAGTTGGGGGAGGCTGGGGGGTGGGGAGTGTTTCACCCCAATTTCTCTATACCCTATTTGTGTACCCTTGTGTGTACCCTCAATAGTTATTTGCCACATGTACTACTCAAAACCAAACTCCTAAGCAAACATTTTGCACAATTCCCCTAATCTCCATTATTTCTCTTTCCTCTTTCATCTAATTAATTTCTCTATCCTCTTTCATTTAATTAATTTCTCTCTCCTATAAACCAAATTCTAACGTAAACTTCTCTAGAAAAGCAAAAAAAAACATTATCTATCATCCTTGTTTGTAGGAAACTGAATTGGCAAGCTAAAAAATTTAATATAAATTATATATTCACTATTCACTATCTTTCTTTTTTATGAAATAAATTATAATAAATCATTAAACAAACCTAATAAATTGAATTACCGTTTTCTTAATGAATCACATAAAAATCTTTTCATCTCCATACTTTTTTCTGAAATCAAAAAGAATCTTCCATCATTGTTTATAGGATTACACCAATAGAATTAGAAAAATAAATACTAGAATTACTTTTTAATCTCATATTATAGTTTAGTTTATTAGACACGTTATGTGTAAAGAAAATAATGTCCAATAAACCAACTATTACTTTGATTTGCACATTGAATATAAATAACCACTTAATATCAAACTTGAGGATAATATTATTATTATTATATGAAAAAGAAGAAGAAGTTATACGTTGTTGTATCATACAAGGACAAACTTGGAGATATTAATTTTTTAGCATTTCTTGCGCTTTCGAGACTAAATTAAAAGTAATATAATAATATTGTATCAGGTTAATTTAATATAAAAATTTACATTAATTGAATATAATTTTACAATAAATACTTGCAATATACTAAAGTTATACTATTCATTTACACAAAAACCATGCAATGGTGCTTTATATTTTTTTTCATTAAAAGCATATCTAAGTTTAAATCTAAATCAAAAATGAAAAAATTGGAAGAATTTAAAATTAGATTATTTTGTTGGAAGGAAGAATACTGAAATGTAAAATTGGATCATAATTTTGTTGCCTCGTAGTCATTTTGTTTGTCGATAGACATTTTAATAGAAGGAATAGCAACATGTAAAAAAGAAGATAAGTTCGAATATAAAACTTATCTAATTTATTTCATAAAAAAGAAAGAGAGTAAATAGTGAATATATAATTTATTTTATTACATTTTTTAGTTTGCCAATTCAGTGTCCTGCAAATAAGGATGATAGATAAATTTTTTTTTTCAAAGAAGATTACGTTAGAATTTAGGCTATAGGAGAGAGAAATTAATTAAATGAAAGAGGATAGAGAAATTAATTAGATGAAAGAGGAAAGAGAAATAATGGAGATTAGGGGAATTGTGCAAAATGTTTGCTTAGGAGTTTGGTTTGAGTAGTACATGTGGCAAATAACTATTGAGGGTACACACAAGGGTACACAAATAGGGTATAGAAAAATTGGGGTGGGGGTGTTTGGGAGGGGGGGGGGGGGTCGAAGAAGAAGAAGAAGAATGCCTTCTTCTTTTTCTTTTTTTTTTTCAATTTTTTTCTTCTTTTTAGTGTAAAAGAAGTGTCTATGAATATTTTTTTGTTTAATATGATTAAAGAAACAAAAAATTACATGGTCCCATGTGACATTCTAGTCAGTTGCCACATTGACTGGGTTTGGAGTTGGCCCAATTCTGAGCACGGGCAATTTTTATTAACAAAAATTAAATTAGTGGGCATTTTCTAAGCCTGAAAAAATAAAGGGCAAAACTTGAAATTAGAGAAAATTAAAGGGCAAAAAAAATATTTCGCCCTTTTTCATTTTTTTTTTAACTTCTCCTATATCAGTTTGTTAAATAACATGTGAGAATTAATTCCGTAGAAGATAGTTTAGACTATCATAAAAGAACACGTATCTTTTCTTAAACAGAAGAGAAGTTATCTTAATTTTTTTTTAAAACCAAAATTTTGGATGTTAAATGGCATGTTAGAAATTAAAAAAGAAATTTTTTTTGTCTTCTAAAATTCTCACTTTTTGTTGTTGTTGTTGTTGTTGGTAAATAAAAAAATCAAAGCCCAAGCAATGTCATAGTTCAACAACCTAATAGTTTGCGTCAAAGGTGCATCCCAAAATGCATCCCGAGCCCTATCAATTAACTCAATTGTAGCAACCTTATCCGCTACTCTATTCACTGCCACCGGGATCCACCTAAACTCTACCGTCTATGGAAGTCGGAGCAATTCTTTGCATTCGGCTACCAACTTATTCCCTTGTGCAATGTTAGATATCTCGCCCGATACCATTTTATAACAGCTTTCAAAATCCGTTCCAATCTCAATAGGTGAGATTCTCTTATCGCATGCAATTTCCAATCCTCACTTTAAAGCTTCGAGCTCGACTTCCTCAACCTTAAGCGACAGGCTGATTTGAAATCCCATAACCACTAGCCCGTATCCAATCTTAGGGCTTCCCTAGCCGCTCCTTGTTTTGTATCTCTGACGCAACTATCGTCGACAGTAAGTTTAAACCATCCGACTTTTGGCTTCTTCCACTTTATTTTTTCCCGTCGGTCCTTTTCATGTTTCTGAGCAGTCTGAAGATCACAACTCAAATATTTAACTTGTAAAATCATGGTGGTCACCAATTCCTTCTTCCCTTCAAAAACTTCCTTGTTGCGCGCTTTCTATCCCAAATTGTTGTAGCGAAAACATGGTCCCATTCAATCCCCAGAATCTTGTCTCACGTGAACTTCGTCCATTTCATATTTTTGTGCAACCAAATATAATCTGGTATGCACGCGAACTCCTCCAAAGCCGAACCCCTGAGAAGAAATCCCCACACTTCCCTCGCTGCTGCACAATGACGCAATATATGCATGGTCGTTTCCTCCGGATGGGGAAAGCGATGACATTCCACACTCTGAGTAATTTTCCTTACTTACAGCAAGTACTTCGATGCTAACCGGTTTTGGTATGCAAGACATATAAAGTGTTGGAGTTTGTAACCCAGATTCGAGTTTCAAATCCACTTGTACTTTCCAATATTCCATCCCTCCTCGCCATAATGTTTTGGTATGCTCTATATGTCGATTGGCACGAAAACATCTTATTTTTCCGTCTCACTCCAAATAGCTTCATCTTTCCGTGCCTTAAGAACAATATAGCGCGATTCAATATCACCACTACAATGTTGCGGCAAAACAGTGTGTAGCTTCGCAAGCCTCCATTCCTCATTCGTATTCACCCTGTCATAGAGTCTTAACTTTGCGTCTTCCGAATGAATGTTATGGATCAATCACAAGGCCTTTGCTCACCCATCCAGTTGTTATACCAGAATGAAATCGACGCGCCATCTCCAATCTTCCATCTGATGAATTTCTTCATTATATTTGCACACCTTATTACCCCTTTCCAAACCGCACTATATGTTGGCCTCACCATCAAATCAAGTAGGGATTTACCGCGAAGATACTTTGCTTACCAAAATCACTCCATACCATATCATCATCTTTGATTACTTTCCATGCAAGTTTCAATAATAGCGCCTCGTTACTTAAACGACTAGATCTAATCCCAAGACCCCTTTCCCCTTTTGGCTTCGTGACCTAATTCTAACCCACTAAATGTATATTTTTTTGGTCCACAGTAGATGATCAAATAAAGCCACGATTCAGTTTGTCGAGTTGTGAACATACATTTTTTTGGAATTCACAAAACTTGCATATGATATATTAGTATTGTCGAAGAGACCACCTAAAAAGAGGTCGCGCGCTCGGCAAGAGACAAAATTTGACTCTTCCACGCGTTCATCTTCTTCATGATTCTATCAAAATCATGCCATATTTGAATATTTTTGGATGCAAACCAAACCAAATCTTACAAAATCCTCGCTTGCATTTTTTTGTTTTCCATATATGATACAGTTTTTTTCTAAGGAAACAAAAAAAAGAAGATAAAATACCCACTTTAATTAAAATAAATATGCATACACACATTATAACTTCAAAATTTAAAAGAATGATTCAGAAGAAGTTAGCACATCATCTTTGTAACATAGTAAATGTCCGGCTGTCCTTACCCTACATTTGACAAAATTGATGATACGTAAGGATTACAATGATAAGAAAAAGATTATGAATTGATAAGCACAAAGTTTGATATTCTTTTCTGGTAAGAATGACACCCATTAAATTAACTAAACACACTTTTCTTTTCATATACTAGCAAAAAAGCGCACGCGGGAACCGCGTGCAAATTTCTTCTTAGTGTAAAGAGGTTTTTTTTCTTAGGCTTTTTCATTTAGTTTTTACTTTAATTTATGTGACTACAAAAATGTGGCCAATAGACGTGACGATTGTTAAACGGTCCAAAATATTAACAAAGTTATTGGAGTGTGTCGGATCAAATCTATTCAAATATCCTTTGATGTCTCTAGAAAGAAAATATAAACAAATAAGAGGCAAAATGAAACAAATTAACAATATAAATATTTTGAACAATACATCCAAACTATTAAAGCAGAATGAAAAATAACTACGTTAAAGAATCAAGTTGACAATAGATGATGTAAAATAGTACAGATAATAAATTTGGCAAATATATCTAAAAGTTTGTTTGCATGTAGATCTTGAACAGAATGAAAAATCCGTCTTGAACATATCTATTTTTGAGTGCACCCTTGGATCCATTTCCTATTTCAAAATTTAGAGGAAGGGGATAAAATTGTAAAATCAACCTGCATAAAAAATATGAGCATACATAAATCAATATTGTATATAGTCTGAGAATTTCGTCCAAAAACATAATAGAAAAACAAAAGTTTATCACCAAGTTTTGAATCAAATTTAAAGAAGAAGATGGTAAGCAAGACTTCTTTACTTACATTTGAATATTATTCTAGTATTATGCGCTCTACCATGCCTACAAAAACTTAAATCATTGTTTAAATCTGCAACAATTTCAGAAACACGTGATAAATAAATCATACATTTAAGTAAACATATCATAAAAAAAATATATGTCATAAGCATATATATGGAACAATGGTAACGAGTTTGTTAGATATAGTATCTTTAAGAATATTTCGGCAACAAATGAATTCAGGAACAAATAAAAATAGATAAACCACAACAATACTATGAAAATAAGAATTTTTGACAAATATTACTTTTTGGAAGAAAAAGAAAAAGTAACAATGAAAACGAACAACTTCAAATTCCTAAAAAATCACAACATAAATTAAAGAAAAAGCATAAAATAAACTTGAGGAAACACTTCTATTTGAAACAACTTACATCATTGTCACCTCTCTGCAACCTTCATTCATCCAAAATCCTTGTCTTCCCCGCAAATCTCTTCCTTGCAAAATATAATAGTTTTAAGTCTTAAACTACAATAATTATTACAAATAACATTCTTGATAGTGCAAAATGCAAAAGTAAATGAGATAAATTTGTGGTTACCTCTCTGATAGTCAATTTTCACGTCGCATGCTTAGCAGTGAAGATAAATAATGAATAAAATCTTGGAATTTTAAACATTAAGAAAGAGGAAAAAGGAAAAAAATGAGAGGCGAATGTGTGGTATATATGAAAAAGAAATTGAAAGTTGCAGTAATGATAAACGTACAAATAAAAGTCTATAAATATGAGAGATGAGAAATTTGAGATTTGGATAAGAATGGAAGTTTAGCTTTTTCCTTAAAAATAGCAGATCGTGGATAACTCATGTAGTGCCGTTTTTTTCAACTCATGTAGTTCCTTAAAAATAGCAGATCCTTAAAAATATGAGAGATGAGGAAGATGAGCAAAGTTATATCTAAATTTCAATTTTTCAACTCAAATGTGTATTCGGCCGTTTTTTTTTAAATTGTTTGACGCTTATACCTTCCTTTGAGTTTAGTTTGTTGATGTATTGTGAAGGGCTATTTTAGAAAATTCAAAAGTAAGAATTCCTAAAATCATGGGGCATTATGGAAGTTAATAAGAAAAAGGATATATTTTTTTTATTCAGATATTAACTTCTTTTTTTTCTTTTCTTTAAAAAAAAAATTGTGAGTGGAGGAGTTTTGGTCTTGGTGTCACAAACTGCCATGTGAACTGTGAAGGCTTTGCTTATATTATTAATAGATGCTTCAATAGAGTTCATACAATTATCTATTACTATATTAAAAAAAGCCAATTATGTGTCTAGCCTTGCAGTTATTTGCGATTTATTCCACACAATACCCTTCAGAATTTTTGTCTGCAGAATTTCGATAGTAGAAGGGCGGGGTACAATCGTAAAATACTGTACACAAAAGCAGTTCTCAGACCATTTTTTCCCGAATTGCCTATTTTATCCCTAACAGTTACACGTACAAAAGTTAGAGGTAGTGGGTGTAATTGCACTTTCCATCCTCAACCCTCAACCTCAGCCCCACGTTCCCTCCTCCTTTGGTCACTCTCTCCATCTCTCTCTGATCTCTCAACCACCCTCAAAAAATTATGACGGATTTATTCTCTCCAAGTTATGCAATGGGTCATTCGAATAAAGTTAGTCGGAGGTTATAGAATACCCTCTAAAAAAAACGATTGAGGTTTCTTTTCCTCTTTCAGTCATGCTCTTTTGGCTTCGATTATGTTGCAACTTGCAAGGGGAGTATGGTTCTGAGATGATTGGCGGCAACTGACATATAAACCGTGGCAAAGTACAATTATGGGTAAGGTAACTAAATTTATAGAATTTAGGTTTTCAAATTTTATAGCACAACTCATTTTTTTTGTTAAATTGGGTAGGTAGGGGAATGGCGTGGATCTTCACTGCGTCAGGGTGATGAGGCGGCTTGCTCTTAAGACTTAAGGTAAATCTTTTTTTTTCTATTTGACTTAATTCATGTGTTTGATATTTGTTCTTTTTGAAAAAATTTGTGGGGTTATTCAGTTCATTATTGTCCAAAGATGTACTGATTCTTTGAAATTTCAGAATTTCTTATTAACCAAAATGACCTTGCAATTGCAGGACAAAGCTACTATATGATGGCGAAGGCAGAGAATCCAGCGAACAAAATTGGTAATATTTTTTCCAATTGCCTGTTGTTTTGCAATTCCTTTTTCAATTTTGTGTGGCAATTTAATTTTCGGAGTCATGCATTTGATGTGGGTTCCTCCGTAGTTCTTTTTGAGATTTGGTTTGCTTGATTCCTATTTCTGATTATGATTTGGGTGATTTAGTTTCTCTTTTTTAATATTTAAACTATGCTGGAGAATATCAAAGCTTCTATGAATAACAGTTTTTCAATTCGAGTAATTTAATTATTTTGTAGATCTCAGTAGATTAGTTTATTCTGCATTGGAATATGAGTTTTTTGTTTATGTGTTTCCTTAAGGACTTTTTAGTGTGTTTTACCTTTCCTTCAGTGTTATTGTAAATAATTTTCCTACTACTTGGCTTCAAGATTCTTAATCACTTTAAAATCTCCTTCAGGACAAAGAAGCGGATTCAGGACAAAGAAGCGGAAGGAGGAAGATTGGTAATGTTTTTGTTAGTTCGTTGTTGTATAATGCTTTTGTTAAATGTTTCGTTTCATTATTCTTCTTCAAGTGTGTTCGATCCATTAGGTTCTTCGATTTGTGCTTTAAACAAAGTTTAAGACTTACAAAAATAGTTTGTTGTTTTGCAGGTCATTTTCCAAGACTGGAATTATCAATGCCCCATTCCGATTTATTAATTCATTACTTTCCTTTGCTTTTTCTAAGAGTTTTCATCATGTTAGCATAAAAACTGCTTTCTTTATTATAGAACTAACACTTTCTGATTGTATTCGTTTTTTACGTTTCACTTACGTATTTTTCGAACTTTTTGAAGTTTGGTTTTTTTATCAATATTGGATTTGTGCATGTAATAATGATTGTCATAAAAATTCAATTAATTTAGTTATTTATGTTGTGATTTTGTATACTTAATTGTTAGATCCGTGTGAAAACTGATACTTATCGTTGCACAATGCATTTTATTAATATGATTACCTTTTTGTAGAATACCCATACTATTTCTTACCTTTTCACGTTTACGTATTACATCGGTCAATTTATCCTGTAAGAGAATTACATCGACAACTCGCTCTTTTTCTATTTTAGGTGTCATCCTTAGTATTGCTGCTAAAGTTATTATAACTGAAATTTCAGGGATCTGAAGTTGGGGTGGCTTCAATATGTTAAGAACTTTGGAGAGTTTACATTGTTCCATCTGCTAAGGTTTACAACATTTGGAGAACTGTTTAGCAAAATTCTTTTATTCTTAATATGATAATCTTTGTTGATTTTCATGATTTTAGTTTCACCAAGTAATTGGATTAGGTGTTTCATTTATTGACAAGACATCTAAACACTGTAAAAGAAAATTAACAATATGATTACCGGCCCATTAAAAGTTATTATGTTTACATTTCTAGCAGCGATTGACAAAGCCTAAGAACTCATACATAGTTTAAGAAATAAAGAAACTATTCATTGCATGTAAGCCACTTAGATATAATCTACTCACAGAAACTCTCAAGTGAGAATGAATAGTTCAATAGTAATATAAGATACTTCACAAATTAAAAATAAGTCAAAACCGTTGTTTACAAGACAAGTGGTAATTTTTTTTTCTTTTTCTTTCTTGGTAAACGAGTGGTAGTCATCCTTATAGAATTGTAATTTTTGTTAGTAACATAAATTTGTCAAATAAAAGTAATAATATGTTAAAACAAAATATAAAAAAATCACATGTCTTACAATTTGAATTGATAATAGTTCATTTAATTGACCTGAAACTTCGTTAAAATCAAAATATTTTTTACATCAAGAAAGAAACTTGCACGCGGTTACCGCGTGCGCTCGGTCGCTAGTATATATATATATATATACTAGCCACCGAGCGCACGCGGAGACCGCGTGAAAAGAAAGGAAGGACCAACGTCTTTCTTTTATACATAGAAAATCTAAGTTAATAATAAAAAAAATTGTAAACTATTAATTTAGGCGCACACGGGAGTCGGGGCTCTGTACTGTACATATGTTTTATATAATCAATAATTTAATTATATATTATTTTTTATAAGTTTTTCAAAATTTAAATATACACTTCATTGGAATATCTTAATTATTACTTATTTAGCAAAATGCAATGTTAAAAAATAAAAAGACGTAGAAGCTTAATTAAACTTGTCCACGAAAGCATAATACAAATTTGTTAATGCACAACTCCAAACCTCAAAAATTAGAGGTACTAAAAAGTAAAAAGTCACATGAAAAACGTATAAAATAGTGAGAATAAATCAACATTTACCAAAAAATTCCACGTATTATACCAAACAGACAATATTACATTATTACTTATCTTCTACATCAGTTTTCACAAATTTCATGAAATTCAAGAAAAAAAACAATAATACAATTATAGAAAATTAGTGAGAAATAAAGATGAATCATCATCAAAATGGAAACGTTGTAGTTTTGGAAATTAAATGACATGAGTTTATTTCATCATACTCCAGACTCTGGAGGTGGCACAGAATCTGCAAATGCCCTACATAACCAAAAGAAAGAATATAGAAATCAGCAAAACTTGAGTCTATGCACTATGAATAAACATGAAAAACTTCCAGTGAAAAAACAAACAAACAAACCAATAAAGTATCCTAAAATTAAATAATAACAATAAAAATTGCACTAATGTTGATTGTTTGTAAATATCCTTACGGTTCATAATGAATATGTTCCATATGAAATAAACCCACTTTGATTCAATGATAGAAATCTGCAGACATTGATAGGAAAAACTTAGACCGCAATGAAAAAAATTAACCAAGTGATAGAAGAAGAAATCACTAAGTTCAGGTAAAATTAAAAACAGAGAAGAAGTTTAAAACTCATCATAGGAAAGTGTATGAATGTTCATATTACCTGCGTATGAATGTTCAAATTTAATATGCTTAATTCCCTGCAAAAAAAAAACTATCAGCCAGTTAATTTAGAATTGCAAAATCACCGACAACTCCTGTCATAGAGTAATTAAATTACAAAAATATACTCTAGTAGTCCGCATGCATAATACTAAAAAGTATATAATTATTTTCGTAAAGTATTTCTTCACCTGCACTACAAGAATGTAGCAATTTAACTGTGAAATAATCACTAGGTAAAGAGCAAATTCGCTTGGTGATTTCAAATTTACCAAGCGAAATATGGGTTACCAGGTGTCGAAGCAATAGGTGTCGAAGGTAACGTTTACCAAGCGAAAATTCCACTGAGACCCACGTGTGACTTTTGCAAGCGAAAAGTAGATTGCAAAAGTCCAGCAGGGATTTGCAAGCGAATCGCTGCTTGGAACCCACGTGGACATTACCATGCGAGGAACTCGATGAAAGTGTCCAGCATGGATAGTTTGCAAGCGAAAATTCGCTTGCAAGAACACGTGGAAAAATACTTAAAGTCAGTATTTAGTAAATTTACCAAGCGAAACTCTGCTTACAAAGTCTATATATATACGTATTTATTTTGTATTGTACCATAGCTACCAAGCGATTTTTCGCTTGCCAATTCTTTATACATACCAAATATTTGAAAAAAAACGCGTGGTAATTATTTCCCGCGTGTGTTTTTGAATAAACTTACCAAGCGAAAATTCGCTTGGTAATATTGGTTCCAGATTAATAAAAAAAAAATGGCGCACAATATGCACCATTATAATTAATTTAAAGCTTATTTAATTACATTTGTACTATACATACATTATACACACAATTTAATTATATATAATATACACCCAATTTAATTATACATATATAAATCATTAGCAAAAGTAACAATTATACAAAATTAAACATAAAACTAATAGCAAACATAATAATAAATTTTAGAACACGCTATCCCTAAAATATTGATGAATAAACAAACAAAAGCATTATAATGTAACCAAAGATGAACAAAAGAAAAAAAGAGAAGTAGAAAGAAGAATCAAAGCTTACAAAAAAGAAAAATAATCAAAGTATAAAAAATAATAAAGTGTAGCAAAAGATGAATCAAATCTTATCAAATATAAAGCACTAAGTCATGATTTCTCAAACCAAAATAAATCAAAAAAATTATATAAAAAAAATAACAAATTTAAAGATGAGATTAGAAGAAGGATTTAGATGTGAAGATTGTGTGGAAGAAATATTTGATGAAAAATGAAATGGTGGAAGTGGGGTATTTATAAGAGAAATGGTGAAAAATTCGTAGATGTACAGTAGTTAGCAAGCGAAATTTCGCTTGCCATGTCACGCGGATTGTTGAGTTGGCAGGTAAATAAGCACAAAGAAGCACAAGCACGCGGATTGGTGACATGGCATTTAGCAAGCAAATTCGTGATTGCAAAACATACATTTGGCAACTTCCAAGCGCTTATTCGCTTGCAACAGGTTTGTTCCTTAGTTTGCTCTATTTCTTAATTATATAATAATTTCTATACATTAGTTCGAATAATTTAATACTTCATAAATGTTAGTTCGAAAATCGAAAGTTATTCACCTTGAGATTTTGTAGAATAAGCCATTTCATAAAGTTTTTTCAAAAACGGTAATTAATACATTAAACAGGAGAATAGAGCGAAAAATGGAATTAAGCAAAAGTTGCAAAAGACCACGGAATCTAGAATGTATTTCACCTTGTATTATGTTAAATAAGCGTGTTCTGTCAAGTTTTGTCTATAATGGAGGTAAGAAAGACGTTAAACTAAAGAATGAGGCATTAAATACATTTACGAGAAAGTTGCAAACGACCTTGGAATTCAAAAATTGTTTCACCTAAAGTTGTATTATGTTAAATTAGCGTGTTTCGTCAATTTTTTTCGAAAACAAAGGTGAGAAAGACGTTAAATTGGAGAATGAGGCATGAACTACAATTAAGAGAAAGTTGCAAACGACCTCAGAATCAAGAATTTATTTCACCTAAAGTTGTATTATGTTAAATTAGGGTGTTCCGTCAAGTTTTGTCTATAACGGAGATAAGAAAGACGTTAAACTAAAGAATGAGGCATGAAATACAATTACGCAAAAGTTGCAAACGACCTTGGAATCCAAAATTTCTTTCACCTAAAGTTGTATTATGTTAAATTAACGTGTTCCGTTAAGTTTTGTTGAAAACAATGGTAAGAGAGACGTTAAACTGAAGAATAAGACTAGAAATGCCATTAAGAGAAAGTTGCAAACGACCGCAAAATCCAGTATTTCTGTCACATAAAATTGTATTATGTTAAACAAGAGTGCTCCGTCTAGTTTTGTCGGAAACAGAGGTACGGAAGATGTTAAACTAAAGAATAAGTCTGAAAATGCAATTAAGTGGAATTTGCAAACAACCTCGAAATTCATAATTTCTTTCACCAAAAGTTGTATGGTGTTAAATAAGGGTTCCCCGTCGAGTTTTGTCGAAAATGGAGGTAAAAAAGGCGTTAAACTAAAGAATGAGGCATAAAATACAATTACGCAAAAGTTGCAAACGACCTTGGAATCCAAAATTTCTTTCACCTAAAGTTGTATTATGTTAAATTAACGTGTTCCGTTAAGTTTTGTTGAAAACAATGGTAAGAGAGACGTTAAACTGAAGAATAAGGCTAGAAAGACAATTAAGAGAAAGTTGCAAACGACCGTGAAATCCAGTATTTCTGTCACATAAAATTGTATTATGTTAAACAAGAGTGTTCCGTCTAGTTTTGTCGGAAACAGAGGTACGAAAGATGTTAAACTAAAGAATAAGTCTGAAAATGCAATTAAGTGGAATTTGCAAACAACCTCGGAATTCATAATTTCTTTCACCAAAAGTTGTATGGTGTTAAATAAGGGTTCCCCGTCAAGTTTTGTCGAAAACGGAGGTAAAAAAAGCGTTAAACTAAAGAATGAGGCATGAAATATAATTACGCAAAAGTTGCAAAAGACCTTGGAATCCAAAATTTCTTTCACCTAAAGTTGTATTATGTTAAATTAACGTGTTCCGTTAAGTTTTGTTGAAAACAATGGTAAGAGAGACGTTAAACTGAAGAATAAGGCTAGAAATGCCATTAAGAGAAAGTTGCAAACGACCGCAAAATCCAGTATTTCTGTCACATAAAATTGTATTATGTTAAACAAGAGTGCTCCGTCTAGTTTTGTCGGAAACGGAGGTACGGAAGATGTTAAACTAAAGAATAAGTCTAAAAGTGCAATTAAGTGGAATTTGCAAACAACCTCGGAATTCATAATTTCTTTCACCAAAAGTTGTATGGTGTTAAATAAGGGTTCCCCGTCAAGTTTTGTCGAAAACGGAGGTAAAAACAGCGTTAAACTAAAGAATGAGGCATGAAATACAATTACGCAAAAGTTGCAAAAGACCTTGGAATCCAAAATTTCTTTCACCTAAAGTTGTATTATGTTAAATTAACGTGTTCCGTTAAGTTTTGTTGAAAACAATGGTAAGAGAGACGTAAAACTGGAGAATAAGGCTAGAAATGCAATTAAGAGAAAGTTGCAAACGACCGCAAAATCCAGTATTTCTGTCACATAAAATTGTATTATGTTAAACAAGAGTGCTCCGTCTAGTTTTGTCGGAAACGGAGGTACGGAAGATGTTAAACTAAAGAATAAGTCTGAAAATGCAATTAAGTGGAATTTGCAAACAACCTCGGAATTCATAATTTCTTTCACCAAAAGTTGTATGGTGTTAAATAAGGGTTCCCCGTCAAGTTTTGTCGAAAACGGAGGTAAAAAAAGGCGTTAAACTATATAAATTACTCAAAAAACACTTAAACCCATATAACCTAAACCCTAATCCCTAAACCCTAAACCCTACAAGCTTTCTTCTATTAACAACCAAAGTAATGTTATTTTTACACAAGAGTTGCAAAACCACTTCAAATCCCATGATACTTTATCATAGTTATTATTACGATAAATAGGTGTGTTACGTAGAGTTTCATCCACATCGAAGTTGCGACGGTCGTTAAAAAAAGACTTGGGGTAGTAAACATAATTACACAAGAGTTGAAAACCCTTTTTAAACACTACGAAATTATATTTTGTTTTCTCCAATATGTTCAAAATGTTTAGTTCGTGTGGTATTAAAAGTTTCATGAAAAAATATAGGTTTAGAAAGTCGTTCAATAAAAGATTGGGTAAAAATACAATAAAAAAAAGTGGATGGGGGTTCTTGTGTAATTACCCAACGACATGGCTGGCACAATACAAAGGCAGTTGCAAGCGAAAATTGGCTTGCACAAGGCTGACGTGGAATTTGCAAGCGAAAATTGGCTGACAAATAGCTGACGTGGGTATACCAAGCGAAAATCAGGTTAGCTGGTATTTGCAAGCGAAAATTGGCTTGCACATGGCTGACGTGGTTATACCAAGCGAAAATTAGGTTGGCAATTATGTAAGTAAAGTGTTTAATTAAACAATTTCAGTTATTTGTTTAATTTCAAATAGCTTAATTTAATTAGACAATTATTTAAGAAATCTTAATTACTATAATATACAAAGTCAATTTCAAGTGAGAAATTTTGATTACTAAAATATACTTAGTCAATATCAAGTGAGAAATTTTAATTAGACAGTTTTTATTAGCAATTTGATTTTGTATTAGACAATTTTAATTAGAAATACTCAAGTAGGCAATTTTAATTAGGCAATTGATTGGCCAATATTGAGGAGTTATATATATATATATATAAATATATATATATATATATATTCATTAAATTTATTTCTTCAATTATACATTATTTGAAGTTATTTTTTAAAAGAAAAACAAGTATACATATATTTGCAAGCGGATTTTTGCAATGAAATACTGATGTTGGCTGGTATTTGCAAGCGAAAATTGGCTTGCACAAGGTTGACGTGGAATTTGCAAGCGAAAATTGGCTGACAAATCGCTGACGTGGCTATACCAAGCGAAAATTAGGTTGGCTGGTATTTGCAAGCGAAAATTGGCTTGCACAAGGCTGGCGTGGTTATACCAAGCGAAAATTAGGTTGGCAATTATGTAAGTAAAGTGTTTTAATTAAACAATTTTAGTTATTTGTTTAATTTCAAATAGCTTAATTTAATTAGACAATTATTTAAGAAATCTTAATTACTATAATATACAAAGTCAATTTCAAGTGAGAAATTTGGATTACTAAAATATACTTAGTCAATTTCAAGTGAGAAATTTTAATTAGACAATTTTTATTAGCAATTTGATTTTGTATTAGACAATTTTAATTAGAGTAGGCAATTTTAATTAGGCAATTGATTGGCCAATATTGAGGAGTTATATATATATATATATAAATATATATATATATAAATATATATATATATATATTCATTAAATTTATTTCTTCAATTATACATTATTTGAAGTTATTTTTTAAAAGAAAAACAATTATACATATATTTGCAAGCGGATTTTTGCAATGAAATACTGATGTTGGCTGGTATTTGCAAGCGAAAATTGGCTTGCACAAGGTTGACGTGGAATTTGCAAGCGAAAATTGGCTGACAAATCGCTGACGTGGCTATACCAAGCGAAATAAGGTTGGCTGGTATTTGCAAGCGAAAATTGGCTTGAACAAGGCTGACGTGGTTATACCAAGCGAAAATTAGGTTGGCAATTATGTAAGTAAAGTGTTTTAATTAAACAATTTCAGTTATTTGTTTAATTTCAAATAGCTTAATTTAATTAGACAATTATTTAAGAAATCTTAATTACTATAATATATAAAGTCAATTTCAAGTGAGAAATTTTGATTACTAAAATATACTTAGTCAATTTCAAGTGAGAAATTTTAATTAGACAATTTTTATTAGCAATTTGATTTTGTATTAGACAATTTTAATTAGAAATACTCAAGTAGGTAATTTTAATTAGGCAATTGATTGGCCAATATTGAGGAGTTATATATATATATATATATATATATATATATATATATTTTTCATTAAATTTATTTCTTAAATTATACATTATTTGAAGTTATTTTTTAAAAGAAAAACAATTATACATATATTTGCAAGCGGATTTTTGCAATGAAATAGTGATGTGGTAGTTTGCAAGCGAAAATCTAGTAGTGGAGAATGCTGATGTGGCGCAATGAAATAATCCTTTTTGCTTAGTCAGCTTTCCAAGCGAATAGATGCTCGCAAATCAGCTTTCATTCGAAATTTCGCTTGCAAGCTCCTTAGCTGGATATTACCATCCGTTTTTAACTTTTGCAACCAAATATTTAGTTGGAAACTTTTCCCTTTGAATTTTCGCTTGCAAACCAGCGAAGCTAAAATTGAACATTCTTGTAGTGCTGATCTCCTAAACATTCCTTTGATTACTAAAAAGTATATAATTATTTTCGTAAAGTATTTCTTCACCTGATCTCCTCAACATTCCTTTGATTTGTAGCTCTAATCCTGAAACGAATTTTTTCTCACAATTAGGATATATGTAATCTCCAATAATGTAGGAAATCTAGAGAAATCTAATAAATAAAGAAATAACTCCGGAGCATGCTGAGGATTTTGGCAACTAAAACTGAAAGAGAATCACCGTGGGAGATGTGTTTTCAAATTTTGGATATGAAAAGGCGGTTAATAAAAAGATAAATTTGGAAGAGACGGTTAATTGATTAGAACAACTAAAACTGATAAGGTGAGAACGTGGAAGTTCAAAAAAATTGGATAAAAATATTGTGTTTAGTTTAAAACAAATTAAATAGGAAGAGTAGTGGCCTATCAGTTACTTAACTTTTGAATTCAAAAATTTAAAACAAAGAACTGCAATTAAAGATTGAGGAGATTTTTTTGGAGAGAGAGAGAAAACGTGTGTTAATTTTTTTGGATAAGAGTGGTTATCTTTCTTTTTTCAAAAAACAAATAGATGATAAGATTAAAAAAAAAAAGATACGGTCATATTTCACTATCTATACTATTAACTAAGGGAAGAGCTTCTACACTCACAAAGTGGTAGTTATGATACCAACTTTTGAGTTTCCTAAACTACCCCTCTCCTACCCATCAACAATAGATAAATAAAAGCAGGGCATAAATGTCAAAAGAAGAAGAAAGAAAAGATACATATTAATTAAGCGGTAAAAAACTAAAAATTGACACGTGGGTTTTTATTCATCCCACTAAACTAGAAGTTATCTACAATCTACCCGATTTTAGGAAAAAGATAAACTGCTTCCTTATCCAAATTTCAAATTTCTCATATTTATAAAATTTAGTACGACTCATTATTCAAACTACAACTTTGAATTTCTTTTGCTTGCCTCACATTCGCCTCTCATTAGTCATAACATGTATTTTCGTATACAGAGTATAAATATGAATTTTGATGTGGAATTCGCAACTCCAGGAGCACTGTTATTCTGAAAAATTACCCATGAGATATGCATAGCAATTAAAGGTAAACATCTCCATTGTTTAAATGCATGCAACCAATTACTGTCAAATTTTAACAGTTTTCACTTTCAGGTTTCAGATTAAGAGCCCTATGGACAAAAGTCACAAAATAATTGAGAAATTGCTGTTATTTTTTAGTTATGGACAAAAGTCACAATTTGTTTTTTTGTTAGGTACTACTCATTGTCTTTCTCTTTTTGTTTTCATTGTTTCCTTATATGGGTTTCTAACTTTTTCCTTTCTTTAGTTTTTCATTTTCAAGTTTATGATTCTGTATTTCTCTGTGAAATAGGAGAAAATAATTTCATGCTTGCTGTTGGGAAAGAGAAACTCCAATTTTATATTGACCAACTAACTCATACTTGGTGAGTGAAGCTTATAATTTGTATTTTGTTCTCCTTATATTTGTAAAGTTGCCAAGTATTCAGGTTTTAAATGTAGTATTCAGATCTCATGATAGTTTGGGTTCTTTATTCTTTTTTTTTTACCTGTAATTTTTTTTACTAACTAAACTTAATTTTTACCTATCAAATCATGCAGGTACGGCTGTTCCTTTTTTATACGGCTCTACCTTGAACCCAGATATATTTTTATAAAGAAGACTTGATTCTATTTTAGATCCAGGATTATATATCGAGATGCAAAGTAGAAAGGTAGATTATACAGTATTGTATTATTATATTATTGTACAATAAGATTAATTCTCTCACATTAATTGCTTTGATATACTTTACTGGTTTTGGATTGTTAATTGTTTGTTTCCGTTATTTTGGTAGCTTTTTTTTCATATTATTTTATCAATAAATAACCAAGTGATTATTAAAATTTTGCTCTTTCTCATTAAGGTGTCAACAATAACTTAAATCGAGGCGTTATAATAAGAAAAATTAAAGAAAAGAATAAAGATATGAAACACTTTTTCAAAGTATGATGGAGTTTTCAAAGAAGCAAAGTCGTAAAGATCAATTACGTAACCTCAAATAAAATATAATTCATAGATGGCATGTTTTCTTTGTTAATATTTATTTTTAACTTAATGTATGGTATTCTCATACAAATTTATGGAAAAAGTACAAGAACTGAGAATTACTATTAAAATATTTTCCGATCAAAACCCACAAATTTACACTTCACAAACTCTCCTCGCATGTGCTTTTGATGCTTAGACTAATTAGTTAATATGCCGACATCTGAGTTTGCAAGGGATACATCTTACCAATATACTATTATATAGTTGTGTTATTTTACCTACTAAAACACTCTCATTTGCATTAATTTATTAAAATCATTAGCATACTTACACGTATTACCGTAAATATATTTTGTAGGGAATGTGTTTAGTTTCTTTAATTTTTGTTCAATGATATATGTGTTTGCAACTCTATTAGTTTCGCTAATTCTTACGTTCATATTTTGCAATTCTATTAGTTTCGTTAATTCTTACGTTCATATTTTGTAGGTTTTTCTTCTTCAATTATGGTGTAGTTGTGGCTTCAAAAGAACTTCACCACTTCCTAAAACATGAAGAGTCCTATATCAATATTTTTATGGGATTCTTTGTTTTTAGGGGTCTGTATGTAATAAGCCATTAGTGGCGGTCCTTTTTTGATTTGTTTTCCTTTTATTCTTTAATCACACAATTGTTTACTCTACCTTTCATCTTAAAGACTTAGGTAGCAGTTGATTTACAAAACTAAATAACACGAGCCTAATATATTTTCTATGAACACTATAAAATTTGTATTAGTATAGCATTACAGTAAATATATTTTTTATACTTAAATTCTTTTCACGCGGTCTCCGCGTGTGTCAAAGTTGCTAGTTCAGATTTAATTTGGGGGAGTGGGAGGTTTTGTATTATAACATTAATTCAAAAATTCCTAAAATCATGGGACATTACGGAAGTTAATTTCTTTTTTTCTTTTAATTTTTTTTGATTCAGATATTAACTTCTTCTTTTTTTTTTTTAATTTTTGTGAGTGGAGAATTTTGGTCTCCTGGTCTAACAACTACCAAGGACCGCTTTGCTTATATTATTAATAGATACTAGCAACCGGGCGCACGCGGAGACCGCGTGCAAATTTCTTCTTAGTGTAAAGAGTTTTTTTTTTCTTTTCTCTTTTATGCTTTAAGTTTTTACTATAATTTATGTGATTACAAAAATGTGGCCAATACACGTGACAATTCTTAATCCATCTGAATTATTAACAAAAGTTATTGAAGTGTGGCAGATCAAATCTACTCAAATATCCTTTGATGTCTCTAGAAAGAAAATATAAACAAATAAGAGGCGAAATGACTTAACGGCAAACATTAATAAAACTTCAAAACTCAAAACAAAATAAGCCTGAATTTGAGAATTTAGCTAGTTACATAAAATAAAGTAGATTTTTCTACAACTCTCATTTGTAGATATGAACATTTGAAGTCACTGATGATTTACTGCCTCTCACCCTTCGTTAGCCTCGATTTTGTTTCCTGTAATTTATAATTTCAAAAAGTTAATAACGTGCTCAAAAGAATAAATAATCCCATAAAAGAGTTTCAAATTAAAATAATGTACGAAGGAGATTAGAGAAAATAAGTAGAAATGAGGACCAAGTTCTTTGTTGCAAGCTCTATCGATAAATAAGTGAAGATGTACAAATTTGAATATGAGTATATGAGGATATTAAGTTCTTTGTTTCAAGCTTTATTAATTAATCCGAAAATAAGAACAAATTAAATTTTAAATTACGTGCTTATCTATAATTCTATATACTGCGAAACTATATGCAAAAATGGAATGTAAGTAGTTATTTGAAATTTTGGGATTTCGTGAATGTGTTTAGCAAAATATATTATGTAGATATCACCATATCTCGTTTTGAAAAAAAAAAAAAAAGATATCACCATATCTCTATTTTTTACCCAGTCTTAACAATATCTCTATTACCCAATCTTAATCATATCTCTCATATTAATCTAAAAATATGTCTGCGTGCAATTTTTTTAAAGTGTTCAGAGTGTTTTTATTTTAATATTTTTTTTTACCTATTTTATAACATTAACAACAACGTAAATGCTTAATTCTTCTTAAAGTGAACTTAAAAGTTCATATGATTTAATTTAAACATAAATGTTGAAACCTATTACTAACAGGCTCAAGAAACATCTTTGTAATTAGAAGATATACATACATAAAAACAACCACCACAATTGTTTAATCCTTAAATTAGAATAAACAAACAATAATAATGATACCCAATCTGTTTTTTGAAAAGTAATTGTTAAATATTTTATTATATACCCAAGAAAGAACTGAGGAAATGAGTTCAAATGGAGGAATAATTAGATCCGAAAAATAAAACAAAAATGAGAACTATGTTGAGTTGTCAAACTTGATGATTGAGTAATATGTATACAATTAACTCGTTAAATGAAGGCGAATAAATACACACACACAAAGGGATTTAATGGTACGTGAGTAACTTTGAATTCCCATGTAGCAAACTCACACATCTGGCTGCAAGAGATTAAGAGAAAAAAAATGTTAAGTTTGAAGTTTATAATATTGAGCAAACAGATATATAATGCACCAACTAAGAATAATATTAATAGATTTTCAAATAAAAATAAAGAATAATATTAATAGAATCTTGTGAACGATTAAAATGTTAAACCATATAATTTAGGTATATAATATTTGGCCAAAAATATTTTGCACTATTTTTATTTTAAGGATATTGAGGTAGTACGTATCTATTAATATAATAAGATGCGACACAATAGAAAATAAAATTAAGAGTTGCAAAAACGATGTCGCAGAAAAAACAATTGCTCTCCTGATTACTTCGAAGAAACCCATGCTTCTCTAGTTCAGTAAATATAGATTGGTGGGGACGCCGCTTTGGCCTTTTGAAAGTAATATCTATTAATATATACCCCTGCACGAACTCACAAATTCGACATCTAGTTAGGCCTGTTTGGTTGCACAGACAGTTATATATGTAGATTAACTATTACTCAATTAAAATATAGTCTTTTATTTTATATGCGTAACAGTAACCGTGTTTGGTTGGATAGTTGAATAAAGTTACTATTTTATCTTGATTTATAAAACGTGTTTGGTTCATGTTATGTCCCCATTTTATTGCAGGTATTGCAGGTAATTACCTTATTGCCCCATTTTATTAAGAAAGTATACACCAAAAATATTTTCAAAACATATCACGTTCACCTCCCAAGCAATATTCACAATTAATTATGTCATTAACTAATTTGAAGTAAAACATTTTTTTAATTACATTTTTTAATTACATTTTTTAATTACATTTTTTTAATTACATTTTTTAATTATATTTTTTTAATTACATTTTTTAATTACATTTTTTTAATTATATTTTTTAATTACATTTTTTAATTACATTTTTTAATTACATTTTTTAATTACATTTTTTTAATTACATTTTTAATTACATTTTTTTAATTACATTTTTTAATTACATTTTTTTAATTATATTTTTTAATTACATTTTTTTAATTACATTTTTTAATTACATTTTTAATTACATTTTTTAATTACATTTTTTAATTACGTTTTTTAATTACATTTTTTTAATTATATTTTTTAATTACATTTTTTAATTACATTTTTTAATTACATTTTTTAATTACGTTTTTTAATTACATTTTTTAATTATATTTTTTAATTACATTTTTTTAATTACATTTTTTAATTTCATTTTTTTAATTACATTTTTTTAAATTACATTTTTAAATTATGTCTTGTTGCTGCATAAAAAGATTAAAATTGAAGAAACGGGGGTAAATAAGTCATTTCGTCGGGTGAGCTAGATGGCTAAAAAGTGAGATAAAATAATAACAGGGGGGTAGATATTATTTAAGTTGAGAAAGTGAGATAAAGAGCGGGCCTCAGCTATTAAATCAAAAAGCCCATTTGCATAATAACAGGGGGGTTAGATATTATTTAAGTTGAGAAAGTGAGTTAAGGAGTGGGCCTCAGCTATTAAATCAAAAAGCCAATTTGCATAATCATACAAACCAAACAAGTTTTTAAGTTATTAAACTTCTTCATCTCACCTCATCACAACAACCAAACAGCACCTTAGTGAAACTAAAAATAAATAGATGTAAGGATATTTGATTAAAAATCTGGAGCATGAAATTTAAAGTTAAATTTTGAAAACTAAAAAAAAGAAGTTACATAGGTATATCTTTGTGATCATGTGTGACGGAAATATTCAACGTCTATTCATGATATGCAAATTAAATAATAATAACACATTGGCAAAATATTCTGCAGGCCTTATCTATCTAGCCTGATAAGAATTAAACAATATAATTCGTAGAAGTAATAACAAAATAGAGATTTTAGTCTTACTACTTAAGATGTGATTTCGTGAATCTTTGTATATATTCTTTATTCTCCAAATATAACCTGCAAAGATAAAAGAAAATTAAAATTCAAAATTCAAATTATTGGAAACGAAATTAAAGACTAATCACAATATAAAGCATACAAATACTTATAACAAAAACCTGACATCAGTTTTGACTTTTGAATCAACTTCAGAAGAATTGAATTGGGTGTATCTCATAGTTCATTAATCTGATAAATTTCCAATATAGTTAAAATCACTTGTAGAATGAGTAACATAGAAAATGAATTTATTGGTATAGCAGTACGAAGAAGCGGACTCTTTACATGTAAATGCAGGAGATTAAAATTCGAAGTATGCAAATTAAAAACAAAAACACATAAAAAACTAAAAGTAGGTAAAATATGAAACTTAAAGAAGCAATAAAATCAATGCGAAACGTTTTAAAAAGTACCTTATATTCAAAGTTGCAGAAAATATTTTTGGAGGTTCTTTTTGGGGAGGAAAGAGAGTACTGAATGATTATCATGGAGTTTTTATTTTTTTCCAGTTGATATAAAACGTGAGTTCATAATTGGTGGTTATCCAATATTCAAATTTTAAATTTATCTTATCAATTTTATTTTTGATCATAACTTTTCCGAGAAGTTTGGAGAAAGTGGAGGAAGTGGGGAATTTTTCGTCCAATGGTGGGACCAAAATATTAATAGTTAGAAATTAAAATTCCATTTTATTCAATTAAAAATTGAGAGAATCTTTTTAGGAGGAAAATAGAAAGTATGTGTAGTTTTTCTGATAATAATTATGAGATTTTGGACATCGATTAAGTTTGATTAGATAAGAGAAAAATAAGGCGATGACTCATTA
The DNA here is from genome assembly GCA_948329865.1 of Linaria vulgaris. NCBI lineage: Eukaryota > Viridiplantae > Streptophyta > Magnoliopsida > Lamiales > Plantaginaceae > Linaria > Linaria vulgaris. The sequence goes on along the minus strand of OX415249.1, from coordinate 77,123,233 downwards.
TTCAAATTTTAAACTTTTCTTTTCTCTTTTTCTCTCTTCTTTTTTTTTACGGAGGTTGAGAAATGTTAGGAGATGGGAAGTTTTGGTCTTGGTGTCACAAACCACCATGTGATGGCTTTGCTTATATTATTAATAGATATATTATGTCTTCACGCAGGAAGACTAACCGATCTAAACTAGTAATTCAAATTTAAATATAATAACCGCTACTTCAAGTCTAATCTTATCCATAACATAACATATAATAATTAATAATATAATCTCTAATTAGCTTCTTAATATCAAGGCTTGGCTGGAGCCTTGAGTCGTAACAATACTCCCCTCTTGAAGATGGGCCTTGTCCTCAAGGCCCAATTCTCTAATAGCTTGTGTGACTGAGTTGTACATATGATTATGAGGTTCCCCCACTGCGGCCAAAGAAAAAAATTCTGGAAATGAAGTAAAAATCAACCCCAAATCTTCCCAACTATTCTCAACAGCTAAGTCATCAGACCATTTGATTAAACAGAGAAAATAATTGTGCCCCTTTTTCTTCAACACTTTTAGATCGAGAACAGCAGCGGGGTGGTTGTTGTAAAGTGGACCCTTCTGATAGAGCGTAAAATACGGGAATGAATGAAAGACGGAAAAATAAATGACACACAGATTTTACGTGGAAAACCTCAAATTACTTTTTGGGTGAAAAACCACGGGCAAGGTAGAAGAACTTACTATGAGTGTAAAATAGGAATTACAACTCTCCGACTTTTACCGTAGTAAAGTCGTACAAACTCTCAATTTTTACCTCACAATTACAATACTCTAAACCACTCTTTATATTAATTATTTGCTAATTATATATAAGAGATACTTGTATTTTATTTTTGGGATGATCTGAGAATGAAAGAGGTGCCTCCTATTTATAGCCAAAGAAATGCATTATTTTAATTCATAATGTTGCACCACCGCCCCCAACAAATCTATTAGTGCTGCACTTCCTTTTTAAAATCAGTTGCCCCATTTCTTGGTTAATGCTGCACCAAGTGCTCCAGAACCATTATGAGTTGGGCTTCGATGTTACAGTCAGTTGTTGCGACATCAACAACGGAGGCTGAATACGTGGCAGCTACGCAGGCCAGTAAAGAGGCGATTTGGTTGAAAATGGTTCTGGAGGAACTCGGGCACAAACTAGAGAGTATTTTTCTATTCTGTGACAGTCAGAATGCGTTGCATCTTGCAAGGAATCCAGCGTTTCATTCCAAGACAAAGCATATTCGGGTGCAGTATCACTTTGTTCGTGAGAAAGTCGAGGAGGGTATTGTGGATGTGAAGAGGATTCACACTAAAGATAACATAGCTGATTTCATGACGAAGAGTGTTAATGCTGACAAGTTTGTTCAGTGTCGGTCCTCGTGTGGTCTGGTGAAAACGTAAGCAACAGGAATGGCGAGGTAGAAAGAATGGTGTGAAGACCTGATTAGTTTCTAATCAAATCTTCAAGTGGGAGATTGTTGGGGCGGCACTTAAATAATCCATAATGCAGCACTTGGTGCAACATTAACCAAGAAATGGGGCAGCTGATTTTAAAAAGGAAGTGCAGCACTAATAGATTTGTTGGGGCGGTGGTGCAACATTATGAATTAAAATAATGCATTTCTTTGGCTATAAATAGGAGGCACCTCTTTCTTGGTTAATGCTGCACCAAGTGCTGCATTATGGATTATTTAAGTGTCACCCCAACAGTGGCGTGGGAGGATGTCGGCAGCGAAATCAACAGAAATAGGTGGTGGCGGCTCCGTCGAGAGGCAACGTTCGGCACTGATATGATGGTAAGGATCGGACTTTACCCACACGTAATCTTCATGTTCATCTTCAGCTTTATATTCCGTGTCACCTTGCTTGTGTTGCACCTTTAGTACCCTTAGTTGGTGAGAAACACTTGTGTGCTTTTAATCTGTTGTGGCATAGTTTCTCTCGTGGCTAATGTTGATTCACATGAATCTGTTGGTGTAGCTGTTGGAGTTAAAGTAAAACATGACACACTAGGAGTCATTGTTGAGTTTCCTGTTAAACTAATGAATGAACCCCCATAGTGAAAAGCCAAGCACGGTTGTGCAAAATCGGCCATGATTGTACCTAAGGTGCGCAACCACTGGATCCCCAAAACTAACTTCGGGCCTTGCCTTTGATAGGTAAGACTGTAAACGTGATTTGAAACGGAAACCCATCAAACCTGATTGGTAGATTGTCACAGTATCCCATACAGTTGAGCCTTTCTCCGTTCCCAACAATCACTGACAAGTTTGGTCCATCATAGATAGGAAGATTTAAGAATTCAGCAACCTGTGGCTGAATAATGTTATGTGTACTTCTAGTATCAATGAGGACTGAAAACGAATACCCTCGAATTTTCCAACCACAAATATTGTTTTCGGGAATCAAAAGCCATATATTCTGCAATAGAAAAGTGATAGGCTTTTGAGTTTGTACCTTGGGATGGATCGATTAGGCGGTACTCCATCATTGGCCTGTGTTTATGACCATCTTGTTCACTAGTGTGTTCTGATGAAGTGTCTTCATCATGTGACTGGATCAACAAAAACTGAGGATTATTATAGCGATGCCCAGGCGTGAAACGCTCGTCACAATTGTAACAAAGACCTTTGGCTTGTCTTTGTTGCATCTCAAAATAATTTAAACGACGAGCAACACTTTGTTGAGGACCGTGGTTGATAGGTGGTAGGGCATTAGATGTCGTCTAGTATGGAGTGGTCGTTGGTGAGTGGTTGGTTTTGTATGAAAAAATGGCTCATGTTGTCACCACGGACTTGGGTTGCATGTGACAAAGCTTATCTTCTATTAATTTTGCAAGGCCAACGGCACGTGAAATAGAGTAGGGACGAAGAATAGCAAGTTCATCCTGAATTTCAGTTTTCAATCCTAAAATAGAGCACTGCAATATTGTATCATGAGTTAATCCTTCAACACAATTATTGAGTCGTTCAAATTCTTTAATGTATTCAGGAACTGAATTATTTTGCTTTAACTTGAACAGGGCTGCCTTATGATTCTCAAAAGTAGAATGGCCAAACCGTAGTTGGAGATCACGCCTGAAATTTGCCCAAGTTGGGAGCAAATTGTTATTGCGGGGCCACTTGAACCAACTCAGCGCTTCGCCTTGCATGAAAAAGGCCACTTACCCGACTCGCTGATCTGGATTGATATGATAAAGATCAAAATATTCCTCGGCTTGAAAAATCCAATCGAGTGCACGGCTTCCATCAAAGGTTGTTAGATTGATTTTTGGTGGTTTGGTCACATGAGTTGTATCTAAACTTTGGTTACTGTGAATGATATTAGTGAATGGTCTGTATGGTGGTAATGGATTTTGTGTGTTTGGTTGATTTAGCATGGTATCTGTATCATTGGGACTTGTGACAGGGGGTGGAATGTTCTGTGTTGGAATAGAGGCATCACTTATTGGATTTCGTCGGGATACCATGTCTGTTATCAGTGCTTGAAGTTGTTGGGTTTGTTGTTGCATCTTATTCAGGATTTCTTCTGATTGGTGTTCCATTTGTTGTGTCAATTGTTGAGACACCATGTGTTCCACGGCTGTAAGTTTTGCGGCATCAACAAAATCCATTTTAGTGGCCATTTCAGCCATCAATTCTTTCATATTAACAGATGAAGCAGTCGGTTTGAGAGGCATGGTTCAATGTATTAAAACACCAAATGAAACGTACCGATTAGAATGATTAGAAAAAGATTATGAATTGATAAGCACAAAGTTTGATATTCTTTTTCTGATGAGAATGACACTTTTCTTTTCATATACTAGCAAAAAAATTTCTTTTTAGTGTAAATTGTATTCTAATTTTTACGCGTACTTTTTACTGTAATATAATTAATGTGACGATAAATGGATTTTTTTTAATAGAAGTTACTACGTTATCAATAACCTTGATACACTCTCTAAAGAGAAATTAAACTAACATATATTTTTAATCATTGTTAAAAAAATTAGGGTCATCCGGTCATAAAGAATTATCAAGTTTCTTCAAAGTGAAAAAGGATGAAGCGCTTGAAAAGAATTATCATGCTAGCCATGAATACAAATTGAAAAGATAAGATTAAAAAATATAATGAAACAACCTAAAACGTATAAATCTTTTCCTCTTCAACATAATTTTAATATGTAATGACCTATTTATTAAATTATTAAGAATATTAATTAATAGTTAAGGAAAATATAATGCAATCAAGGAAAAGAAAAAAAAATGGTATAGATAAGACTATACTGAAATAATTTAAATAAAGAAAACAGTAATTAGCAGGAAAAATCTTGCAATTAAAGCAAACTCATGATAAGATTGGAGAAGTAATTCTAAAATTAAAACATGGACCATAATTCACAACAAAATGAATAAATTACAGCAAATATTTTGCAACAGTTACATAATGAGAAATCAGATATATTAAGCATAAAATATCAAGCGACCAAAAGAAATTGAAAAGATAAGTTAAGGAAAAGACTTGAAAATCAAAACAATGTAAGTAAACATGTTTAAGATAAACAACCTGAAAGATTGTATTCGTGTAAATCATTTGTGTTAAAGATAATTAAATAAAAGTAATTGACAGGTATCTTACATTATTTAAAGTAATTTAATAGATATATATATATATAGTTAATAGAAAAAATCACGCAATCAGAGGAAAAAGAGGAAAAAAATGGTATATATATGATTAACCTGATAATAATTTGTAACGGATAGTGCTGCACAAAGTTGTAGCGAACAAATCTCTTTTTGAAATGTAAATGTCATAAAGTACATTATCAATATTGATTTACTGTTAATATATATAGGAGGAAACAACGGAATAAAAAAAGTATAGACAATTAAGATCCATATAGAAATAATTTATGTCATGAACAATATTAATTAAAGGAGAAAAAGTTACGCAATCAAAACAAACTGATCATAAGTCTAGATAAATAATTCTAAAACCAAAAAAATGTAAATCATAATACAAATTTACCAAGTGAAACAATAAGATTAAAAAAAATAATCAAATGAAAACAACCAAAGGAGAGCATACTATCATGTAGCGTAGGCGTCATCCTTCGCGTGCGATGCGGCTACGTCCTTCAACTCTTCGGCCGGGTGAGGCACGGGTCGTGACAACACGCTCATGATAAGATTATTAGTTAAAATTAGAGGAAAACCAAGTTATTTCATTAATGAATATTATAATTAACGGGAAAAAGCCCTGCCATCACAACAATTACAAACTGACAAAGTAACGAATTCATGATAAGATTAAAGAATTGATTGGATGAAACTTCCTAATAAGATACTTATGATTGGGTTAAAGATGATAAACATTAGTTTACCTTTCAAATTGAAGCGATCAATCCATCTACAATAAAACCGCGATAACAACCTATCAAACAAAAAATGAATTGATCATTAATAAAGATGGCAAAATAATAACACTCAATTTATAAAGATTGCAAAAAAAAAATTTAATTTTGCAGACACCATTAGTTGGTTAATATCTAATATTCATATCATGAAAAAAGTTAATTATATTTATATCATTTTTTTTGCTTTTTCGAGTTTAGCTTTCAATTGCAGGTTAGTGAACGTAATATCTTTTTTTTTTTTTTAAAGTGAACGTAATATCTACCGTTCATAAAAAACATGTATTCTCTACAATAGTATTGAAACCATAAAGGAATAAAAAACAAAAAAAATATATATAATTGAGATCGAGGTTCCTTACCTCATTCTATACGTAAATTTCACCGTCTCCATGATACAAATATAAGAACAATGACCTGCATAAATTTATGAGTTGTATTATAATTAGAACTATCGCATAAAAGATAAATGAATCATTGCATAAAGTTTACAGCAACAAACAAAATAACTAAGAGGAGAGAAAACGTTGCTGCTTGATTTAAAAAAAGAAATGTAAAAATGAGGTGTTCAATTTACTTTAAACAACCGAATCTGATCAAAAGTGGTCAAATGCAGTTACTTGTCTTCTTCTTTTTTTGTTCTTAGATAACAGATATATAATTACGATGGCAAGTTGAGAAAATGAAGGAAGTGGGGAAGTGGATAAAACTTTGGAAAATAACGGCAATATCCTTCTTTTTATTATTCTTTTTTTTTTATTTGTGAATGGGGAATTTTGGTCTCCTGGTCTAACAACTACCAAGGACCGCTTTGCTTATATTATTAATAGATGCTTCAATAGTGTTCATACAAATTATATATCTTCTGTCTTCACACCGGAAGACTAACTGATCTAAACTGCTAATTCAAATTTAAGTATAACTGCTACTCCAAGTCTAATTCATCAAAAAAAAAGTTTAATCTTATCCACTTATCCAAAAAAAAAGAGTCTAATCTTATCCATAAAATAACATATAATAATTAATAATATAATCTCAATTAGGCTTCTTAATGGCTAGTGTCGTAACAATTGCCATGACTACTAAATAATTTTCTAATTTAAATATATCCACACATATTTAAAAAACCATTTCATCCTTTTATCTGACAAATTTTCAACTCAGAGACACATCTCACCCATCATGTACTCTACTACTTATACACACCATTAGCACGCTATTCATTCCCACAATTCACACTAATTACTCAACTTAATAACCAAAATGACCACCCTCTCTCCTCCTTACGATCCGGAAAGCGCCACCGCATACGCCTCAATCCCCGCCGGACCTCCGGTGGAGCACCGGCGATCCAAGAAATTACTCTTTCCCATTATCTACTTTTCATCTTTTCTTTTACTCTCTGTGATTCTATTGATTATAAACCAAGGCCAAGATCCAAGTCCTCAAGTTGAAATTGATCATAAGCCAATTCATTTTTCTCCGGCGGAGACTCGGTCTAGAGGGGCGGCGCAGGGGGTGTCGGAGAAGGTTTTCCGGCCAGCCAGCGGCGGCTTGGGGTCGAGCTTTTCTTGGACCAATGTTACGCTGTCGTGGCAAAGGACGAGTTACCATTTTCAACCCGTAAATAATTGGATGAATGGTAGGTGTCAAGCTTTTTACATTTTGCTTAAGGGAAACGACAGTTTGATGCTTTTATTTCTTTTCATTTTTGAGATTATTTTATTTACGCTTTCTGATTCAATTTCTATTCTTGTTTCTCATGGAATAAATCTGCGGGATGAATCTTGTGATTGGTGCGACAGATCCTAATGGTAAGTGTATCAAACACCATCATCTTGTTTAATATTTATTTCTTGGAAAGGGTAATTTTAGAAAATAATCCAATTATTTTATGCTAAAAGCGCTTACAATTAGTATCCAAAAGTTGGATCAAATTATTATAATATTAGCGTTAATGATAAGTGAGCCGCTAAGAACCTAAGACATTTCAAAATGAGGAATTTAATTTCGAGACTTATCTATTGCTGACTAGTCTGAAAGCTACTACTGAAAACAAGTCTTCATTATTGTGTTGTGTTCAATTTAAATTGCACGTCTTGTTGTTTCCTGTATTATTAATTTTCGTGAGACTTGGTTTGAGTAGCAGTTTTTATCTTAATGTTTGTGTGCTTATTAATTAATGAATTGAATACGTGGCTTAAACAGTGAAACGAAGCATTTGCTAAATATTAAGCTGAACGAAACAAGGATTAGACAAATACAATTGTGGTGGGGTACGTGCTTTATGACATTCATGACCTGGAACTAAATAAATGAATAAGTAAATAAAACTCCCACCTTGTTGAGTGAATTGCCAAACTAACCATGTTAGAAAAAATAATTTCCACAATAACACTCTTGAAAAACTAATTCCCAAAATAACACTCTTCAACTACATATTACTATTTCACCCCTTTTAAGTAGCAGTTAAAATAAGACCTACTTAATTATTTTGGATTTTGTAATTTTTTTTAAATGTCTTCTTTTTCTTCATACTTCATAACCCCCCCCCCCCCTCCTCTCCTCCACCTTCTGTCGTCACGAGCAATCTAGATTAAAATAAACTACTCGATTAATGATAATAATTTAGCATTTAAACAACTTGTTTTTATGTTACTCAAACTCATTCTCTCGAGACTTTGTTCCCGCAAATCGTCGATTGCCGTAAAGGAATGTTCTGTGTTGTTGAGACTTGAGATCCATGAATCTGAGATAGAGAGAGGTGTTAAATTGAATTAGCTTTTTCTTTTTTTTTTTCAATCTGCTTCCAAAACCTAATAGAGATTAACATAATTATTTGTTTCTTTGGATTTGGTGATAAATTGGTAATGGTTATGTTGCTTCTGGATTTGTGAATTGTGAGGTGGGTGGGTGGGGTGGGGTGGGGGTGGAAGGAACGGAGATGGGTTTTATTTTTAAATTTTTTATAAATTGTGAGGTACTATTTCATTTGCTATTTAATTGTTTAATATTTCAATAAATCTTTGTTATTTACCGGCGAAAGGAATACCTGAAATGTAAGTTTGTTTAATTGGTTAATCACATAATTAGAGAAAATGGTTAAAATAGTAATATAGAATTGAAGAGTGTTATTTTGGGAATTAGTTTTTCAAGAGTGTTATTGTGGGAATTATTTTTTTTAAGAAGGTTAGTTTGGCAATTCACTCCACCTTGTTTGATAGGAATTGAATTGCCAAAGATAAGTCACGTGGGATAAATACAAATTAAGTAATAAGTCATGAATCAATTAGGTTCTGCTGAACATCTTTGATTTTTTATTATTAAAAGTAATCGAACTGTATATATGTGGTATGTCTTCATTCTGTTAAATGAAAATCAGCAAGAAATGGTTTCCATGAATGATTTGCTAATGGCGATATTCAAACTTAAATCACATAATTAATATATAATAGTATTATCTTAAATGTAACTTATTGCTGTTGTGCATGTGACAGGTCCATTATTTTACAAGGGATGGTACCACTTTTTTTACCAATACAATCCTAAATTAGCTGTATGGGGCACCATCATATGGGGCCACGCCGTATCCAGGGATCTAATCCACTGGTTCCACCTTCCCTACGCCATGGAACCTGACCAACCGTGCGACGTCAACGGTGTATGGACCGGGTCCGCCACGATCCTCCCAAACGGTGAGATCGTAATGTTGTACACTAGTGGCACTGCCGATCTTGTGCAGGTGCAAAACTTAGCGTACCCCGCCAACTTATCCGATCCCCTCCTCTTAAAATGGGACAAGTACCCGGGTAATCCGGTTCTTGTCCCCCCACCCGGTATCGGTAAAAAGGATTTTCGGGACCCGACCACAGCATGGTTAAGCCCCGATGGCAAAAAGTGGCGATTCGTAATCGGGTCGAAAGATGCAAATAAAGCGAGTATTGCGATTGTATACGAGACTGTGGACTTTAAAAAGTATAAGTTGTTGGATGGATACTTGCATGCGGTTTCGGGTACGGGTATGTGGGAGTGCGTTGACTTTTACCCGGTTTCATTAACCGAAACAAATGGACTCGACACATCAGTTAACGGGCCGGGTGTAAAGCACCTGATGAAGACGAGTTTGGATGATGACAACCATGATTATTATGCGCTCGGAACCTACGACCCGTATAACAATAAATGGACACCTGACAACCCGGAATTGGATGTGGGTATTGGGCTGAGATATGATTATGGAACATATTATGCTTCAAAGACATTTTATGATCAGAATAAGCAGAGGAGAATTTTGTGGGGTTGGACTAAGGAAACTGATGCCGAAGATCTTGATCTTTCGAAGGGATGGGCGGGACTTCAGGTATAATTTATTTGTCGTCTCATCTAAAAACTTGGATAAATTATATGGCGCAAAAGTGATTATTGTTTATTGAGATGATTCTATTGTGTGCAGTGTATTCCGAGGACCATCGTGTTCGACGAGAAGACGGGCACCAACATTCTTCAATGGCCAGTCGAGGAAGTGGAGAGCTTGCGATCTGATAGTTACGAGTTCGACAACGTGAAGCTGGGACCAGGATCTATTGCACCACTTAAAGTCAAGTCAGCCTCACAGGTTTGTACTTTGCTTTACTATATACGAGCATGACAAAATATCTCATTCAAAATTAATATAATGAATGAGCTGGTTTGATTTGTTACTCATGCAGTTGGACATAGTTGCTACCTTTGAGATTGATTATGTGGCGTTGGAGACATTAGCAGAGGCTGACTCTTCTTACAACTGTCCCACGAGCGGTGGTGCTGCTACTAGGGGAAAAGTAGGACCCTTTGGCATTGTGGTTTTTGTCGATGAAACGAGAACAGAGTCGACTCCAGTTTACTTCTATGTCGCTAAGGGGGCGAACGGGAAGGCCGAGACTCACTTTTGCGCCGATGAATTGAGGTTAGTACTTCTTTCACTATTTGATGTATGTATAATGTCATGCCACCTGGGAGCGACCTCTTGTCAAATTTGACAGGGAAAGGCTTGCCCCTTATACACCCTTGCGGTGGGACATTTTTTCGAACTCTCGTATTGCAGGGATGCTTTCGTGCACCGGGCTGCTTTTTTTTATATATAATGTCATGCCAATGGACCTTTTGCTCCATTTTCTTTTTCACTTAAATATCCCTATATTAAGATCAATCATACGATTATAATCACAACATAGTGAAGCCTTAAATTAGAAAAAATAATCATTATATTGTCGACAATTTCACCAAATTCTTGTCAAAATTTGCATACATAGGTTAAAAAGCGTACAATTTGTCGTATCCTTAATCAATCATCAATCGTGAAAATGCAGGTCATCAATGGCCTCTGATGTTGATAAAATAGTTTATGGTAGCACAGTACCAGTCCTTGATGGCGAAAAGTACTCCATAAGAGTATTGGTACGTGATACTTTTTTCTCAAATATTTTTTCTTTTCTTTTCTTTCTTGGTTTGTCGTAAGAATCCTAAATTATCTTACATAAATTATGTGCAGGTGGATCACTCAATTGTGGAGAGCTTTGCTCAGGGAGGAAGAACAGTAATCACGTCAAGGATTTATCCAACAAAGGCCATCGACGGTGCAGCTCGTGTTTTCGTGTTTAACAATGCGACTGGAGTCAGCGTCACTGCATCTGTGAAGATCTGGGAAATGAAATCTGCCGATATTCGCCAATTCCCCACAGATCAACTCAACGCGTAAGATTTGTTACAAGATTGGACGACATTGAAGAAAGATGCATATAGCATTTTTAGTATCACCTTTTGGTACTTGAATTTTTGATACATATTAATATCATCATCGCAACTGTTTATTGGCTTGAAAATTGACACAACTATTGTTGTTGTTACATATAAATTTCTTTTCATGTTAGTCATAGCTGGCCCCATAAAGTCACGCATGTATAAAAATTTCTTTTCGTGTTCATGTATAATAATTTTGTGATAAGGTGTGATAAATGCATGATATATATATATATATATATATATATATTTTTTTTTTTTGAAAGAAACGATTTTATATCATCATATTTTAAAAGATACATCACAACTCACAAGTGTGAAGTTCACAGCTTATTACAAGAGTAAGACATAAAAAATTCGGGAAACACAAATTCTCAAACAAAATGAGCAGTTGCAAGCACATATGAGCTATCCGAATTTGCAAACACACTATGTTAAATATTTGCTCGTGAAACTCATATTAAAAGAAAAAGAAAAAAAAACTACTGTAGGAAGAGACGTGAAAACACAAAGTTCTACCACGACCTTCAAGATATAAACTCATCTAGCTTAACATGAGAAAACTATTTTGAAAAGAAAAATAAAAACGATGAAACTTAAGGCAGACTTCCAGATGTGTTAGTAACGCAGTTGTGTTTAATTAGTCAGCATAGATTAATAAACCTTTCAACTGGTTTCGTTCTCATTAAATTTAAAATAATACGAATTTAAAATTCGTCAGGTGACAACTAATAAAGCCTTGTTATTGATTAGATGCTAACAACTACTCAGACAAGTAGGTCAGGGATAAAAAGAATAACCAAAGAAATTGTTCAGAAAAAAGGTATACCTGAAAATTATATCTGCCGTACCAGGTTGCAATGGTAACTCATTCTTCTTAACAAGTTTCATTACTTCGACCATGAGGTTTACATCGTTATGCTGTTTAGCATGTAACTGCTGCATCCATAGAAACAAGGTTGTATGATGCACTCCAACAAAGAATTACACCCTGAAGAAGTAGAACAGTTGCATACCAGCAGATAATGTGCAGAACCAATATCAGGGGTCAGTCCAAGTAAATTGTTCTTCCATAGTGCCTTCTTACCTGTGTGCCAAATATGAATATTTGCTACTGTTAAACAAGTGAAACATAGGAAGACACAAACAGCAGCAGTATACAAACCTTTCATTTACTAAAACTAGCAGTTATATTATCACAGCATGGAAAAAGGACAGGAAGCGCAATACGAGCTAAGACAATTGAAATTTCTACCAAACATATAATAATAATTGATCTTTCTCATTACAATCTGTAATAAAATGTCTGGTTTGCACCAACGCAATCAACAACTAGCCACATCACAGAATTAACTTATAAAGTTTACCATAGTCAATGGCACCCGCACGAACACAAGCCTTGGTGACCTCCCTGCACAGCGCACTATTAAAGTTGTCCGATATCCGTAGATTGGAGAGTCTCTGCATTGGACAGCAAAATTAACATAAGAAACACATATGCCAACAAAAGGAGTCGTCAAACTCTAGAGCACCAAGGGAATAGCCACTAACCAATATACGAAGTTTCTGCAGGATATCAAACAGCAACTTAATATCTTCCTGGGTAGAACATCCAGCAATGAGTGACCACAAACAAGCATTCGGAGGAGCAGTTCTTTTACCCGTCACACAGTCCAGCATCATATCATAAACTCCCTTCACAGTCTCTGCATCTAAGACAAACATAAACCACATCTGACATCACCAACTAAATAACTCTCGAACATAAAAATTCCTTAAGCCACTCAGAAACAGAAAGTTTATAATATCACCTGCAGGATCACTCTCAACAGCTGTCGCTTCTGCTGAAAACAATCTAACTGGAGTCGCTGCCATCTTCAATGACGGAACTCTCGTAATGTCCTTTCGACAAGATAATTCCGATTTTGAACAATTTCCGCCAATGACACCCGTAAGTTTTCCGTAAGGTAATCATAGGGCCCAAAAATACAAGAGCCTTCTTATTGAGCTCACCAACGATTAATGAGACTTTCAAGCCATTTCCTCGATAAGTACCAAAACGTTACCGTTTTCGACTTTTTAGAATACGGAACATAATAGTACTCTCCAATTTCACTACAGTTTCCGAAAATGTTGAAAATCTCTCGAGAATTTACGAAAAGCTTCTTAATACATAGCGGACTGAAAATTACACTGATACAAAAACCTCGATCCGTGCAGAAAACAGCAACTCTCTGGCAATCTTAACAACATATACAATGAGCTCTCCAATATAATATTTCGATAAAGATTAAACAGGAATATCTTCGTTAATTTAAAAACACTGCAAGTTTCAGACTCTGTAGGGTAATCATATACTCCAAACAATACAAGAGCCTTTCTTATTAAGTCCTCGACGAATTGATGAAGCTTTCACGCCATTTCCACGATAAGCACCAAAACATTACCGTTTTTGACTTCTCAGAAACGAAACATAAACACAATAGTAGCTTCTACGACAGTCGGATTTACGTAAAAGCTACTTAACACATGGCGGACCGAAAAATACACAGAAACAAAAACCTCGATCCGTGCCGATCAACAAACAACTCTCCCCCAATCATAAGTACACATACAACGAGCTCTCAAATACAACATTGACACAAAAAATTGAACAGGAATCTCTAAGCAAATTCACAAACACATTGCAGTTTCACTATTTTCGACTTTTTAGAAACGAAACATAAACGTATTGTCCAATTTTACCAACACCAGTAGCTTCTATAACAGTTTCCAAAAATATCGAAAAGCTCACGAAACATTACGAAAAAGCTTCTTAGCAAATAACAGACAGAAAAAACACCAAAACGAAAACCTCGATCCGTGCCGAGCAACAAAAAACTATCCACCAATCATAACTACACATACAAGTACAACGAGCTCCAAAATACAACATTAGCACAAAAAACTGAACAACAATCTCTAAGCAAACTCACAAACACATTACAGTTACTCCTCATTTCACTATTTTCGAAATTTAAAAACAAAAGAAAAGAGTGAAATGCACCTGCGCTGCGGCGGCGAGGAAACGGGGAGCAGATGTTGAGCTCGGCGGCATTATCGATCACTGATTCATCGAGCTGAGGTGAGTTGAACAAAATTGGGGAAGGGTTCTTCAAAACCCTATGTTACGAATTGAATCGGAAAGGAATCAACTTGGGAGGAGTTTGGTAGGAATTTTGGGGGATTCGATTCGCGACATTAGGGTTGATGAGAATTGGGGATCGAGAATTGGGAATTGGTGATATGGCCCAATCTGCTGTTGGAAGGCCCAAGCGCACCACCAAGAAGCCCACTTGGAATGCTGATTTTATTATGTAATTGGCCCACTTGTTATTTGTCTATTTAAATTATCAGCTTTAGAATTTATTATTATTATTATTTAATTTTGTTATTTCTTGCACGTAAGTAGTGGTTAAAGTCAGTTCTAAAGTAGTGGTAGTAATGGACTGAATTAGTCAGTCCAAGTTTCTATTTAATTTCATCAATTGTAAGCATTTTATTATCAAGAAATCAAGTTATTTTATATTTTATCTCAATTTTCTCATCTTAATTCAAGGAGTCCCACCTAAACTCGAATTAGGTACCTTAAAATTGATATTAACATTGTATCATTGGTGCTTTCATCCAGTGTAATCATGCCTCCCAAACCCGCTCAAAGTCACACTTCCGATGAGGCTCAACAGGCGGAATTGAAAGCTTTGCGTGCTGAATTGGCAGAAATGCATAATTCACACAAGCAAGAAATACATGAAGATATGGAAAAGATGGCTGCAACTATGTCAGAAAAATTGATGCTGCAATCCCGCGAAAATGAGGATAAATTGGGACAATTTATGCGGCAGCAAGCACAACACAATGAATCGATGGCCCTTTTTATGGCTGAGATCAAAACTCAGAATTCCAAAAAGCCAGAAACTAAATTCCCAGCAGCCTCAAATTCCTTTCAACATGTCCCCAAGCCATATAATGTTTCAAGCCCATCACTTTCTAGTCCATTCATGAACCAAACCACAAACCCAATTTTTCAACAACCAAAACCAACACAATTGGACCTTCCGATGTTTGATGGATCTGATCCAATTGATTGGTTGTTTCAGGCAGAACAATACTTTACGTTGTATCAGATTCTGAATGAACAACGTTTGCAAATTGCTTCCATTCGAATGAAATGTCACGCTTTAAGTTGGTATAAGTGGATGCACCATAACTTTCTTTTGAATACATGGGACAAGTTTGTCCGTGATTTATCATCACGATTTGGTCCATCAACTTATGAAAATCATCAGGCAACACTTTTTAAGTTGAGGCAAACAAACTCTGTTTATGAATATCAAGTGCAGTTTGAACAGATTAACAATTTTGTCACATGTCTTAGTGCTGAAGCAGTTCTGAATTGCTTTATTTCTGGGTTGAGGAAGGAAATTCGAATAGAGATGGCCATTCTAAAGCCGTCAACAATCGAGCAAGCAATTTCGTTGGCCAAATTATTGGAGGACAAGATAAAGGATTCAAGGGTTCGTCCAACATACCCACGACTTGGGTCACTGAACCAAGCCGGAGCAGTTTTGCCTAACCCCACATTGGCACTACCATCATCAAAACCATTGCCACAGTATCATGTTCGAAGGTTAAATCATACGGAAATGCAAGCAAGGAGAGCTAAAGGCTTGTGCTTTAATTGTGATGAAAAGTATGGACCTGACCACAAATGCAAAGGAGCTCAATTCCTAACATTATTGGCGGACGATGCTGAAGTCGAGACAGAATGGGAATCTGACTTTGTACAAGAAAGTGAGCCATCACTTGAGTACAATGAAGCTGAAACAGAAACTGAAAAGGTACTCTTTCATATTTCTGCTGCTGCATATGCTGGGGTCAAAGGACCCAAAACCTTGCGTATTTCTGGTCAGATTAATAACAGGAAGGTGAGCATTCTCATTGATGGCGGTAGCACACACAATATTGTGCAACCTCGATTGGCGAAATTACTCAAACTCAAGGTTTTGAGCAGACCTGAGGTGGGAGTAATGGTTGGAAATGGGCAGAAGCTGGTTTGCAACGGAATTTGTGAAGATGTTTCCTTGAATCTGTCCAGGACAGAATTTAAGGTACCATTAATGGTGTTGCCAATTCATGGAGCTGCCATGGTACTGGGGGTTGAATGGATGGAGAAACTGGGAGATATTTTGACAAATTATCGCAAGCAGTGCATGGAATTTGATTGGCATGGGCAGCGAATCAAATTAATTGGAGAACCTCGACTTCTCGAAGTTCAGCACCACCAGCTGCAACGACTACTTCATACCGACTCGGTAAGTAGCTTATTTGCTATTAGTGCTGATGATACATATGGCTCGTTGGATATAAAGAATGCAGGGGTTTCGGAAGATTATCCCGAATTGACAAAGTTGCTGGATGACTTTAAAGGGATTTTTGTGAAACCAGTTCACTTACCCCCAGTTCGTGAACATGACCACCATATTCATCTATTGCCTAATTCTAAGCCAGTTAATGTCAAGCCATATCGTTATCCACATTACCAGAAATCTATTATGACAGAAATGATAGCGGAAATGCTTAAAGAATGAGTCATTCGGCCAAGTAGCAGCCCATATTCTTCACATGTACTTTTGGTACGAAAGAAAGACGGGACTTGGCGATTTTGCGTTGATTATCGCGCTTTGAACTCAGTCACAGTTAAGGATAGATTTCCTATCCCAACAGTTGATGAATTACTTGATGAATTGAAAGGAGCAACGATATTTACGAAGCTTGATTTAAGGTCTGGTTATCACCAGATTCGCTTGGCTGAAGAAGATATTCCAAAGACTGCTTTTCGAACTTGTGACGGGCATTACGAGTTTGTAGTCATGCCATTCGGTCTTACAAACGCACCATCAAGTTTTCAAGCAGCCATGAACGATCTTTTCAAGCATCAGTTACGTAAATTTGTTTTTGTCTTTTTCTATGATATACTTATTTACAGTCGTAATTGGAGTGAGCATAAGTTGCATCTTGAGGTTGTTTTTCAATTGTTGGTAACTAATCAGTTTTATGCCAAGATTAGCAAGTGCGTGTTTGCAGTTCCTAAGGTTCATTATTTGGGGCATGTTATTTGTGAAGAGGGAGTGCAAGTCGATCCGGAGAAGGTTCAAGCCATTGTTGATTGGCCTGTTCCAACCACGGTGACTGCGTTACGTGGGTTTCTCGGTCTCACCGGCTACTATAGACGCTTTGTGCGTCACTACGCCACTCACGCCGCTCCTCTCACGAATTTACTAAAGACGGACCAGTTTACATGGGATACAATTACACAATCAGCTTTCGAAAAATTAAAAGTGATGTTGACGTCCGTCCCCGTCCTTGCTCTTCCGGATTTCAACTTGCCTTTTGACCTCACGACTGACGCTTCGGACGTGGCAGCAGGTGCAGTTCTATCCCAGCAAGACCATCCAATTGCCTTTTTCAGCAGGAAAATGTCGCCCAAAATGCAAGCACAATATGCATATAACAAGGAACTTTTTGCAGTCACGGAGGCTGTAAAAAAATGGCGACACTATTTGCTCGGGAACAAATTCAGAATATTCACAGATCAACAAAGTTTACGGCACATACTTAAACAGAATATTCATACGCCCGAGCAACAGAAATGGATTTCTAAACTCATTGGTTATACCTATGAAGTTCACTATAAGCCAGGTAAAGAAAATAAAGTTGTTGATGCTTTATCTCGAGTAATCTCACCTGAATATGCATCTATTTCTGTGATCACCGCGCCTTGGATGGACCAGATTCGTACTTATTTCCAGACTGATCCTGATGGGATGCAATTCATGAAAAAAATCCAGTCAGCTGCTGATCCAGAACAGTACCACTATAAAGGTGACCTGATCTACTTTAAAAATCGAGTTTTTGTACCTGATTATGCTGGCCTTCGCTCCAAACTCATTCAGGAGTTCCACAGTTCACCCATTGGGGGACATTCGGGCATCAAATCCACATTAGCTCGCATTTCAGCTGCATTCCACTGGCCAGGCCTCAAGGACGACATTCATGCCTATGTCAAAACTTGTCAGATCTGTCAACAAGTCAAATACCAAACAAGTAAGCCATACGGACTTCTTAGCCCTTTACCCATTCCAAACAATACATGGGAAGACATCAGTATGGATTTCATAACTCATCTTCCTAATTCAAACGGGAAAACAGTTATATGGGTTTTGGTTGACAGATTATCAAAGTTTGCACGGTTCATTTCACTTCCTACTCATTATACCGCTTCATATCTCGCTTCTGTTTTTATCAATGATGTTTATAGCATACATGGACTTCCTAAGTCTATTGTTTCAGATCGGGATCCTATTTTTCTTAGTCATTTTTGGCAGGAGCTCTTTAAGCAAGTAGGAACAACACTGAAATTTAGCAATGCCTATCATCCCCAAACGGATGGTCAAAGTGAAGTGGTTAATAGATCTGTCGAATGTTATCTAAGGTGTTTTTGTTCTGATCAGCCTAAGAAATGGTCGAGGTATCTATCAGTTGCTCAGATCTGGTATAATACAGCTAATCATTCAGCTATAGGTATGACTCCATATCAAGCTTTATTCGGCCGCACACCTACTGTTATTTCCGATTATCTACCAGGTGATTCAGCTAACAACACCATCGACTCAACACTCACTAATCATGCTCAACTTCTAGATCTACTCAAGTCTAACATGCAAAAAGCCCAAATCCGCATGAGCAACCAAGCAAACAAACATCGACAAGACATGACATTCGAAGTAGGTGATATGGTTTTAGTGAAGTTACGAGTTTACCGTCAGATCTCCGCCAAGAATCAGCCGCATGGGAAGCTTCGTCGTCGGTATTTTGGCCCTTTTCGCGTTCGTCGTCGGATCGGGACGGTGGCATACGAACTGGAGCTCCCCAACGCCGCACGGATCCACCCCGTGTTTCACGCCGCCCTCCTCCGCCCCTTTTACGGTGTTCCACCCGACGCGCCACCACCACTACCGGCGATATCCGACGAAGACGGTGGTGTTTTGTTGGAACCCGATGAGTTGCTCGAATTTCGGAGTGTTGTTCGAAATGGGACATTTGTGGCACAAACCCTAGTCAAATGGAGCCGTTGTCGGATCGAAGATAGCACGTGGGAAGATCTCGAGCCGTTGCTCATCCGCTACCCTAATCTGGACGACCACCCTTTGGCTGCACAAACCCTAGAAGAGACACACTTAAGCAATTCAAGCCTTGTGGACAAGGCTTTGTCTGATGAAGGGGGGAATGATATGGCCCAATCTGCGGCCCAATCTGCTGTTGGAAGGCCCAAGCGCACCACCAAGAAGCCCACTTGGAATGCTGATTTTATTATGTAATTGGCCCACTTGTTATTTGTCTATTTAAATTATCAGCTTTAGGATTTATTATTATTATTATTTAATTTTGTTATTTCTTGCACGTAAGTAGTGGTTAAAGTCAGTTCTAAAGTAGTGGTAGTAATGGACTGAATTAGTCAGCCCAAGTTCCTATTTAATTCCATCAATTGTAAGCATTTTATTATCAAGAAATCAAGTTATTTTATATTTTATCTCAATCTTCTCATCTTAATTCAAGGAGTCCCACCTAAGCTCGAATTAGGTACCTTAAAATTGATATTAACATTGTATCAATTGGGGATCGAAAATCACAATCAGAGAAGAAGAAGACATTTTGACGTTTCTTATTATAATTACTGGCATCAGAATTCAATTGGGAGATTGGGCCTTTTTCCAATCGGGATTCAATTACAAGATGGGCCGTTTCCTATTGGGCCGCAGAGTTTTTATCGGACCAATCCATTTATGGGCTGGGATCTCCTGAACCTAGGAGATCTTTATTTCTTGTTTTAGCTATGTTAGTACATTTGTTACTTTTATAATGCTTAACTAATTATGTCAAGTTTCCCCCAGCTGCCTATATGGGGATCAGTTGTATCAGACTTGAGGATTATGAATTATTACAATATTGCTCTATCTCTATCTCTCTTTCTCTGCTTCTCTTCAAGCAACTCTTCTATTTCTTTACAATTTTTAACTGGAGTCGAGTCAGTTCACAACATTGGCCTCAGAGCTAAGTGATCCTGAAACGCACTCTGATTCAATGACAAAACCAGGGAGTCACGCCGCGCGGCTTGATGTCCTGGAAACAAAAGCAGATGAAATGCAAGTCAGTATAGACACACTGGAACAAATGATGGAAAAAGTTCTAACAAAGCTAGACACCATTCAAAGCACAAAGACCACAGAATTTAAGCAAACATCAACCCACACATACAGGTTTCCAGATCTGAATCCAGAAGATACATGAGTCATGCAATCCCCCAACAGATTTGAAGGGAACACTGGGAGAGGAACCAGGCTAGAGCTTCCAAGGTGTGCAGGAGAAAACCCACGTGTATGGGTAAGAAAATGTCAAAGGATATTTCATCTTAACCCTATGTCTGACTATGATAAAATACTTCATGCTGGGGTGTGTCTAGATGGAATAGCAGAAAACTGGTACCTAGATAATGTGGAAGGGAAAGAAGGAATGGGTTGGGCTAGATTTGCTGAGCTGTTAATAGACAGGTTCACCCCTGCCAAGGGAGAGAACCTCATTGGGGAGTTTAATAAGCTCAAACAAACTGGGAGTGTGGATGAATATACTGAAAAATTTGATGAGCTTAAGGCCTACATGTTTCAAAAGAACAGGCACTTAGATGAAGAATATTTCTTAAAAAGCTACATTAGTGGGTTGAAGGATGAGGTCGGGCTTATGGTGGAAATGCTCAACCCTCTCAGTTATGGTCAGGTCATCTTTCTAGCTAGAAAACAAGAGGTTGTGCTAGAAACCACTACTAAGCAGAACAGGGGCTGGGTGAGAGGAAACCAGGTGCCACCTAAAGGGAAAACACCCATGTCATCTAATCAGGAGACAAACAGGAACTTATGGGGAAAAGAGAGGATACCCCCAATAAAAAGACTGTCCCCTTAAGAGATGGACCAAATGAGGGCCAAAGGGTTTTGTTTCAACTGTGATGAGCCCTATGTATTTGGCCATAGGTGCAAGAATTTGTTTATGATATTGGGACAGGAGGTAGAGGAGGAAGAAGAAGGAGAGGAGGACAGTGATCAAGAAGAGGAACCTAAGGAATATGTCTACCCTAACCCCAAGATTTCAGTACATGCTTTGGCTGGATATGCAGCCCCTGAAACAATCAAACTCAGGGGTAAGGTTAAAGGGGTACCACTGACCATCCTAATAGACACTGGGAGCACACACACTTTTTTGGATCAAGAGGCTGCAAGAAGACTTATGTGCAAGCTGTCTTACTCTAATCCTCTGTTAGTGGTTGTGGCTGATGGAGGCAGGTTGGAGTGTAGGGCACACTGTCCTGACTTTGAGTGGGAACTGGGAAACAGTATCTTTAGAACTACCACCAGGATACTCACTCTATGAGGGTGTGATATGGTCATTGGAGTGGACTGGCTCAGGAGATTGGGGCCAGTAACTTTTGACTTCAATGAACAGAAGATTTCTTTTAATGATGGAGGAAAGAGATGTGTTATGGTTGGGATTAATGCTCCCATGAAATTAAAAGAAATTTCATGCCAGAGAATGGGCAAATTAATTAAGAAGAAGGGGTCTACCTTGCTTGGATGCTTGTTCATGATAGGGGGAGCAGATCACAAAAACCCCTAAGGTTGTTGAGGAATTTCAGGAATTGCTTGAAGGGTATAATGACTTGTTTGTTGAACCAAAAACCCTACCACCCCACAGGGGGGCTGACCACAAGATAACTTTGATTCATGATGCACAACCTTTCAAACACCAACCATATAGATACCCTTATATTCATATGGAAGAGATTGAGAAGCTGGTGCAAGAAATGCTTGAATCAGGACTGATTCAGCCCAGTAGCAGTCCATTTTCTTCCCCAGTTTTGTTGGTTAAGAAAAAAGATGGAGGGTGGAGGTTTTGTGTGGATTATAGGAAACTCAACAGCCTCACTGTGAAGGATAGCTTCCCTATACCACTCATTGAAGATTTGCTAGATGAGCTGACTCATGCCAGGGTATTCTCTAAGATTGACCTTAGAGCAGGTTATCACCAAATAAGAATGGATGAAGAAGATATCCCTAAGAAAGCCTTTGTCACTGTCTCAGGACACTATGAGTTTAAGGTGATGCCATTTGGGCTCACCAATGCACCAGCAACATTTCAAGCCCTCATGAACAAGATTTTAAAAGAGCATTTGAGGAAAATGGTGCTTGTATTCTTTGATGATATCCTAGTATTCAGCAAGACAGTGGAGGAACATGCAATTCACTTGAGACTGGTGTTTGCTAAACTCAGGGATAATTGCTTACTTGCTAAAGCATCAAAATGCTCTTTTGGACAGAAGTATGTGGAGTATCTGGGACATATAATAGGAGAAGGAGAAGTTAAAGCTGATCCTGAAAAGATTAGAGGGATGACTAATTGGCCAACTCCTAAGAATGTGAAGGGCTTGGGGGGATTCTTAGGGTTAACAGGCTATTATAGAAAATTTGTGAGGCATTATGGCATGATTGCCAAACCTCTAACTGAGCTCACCAAAAAGGGAAGTTTGTGTGGACTGAAGAGGCAGACAGGGCTTTTCAAAGCTTGAAGGAAGCTATGGTGACAGCACCAGTACTTCAATTACCTGATTTTCAGAAACAGTTCATAGTAGAGACTGATGCTTCTTATCAGGGGTTAGGAGTTGTGTTAAGCCAAGGGAAACAACCCATAGCCTATATCAGCAAGGCATTGGGTCCTAAGAATCTTGGCTTATCTGTGTATGAGAAGGGATTTATGGCCATCATCATGGCCATAGATAAATGGAGGCCTTATTTGATACAAGGTGAATTCATAATCAGAACTGATCAGAACAACCTGAAATACCTACTGGAACAGAAAATTTCTACCCCACTACAACACAAATATATGACTAAGCTCCTAGGGTATACTTACAAGATTGAATACAGAAAGGGGAATGATAACAGAGTAGCAGATGCCCTCTCCAGAAGAGGAGAAGCAGTGGAGTGCAAGGTGATCAGTAGTGTGTCCCCTGAGTGGATACAAGAGTTGGAGGATAGTTATGTGGGGGATACAGTAGCTGAAGAGGCCATTCAACAATGCCTACTTCAACCATATGAGGTATCTTATTTTTCTTATATTAATAACCTATTGAGGTTCAAGGGAAAATTATATGTGGGGAGTTCTACTGAGCCGATGAGGAGAATCTTAGAGTTGTTGCATTCTAGCAGTATTGGGGGACATTCTGGCATGACGGGTACTTACCAAAGGATACAATTGGTATTTTTGTGGCCTGGGCTAAGAGAGCAGGTTAAACAATTTGTTAAAGAATGTGTTACTTATCAGCAGTGCAATCATGAGAATTTACCATGCCCTGGGTTACTACAACCCTTAGAGGTGCCATAACAAGCTTGGCAACACATTAGTATGGACTTTATTGTCCAACTGTCTAAGTCAGAGGGCAAGGAAGTGATTTGGGTCATTGTAGATAGAATGACCAAATATGCCCATTTTTTACCACTCACTCATCCTTACTCAGCTTCTAGCTTGGCTAGAGTATTCTTAGACACAGTTTACAAACTGCATGGATTGCCAGAAAGCATAATTTCTGACAGAGACAGGGTATTTGTAAGTTCATTTTGGAGGGAATTGATGAAGGTCCTAGGGGTAGAGCAGAGGTTGAGCACTGCTTATCACCCCCAAACAGATGGTCAAACTGAAAGGGTTAACCAATGTTTGGAGGCTTATCTAAGGTGCATGACTGGATTGAATCCCAACCAGTGGGGCAAGTGGTTAGCTTTAGCAGAGTGGTGGTATAACACCAATTACCACTCTGCTATAAATATGACACCCTTTGAGGCACTGTATGGTTACAAACCATCACAGTGGGGTGTAGGGCCATTTCAGAGTATGAAAGTTGTTGGGGTGGAACAACTTATCTCAGAAAGACAACAAAAAACACAACAGTTGAAGAATCTACTAGCACAAGCTCAACAAAAAATGAAGAGATCAGTTGATAAACACAGAATTCACAGGCAATTTGATGTTGGGGAATGGGTCTATTTAAAGCTTAAACCCTACAGACAGTTTTCTATCCGAAATTCACAGACATGGAAATTAAGTCCCAAATTTGCAGGACCTTTTCTAATCATTGAGAAAATTGGACATTTGGCTTATAAACTACAATTACCTATTGAAGCCAAAATCCATCCGGTGTTTCATGTGTATTTGCTTAAGAAGCATGTGGGAGCTGGCACTCCAATAACCCCTCAAATACTTGCCATGAAGGAAGAAGGAGGAGCGATATTAGTACCGCAGAAAGTGCTAGCAAGGCGAATTACGAAGAAAGAAAATCGTGCTAATGTGCAGTGGTTGGTTCAGTGGGAACATTTACCTGAGGCAGAGGCAACCTGGGAAGATTGGGACTGGATGCAATCCAAATTCCCAAATTTCGAAGCTTGAGGACAAGCTTCAGGCAGATGGGGGAGTAATGTTACGAATTGAATCGGAAAGGAATCAACTTGGGAGGAGTTTGTTAGGAATTTTGGGAGATTCGATTCGCGACATTAGGGTTGATGAGAATTGGGGATCGAGAATTGTGAATTGGGGATCGAAAATCGCAATCAGAGAAGAAGAAGACCTTTTAACGTTTCTTATTATTATTATTGGCATCAGAATTCAATTGGGAGATTGGGCCTTTTTCCAAGCGGGCTTCAATTACAAGCTGGGCCGTTTCCTATTGGGCCGCAAAGTTTTTATCGGACCAATCCATTTATGGGTTGGGGATCTCCTGAACCTAGGAGATCTTTATTTCTTGTTTTAGCTATGTTAGTACATTTGTTACTTTTATAATGCTTAACTAATTATGTCAAGTTTCCCCCAGCTGCCTATATGGGGATCAGTTGTATCAGACTTGAGGATTATGAATTATTACAATATTGCTCTATCTCTATCTCTCTTTCTCTGCTTTCTCTTCAAGCAACTTTTCTCTTTCTTTACAATTTTTAACTGGAGTCCAGTCAGTTCACAACACCCTATCTACTATTCCGTGCAATTTTGTCGCAATTCCGATTGCTTTCATTTTTATTTATTTTTATTTAACACAGACAGAGAAATGAGGAGGAAGAAGAATAAGCGATGGGTTTATGGAGAAGAGCCAAACAAGGCCTAATATGTGCTTCCTTATTCCCATCATGTGAGGTCCAATGGAACTTGAAACCTGATAGCGCGCCAACTGTTCGATAAAAGTCCTCAATGAGAATTCCCACTTCAGACATCAACTGGTCTTTTGATACCAATGCCTGAATGACTCCCAGCGTTGTCGCCCTCAAAAATCACATGTCTTGCGCCTAATCCAGCTGCTAATTCTCCTGCCAGACCTGCGACTAAAGCTTCTGTCACCATGGGAGAGAAACGACCTCTCATTCTACGTTTTTGACAAGCTAACCAACGACCATTGATGTCCCTAGCTAAAACCCCTAGACCAACTTCACCTTCACTTGCAAAGATTGCACCATCAAAGTTTAGTTTGATCCACGGCTCTTGATCCTCTTTTGATAGTATAGTTCTGATATCACCGTTTTTGCCCAGATAACCATGATATCCATCTTAGTTGTGATAAATTGATTTGGAAGGTTAGAGAGAGCCCAAACTTGACGACTGAAACTGCATTCAACAAGAGAATGAAATGAAGATTCATTCTCAAAGCCACACATTTCACAGTGAATGTCAACCTTCATGCCTCGTTTCTCTAGGTTAGCTTTTGTAGGGATTATATCGCGACACATTCTTCAGAGGTACACTTTAATCTTGTTTGGAATATCCAATAGCCAAATAAACCTACAATCTACGCTTGGAATGCTACTGCTCTCCCCCTGCTCCTTGGATCTGTCAAAACCCCGTTTAAGAATTAGGTGGTGTGCATTTTTGACGGAGAAATTCCCACTGCTATTGTAGTGCCATACCATCCTATCTAGATTGCGGGAACAACCTAATGGGATACTATATATGGCTTCCTTCTCCTCTGGCCAAAAATAACTTTCAATTAACTCAAGATTCCGTTGGCCTATTTCCTGATTTATAAGTGCCTGTACAAAAGCATCACCAAAACCTTCTGACACGGGGAGCAATAATCTGAAAACTAAGCGGTCTAGGCACCCAATTATCACCCCAAATTTTAACTGATGTACCATTACCAATCCTCCACCTGACCCCTGCTTTTATGATCTCTCGCGTACTCCAAATGCACTTCCACGTATATGAAGCATTACTTGGACACTTTGCTTCAAAAAACGTTGATCTCGGAAAGTATCTTGCTTTGTATAACCTTGATAGAATCGAGTTTGGATAAGTAACAAGTTTCCAGGACTGTTTTGAGAGCAAAGCCAAATTAAAAGATTTGAGCTGCATGAACCCGAGCCCCCCTTTAATCTTACTTTCGCACAATTTTTCGCATCGAAGCCAATGTATCCGTTTCCTGTCCTTGTCATCCCACCAAAAGTCTCTAACCATTCGTTCTAAGTTCTTTATAACATTGTCCGGAAAAAGGAAGCAACTTATCGAGTAAGCAGGAATAGCTTGCACAACAGCCTTGATGAGAACTTATTTTCCATCGCTAGATAACAACTATTCCTTTCGTCCCTTAGTTCTTTTCCATATCCTATCGCCTATTTCCTCAAAAACCTCTTTTTTGATCTTCCCACGATGGACGGTAGGCCAAGATATTTCTCATGCTTGCTGATCCTTTGCATTTGAAGAACTTGTAACACTGATTCAACCATCTCATCATTGCAATTCTTGCTGAAAACAACTTGTGACTTATCCCTGTTAATCATTTGTCCCGATGGCTTCTCATAGATCTCCAAAAAACCTCATAATAGCTTCTGCCTCGTACTGTGTGGCTTCGCAATAAACCAACGTGTCATCAGCAAACAATAGATGTGACACACTCGGTGCTCCTCGGCATATCTGGATACCGTGAATATTTTCCCGCTCCTCCTCTTGTCTAGTCAAACCTGTCAAAGCTTCCGAACAAAAAAGAAACAAGTATGGCGAAAGGGGATCACCTTGTCGAAGTCCCCTTTCGGGATTAAAGAAATCGCATTGGTCATCATTAATAACAATAGAATATGACACAGACCTCACACAAAGCATGATTAACTCGACAAAACTCGACACAAAACCTAATCTAGACATCACTTTCTCCAAAAAAAACCCACTCCACTCGGTCGCAGGCTTTACTCATATCTAACTTGATAGTCATAAAAGCTTTTTTTCCAATCCTCTTATTTTTTATAAAATGGTTAATTTCAAATGCAGTAAGGACATTATCAGAAATAAGATGGCCTGGAATGAAAGCCGACTGAGATTCATAGATAAGGAGATTCATCTAGGGTTTTAATCGGTTTGTGATGGTTTTGGCAGCAATTTTGTATATAACATTGCTTAAACTAATAGGCCGAAAATGCGACATGGTTTGGGGATTAGAAACTTTAGGTATAAGCACAATGTGTGTGTAGTTGAGCTTGGGGTTACACACTTTATTATTCAGGAGATCAAGCACAAAATTTAAAACATCAAGGCGGATAATATGCCAGAACTTTTGGAAGAAAATAAAAGACATACCATGAGGGCATGGGGGCTTATAGGGAAACATGAGCAACAATGATTTTGTAACCTCTTCATCGGGATAAGGTTGAGTCAGCTTCTCGTTTATCTCCTGTGTCACTTTCTCATCAATAGCTTGGAGTGCAAGGTTGATATCATACTCACTCGGTTGAGCAGAGGTAAAGATGGAACGGAAGTGGTTGATTCCGATACGCTGGATATCTATTTTTTCCTCTGTCCAGTTACCCACCTCATCGACCAGCCCTTTTATTTTATTTTTGTTTCTCCTTTCTGTAGCCCGAACATGAATAGGAAGTATTATAATCCCCTTATCTAAACCAATGCGCTTTGCATCGTTGCTTCCAAAACATATAATTTTCATCTAGCAAGGATTCAAGTTCTGTATAGAGAATGGAAATTCTATCCTTACTCTCTTTTGAAATCTGACCGTTTTTCAGATTTTTTATTTCGTCTTGAAGCTTCGCTATGCCACTCTTTGATTGGCTATGGCTGAGTTTGTTCCATTTCAGCAAACCAACCTTGTAGCTACGCACTTTTTCCATCCATATCTCACTCATCTCTCCATTAAAATCCATATCCCATGACTGCCTAACAATTTTTTCACATTCTGCCCGCTCTATCCAAGCTGCCTCAAACCGAAATCTGCGTCAGGACCAGTGGTCCTCCTTCCTTAGGATTATGACAAGTGTCCAATTACAAATGGCTTAAAATGTAATTTAAAAGTCTAGCCTTCTAGTTTGTATTATTTACTTTTCAGGCCCCATAAATTATGGAATTTGTCCATTACGACCATATCAGGCCCAACATGCTTCCGTACAAATAGTAAATCATAATTTGAATAGTACCTCACTTTGACCGAGCTGCCGTCGGGTATTCTAACTAGATTTTACAAAGACCAACTGCCTCCAACCAGACAATCATAACCGATGGTCTTGGAAATGGTTTCTTCAAGCGGCAGACAACACAACCTTGGTTCGTTTCCTACTCCAAGATAGATTTGTGAGAGGTATAATTTGAGATGTATAATTAACACAATGCGTACACAAGTTTAGGCAAAGCCATAATTTTTATTTATCAGTGGAAACTTACTTATTACATAATAAATAACTCTTTTGAGAGGATGTACTTGTTTAGCTACTCATAGTAGTTTTGTTTCCTAGGTGCATAAACTTCAAAACAAAAATTGAAATAACTAATACAATACTTGCTTTCAGAATGAAGAACTGAATACAATTTATTTCGTCAGAAAACAGAAGGTAATGTTCGATGTCCTCTGCTTTCTTCAGCCTACCTATTTATAGAAGTCCTTCCGGTGATGTCGGGATTTATGAACCTCATTATCCAACACAATGGCTTTATGATCAGAATTTAAGACATCGAGATGCTTTACCCTTTGGTTCGGCTAGAGCTTGACCCAATCATTGCTAGCACAAAATCTATTTAGTCTTTCCCAAATAGTATCTGGATAATCTCAATTATTACACCACGTGTAATCGTAGCCCATATAACCAAGGTCACAAAGACCGAAAAAAGAGAGTGCCTCCCTAAAATTCTCAATTACTGTTTGTGCCTTAGCGATTCCCCCTTGCTTTTGTGTCCCGTGAAGAATCTTATTGAAGTTGCCTCCACAAAGCCAAGGTTTTTGAGATTTTGAACTCAACAGTTTGAGCAGGTTCCATGACTGGTGTCTCAAATTTGGGTAAGGGTCTCTATAAAACCCCATAAACCTCCATTTGTGACCGCCATCAGAAGGAAAAACAATAGAATCAATGTGTCTTGAAGAGTAGCTCAGAACTTGAACCGACCAATCCTTACGCCAAAGGAGCGCTAATCCCCCTCCTTTTCCCCACTGAATTTACAGCAATCCCAAACAGGTTGAATTTTCTTTTAATGAACTCAATACGAGACGCTTTTCATTTCGTCTCACTAAGGAAAATAATGTCGGGGCTGAAGTTATAGAGTAACTCCCCCAATTCATGAACTGTCCAGGGCGACCCCAAGCCCTGGCAGTTCCAGCTCAATGCACTCATTGGTCTCGGCAGGCCTGCTCGGTAGGTCCCGCCGCTGGTAAAGTACTTTGAACAGAGTTGCACAACACAACCTTTTGTTTTTTTTGTTTCATCATCATTGTTGCATGAGTTCACTTTGCGTTTACTCGGAAAAATTAAAGTATGATCTTGTGGCTTCATCTCACAACTCGAACTTCTAGGACGTAAAGTGACTGATCTCTTATGTTTTCCCTACTGATGTTTTGTTGAAGCAGAAACTGATCCAAAATTGATCTTTGTGCATACGCCTAACTCTTTAGGTGCCGAGAATCGAATCAACTTGGGGTTGCTAGCATCCGTCAAATTTATTGGAAGGGGAGCGATAGGTAATTGGCTCAAAGACCCTCTTTTCTCTTTCGAATATAGGATGGCCTCTAAATTTGAACGAATATTTGTGATATTCGCCAGAACTGAGTTATTACTCTCGTTTAAGACATTATTGTGGATTTTCTCTTCGCTTCTCGTAAATCCCCTCTTAAGACCAGGATCCACAACTGAAGGTGGGAAATTTTCCTTCATTGCATTGTGCATGTTTAAGTTTAATCCACCTTCTTGAACCATGAATTGACTGTGATTTGAATATGTATTTTATCCAGGGGATCAAACCTATCGAATCAGCATTTGGGTCTTTTTCCAGCTGAATGCCCATAGTAAAAGGTCTTCCTCCTTTAGTTATTAAATCTTTGAAATGTTGCACACTGGACTCACGTGCCCACTTGGACTGAATTTTGGATTGCTCCTCGTCAAAATTCCGACTAGTGCAGCTCTTGGGATTCCGCTGACTCTTGCTTCCATCAAATGAAGTTGATGAACCAGGGCGTTCATTAGTACGATTTCGACTTTGAGATCCCAATGTCCTAGTTTCTTTTAACCACGGACCATAGGGAAAACTGCCCGGATCAATGGCATCGTTTGAAACATATCTAACTTCACATTCTGTTTCGATAGTCCCAATTTTCTGCAGAGATAACAAAAATTTGGGAACCTCTCGTATGTGAATGAGACGACTATATTCTCGCCATTTCCAGCGCAAAGCTTGAGGAATCTCTTGATAGGTTGAGTAACATCAAGGCGAACACGAATTCGAATGAACGCCCCCATGCTTTTTCTGAGTCTATATCAATGAATTCACCAATTTTATTTCCAATGAGCATGGCCATCTCCTTAGTTTGGTGCACCAAAGGTATATCATGGATGCCTACAAAGAATAGGCACCAGTCCATGTTCATTGTTGCCGGGTTCAGATATCCCACAACCTCACTAAGAATGATCAAGTTTTTATCAAGAGTCCAAGGGCTCCCTTCCAATATTCTTCTCTTATCGAGAACATGTTTGAACTGGAACAACACTCGATCGAGAGAGATTTTCACCGCCTCCATTCCTTTTCTGGGATTCCATATGGAGCTCATAGTTGTGATAAGCGCATCCAGATTCACATTCTTAAGAGACAACACTTTACCGACCACTGCTAAATCCCCCTTGGTATTTTTGGTATTCCACACGTCATCTGAAATATCAACCCCTTCATCCTCAACCTCTGTAAGCCAAAGGTTTTTCCCCAACCTCTCTATCTCCACTTCCATAACCTGAGTTAATATCAACCACAATCCAAAGATGAATGATGAGAAAGTGACGCACTGGAGTAACCGAAAAGCTGATCTTACCTGCATTGGAAAACAGAGGAAAACAACAGAAGCAAGGTGATGAAGAAAAAGAGAAAAAAAGGACAAAAGATACTGCTATAAAACAAAACCAATAAATAAACAAAAAGAGACGGATTAAAGTTTGAAGTCAAAGAGAGATTTTGGTAAAGCCATGACTGTCGTTTTTGTGAGATTCTGAATATCGAGACTACAAACACTCACAAACAAAATGGACTCACACAAGGGGAAGACTCAAAACTCTCACAAGGAAAGAAAAAACTATGATGTAGAGAGAGACCTTGAAGTGCGTGCCCGATAAGTGCTAAAATGCATGATATATTGGTGGCCACATATTTATAGTACACAATGAAATCATGGTCTCAATTTTGAAGGTCTATTATTTGCGAATGGCATCTCTCGATTGGGGTTAATAACCACGTGCACCCGGACAAAAGCCACTTGACGGGAACATGGAGTTTTGTCTAAGATTGAGTGAGTCCAAAAACAAAATAGTAAATAACGCAATTATGATTAGGCAAATGATATAGTAGAGCAAATCCCCTAATTATAGAGCAAAATAGTACAATATCGTACAAAATATTATTTTTTCCCTTTTAAATTTGAATCATAAAATCTTAATTAGCTAGTATACGTAATTGAAGGAAAATTATGCATAATATAGGAAAAATTGACTGATCTGATTGTACTAAAGAATCTTGTATATATATATATATATATATATGTATCTTCTAGTGGGTTTATACGAATTCTTACTTCTTGCAATTACTTTTAAAATGGTTTCAAACAAAATCACTTTTATATTACTTCAAATCGAAAAATAACAATTGGACAGAAGAAAATTTTCAATATTTAAGTTTTTTAAAACATTTGATTATGTAACTTGACAACCGTTAATTTGATTATTTTCAAATCCCCAAAGTATTAACAACATGAAAAGAATAAGAATTCCAGCTTTTTTTTCGTAGAAATCATATACCATTTTCACTTCACACTTTTTTGATTAAAATATTACGAAGTGCACTATATATATATATATATATATATATGTCTTGTAAACCTTCATTCAAAATGTTACGAAGCGCACTATATATATTTATATATATGTCTTGTAATTAAACCTAACTAATTGATCTATATTTGTTATTTAAAGTTTTATTATTAACTAACTAAGTAACTAACGTATTTCTTGCGTAGCTTTACTATTTTGTGGAAAACTTTCTTTCTAGATCTCCGAATTGCATTCCGCTTGTTGCGTTGCAACCTAGACTCATTTGGCCTTCCAATGACATATTACTCAATGTTTAATTCGCTATATATATATATATATATATATATATATATATATAATGGTGAACCAAATACGCCTAAGGTAGCTTTACCTTTAAGCCTTCTCGACACTTATCGGTCAATTTCGCGTCATGGTATCTTCTTCCTGATATGACACATTTAGTCCCACCATTTTAGAACTCTATTAATGCAATATGATTTATTTTATACACATTCATTTTCTTTTTTAAGCTCTTCATAAACTTAGATATATATATATATATATATATATATATATATACTTCTAAACAAATTAATTAATTAACACATTATTAGAGATATAATTTCAAAATTAGTTTACTAATAACTTTTAAAAAAATAATCTTTTACCTGCAATTACATCCACTCCACCCCACCCCCATCCCACAACCACGTACATCAGCAAACACCACCACCACCACCACCATTATAACGCCGCCACCTCCACCATCATCGCCATTCCACCCGTCACCACCATACACCACCACCGCAGTGGTGTCCTCCCCTCCACCACCACCCATAACCCGAGTTAGCTGACAATGAAGTTTGCCCGGTCGTCGTAGGATCCGCATCGCCGTTAGAACCGAAGGCGGATGGCGATGAATTAGGAGAGTGTTGGTCCAAAACCATCGACTAAATATCGAGATTTGAGATTCTATTTTTTAAGATTTCAATGCTGAGGTGGTGTTTACAAACTCTTAACAAAAGTTATAATCAACTTTTTATTTGAATAAGTGATTTTGGGGTGTTTGCATATCTAGCTTTTTCGGTTACATAACTTTTTTTAAGCAACCCCCCCCCCCCCCCCCAATCTTAAAGTTTGTGTGTGGGTGCTTTTGGCTTATGGTGGGTATTATTAAATAAAATAATTAGATTATTTCAAATTCAAGATTATCTTGTAAACACTCTCAACTTTTAAATTTAAGTATTTTTTAAGTTTAAATTAAAATTATGAACTTCTACATTTCTACAAAAGTCTGCAAACACCGCATGAATGCGTGGGAGATTTGAGGAATCGAAGTGAAGACGAACTAGTGTTTGTTTTAATTTTTTAATTAAGAATTAATATTATTATATTTATATTTAACTTTTTTGTTAATATTATATAGTAAGGCCTCAAGTATATTTATGATGGTTTGATTTGATTGTTTCTCACCTTCGTGGATTGCATTTATATATATATATATATAAACATAAATATTTAAAAGTATTAGTTAAATAATATAATAGAATTTATAAGATAATAACAATAGAATAAAAAATAGTAATCTTTTATAAAATATAAAAACTTAATTTCAATATAATGTAAAAATTTAGAATTATTAAAATCATTTTGATTTGACTTTTAATTAGGTTTATTGTTATTTTTTTCGTTTTGCTGATTGGGATAGTTAGGTGGCAAACAAATAGAGAAAAAAATTTGATTAATTTCGTTGAACAGTGTTCAAACGAGTGTCGTGTCAGCATTTTTTGTCGATTTTGAAAATCCGAGCAAAAATGACTAAAATGGAGTAAAGTTTTCAGTTTATAGGACGAAATTAGTAGAGTGACTAATTAACGGACCAAATTGGTGAGGGTGTCAAGTTAATTAACCAAACAAATTTTTATCCCTGTTAGGAGCACTAGTACCGATGCTAATAACGCTGGTCGGATTAAATCTCGTCAACTGCGCTTGTCATAGCAAGGTAGGACTTTGACAAATAATTATTTTGCCAGACTTCTTGCTATCAACAACGCGTATGGCACCCATAGTAGCGTGGTAGCGCCAATACTCTAGTACCAGAACAAGAATGCTCGCATTGCTTCTAGTGCAATTTCTTACTATTTTTTTCTCATTTTATCAAACTAGAAAAACTAAAAACAAAAGTAAATAAACATGCATTGAATGCGTAATTTATACTCTTTAGTAACAACAACATAACTCTAGAAAAGTGTAACTGAATAGTCATAGTTTGTCTTATCAATAAAATGTGGTTGGACGTCAAACGACAAGATACTAGAGTTAAATACAAAGTAATATTTTTTTGGGGCTATGATGATTTAAAAGGAATAATTCAATTTAACACCCAACTTGAATTTCCGTATGATCAAGTGTTAATTTTGATCTAGTTCAATTTTTGCAAATTGTTAGCTACTTCAATAAAAGAATTAGCCAACGAGCAAAACTCATAAATCGCCATGACGTACGCCCAATTTTCGGCTTATTCAATTGTGTCAGCCCTTGTTTATTGCTATTTTTGGTGGTTTTAGTATCGTATTTCTCTTCTTTAAAACTCAGATTTACACCCGACACATGAAAACTTAAGAAAAAACAAAAAGAACTAAAAACAAATAAGAATGAACATTAAAGTAATAAAAAGATATGCATTGAGTGCGTAATTTAGACTCTTATGGTAACAACAACATAACTCTAGAAAAGTGTAATTGAATAGTCATAGTTTGCCTTATCAATAAAATGTGGTTGGACATCAAACGACAAAATACTAGAGGTAAATACAAGATAATATTTTTTTCGGGCTATGGTAATTTAAAAGGAATAATTGAATTTAATACCCAACTTGAATTGTCGTATGATCAAGTGTTAATTTTGATCAGGTTCAATTTTTGCAAATTGTTAGCTACTTCAATAAAAGAATGAGCCAACGAGCAAAACTCATAGATTGCCATGACGTACGCCCGATTTTCAGCATATTCAATTGTGTCAGTCCTTGTTTATTGCTATTTTTTGGTGGTTTTAGTACCATATTTCTCTTATATGAAAATAAGATTTACATTCGACACATGAAAACTTAAAAAAACAAGAAAAAACTAAAAACAAACTAAAAACAAACAAGAATGAACATTAAAGTAAGTAAAAGAACATGCATTGAATGCGTAATTTAGACTCTTATGGTAACAACAACATAACTCTAGAAAATTGTAATTGAATAGTCATAGTTTGCCTTACCAATAAAATATGGTTGGACGTCAAACTACAAGATACTCGAGTTAAATACAAGATAATATTTTTTTTCGAGCTATGATGATTTAAAAGAAATAATTAAATTTAATACTCAACTTGAATTGCCGTATGATCAAGTGTTATGATCTGGTTCAATTTTTGCAAATTGTTAGCTACTTCAATAAAGGAATGAGCCAACGAGCAAAACTCATAGATCGTCATGACGTACGCCCGATTTTCGGCATATTCATTTGTGCCAGCCCTTGCTTATTGCTGTTTTTGGTGGTTTTAGTACTGTATTTCTCTTCTATAAAACTCAGATTTGCATTTCATTATTAGTTCACTGTAAACCTTGTGATTATTCTTAGTTTTAATTATTATCTAATTTTATTTTGATTTATGGGAAAAAAGTAACTTTTTTTGGAACTTATTTAGGGAAAACTATTGGAGATAATATATAAATATTAAATGTCTACCTTCACTAAAAGCTTAAAGCTTTTAGAGAGGTAGAGGTTTAATATTTATATATTATCTCCAACAAAAACCTTATAAGACAATAGAATCTAATTTAGTCAAAACTTCGTTAGAATTTCTGTGTCTTTTATCAGCTTCTCGGGTTTTGCGAGTTCTTGATACCTTTGTGTTTTTTTTTTTTTTTTAAACTTCTCCTATGTCAGTTTGTTAAATAACATATGAGAATTAATTTCATTGAAGATAATTTGGACTATCATAAAAGAACACGCATCTTTTCTTAAACAGAAGAGAAGTTATCTTAATTTTTTAAAAAACCAAAAATTTGGATGTTAAATGGCATGTTAGAAATTTAAAAAATAATAATAATTGTCTTCTAAAATTCTCACTTGTTGTTGTTGTTGTTGGTAAATAAAAAAATCAAAGCCCAAGCAATGCCATAGTTCAACAAACTAATAGTTTGCGTCGAGGGTGCATCCCAAAATGCATCTCGAGACCTATCAATTAACTAAGTTTTAGCAAGATTATCCGATACTCTATTCACTGCCCCCGGGATCCACCTAAACTCTACCATCTATGGAAGTCGGAGCAATTCTTTACATTCGTCTACCAACTTATTTCCTTGCGCAATGTTAGATATCTCGCTCGATACCATTTTATAACAGTTTTCGGAATCCGTTCCAATCTCAATAGGTGAGATTCTCTTATCCCATGCAATTTCCAATCCTCACTTTAAAGCTCCGAGCTCGACTTCCTCAATCTTAAGCGACAATAAGACTGATTTGAAATCCCATAACCACTAGCCCGTATCCGATCTTAGGACTCCCCTAACCGCTCCTTATTTTGTATCTCTGACGCAACTACCATCGACAGTAAGTTTAAACCATCCGACTTTTGGCTTCTTCCACTTTTTTTTTCCCGTCGGTCCTTTTCACGTTTCTAAGCAGTCTGAAGATCACAACTCAAATATTTAATTTGTAAAATCCTGGTGGTCACCGATTCCTTTTTCCCTTAAAAAACTTCCTTGTTGTGTGCTTTCTGTTCCAAATTGTTGTAGCGAAAACATGGTCCCATTCAATCCCCAGAATCTTGTCGCACGTGAACTTCGTCCTTTTCAGATTTTTGTGCAACCAAATATAATCTGGTATGTGCGCGAACTCCTCCAAAGTTGAACCCCTGAGAAGAAATTCCCACACTTCCCTCGCTGCTGCACAATGACGCAATATATGCATGGTCGTTTCGTCCGGATGGGGAAAGCGATGACATTCCACACTCTGAGTAATTTTCCTTACTTACAGCAAGTACTTCGACGCTAACCGGTTTTGGTATGCAAGCCATATAAAGTGTTGGAGTTCGTAACCCAGATTTGAGTTCCAAATCCACTTGTACTTTCCAATATTCCATCCCTCCTCTCCATAGTGTTTTTGGTATGCTCTATATGCCGATTGGCACGAAAACATCTTATTTTCGTCTCACTCCAAATAGCTTCATCTTTCTGTGCATTAAGATCAATATAGCGCGATTCAATATCACCACTAATATGTTGCGGCAAAATAGTGTGTAGCTTCGCAAACCTCCATTCCTCATTCGTATTCACCATGTCATAGAGTCTTAACTTTGCGTCTTCCGGATGGATGTTATGGATCAATCACAAGGCCTTTGCTCACCCATCCAATTGTTATACCAGAATAAAATCGACGGGCCATCTCCAATCTTCCATCTGATGAATTTCTTCATTAGATTTGCACACCTTATTACCCATTTCCAAATCGCACTATCTGTTGGCCTCACCATCAAATCAAGTACGGATTTATCGTGAAGATACTTTGCCTTACCAAAATCACTCCATACCATATCATCATCTTTGATTACTTTCCATGCAAGTTCCAATAATAGCGCCTCGTTACTCAGACGACCAGATCTAATCCCAATACCCCTTTCCCCTTTTGGCTTCGTGACCTGATTCCAACCCACTAAATGTATCTTTTTTCGGTCCATAGTAGATGATCAAATAAAGCCACGATTTAGTTTGTCGAGTTGTGAACATACATTTTTTTGGAATTCACAAAACTTGTAGATGATATATTAGTATTGTCGAAGAGACCACCTAAAAAACAATGATAATTTTCTATTCCCAACCTCTATTTCCTTCTCTATTCCTTCAATTACATAGAGACATGTGGCATGTAGAGGCCCACAAAAATTAACGCATTAATAAATGTTATAGAATTACTTATTTGTTTCCTCAAATAAAATAAAACACAATTTATTTCTTAATCCACTAAATAATTTACGTTACCTTCAAATATAAATAAAATTTAGGACATTTTGATACTCTTAATTCTCTTAATTAAGAAATAAAAAACTCTCTCTTTTAATTTTAGAAATAAAGAACCTGAGACATGCTTTATATATAAAGTTGTAAAACAATTGTACAGACGCACCGAGTCAGAATCCTCATCTTCTTCTTCTTTTTTTAATTGTTTGTTTTGTGAAAAACACTCTCGCTGGTCCTCATCGGCTCATCCTGTCTTTCTCTTTTTTTTAGAGGAAAAGACTCGATCAATGAAAAAATAGATTCTTCAGTCATTATTAAGAATACCCAAAAAACTAC
Organism: Linaria vulgaris; assembly: GCA_948329865.1. NCBI lineage: Eukaryota > Viridiplantae > Streptophyta > Magnoliopsida > Lamiales > Plantaginaceae > Linaria > Linaria vulgaris. The sequence continues at coordinate 77,084,256 of OX415249.1, read as the reverse complement.
TGAAGGTTTATGAACCTTCAGAATTTATTAAAAATGGCAGCAGGTAGGGTTTTAAAAATTGGAGAGAAATTGATGCATGTAGGTTATTCAGTGAGTAAAAAACGAATAAAAAAGAAGATGAGGTTCTTTATTTCTTAAGATTAAAAGTGAGAGTTCTTTATTTCTTAATTAAGAGAAGAGTGTCAAATTGTCCATAATTTAATATGTATTTGAACTTTGAAGGTAACGAAAATTATTTAATGGATTAAGAAATAAAAATATGTTGTATTTTATTTAAGGACAGAAATAAGTAATTCTATAATATTGATTAATTGGATTAATTAGATGGTTTAATTATTGTGGGCTTCTTACATGCCAATGTCTCTACATAATTGAAGGAATAGGGAAGAAAATAGGGGTCGGGAAAAGAAAATTTTCACCGCCTTCAAAAGGAGGAATTATTATATACATCCGCTGTATGTACAACCGATGATTGAGATAAAAATGATATCCCTAAATTGTAGGAATAACCACCTAACACCCCATCCCCACCGTGTATTGGTATTAGATGCACATACAACGGTTGCACCTAATAATCTCTCCTTAAAAAGGGTCGCGCGCTTGGCAAGAGACAAAAATTGACTCTTCGAGGCACTCATCTTCATGATTCTATCAAAATCACGCCATATTTGAATATTTTTGGATGCACATCAAACAAAATCCTACGAAATCCTCGCTTGCATTTTTTTTCCATATATGATACAACTTTTTTATAAGGAAACAACAAAAAGACGATAAAATACCCACTTTAATTATACTAAATATGCATACACACATTATTACTACAAAATTTAAAAGAATGATTCAGAAGAAGTTGGTAGCCCATCATCTTTGTAACATAGTAAATGTAAATGTCCGGCTGTCCTTACTCCTTACCCTACATTTGACAAAATTGCCATGACCACTAAATAATTTTCTAATTTAAATATATCCACGACAAATTTCCAACTCAGAGACATATTCTCACCCCAATCATTATTACTCTACTACTTATACACACTATTAGCACTCTATTCATCCCCACAACTCACACTAATTACTCAACTTAATAACCAAAATGGCCACCCTCTCTCTGCCTTACGATCCGGAAGGCGCCACCGCATACGCCCCAATCCCCGCCGGACCTCCGGTGGAGCACCGGCGATCCAGGAAATTACTTTTTCCCATTATCTACTTTTCATCTTTTCTTTTGCTCTCTGTGATTCTATTGATTATAAACCATGGCCAAGATCCAAGCCCTCAAGTTGAAATTGATTTTTCTCCGGCGGAGAGTCGGTCGAGAGGGGCAGCGCAGGGGGTGTCGAAGAAGGTTTTCCGGCCAGCCAGCGGCGGCTTGGGGTCGAGCTTCCCTTGGACCAATGTTATGCTGTCGTGGCAAAGGACGAGTTACCATTTTCAACCCGTAAATAATTTCATGAGTGGTAGGTGTCAAGCTTTTACATTTTTCTTAAAAGGCAAAGTTCTTTTATTTCTATTCATTTTTGAGATTATTTCATTTACGCTTTCTGATTCAATTTCTATTCTTGTTTCTCATGGAATAAATCTGCGGGATGAATCTTGTGATTGGTGCGACAGATCCTAATGGTAAGTGTATCAAACACCAGCATCTTGTTTAATATTTATTTCTTGGAAAAGGTGATTTTAGAAAATAATGCAATTATTTTATGCTAAAAGCGCTTACAATTAGTGTCCAAAAGTTGGATCAAATTATTATAATATTAGCGTTAATGATAGTGAGCCGCTAAAAGCCTAAGACATTTCAAAATGAGGAATTTAAGTTCGAGACTTATATCTATTGCTGACTAGTTTGAAAGCTACTACTGAAAATAAGTCTTCGTTATATTGTGTTGTGTTCAATTTAAATTCTACGTTGTTATAGAAAAGCTAGAACTAGGCAGGTTTATAACAATATATTAAAAAAACATAGTAAAAGAAGAGCAAATAAATGTTAGATATTTGAGTCGACAAATACGCGCCCCCAGAATTTGCCTATCGTGGATATAACGAAGCAAACACGAATAAAATATGACGATCGTAATTACACAAAGATTTTACTTGAAAACTCCAAAACCGGAGAAAAAACCACGGGGCTCGAACGAAAATACACTATGTAGAAAATTGTTACAACTACACAATTTCTCGCTCAACTCAACCGATCCCCACATAGCTTTTTTACCCGTAACATTCCCCGAATACTCCTCACAATAATATATGTTAACCGTATAAAATAAAAATACAAGATTAAAGAGAATATTAGTCCTAAACCAAAAGGACTAATAAATGGACAATAATATTGTCACGAGTACCTCCGATGAGTTGTACCCACTCCCAACGAGGAGGCCCATCGGGTGTGACCAATATCGCTAGTTACTAACTCAAAGCGGTATGATTGGCCATCCGACGAGGGCACCTAAACGTCCATCGGAAATTCACGATGACTCAAAACCAGATATCAGGGTGGCCTCAGATAAAAAGCAAACCCGGAGGAATCCACCTGAGTCAGATATCCATCACGATACCGAGCAGGGCCCCAATGGACAACGGAGTCCCAGAACCTTGACAAAACCCTTCATTGCTAATACATTCCAAACACGAAAGCTCTCGGAACACTACTCCCGACAACCAGGCCAAAAGTCAGAACTTTACAACAACTCAACAACTACAGAACAATTCTCTCCGGACACTCGGAGAAAGAAAACACCTACCCACGATAGCTCAAGACCTCTCGGAGATCAACTCACCAACACCCTCTCGGAAAATATCCTGAACCACTTGCTCCAGAATACACACCTCTCGGAAAAGCACCATCACTAAGAGAACACTCAAACTCGGCCCTCAAGTCACCATTAGAAACAATAAAGCTACCGAAAGCAAAGAAGGCAGTCTACCCCGTATCACAAAGAAGACCAAAGCCCTCGGAAGAAGAAAAGATACAGTCAGCACTCAAAGACAAACACGTTATCTCATTGGTTGAATAAACATTGTAACACGTGTCAACACCACCACATGCATAACGACACCTGTAAAAGCATGCACAATGACACCTGCCCTTACCAAAACCTATATAAAGGGAGGTATCAATAGAAGAAAGGAGGAGCAAAAAAATTCAAGGTGACAGAAACTCACGAGAGGGAGATAGACTCGGAGAAAAAGAAACCAACTCGGAAAAGAGAATGGATTATAGTTAATAAAAGGAATGAAGGTTCTTGTCAACTTTTCTCTCTTGTTAATATAGCATTTAGTTTTTGAACCACGGGCAAAGGCGTTCCAACCCGAATAAATAATTTAGTTAATAGGAAATAATTCCAAACCCGTTAACAAAATGGCGCCGTCTGTGGGAACGCCATAAGATTTGTCTTTGAGAGCGTTCAAGAACAATGCCTATCATGGAGAATTTATTCTATAGCGGGAGTCGTCCTCAGCAATCTCGATTTTCGGAAGAAGCTCTATCCAATCGCAGATGCGAAAAAAGGGACTTTATTAATGTCCCTCGCTCCATCTTTGAGAGACTTATGGAGACTAGAGCCCGAAGAACTTCGCCTGGATATGTGGATCCTTACGATTCATCCCCTCGATCCTCTCACCACCGACATCCTTGGACCGAGGAAGGTCAGGCTCAATCTAGGTGGAGCCCTGCCTCCTAACACTGGGGCTACGAAGCCCCACAGAATGGTCAAGCACGTTACGACTATCGTGAAGCGCGCCGAGTCGGCCAACAAGATCCTAGAAGAACGGTTCCAGAACTTCACGCACCCTTCCCCTCTGCAGGTGAGGATCAAACCATATGGGGGATTCTCGATGGTCTAAGGAAAGAGGTGGGTGATATTAAAAAAACAATGGGACCTAAGGAAGAACTTACCTTTAAAACATCCTCTTTTACCCCCGAGATAGCCTTGGCCTCTATCCCCGCGGGGATGCGACCCGTAAATGGTCCTCTGTATACAGGTGATGCGGATGGAAAGGATCCACATGATCATATACACCAATACTTGGTGGGAATGGATCTCAACTCCGCCCCAGACCACGTACTCTGCCGCGTGTTCCCTGTAACCCTAGGAGGACGGGCACAGTTGTGGTTTACTCAACTGGCACCCGGGTCCGTCGACATCTTTGATCGACTAGCCCATCTATTTGTAAGGCATTTTACTTGCAACCGGTGGTATCCTAAATCCGCCACGCACCTTTTCACCGTTAAACAAAAAAAGAATGAACCTCTGCGAGAGTACATAAAGCGCTTTACGGATGCGGCGCTGGATGTTCCGAACGTTATTACCACTATTTTGGCGGACATACTCACACAAGGGCTTCGGGCTGGCGAATTCTTCCGTTACCTTACAAAAAATCATATCACTGATATGAATGAGCTGATGCAGCAAGCGGAGACTTATATTTTAATGGAGGAGGCTGAAGGCACGAAGAGACGCCTAGAGAGCAATGACAATGAACATCGCGAATCCACCGAACGGGAGGTAAAGGCCAAGGAAAGAAACCGGGAAGGAAAACATCCCCAACGTAAAGATGAGAGTGGTCCAGTCAAGAAATTCCTCAAACAAGTACCTTTACCCCCAATGACCATTGCCCCCGTAGAAGTGCTCAACGTGATGCGAGGCAGCACCGAATTGCGATGGCCAAGGGAAGCCCGGTTCCCCGATAGAGACAGGGATACAGGTAAGTACTATAAATACCACAAGACTTATGGACATACCACTGAGGAGTGTACCACCCTGCAAAGGGAGGTGCTTCGCCTCTTAGAAGCAGGATACCTTAAAAACTACCTCAAGGTAAACAACCCCGAGCATCCCCCTTGTTATACCTACAAGAGACCCCGACAGGAAGAAGAAGAAAAAGATCAAGAGACTCCCCATCGGAGGCCACGAGAGAAAACAGCGAGGCAGCAAACCCCACCCCTCCCCCGGAGACATACAAAAATAACGCGCCCTCGGGGCGTACCATTAGTATGATAGAAGGAGGAGATCTCTCGGTGACATCACAGGGGAAAAAGAAGCAATATTTGAAAGAAGCTAGGAGGGCAGAACACGGGTTATTCGTGGGGTCTATCCAAGGTGCAAAGCTTCCTAGCATCTCCTTTGGACCCGCGGATTTAAAAGGAATCATTTATCCCCACGAAGATCCCCTAGTAATAGAAGCGGTGATATACGGGATTGACGTCCAAAGGATACTGGTTGATACCGGTAGTTCCGTAGATGTCTTGTTGCTTCCCACTTATCTGGCCATGGGATTAAGGAAAGAATGATTAGAAGTAACCGAAGTCCCGCTAATAGGTTTCTCGGGAGAAACCTCCAATACACTAGGAACTGTGACGCTCCCAATGTCATGGGGAGAGGGAGCTCTTCGAAGAACGGAGCCCACGAAATTTTGGGTGGTAGAAGCTTCGTCGAGAACATACAACGCAATATGTGGGAGACCCTCCATTCGAGCCTTCGAAGCAATCCCTTCAACTCTCCATCTCAAGGTAAAATTCCCAACCCTGTCAGGTATCGGAGAAGTCCGAGGAAGCCAGGCAAGGGCTCGGGAGTGCCGTATGAATGCCCTCCCTCTGGAAGAGGACGGACATATCCTCGGAAATAGCAAAAAGCGAAAAGCAGAGGAAGAACGAGTACAACCCGTAGATGAGCTAAAACTAGTGGCACTCGTAGAGGGAAGCCTGGAGAAAGTTGTCAAAGTAGGTACCCAGATGGAACCTGAGGTGGAAGCCCAACTAATTCCCATCTTAAAAAAGTTCCACCATATCTTCGCATGGGAAGATGGCCCGCCAGGACAAATCAGCAATAAGGTATGTCAACATTTCCTTAATGTGAAACCCGGGGCTAAGCCGGTCCAACAGAAAAAGAGAAAGATGGGCCCAGAGCGCAACAAAATCATCCGGTCGGAAATTCAGCGACTCCTCAGCCTACGGCAAATCAGAGAAGTCATTTATCCTGAGTGGCTGGCCAACGTGGTCTTAGTCCCAAAGCATGGGGGCAAGTGGCGAATGTGCGTGGATTTCACTAATCTCAATGACGCGTGCCCTAAGGATTGCTATCCCCTCCCAAGCATTGATCAACTGGTAGACTCAACAGCAGGCTGCGCCTTCTTGTCTACCCTAGATGGGAACCAGGGGTACAATCAAATCCCGATGGCCGTTATGGATCAAGACAAGACTAGCTTCATCACTGACGCGGGCACCTTTTGCTACCTAGTGATGCCCTTCGGGCTCAAGAATGCTGGGGCTACCTATCAGCGACTGGTAAGCTTAATGTTTGCAGGACATATCGGAGATACGGTGGAGGTCTATGTGGATGATACAGTCGTTAAAAGCCGTTCCGCTTATGACCATCCCGAGGACCTACGAAAAGCCCTAGCCATCATGGACCGGTTCAGAATGAAAGTTAATTCTAAGAAATGTTCATTTGGCATCAGAGGGGGCAAGTTCCTCGGATACATGGTGACGGAAAGGGGAATAGAAGTGAACCCCGAAAAGGCTGAAGCCATCCTGGGGTTATCTACCCCAAAGACGATCAAAGATGTGCAAAAACTTACGGGTCGAATGGCCTCCTTAAGCCGGTTTGTTTCCAAATCAGCGAAAAAAGGACTTCAATTTTTAAGGTGTTACGTAATATCAAGGAGTTTCAATGGACCCCGCAATGTGAAGAAGCTCTCCAACAGCTGAAGAGTTACATGGTGAAACCTCCTTTATTGGTAAAACCGACGTCACATGAAGAACTTTTTGTGTATTTGTCCGTCGGAGAAGAAGCCATAAGCGCGGTGCTAGTTAAAGATCAAAACAAGGAGCACCACCCCGTGTACTATGTAAGTAAGACTCTCCTCGGGGCCGAAACTAGGTATACTCAAACCGAAAAACTTGTCTTAACTTTGGTTACAACGGCTCGGAAACTCCGTCCCTACTTTCTATCACATCTCGTGACCGTGTTAACCAAACACCCGTTGCGAGCGATTCTTAACAAGCCCGAGACCTCGGGGAGATTGATAAAGTGGGCCGTGGAGCTCACCGAGTATGACATTTCTTATGCCCCGAGACCCTCTGTCAAAGCACAAGTACTAGCAGATTTCGTGACGGAGATGACGGGAATAGGAAATGAAGAAAGGACACCCCTATGGCACATTTATGTGGATGGCTCCTCTGTGAACACACATAGGGGGGGGGGGGGGCAGGAATAGTTCTAGCAAACCAAGAAGTCGAGGAGGAGATACTCCACTTCGCAGTCAGAATCGACTACCCCTTGTCAAATAACGAAGTCGAGTACGAGTCTCTTCTCATAGGAATGAGACTTGCCCGAGAAGGTGCTATCAGAAAAATAACCATCCACAGTGACTCGCAACTAATTGTGCACCAGATCAATGGCTCGTACGAAGCTAAATAAAAAAGGATGCAAACATACCTTCAAGCGGTTTGCCGCAGACGGGAATGGTTTGACGAGTGCAAAGTAGTCCAAATCCCACGAAGGGAAAATCAAGAGGCGGAAGCCCTGTCCAAAATGGCCACCCAAGCGGCCGTTATTCGCACTTGGAAAGTCACCATGCTTCAAGTTACCGAGTCCGAGAAGGCCGAAAGTCAGGAGGTGAATGCCACTATAGACCCCCCGGCCAGCTAGGTGACCCCAATCAAAGTCTACATACAGGACCCGGAGGGCTATTCCACGAATAAAACCACCCAACGGCTCCTGGCCAGAAAAACTATCAGGTATTTCCTTAAAGATGGAATATTATTCTGCAGAACATACTCATGCCCCCATGCTCGATGCCTAAATGAGGAAGAAGCTCAACTAGCTATGGCAGAAACCCACGAGGGAACCTGCGGTAGTCATACGGGCGGAGCAAGTATGGTCGGGCGCCTGATTCGCCAAGGCTACTATTGGCCCACAATGGCCAAGGATTGCAAAGACCATGCCGAAAGGTGCAAACCGTGCCAAGCTTATGCCCCTCGGGTTCATCAGTCCGCTGCCCCGTGGGAACCACACACAACCCCCTGCCCGTTCTCTAAATGTGGCATAGACATAGTGGGACCTCTTATACCCGATGCTGGGCAAAAGAAGTTTCTCCTCGTGGCAGTGGACTACTTCACCAGGTGGGTGGAAGCGGAGCCAATGGCCCGTATAACCGCGGGCGCGGTCATCAACTTCTTATGGAGAAGCATTCTGTGCCATTTTGGGGTCCCTCGGGACCTGGTAAGTGATAATGGCCTACAATTTACGGACCAAGGGTTAGAAAAGTGGTGCGGCCATTGGGAAATTAAGCACCGCTTCGCTTTGGTGGGATACCCACAAGCCAACGGCCAAGTAGAGAGGACTAACCGAACTCTCTTAAAGAATATGAAGGCCCAACTCGACTGGCACAAAGCTAGGTGGGTGGAGGAAATTCCTGGCATACTATGGGCCTATCGGACCATGCAAAGCGCGGCCACGGGCGAAACCCCCTTCAGCTTAGCCTACGGCTGCGAAGCCGTTGTGCCTACGGAAGTTTCTATAGAGAGTTGGCGAGTTAGAGAATACGAGAAAGTGGCTAACAGCTCTAACTTGGCCCTTGCCCTCGACCTCCTCGAAGAAAAAAGAATGCGGGTCGCGGCCCGAAATGAAGATTACAAGGGTCGGATGTCCCGATACTATAACCTAAAGGTAAAACCTAGGACTTTTCAAGTCGGGGACCTAGTGATGAAACGGGTCAGAGCCTCCAAAAACGTAGGCAAACTCGAGCCGCGATGGGAGGGACCGTACAAGATAGCGAGGATTGTCAGACCTGCGACATATCTCCTCGCCTACTCCGAGGACACTATCCTTAGCAATTCTTGGAATGCCTTTAACCTTAGGAAGTACTATGCGTGATGTAATAAAACAGCTTTGTACCTAAATAAAGTTGTTTACAAATAGTGCATGTACAATACACGGGAAATAAGGTTGCCCGACAAAATAATGACTCCCTATCTATGAGTCATACTAGCAACCTAACCCGAGGGACCATCAAGCGTGAAACGCAAGGTCCCACACAAAAAGTAGATCGGACCATACAGGGGTCCTAAAAAACACAAAAAACTCTAAGCATCCTCTATCGGACGCTTTCCTTCCCTAATCAGGCGGCGGCGGTCCTCCGTGGACATATGACCCAGATCTCCCGTAGACACGATCGGTCCCTGCGAAGGGGGAGCCTCGGGGAACACCTGATGAATATCCAACTCGGGAATCACCATGTCCGAAGGGAATCCTGGCAAAGCTTCCGTAGTATCCCGACACAAGTAATACCCCATGCGGACTAGATCGCGCATCTCCTGCGCAAGAGATTCGCGGAGAACAGGAGGCCCCACAACACCCAAAATCGCGTGAACCCGGGCCAGCACTAACGCTACTTCATGGGCTCGAGTTAACTCCAACACCCGTAAGTTTGCTGCATCTCTCTCCCCGGTCACCCGCAGTAGTTGTTCGTCGACAGAGCGAACTTGCTTTCGGAAATCATCTAACCTGTCCTCTAGACTTGTTACACGAGCTTTCTCCATCGTCAAAAGACACTCCAAGTCCCATGATTTGTTCCGCTCTGCCTGCAAAAGGATATCATGGGCCTCGCCGGAATTCTCCCGATCATTCCGCAGCTGATCTACCTCTTCTCGAGCATCCAGCAAACCTTGCTCTAGCTCGTCCCTACGGCGGTATACCAACTCCGTATCTGAGGATGATCCGCCCCGAGATCCGATGGCGCTCAACACCATGTAGATCTGTGAACAAACAATTGCATAGTTTCAGAAAACTCGTAAAGGTTAGTATCCCAAAAAATAAGAATATACTACCTCACATAAGTCTTTGCAGACTAAATCTTGAAGACCCGATAAGGGTAACGACTTCATATGCTCGCAATCAGTAGCGTTCAAAAGACCGCTTAGGTAATTGCGGCAAAAGTTAATCGTCCCCATAACAGACGGAGACAAGGCACCACTTCCGAGTGGCTCCGACCTGATGACATGGGGATTTCCGTCAAAAGGCGGCCCCGAGACGTGGTCAGAACCCTCTCCGAGTAAAATAGGGGCTCCCACAATTGGAGACAGAGCACCCTTCTCGAAAGCTTGCACAGTCCTCGTATCCCCCCAAGAGGAAGAATACGGTGCCAAAGGAGGTAAAGGAATACCCGCCTGTGCAAGCGCAACTATCGGATCATATTCAGGAGCCACGTAATTCACTGGGGGGGCTGCCACGGGCGAGTCCCCTGCCCCCGAGGGGCCAGCCACCTCACCCAAACTAAAACTCTCGGACAAATCATTGTCCGAAATATCATACCCACTATCCACTACTTTCCCTAGGAAAGTTTCACTGAAAGGTTCAATGGCAAACGCCCCCATCTCCGCCCCTGTCAAAAGCCAAAAAATAGCGTGACAACAGGAACATTAGAATACCATAAGTAAGAGTTCTAAAGGAAAGAAACTAACGAAAAAAGAAATTGCTATAGAGAGGTTGCTGTGGAAGATTGAAGAATTCCACCCCCTGCTGTAAGCCAGCCATAATCAATGTTTCTGGGAACTCCAGCATACTACTGATATCATACATCCCCGAAAACAACCTGCTATCAGATAGGATGTCCCACTCTCTTCTCAAAATCGATTCGGTAGGAGTAATATAACCCAGCCCCCATTGAAGCGGTACTCCCCACGACCTAGCCGACACGCCCCTCGGACGGACAAAGAAGAATCCCCTTTTCCAATCCGTTCTATTATTACGGAAGTGGGACACGTTCAGAAAGGCCTTCCTCTTGTCCCGATAGGCCAGGCTGAAGAAAGGGAGACCGCCCGAGCAAGGGCGAAAGTTGAATATAGCCCCCACCCGAGAGGGGGACAGTTGCAACTTCAGCAACTCAGAACACAAAATATATCCCACCAGGTAACAATAGGAATTCGGAGTCAGCTGACTCGGGCATACTTGCCAGTAGTGAAACAAAGTCTGGAGAAAAGGATGAAAAAACACCCGTAACCCACACCGCATTTGCTCCCGGAAAACGGTGAGATAGCTCGACGGAGGATCATACGCCCTCTGTTCAAGATGCGGTATTATTATGTCATATTCATCAATGTCCAGGTTGTATTGGGCAAAAAGGGCCGTAACAGAAGCCCCATGCTCACTCCCAACAGCAGTACCAACACGCCCCGGCCCCACCATCCGCTCTGGCTCCAGCACAAGCCTGGTAAACGCCGACGACTCGTCTACCAAGGGATAAGGGTCACGACTCGCGAACACTTGGCGTATGTGGTTAATGCGAGAGAGAGATTCCTCATGAGATATAGACATGGTCCTCACAGAATTACCTCTCCCCCCACGAACCCTGCGCTCATTATGCCTGCTCCCCTGGACAGAGTTCTCCGAGGTCGCGTGTCGTACTCCTAACGATAAGGAAGGAGTCCGAACCAAATTCCGATTAGAATGACGGGGCGAAGAAGGGTCATCCTGCTTAAAAAATGGGGGCATCATTTTAATAAGGTATGTAGTTCACTTGCTTTACTTAAAAAGAAACTCCGCTTTTCAGAAAAACCTGACAAACCTTAGACAGTAAAAAACTTTGTGTAATTCTGAGAGAATTACTGAACTACTTATACCACCTCAGAAAGGGAGTGAAAAGCTTGAGCTGTCTAAATTAGTTAATGCGATCCACGTGTCCAATAATTTTCTTATTTAAGAAAATGTGGCTACATGCCAAACGACACCTCACCCTTAATTTTTTAGCCTAGTCAGCAAGCCTTTCTATTATCTTAATCAGCAAGCCTAAATTAGTTACTCATGATAAAAAAAAATATAATAATAATAATAATAATAACAGTCCCCTTACCTCACGAAGGCCACGGAATAAAATTTCCCTCGTCTCTACGAGAGCGATCGAAATTTGGGGGGGCTAGTGTTAACCGTATAAAATAAAAATACAAGATTAAAGAGAATATTAGTCCTAAACCAAAAGGACTAATAAATGGACAATAATATTGTCACGAGTACCTCCGATGAGTTGTACCCACTCCCAACGAAGAGGCCCATCGGGTGTGACCAATATCGCTCAGTTACTAACTCAAAGCGGTATGATTGGCCATCCGACGAGGGCACCTAAACGTCCCTCGGAAATTCACGATGACTCAAAACCAGATATCAGGGTGGCCTCGGATAAAAAGCAAACCCGGAGGAATCCACCTGAGTCAGATATCCATCACGATACCGAGCAGGGCCCCAATGGACAACGGAGTCCCAGAACCTTGACAAAAACCCTTCCTTGCTATACATTCCAAACACGAAAGCTCTAGGAACACTACTCCCGACAACCAGGCCAAAAGTTAGAACTTTACAACAACTCAACAACTACAGAACAATTCTCTCCGGACACTCGGAGAAAGAAAACGCCTACCCACGATAGCTCAAGACCTCTCGGAGATCAACTCACCAACACCCTCTCGAAAAATATCCTGAACCACTTGCTCCAGAATACACACCTCTCGGAAAAGCACCATCACTAAGAGAACACTCAAACTCGGCCCTCAAGTCACCATTAGAAACAATAAAGCTACCGAAAGCAAAGAAGGCAGTCTACCCCGTATCACAAAGAAGACCAAAGCCCTCGGAAGAAAAAAAGATACAATCAACACTCAAAGACAAACACGTTATCTCATTTGTTGAATAAACATTGTAACACGTGTAAACACCACCACATGCATAACGACACCTGTAAAAGCATGCACAATGACACCTGCCCTTACCAAAACCTATATAAAGGGAGGTATCAATAGAAGAAAGGAGGAGCAAAAAAATTCAAGGTGACAGAAACTCACGAGAGGGAGATAGACTCGGAGAAAAAGAAACCAACTCGGAAAAGAGAATGGATTATAGTTAATAAAAGGAATGAAGGTTCTTGTCAACTTTTCTCTCTTGTTAATATAGCATTTAGTTTTTGAACCACGGGCAAAGGCGTTCCAATCCGAATAAATAATTCAGTTAATAGGAAATAATTCCAAACCCGTTAACAATATAGAAATATTATAAGAAGAAAGAGAAAATATTACACTGCAAAGTATTACTCTGGAATGAATACTTCAAATGAGGAATTTGCACTGCTATTTATAGGCAGCAATTGGAGACCAAAACTACAGTTTCGCCGCGTTGCAATCCGTTGCCATAATTTCTTATGGCAAACAAACAAACAAACAATAATGCATGAACATGCATTGGCCATTAATTAATTAAGGCCCCATAATAATTGCACCTCCAATAATGGAATTCCAAACATGGGAATTCGGTGCCAACAATCTCCACCTTGAAGATGTTATTATTAGTGACTAATCACGTCTTCAAAATCATCTCCATTCCGGCATTGGGCAATCGCACACACACTCCGCCTCAGAAGATCTCCATAGCTCCTGCTATCATTGCAACCGCAGTCGTACTTTTAGAAGGACCATGCTCCACCATAAAGCATAACCACTCAGAATAAACCAATTTCGAGAATTTCCCTTTTCGGCCCATGTCGAACATTAACCTGCTGATAGGATGGTGCAACTTTTCCTTTTGGCTCCTCCGGAAGTCATCAGCCCGCCGACATAAATATACCACACCTTGCATTAACGCCAAAAACAATGCACGTGTGCACACTAGACCCACTAACATTAACGTTCTGTCTCATGGCAACTTTTAGGATCTCATGCCATCAAGACGAGCATGCAGCTTACTGAACTTCAGAGTCACTGCAATAAGCAATGTTAGTATCTCCCCCAGTGTTTCCCTTTGATGCCTCAGAGCCATTTGCCGAACCGTCTCCTTTTGTTGGACAATTTCTTCTAACGTGGCCAGATTGTCCACACCGCCAACACACTTTCCTCCTAGAGTTTGTCTTCCCGCCATCGTAAGCCACCAATGCATTGTTTACATGTGAACCGTTACCCCCACTAAGCCTCCTCTCTTCAGAAAGAAGCTTGCTCGTAAATTCAGAGTGGTTAATTTTCTCTTTTCCATGAATCAATATCGGTTTCATGTGTTCGTACGAACTTGGAAGAGACCAGATGAGTCTCAAGGCTTGATCCTCCTCATGAATTGCAACTTCAATGGATTCAAGCTCAGCAACGATTCCGTTCAGAACACTCAGATGATCTGAGATACTCGCACCCTATGCCATTCGCAGTGTATGAAATTGCTCTTTTAGGTACACGCGATTCGACACGCCCTTCGCCTTGTACAACTCCTTTAATTTTTCCCAGAGTCCCTTTGCCGAAGAAACCCCATGTACGTTCGCAAGAACATTTTTGGCCAGGCACAGACGAATTGCGCTCGTAGCTCGCAAATCTAGATCCTCCCAATCATCATCGTCCACCACATCTTTTATACCAACTGCCTTGGAAGTCGTACTAGTACTGACGCTAGATTTAGCGACAGCCCTCCCCCTTAAAGTCTTGTGTAACCCTGACTGAATCAACAAATCCCTGACTTAAACTTGCCAGAAGCCAAATTTGATTTTTTCGTCAAATTTTTCAACGTCAAATCTCACCATATTCGTAGCCTTGCTCCCTGACATTGCACCGGCGAGACTTGGTGAATTTCAAGTAGATCGGAATAGCACAAAGTAAACCCCCCGGAAAGAGATAACTCGTCTTTCCAGACAGGATTTCAAGGTTCTCAGGTAATTGGTGGGGTCATAGCGGTTCCTCTTAATAATCAATTACCTTTGACAGAACTGCCTTTATCAGCGCGTATTCATACTACTATCACACCAGGACTCCACACCAATAAAAGCTCCACCTCCAGTAGTACCCGGACTCTGATACCACTTGTTAGGTATTTGAGTCGACAAATACGCGCCACTAGGATTTGCCCATCGTGGATATAACGAAGCAAACACGAATAAAATATGCCGATCGTAACGACACAAGGATTTTACGTGGAAACTCCAAAACTGGACAATACACTATGTAGAAAATTATTACAACTACACAATTTTTCGCTCAATCCAACCGATCCCCATAGAGCCTTTTTACCTGTAACAGTCCCCGAATACTCCTCACACTAATATAGAAATATTACAAGAAGAAATAGAAAATATTACACTGCAAAGTATTGCTCTGAATTGGATACTTCAAATGAGGAATTTACACTGCTATTTATAGGCAGCAATTGGAGACCAAAACTTCAATTCCTCTGCGTTGCAATATGTTGCCATAATTTCTTGTGGCAAACAAACAAACAAACAATAATGCATGAACATGCATTGACCATTAATTAATTAAGGCCCCACAATAATTGCACCTTCAATAATTGAATTCCTCACATAGGAATTCGGTGCCAACAATAAAGAGTATATTACTTATGAATGAGTGTTTTTCTCTTCATCTTGATGGCTTCTTATATAGGAAAGAATTTCCAATATCTTACATTATTTACAACAACTACTACTATAATAAAATAGTATTTGTACATAATTTTCAACAATGGCCACTTACTATATTCCACTTCCCATATTTATAACACTCTCCCTTGTCTATTTGAAGATTTTGTTATGTACATTATTCGTCTTTTGCACACGTCTTATGTTGCCTCGTTAAAAACCTTATAAGAAAAAATCCAGTTGGATAAAAACCTTAATAAGGGGAAAAGAGTGCAGCCGTGTGAACTCCCCCTCAAATTTGCATCTTCAATTCTTCATAAGTCTCGTAGGTGACGTATCCTAATACTCTGAACTTGTTTCTTAAAAGTTACAATAGGGAATGCATTTGTAAAGAGATCTGTCATATTGTCACATGATTGAACATATTGAATATTAATTTCTTTGTTCTTCTCGAGTTACTGAGTGTAGGCAGAATATCTTGGGGGTATGTGTTTGGTTCGATCACTCTTGACATAACCTTCTTTTATATGTGTGATACATGCAGAATTGTCTTCGTATAATGTTGTAGGACCCTCTTTAATAGGTAAGCCAGGTGTACTTCTAATATGATGTGTCATTGATCGTAACCATACCCATTTCCTGCTTGCTTCATGGAGTGCAATACTCTCAACATGATTCGATGATGTTGCAACAAGTGTCTGTTTCTGAGAACGCCATGAAATAGCAGTGCCTCCATACATGAATATATATCCAGTTTGAGATTTAGATTTATGTGGGTCTGATAGAAAACCTGCATCTGCATAACCAATCAATTCTTGTTCTGCATTGTTAGGATAAAATAGATCAAGATCCACAGTTCCTTGCAAATAATGGAATAAATGTTTAATTTATTTCTAGTGCCTTTTTGTGGGTGATGAGCTAAATCTAGCTAATAAATTAACAGTAAATGATATATTAGGTCTAATACAACGTGCTAGATACATTAAAGCTCCAATGGCACTTAAATACGAAACTTCAGAACTAGGAATTTCTTCATTTGGACGAAATGGATCTTTCTCTTTAGTTAATGATCTAGCATTGACATGATGATTTAAAGGAGTTGTTTTATCCATGTTAAAACGTTTTAAAACCCTTTTGGTATAATTAGATTGATGCACTAATATATCATTTTTAGTATGCTCAATCTGTAAACTAAGAAAATATTTGGTTTTACCAAGATCTTTCATTTCAAATTCATTCTTTAAATAATTCATAGTTGAATGAATTTCTTTGTCAGTGCCAATGATATTTAAATCGTCTACATAAACCGCGATAATTGCAAAACCAATTGATGTTCTCTTGATAAAAACACATGGACACAAATAATTATTTATATATCCTTTGTTTAATAAATATTCACTCATACGATTGTACCACATGCGACCTGATTGTTTTAAACCATATAACGATCTTTGAAATTTAATTGAGTACATTTCTATAGATTTAGAGCTAGATGATTCAATCAATTTAAGTCCTTCGGGGACTTTCATGTAAATATCATTATCAAGTGATCCATAAAAATAAGTTGTGACAACTTCCATGAGATGCATATTTAAGTTTTCATAAACAGCTAAACTGATTAAGAATCGAAAAGTAATTGTATCCATTACTAGAGAATAAGTTTCTCCATAATCAATCCCAGGTCTTTGAAAAAAATCTTGTGCAACAAGTCGAGCTTTGTATCTTACAATTTCATTTTTTTCATTTCTTTTTCGAACGAAGACCCATTTGTGGCCTACATGTCTCACGTCTTAGGTGTGAGGACAATGGGTCCAAAAACCTTTCGTTTGTTGAGGGGATTCAATTCAACTTGCATAGCATCTTTTCATTTAACCCAATCGTCCAGATTTTGGCATTCATCCTCAGATGGTGGTTCGGGATCATCATTTTCATTCATAAGATCATAAGCAATATTAAATGAAAATATTTCACTTATATTTTTCATCTCATTTCGATTCCAAATAACTCCTGAATTAACATAATTTACAGAGATCTCAGTATTGAGATTTGGTTCGGTAATCTCTTGAGTTATCTCATTTGTCACATTTTCTATTTCATCATGAATAGTTTCCTCGATAATGGGGTTAATAGTATTTTCTCCTTTTCTTTTTCGAGGATTTTTATTTTTTGAACCAACAGGACAACCACATTTCTTACGTGCATTTATTTTATTATTGTTGGATATGTCCTTCGAAATTTCAACCCAAGCAGGAACATTTGCAGCTGGTATATGTGATTTGGTTACCCGTTTTATATCAATAAATGCATCGGGTAATTGATTTGCAATATCTTGAAAATGTAAATTTTTCTTAACTTCCAAAGCACGATTTTTTGTTAAAATATTATAGCGTGATAAAGATGGATTATACCATGATATATCATTTTACAAATGCTTCTTTTCTCCTCCTAAGGTTGGAAAATTTGCCTTATTGAAATGGCAATCGGAGAAACGTGCCATAAAGAAATCACATGTTAATGGTTCAAGATGCCTGATTATAGATGGCGAGTCATATCCAACATATATCCCTAACCTTGTTTGATGTCTCATTTTTATTCGTTGTGGTGATGCAATCGGAATATAAACTGCACATCCAAAATCTTTATATGAGAAATATTAGGTTCATGACCAAAAGCAAGTTGTAATGAGGAGTATTCATGATACGAGTTTGGTCTAATGCGAATTAGTGATGCAGTATGTAAAATTGCATGACCCCATACATAAGCTGGTAATTTAGCTCTCATTAACAATGGTCTACCAATTAATTGAAGACGTTAATGATTCAGCTAAAATGTGATTTCCTCTTCAGTGTATTTTAGCCGGAATATGTCCCGTTCGAGGTGCTTTTTCGCCTACTTTTTGTCATCAACTACTAAAATACATCTAGTACAACACATATGTGTCGGGTAAGGGGAAAAATTCCGGCCAAAAATGGCCAAAAATAGCCGAAAACCCGGCCAGGGGGCAAATCGCACAGATTGGTATAGTTTAGGGGGAAAAACGCTTATTAAATTAGTTTAAGGACGAAAATGCAAAAACGTGCATAGTTCAGGGGGTTTAATGCATTTATCCCTTTTTTTTTTTTTAAGAATGTTAGTTTGGCAATTCACTCCACCTTGTTTGATAGGAATTGAATTGCCAAAGATAAGTCACGTGGGATAAATACAAATTAAGTAATAAGTCATGAATCAATTAGGTTCTGCTGAACATCTTTGATTTTTTATAATTAAAAGTAATCGAACTATATATATGTGGTATGTCTTCATTCTGTTAAATGAAAATCAGCAAGAAATGGTTTCTGTGAATGATTTGCTAATGGAGATATTCAAACTTAAATTACATAATTAATATATAATAGTATTATCTTAAATGTAACTTATTGCTGTTGTACATGTGACAGGTCCATTATTTTACAAGGGATGGTACCACTTTTTTTACCAATACAATCCTAAATCAGCTGCATGGGGCATCATCATATGGGGCCACGCTGTATCCACGGATCTAGTCCACTGGTTCCACCTTCCCTACGCCATGGAACCTGACCAACCTTGCGAAGTCAACGGTGTATGGACCGGGGCCGCCACGATCCTCCCCAACGGTAAGATCGTAATGTTGTACACTAGTGGCACCGCCGATATTGTGCAGGTGCAAAACTTAGCGTACCCTGCCAACTTATCTGATCCCCTCCTCTTAAAATGGGACAAGTACTCGGGTAATCCGATTCTGGTTCCCCCACCCGGTATCGGTAAAATGGATTTTCGGGACCCGACCACAGCATGGTTAAGCCCCGATGGCAAAAAGTGGCGATTCATAATCGGGTCGAAGGATGCAAAGAAAGCGGGTATTGCGATGGTATACGAGACTGCAGACTTTAAAAAATATAAGTTGTTGGATGGCTACTTGCATGCGGTTTCGGGTACGGGTATGTGGGAGTGCGTTGACTTTTACCCATTTTCATTGACCGAAACAAATGGACTCGACACATCAGTTAACGGGCCAGGAGTGAAGCACCTGATGAAGATGAGTTCGAGTGATGACAACCATGATTATTATGCGCTCGGAACCTACGACCCGTATAACAACAAATGGATACCTGACAACCCGGAATTGGATGTGGGTATTGGGTTGAGATATGATTATGGAATATATTATGCTTCAAAGACATTTTATGATCAGAATAAGCAGAGGAGAATTTTGTGGGGTTTCACTAAGGAAACTGATGCCAAAGATCTTGATCTTTCGAAGGGATGGGCTGGACTTCAGGTATAATTTATTTGTCGTCTCATCTTAAAACTTGAATAAACATTATATGGCGCAAAAAGTGATTATTGTTTATTGAGATGATTCTATTGCGTGCAGTGTATTCCGAGGACCATCGTGTTCGACGAGAAGACAGGCACCAACATTCTTCAATGGCCAGTCGAGGAAGTGGAGAGCTTGCGATCTGATAGTTACGAGTTCGACGACGTGAAGCTGGGACCAGGATCAGTTGCACCACTTGAAGTCAAATCAGCTTCACAGGTTTGTACTTTGTTTTACTATCTACCAGCATGACAAAAAATCTCATTCAAAACTAATCTAATGAATGAGCTGATTTGATTTGTTACTCATGCAGTTGGACATAGTTGCGACGTTTGAGATTGATTCTGTGGCGTTGGAGACATTAGCAGGGGCCGACTCTTCTTACAGTTGTCCTACGAGCGGTGGTGCTGCTAGTAGGGGAAAATTAGGACCCTTTGGCATAGTGGTTTTCGCCGATGAAACGAGAACAGAGTCGACTCCAATTTACTTCTATGTCGCTAAGGGGGCGAACGGGAAGGCCGAGACTCACTTTTGCGCCGATGAATTGAGGTTCGTACTTCTTTCGCTATTTGATGTATGTATAATGACATGCCAATAGATCTTTTGCTCCACTTTATGTTTCACTTAAACATCCATATATTAAGATCAATCATACGGCTATATTCACAACATAGTGAAGCCTTAAATTAGAAAAAAATAATTGTTATATTGTCGACAATTTCACCAAATTCTTCTCGAAATTTACATACATAGGTTAAAAAGCACACAATTTGTCGTATCCTTAATCAATCATCAATCGTGAAAATACAGATCATCGGTGGCCTCTGATGTTGATAAAATAGTTTATGGTAGCACTGTACCAGTCCTTGATGGGGAAAAGTACTACATAAGAGCATTGGTACGTGATACTGTTTTTCTGAAATATTTTTTTCTTTTCTTTTCTTTATTGGTTTGTTGTAAGCATCCTAAATTATCCAACATAATTATGTGCAGGTGGATCACTCAATTGTGGAGAGCTTTGCTCAGGGAGGAAGAACAGTAATCACGTCAAGGATTTATCCAACAAAGGCCATCGACGGTGCAGCTCGTGTTTTCGTGTTTAACAACGCGACTGGAGTCAGCGTCACTGCATCTGTGAAGATCTGGGAAATGAAATCTGCCGATATTCGCCAATTCCCCGCAGATCAACTCAATGCTTAAGATTTGTTACAAGACTGGACGCCATTGAAGAAAGATGCATATAGCATTTTTAGTATCACCTTTTGGTACTAGAATGTTTTATACATATTGATATCATCATCGTCAGCTGTTTATTGGCTTGAAAATGGAGATAACTATTGTTGTTGTTACATGTAAATTTCTTTTCATGTTAGTTATATCAGGGAGCATTTTCTGGCCCCATAGGTGACAATTGAGATGCGGTAAGGATCCTCTAAGCCACTATTTTGTGCCACTCTTAATTATGGTATGTTTTGATAAGTCTAATTTACCGGTAAAGATCCTCTAAGCCACTATTTTGTGCCACTTTTTGTGCCACTCTTAATTATGGTAAGTTTTGATAAGGCTAATTTACTTAAATATAATTCATAAAACCAAAGAAAAAAGAAAAAGACCAAAACGTCCCTAGCTATTTTTGCAAAAATATTCTGGCACAATTCATCAAATCTTCCACAGCACACGTTCAAACTCCTCTCTGTAATTTCTCAATTCTCCGAATCGTGCAGCCACCTCCTCTTCTGCAAATTACATATTCACCTGCCTGAAGTATAAGGTAAAGTTCATCATGTTAATTCAAAAATTATTGATAGTAATTAATAGTATCATGTTAATTCAAAAATTATATTTTTTTCTCTTTAGAAAAAGTAGAAGAATTGATGTCAAGTAACAATTAGATCAATGAATACGAATCTAAGTCTACTTTTTGACTATGATTATAATTATGAGAACTGTGAGTTTCAATATTTTTTTAAAGGCCATGGATCTGAATAACATCTCGATGCATGGACAAGAACCACGTCGTCGACTTGACTTTGAGAGTAGCGACAACTTGGCTAGTACCAATGAAGCTCAAGTACTTGATGTTGATTTTGAAAATGAGACGAACAATCAAATCAGTGCGCAACTAAGTCAAAGTGTTGATGAAATTCATGCACGCATACCTAATGATTTTATTCCGAGAATCGGTATGGAGTTCGAAACCATAGATGCTGCCCAAGAAGTTTACAAGTCATATGCAAAACAAGTTGGATTTGGTGTGCGAACTGCTAGATCACATAGAAACAAAAAAATGGGTCTTATACTGGATATCGTCTTTTGTTGTTCTAGAGAAGGAAATAGACAAAAAGATATAAGAGATGCATCTGTAAAAAAACATCGTCCTCTAACTAGATACATTTGTTTAGCTGAGATGAAGATAAGTTGTCGCCGAGCAAAAAATTATTATGTTGCTAAGTTCATTGCGACGCATAACCATGGTTGTGTGACCTGAAAAGTGTCATTTGATTAGTTCTCACAGAAGAATGACTAACGCTCAAAAGGGTGAAGTAGATGTAGCGCTTAGTTGTGGAATTCCTCAAAGAGAGGCGATGGAACTTCTTGCCAAACAAGTTGGTGGTAGGGAACACCTTAGATTTATATCTTATGACTGCAAAAACTATTTGCGTTCAAAGAGCACAAATACTTTAAGGTTAGGTGACACTGGTGGAGTATTACAATATTTACAAAGGACGCAAGCCGAAGATCCTAACTTTTTCTGTGCGATACAAGTAGATGAGGATGATTTGATAACCAATATTTTCTGGGCTGATGCGAAAGATCGGATTATTTGCACTTTGGTGATGTTATCAGTTTTGATACCACTTACATGAAACACAAAGATGGTTGACCTATAGCCTTATTTGTTGGTATTAATAACCACAAACAAACTATCATTTTTGGCAAGAGACACGAGAAAACTTGTCCGTCTATCTTGGGGCAAAAATCCATTTGGGCCTTTATATTGGCTGTCTCACCAATTTCGTCCACTAACTTGGCAACCCGCCAATTTAGTCACAAAATCAAAACTTTCACTTCAAATTCGTCCATTTCACGGTCGATTGACAATTCCTGCCGGAAAAAGATGACGTGGCACACATTTGACCGATTTCTTTCAATTTTAACCAAAAAAAATAAGTTTTTATTTTATTTTGACACATAGATATGCCAACTCAACCAAAATTAAAGAAAAATAATAAAATTGTTGTTAAACATGTAATAAAAAAAATCTTTTATTGTTAATTTATTATATAAATTAAAAAACTTATTAGAAAATTTTATTTTAAAATTTTTAAACTTTAATAACTAATAAAATGTTAAAGAACATGAAAAAAAAGTGAAATCTTTATAATTTTACTTTATTATATAAATTATAAAACTTTATAATATATTTCTAATATAAATAACTTATATTTTAATAACTAATATTTTTTTTATAAAAAAATAAGTAAGTTAAATCTTTATAATTAACTTTATTATATAAATTATAAAATTTATAAAAAAAAATAACTGAAAAATAACTCCACCCGCGCAAACCCCCCCCCCCCCCCCCGGCCCAGCCCACCACCACCACCACCGTCAACCCCTCCCCCCACCACCCACTCCACTGCCACCCACCACCACCACCACCACCAATTCGAATTCCCACCACCAATAAATCCTTCTCCATCAATCCTTTTAATCAATCACAAACCCACAAAATAAATTCAATCCCACAAATTCTAAGTGGATGTCGATTTCGAATTTTTCCACTCCCAATTTTCGAATCCTTTTCAATCCTCTTCCGATTCAATTTCAAAAATTCAATCCATGCTTGTCGCCGTGGGTGGGTGGCGGGGTGATGGTGGGGTGGAGGTGGGGTGGAGTAATTTTCTGTTTTTTTTGTTTAACTTATTAGTTATAAAAATTAAGTTTTTTATATTAGAAATTATATTATAAATTCTATAACACATATAATAAAGTTAATTATAAAAATTTAACTTATTTTCTGTTTTTTCTTTATTATAAATTTAGGTAGTAAAAAATAAGTTATTTAAATTAGAATTATATATAAGATTTTATAATTTATATAATAACATATGCCTTTATTTTTTTTATTTTTTGTTTTATGTTTTTTGCTGACTGGACGTGTTATGTGGCATAAAAAATAAAATATAAAAATATATTGGTCAAAATTGAGGACCGGTGGTCAAACCACCGCCACGTCAGCTTTTACCGGCGAGAATTGTCAATCGACCGTGAAGTGGACGAATTTGAAGTGAAAGTTTTGATTTCGTGACTGAATTGGCGGGTTGCCAAGTTAGTGGACGAAATTGACGAGGCGGCCAATATAAAGGCCCAAATGGATTTTTGCCCCGTCTATCTTGTTAACTCTGCTGATAATGGTCATATTGATGACAATAGAGTTCGGGGAATAAAAGCTAAAGAAAGAATCACTTACAAAACGAGTAAAAGGCCAAGAAGTGTTCTGGAGAAAACTACGAGAAAAAATAATCAAAAAGTAAAGCGCCAAGATCAGAAGATTCGATCTTTATAGTAGGTACTGGAGAATCGGATATGATAAATAATGTTACTGCACTTGCAGGTATATTTATATTACTTTCATTCTTTGTATGGTAATTCTCCTATTTATTAATACAGTATCAATCAGGTTAACGATGGCATGAGTAACTCTATTGCTGCACCTTATTCATTAGCAAATGTCCATCTCAACCAGATTTTGGGTTCTGAACTCCAAGAGGTGTGTATCATAAGTTGTATATAATCTTGTAATTTTGTTGTTAAAACTAACATACATATGCTATCTATTTTTGTTTTTAACCATGTATGATTTTACTGTAGCAACTCCAAGTTGATGTATCTGTTCAAACTACAAATAATTCTATGTTAATTGATTTTGAGATGCAAGAACCTGAAGGGAGATTAATAGACCTGATTAGTTTTCTGATTAGTTTGATAATAACAGATCTGTTCAAACTACAAAATGTGTTCTTATTTCTAATTAGTTTGATAATCATTGTTTTACATTATCTATTTTTATGAATTATGGATAATTCATTTGTATGATTCTAAATGCAGAAAATGGATCCAAGTGTGAACGAACAACAACTTTTCACGAGCTATGACTCAAAGTATTTGTTGCTTGAACCAAAACACTTATTACAACCTATAGCGCCAACGGATCGGTTGAAGAAATAAGCAGTCATTGTCATGCTAATCTCGCACACAATTGTTCTTAACAACAAAATGATGTTTATTGGGTGTTTCTAATTTTTAATTGCTTCAATTACTATTTTTATGTTGATCTTAGATTATTCTCTTTTTTTAAGTTTTATAGTTCGCGCAAACGTTAAGAGTGGTAAACCCGTTTTTGATGTAATAAAAATCAAGTAGATTACATATTTTTCCTTTTATTCTGATATTATTATTGTCATTTAGGCAATTGACAGGTTTACGAGCAACTTGTTGCATTTACATGGTTGTAGAGAATTAGAGATGTCATATACAATAATATCACAATACCCAACTCTACATATAATATTGCTTTGACGGGATTAGAGTTTATGGACCATAAAATTGACATGCTTGTGATTTTGTGTGGTACCACAAATGTAAAATTGCCTTAATATAAACCATCTCTCATATGTTGGATAACTTCATGTCTGTACAAGCTTAATGAATTGCAGATACTACAAGATTACAAGACTTTCTTACTGTAGCGCATTATTAGAAACTTCAATACTGACTCTACAAATCAGCAATGGAACATGTAACTCATAACAAAACCAGAACATCAAAAGCACACAAAAAAGAAGGTTTCTCCTCATTTTTGTACATTTTGTATTTCTTATAAAGCATCGGCCTTCAAAAAGAAAGCGCACTAGTGAACACCTATGGTGAACGACGCTTTGACCCCATTATTCATGATAGTCAGCAACAAAGCCTTTTCTTTCAAGCTTCTGAATGCGTGAATAGAACTCCCAACCAATGAATATTCACAAAGTTCAGTCACTGCCATCACTATCAAGTAATGGTTTCCATCACTATCAAGTAATGGAGAAACCAGGAAGTAGTTTTCAGGAGTTCTTCCACCTATTGTAAGTGGCATTACCCGAAACAGTATAAACACTCAATGAATACAATATTTGCAACAAAACAAAGGATTATTCTTTGATTGCAACAAAATCTCAAGACTCGCAAGTGCATTTTGGCGTGGAAAAGGATAAGTATTTCGGGAACTTGGCATTGTGAAATATCTAAATCAGTGGCTGCAAATATAACAACTCATTTGGGGATCGAAAGGTTGGAGTTTTTTTCTCATGGCTGGGGATTTGTCTGGTAATCAAATATATCAACGAGGGACAAAAGACGAGGGCCAATATCGAAGCATTTCTGGACGATGTGATTGATTTGAAGAACAACGGTCATTCATTTCCAACTATACACATAAGAAGAACAACAAACGACCTTGCGCATGATACTATTAATTACAACGATTTGGGGATTCTTACAATGATAATTCATGATACTATAAATTTCTATCAATACTTTTTGAATTAACATGATGAACTTTACCTTATACTTCAGGTAGGAGAATACATAATTTGCAGAAGAGGAGGTGACTGCGCGATTCGGAGAATTGAGAAATTACAGAGAGGAGTTTGAACGTGTGATGTGGAAGATTTGATGAATTGTGCCAAAATCTTTTTGCAAAAATAGCTAGGGATGTTCTGGTCCTTTTCTTTTTTCTTTGGTTTTATGAATTATAGTTAAGTTTTATGAATTTTCAAATAAATTGAGTTTTTCTTTTCTTCCATCCATCCACTGATTATCTTGGATTTTATTTGTTTTCTGTATTTGGTGTGTGAACTAGGTCACATAGTTCTCCTACTACCCCTGCCGCACTAGCGCACTAGTCGCGAACTGGCGAATCCAATGCTTGTGCGCGACTTTAAAGAGAACTAAGAATCCTCAATTTTCGACCTAAGAATTCTACTAAGTTCGTGTATTCTTTTTCTACATCTATTGTGAATTAAGTGAGGTTTAAGAATCTTTTCTTTTTCGATAAGAAGGATATCGAGAAAGAAATAAAACACCTTGTGAGATGAAGATAAATATGAAAGAACATAAAAATAAATAATTACTAAATATATTGAAACTCTTATCTCAATTAACAAATAAATCACAAGATATATTTAACACATGTTTCATACAAGTAGTAACCATTTATTTCTTTGTCACGTAAATATAGTTGACTTCACTTAATATTTGCACTAATTTTATATTTTTTCAATAGACGCACTAAAACCGCATTAATAATTTAATTTTTTAAAATATGCGCATTGTCGCACCCGCATGCGCTCATGCCACGCATGTGCAACCGCTTTATTTGACCTAGTGTGTGACTAAACTAGGTTCTTGACTTTTCGTTCATGTATAATAATTTTGTGACAAGGTGTGATAAATGCATGATATGATATATATATATATATATATATATATATATATATATATATATATTTTTTTTTTTTTTTGAAAGAAACGATTTTATATCATCAAATTTTAAAAGATACATCACAACTCACATGGATTTTTAATGTTTTGGTCCCTTAAGTTGGCTCAACCGCGATTTTGGTCCCATAAGTTGGAGGACCGCGATTTTGATCCCATAAGTTGGCTTACGAACTCGATTTTGGTCCCTCGGTCCATATTTTTAAATATCTATCCGTTAATCACTGACGTGGCAACAAATGACCGACAATGTGGCAATTATGACCGGTATTTACGTACGTGGCTAAAAAAAATAACAAAAAAAAAATAGGTAAGTAATATAAAGTCTACTCATTTCTCCACTTTTGACTATTTGACCAATCCTAAAATCCCTCCGTTAAACCCCGCCGCCGCCAACCACCACAACCACCACCATGCAAGCCTCATTCTCACTTTCCTGGCCACCACCACCGCCACACTCCCGCCACTTTCCCGGTCCGACGAACCACCACCACTCTTCGAGTACCCACCGCCACCACCACGTCCACCATATCCACCCCACCACCTTCTCTCCTCCCACCATAACCACCACCACCACCACCACCATATCCAACTCCACCACCACTGCCATAACCGCCACCTCCTTCACATCTTCCATATCCACCACCGCCACCACCACTGTTGTAGCTACCACCACCTCCACCGTATCCACCACTACCACCACCACCACCACCTTCACGACGAGGTCCACGTCCACCACCACCGTAACCGCCTCCACCACCACCACCACTAGGAGACTAAGATTCATTGACGGTTATGTTCCGTCCATCAAGCTCATGTTCGTTCATTCTTTCGATCGCATCTCTCATCGCCTGCTCATCACGAAAAGTAACAAATCCAAATCCTCTCGATCTGCCAGTTTCACGATCATTAATGATCTTCGAATAAACGACATCGCCGTACTGAGAGAAAGATTGCTCCAGGATTAGATCGGTGGTCGACCATGCCAAACCACCTACAAAGCATCTAAATTCGACATCAGCTGATGCCATTTTTGTTGAACTGTAAATAAGAGAGAGGGGAAAGAGAAAGGAAAATGGTGAGTTGATGATAAAAAAACGCAGTCGGTCAAAAACGCAGGGGAGAGAGAAAGGAAAATGCCATTTATTTTCTTCCACGTCAATTTTTTTTAGCCACGTATGTGACATGTGTGTAGGTGGACCCTAATTTCAGGTCAAAACTGCCATGCATACGGTCATTTGTTGCCACGTCAGTGATTAACGGATAGATATTTAAAAATGTTGACCGATGGACCAAAATCGAGTTCGTAAGCCAACTTATGGGACCAAAATCGCGGTCCTCCAACTTATGGGACCAAAATCGCGGTTGAGCCAACTTAAGGGACCAAAACGTTAAAAATCTCCAACTCACAAGTGAGAAGGTTCACATTTCACAGCATATTACAAGAGTAAGACAAAAAAAACCCTGGAAACACAAATTCTCAAACAAAATGAGCAGTTGCAAGCACATATGAGCTATCCAAATTTGAGCTCCAAGACTGATCAACAGTGGATGAGCGAGCAAGAGTATGAGCTCCCTTATTCCCATCACGTGAGGTCCAATGGAACTTGAAACCTGATAGCGCGCCAACTGTTCGATAAAAGTCCTCAATGAGAATTCCCACTTCAGACATCAACTGGTCTTTTGAAACTAATGCATGAATGACTCCAGCGTTGTCACCCTCAAAAATCACATGTCTTGCGCCTAATTCAGCTGTTAATTCTCCTGCCAGACCTGCGGCTAAAGCTTCTGTCACCATGGGAGAGAAACGACCTCTCATTCTACGTTTTTTCCAAGCTATACAACGACCATTGCCATCCCTAGCTAAAACCTCCAGACCAACTTCACCTTCACTTGCAAAGATTGCACCATCAAATTTTATTGATCCATGGCTCTTGAGGAGGATACCAAGTTGTGATTGTCGTCGGTTTGCTCGCTTTTTACCTGCTCGTTGCTTTCAGGTATGACCTATAGAATTTCATTGCAAATTTACATACATCATTAGGATTATTACGTTTAGCATTGTAAATTTCATTATTTCTATTAGACCAAATAGCCCAACACAAGCAAGCAAACAACCCCGCATCCTCTTTTGGTAGTTCTGATATCACCGTTTTTTGCCCAAATAACCATGCTATCCATCTTAGTTGTGATAAATTGATTTGGCAGGTTAGAGAGAGCCCAAACTTGACGACTGAAAATGCATTCAACAAGAGAATGAAATGAAGATTCGTTCTCAAAGCCACACACTTCACAACGAGTGTCAACCTTCATTCCTCGTTTCTCCAGGTTAGCTTTTGTAGGGATTATATCGCGACACATTCTCCAGAGGTACACTTTAATCTTGTTTGGAATATCCAGTAGCCAAATAAACCTCCAGTCTATGCTAAGAATGCTACTGCTCTCCCCCTGCTCCTTAGATCTGTCAAAACCTCGTTTAAGAATTAGGTGGTGTGCACTTTTGACGGAGAAATTCCCACTACTATTGTAGTGCCATACTATCCTATCTAGATTGCGAGAAAAATCTAATGGGATACTATATATGGCTTTCTTGTCCTCTGACCAGAAATAACTTTCAATTAACTCAAAATTCCATTGACCTATTTCCTGATTTATAAGTGCATGTACAAAAGCATCACCAAAACCTTCGACACAGGGAGTAATAATTTGAAAACTAAGCGGTCTGGGCACCCACTTATCACCCCAAATTTTAACTGATGTACAATTGCCAATCCTCCACCTGACCCCTGCTTTTATGATCTCTCGCGTACTCCAAATGCACTTCCACGTATATGAAGCATTACTTGGACACTTTTCTTCAAAAAATGTTGATCTCGGAAAGTATCTTGCTTTGTATAACGGAAAGTATCTTGCTTTGTATAACCTTGATAGAATCGAGTCCAGATGAGTAATAAGTTTTCAGGCCTGTTTTGAGAGCAAAGCCTAATTAAAAGCTTTGAGCTGCCTAAACCCGAGCCCCCATTTAATCTTACTTTTGCACAATTTTTCCCATCGAAGCCAATGTATGCGTTTCCGGTCCTTGTCTTCCCACCAAAAGTCTCTAACCATTCGTTATAAGTTCTTTATAACATTGTCCGGAAAAAGGAAGAAACTCATCGAGTAAGCTGGAATAGCTTGCACAACAACCTTGATGAGAACTTCTATTCTAGCGCTAGATAACAACTGTTCCTTTCGTCCTTTAGTTCTTTTCCAGATCATATCGCCTATTTCCTCAAAAACTTCTTTTTTTTTATCTTCCCACGATGGACAGTAGGCCAAGATATTTCTCATGCTTGCTGATCCTTTGCATTTAAAGAGCTTGTAACACCGATTCAGCCATCTCATCATTGCAATTCTTGGTGAAAACAACTTGTGACTTATCCATGTTAATAATTTATCCCGATGCCTTCTCATAGATCTCCAAAAACCTCATAATAGCTTCTGCCTTGTACTTTGTGGCTTTGCAACAAATCAATGTGTCATCAGCAAACAATAGATGTGACACACTCGGTGCCCCTCGGCATATCTCGATACCGTGAATATTTTCCCGCCCCTCCTCTTGTCTAATCAAACCTGTCAAAGCTTCCGAACAAAAAAGAAACAAGTATGGCATAATGGGATCACCCTGTCGAAGTCCCCTTTCGGGATTAAAGAAACTGCATTGGTCATCATTAATAACAAGAGAATATGACACAGACCTCACACAAAGCATGATTAACTCGAAAAAAATCGACACAAAACCTAATCTAGACATCACTTTCTCCAAAAGAAATCCCACTCCACTCGGTCGTAGGCTTTACTCATATCTATATTGACAATCATAAAACCTTTTTTTTCTAGTCCTCTTATTTTTTATAAAATAGTTAATTTTAAAAGCAGTAAGGACATTATCGGAAATTAGACGGCCTGAAATGAAAGCCGACTGAGATTCAGAGATCAGGAGATTCATCCAGGGTTTTAACCGGTTTGTGATGGTTCTGGAAACAATTTTGTATATAACATTGCTTAAACTAATAGGCCAAAAATGCGACATGGTTTGGGGATTAGAAACTTTAGGTATAAGCACAATGTGTGTGTAGTTGAGCTTGGGGTTACACACTTTATTATTCACGAGATCAAGCACACAATTTAAAACATCAAGGCGGATAATATGCCAAAACTTTTGGAAGAAAATAACAGACATACCATCAGGTCCTGGGGACTTATAGGGAAACATGAGCAATAGTGATTTTGTAACCTCTTCATCGGTATAAGGTTGAGTCAGCTTCTCGTTTATCTCCGGTGTTACTTTCTCATCAATAGCTTAGAGTGCAAGGTTGATATCAGACTCACTCGGTTGAGCAGAGGTAAAGATGGAACGGAAGTGGTTGATTCCGATACGTTGGATATCTATTTTTTCCTCTGTTCAGTTACCCACCTCATCGACCAGCCCTTTTATTTTATTTTTGTTTCTCCTTTCTGTAGCCCGACCATGAATAAGAAGTATTACAATCCCCTTTTCTGAACCAATGCGCTTTGCATCGTTGCTTCCACAACATATCATTTTCATCTAGCAAGGACTCAAGTTCTGTATAGAGAATGGAAATTCTATCCTTACTCTCTTTTGAAATCTGACCGTTTTTCAGATTTTTTATTTCGTCTTGAAGCTCCGCTATGCCACTCTTTGATTGGCTATGGCTGAGTTTGTTCCATTTCAGCAAACCAACCCTGCAGCTACGTACTATTTCCATCCATATCTCACTCATCTCTCCATTAAAATCCATATCCCATGACTGCCTAACAATTTTTTCACATTCTGCCCGCTCTATCCAAGCTGCCTCAAACCGGAATCTGCATCGTTTGTGATGTCGGGATTTATGAACTTCATTATCCAACACAATGACAATGGCTTTATGATCATAATTTAAGACATCCAGACGTTTTACCCTTTGGTTCGGCCAGAGCTTGTCTTTTCCAAATCTATCTAGTCTTTCCCAAATAGTATCTGGATAATCTCGATTATTACACCACGTGTAATCATAGCCCATATAACCAAGGTCACAAAGACCGAAAAAAGATAGTGTCTCCCTAAAATTCTCAATTACTGTTCGTGTCTTAGCATTTCCCCCTTGCTTTTCTGTCCCGTGAAGAATCTCATTGAAGTCACCTTCATAAAGCCAAGGTTTTTGAGATTTTATACTCAACAATTTGAGCAGGTTCCATGACTGGTGTCTCAAATTTGGGTCAGGGTCTCTATAAAACCCCGTAAACCTCCATTTGTGACCGCCATCAGAAGGAAAAACAATAGAATCAATGTGTCTTGAAGAGTAACTCAGAACTTGAACCGACCAATCCTTACGCCAAAGGAGCGTTAATCCCCCTCATTTTCCCAACTGAATTTACAGCAATCCCAAACAGGTTGAATTTTCTTTTAATGAACTCAATACGAGACGCTTTGCATTTTGTCTCACTAAGGAAAATAATGCCAGGGCTGAAGTTACAGAGTAACTCCCCCAATTCCTGAACAGTCCAGGGCGACCCCAAGCCCTGGCAGTTCCAGCTCAATGCACTCATTGGTCTCCGTAGGCCTGCTCTGCAGGTCCCGCCGCTAGTACATTACTGTGAACAGAGTTGCTCAACACAACCTTTTGTTAATTTGTTTCAGCATCATTGTTGCATGAGTTCACTTTGCGTTTACTCGGAAAAATTAAAGTATGATCTTGTGGCTTCATCTTACAACTCGAACTTCTAGGACGTAAAGTGACTGATCTCTTCTATTTTCCTTGCTGATTTTTTGTTGGAGCATAAACTGATCCAAAATTGATCTCTGTTCATACGCCCGACTCTTTAGATGCTGAGAATCGAATCAACTTGGGGTTGCTAGTATCCGTCAAATTTATTGGAAGAAGTGCGATAGGTAATTGGCTCAAAGACCCTATTTTCTCTTTCTGATATAGGATGGCCTCTAAATTTGAACAAATATTTGTGATATTCGCCATAACTGAGTTACTACTCTTGTTTAAGACGTTATTGTGGATTTTCTCTTTGCTTCTCATAAATCTCCTCTTAAGACCTGGATCCACAACTGAAGGTGGGAAATTTTCCTTCATTACATTGTGCATGTTTAAGTTTAATCCACCTTCCGGAACCATGAATTGACTGTAGTTTTGAATATGTATTTTATCCAGGGTATCAAACCTATTCGAATCA
Organism: Linaria vulgaris; assembly: GCA_948329865.1. Taxonomy (NCBI): domain Eukaryota; kingdom Viridiplantae; phylum Streptophyta; class Magnoliopsida; order Lamiales; family Plantaginaceae; genus Linaria; species Linaria vulgaris. The sequence goes on along the minus strand of OX415249.1, from coordinate 77,050,769 downwards.
GCATTTGGGTCTTTTTCCAGCTGAATGCCCATAGTAAAAGGACTTCCTCCTTTAGTTATTAAATCTGTGGAATGTTGCACACTCGACTCACGTGCCCACTTAGACTGAATTTTGGATTGCTCCTCGTCAAAATTCCGATTAGTGCCGCTCCTGGGATTCCGCTGACTCTTGCTTCCATCAAATGAAGTTGATGAACCAGTGCGTTCATTCATACGATTTCGACCTTGAGATCTAAATGTCCTAGTTTCTCTTAACGACATACCATAGGGAAAATTGCCCGGATCAATGGCATCGTTTGAAGCATATCTAACTTCACATTTTGTTTCGATATCTCCCAATTTTCTGCAGAGATAACAAAAATTTGGGAGCCTCTCGTATGTGAATGAGAAGACTATATTCCCAGCGCGAAGCTTGAGGAATCTCTTGATAGGTTGAGTGACATCAAGGCGAACACAAATTTGCATGAACGCCCCCATGCTTTTTCTAAGTATAGATCAATGAATTCACCAATTCAAATTCCAATGAGCATGGCCATCTCCTTATTTTGACGCACCAAAGGTATATCATGGATGCGTACAAAGAATAGGCACCGGTCCATGTTCATTGTTGCCGGCTTCTGATATCCCACAACCTCACTAAGAATGATCAAGTTTTTATCAAAAGTCCAAGGGCTCCCTTCCCATATTCTTCTCTTATCGAGAACATGTTTTTTGGAACAACACTCGATCAAGAAAGATTTTCACAGACTCCATTCCTTTTCTGGGATTCCATATGGAGCTAATAGTTGTGATAAGAGCATCCAGATTTACATTCTTAAGAGCTAATAGTCGGGACTACAAACACTTGCAATCAAAATGGACTCACACAAGGGGAAGTCTCAAAACTCTCACAAGGAAAGAAAAAAACTCTCATAGAGAGAGACCTTGAAGTGCGTGCTCGATAAGTGCTAAAATGCATGATATATATTGGTGGCCACATTTATAGTACACAATGAAATCATGGTCTCAATTTTGAAGATCTATTATTTGAGAATGGCATCTCGAGATTGGAGTTAATAACCACGTGCACCGGACAAAAGCCACTTGACGGTAACATGGAGTTTTGTCTAAGATTGAGTGAGTCCAAAGAAAATAGTAAATAACGCAATTATGATTGGGCAAATGATATAGATGAGCAAATATCCTAATTACAGAGCAAAATAGTACAATATCGTACAAAATGTCATTTTTACCCTTTTAAATTTGAACCATAAAATCTTAATTAGCTAGTATACGTGATTGAAGGAAAATTATGCATAATATATGAAAAAATGACTGATCTGATTGTACTAAAGAATCTTGTATATATATGTATATATATATATATATTTCTTGCAATTACATTTAAATATGTTTCAAACAAAATCACTTTTATATTACTTCAAATCGAAAAATAACAGTTGGACAGAAGAAAATTTGTTCAATATGTAAGTTTTTTTTAAAACATTTGATTATGTAACTTGACAACCGTTAATTTGATTATTTCAAATCCCCAAAGTATTAACAACATGAAAAGAATAAGAATTCCAGCTTTTTTTTCCGTAGAAATCATATACCATTTTCACGCTAATAAATTGATTCACACTTTTTTGATTAAAATATTACGAAGTGCACTATATATATATATATATATATATATATATATATATATATATATATATATATGTCTTGTAAACCTTCATTAAAAATGTTACGAAGTGCACTATATATATTTATATATATGTATTGTCTTGCAATTAAACCTAACTAATTGATCTATATTTGTTATTTAAAGTTTTATTATTAACTAATTAAGTAACATAACGTATTTCTTGCGCAACTTTACTATTTTGAGCATAACTTTCTCTTTGGACCTCCGAATTGCATTCCGCTTGTTGCATTGCAACCTAGACTCAAATGGCTTTCCAATGACATATTACTCAATGTCTAATTCGCTATATAGATATAATGGTGAACCAAATACGGCTAAGGTAGCTTTACCTTTAAGCCTTCTCGACACTTATCGGTCAGTTTCGCGCCACTGTGGCTTCTTCCTGACATGACACATTATGTCACACCATTTAGTCCACCCAGCTTGGAGTGTAATTTTGGAACATAAGCATACTTCAAACTGTTGGAGATAATATATAAATATTAAATGCCTACCTTCTCGCGCTCCAACTCTCGTGGATCATGCCGTAGTCGCGGTGGCCCTACACGTGGTCAACAACATGGTCAGCAGCGTGGGTATTCTAAGCCTGCGCGAGGCTCGTCGACCCCTTATCAGCTACCTCATTCACGTTCTGCAGGACAACCACAACACTCTCGACCTAATATCACTTGTCAACTCTATGGTATTTAAGGTCATGGTGCACGCACATATCGCCGTTACGCACCACAACATGCTCACTTTGTTACATCCCTTATGGCCACTAATCCTCCTGCCTCAACGTCTGCCGAAATTGTTGATGCTACGGAGTTTTGCCAAATTGTTGGTGGCCTTTAATATCTTGCACTTACTCGTCTCGATGTCGCGTTCATTGTCAACCGCTTGGCTCAGCGTATGGCATCACCCGTCGCCACGGACTGGACAACCCTTAAACGTGTGCTCCGTTATCTCAAGGGCTCTCTCACACATGGTGTTCTCCTTCCCCGCCCCGTTTCTCTCTCGCTTACGGGCTTTTCCGACTCGGATTAGGCGGGAGATAGTCTCACGGGCACTTCTACTACTGCCTTCATTGTTTTTCTTGGCGCTAACCCGATTTTCTGGTCTTCACGCAAGAAAAAGGTCGTTGCTCGTTCCTCAACTGAAGCAGAATATCGTGCTCTTGCCTCTGACTTGGCTGAAGTTCGTTGGTTACAACATCTTTTTGGCGAAATCGGTATCACGCTCCCAACTGCACCTCTTATCCGCAGCGATAACATGGGAGCTCTGCGTCTCTCCTTACATCTGGTGCAACACTCGAGAATGAGACATATTATTGTGGATCTTCATTTTGTCCGTGACCTTGTTAACAAGGGTCTCATTCGAGTTTCCTACGTTAATACTCGGGATCAACTTGGGGATCTCCTCACGAAACCGCTAGCTCGGTCAAGGTTCTTACTGCTACGCTCCAAAATTTCCGTTGATGATGTCACGTCTATTTTGAGGGGGCGTACTAGGAAATAGTGTATCTTAGGAAATATTCTTGTTGTATCTTTCCTATCTTAGATTAGATGTTCATATCTTTGTATATCTTCCGTAATTATATTTCGTAATTATCTCTCTACCTTGTATAAATATGTAATCTCTTGATCAATAATATTTATTCACTTTACACAGTAATTATATCTCTTATATGGTATTAGAGCCAACCCAAGATGTATGTTGGGCTCCGCGACCTACCCACGTGATAGCACCAAAGATAATTATCGGGCCACACGTGAGGGGGCGTGCTGAGAATATATTATCCCACATCGCTTGCGTATTGTCTTGGATTAATGTTAATAAAGAGAAGTAGACATTTAATATTTATATATTATCTCCAACATGCCCCCTCACATACAAGCTGGATATATTTTTTTTTCCGCAGAAAGTTAAATTGATATAGAACCCATCTCAGAGTTTGTACAAGAAGATAGGGACAAGTCCCAAATGAAAGCTCAAATACATAGACTGGTGTAACCATCGGCTTGGGAATTTATTAGCTCTAGACTATGTCTATGACTAACTACATGCTACAAACACTTCAAAACTCCTTTAGTGTCTTCATCAGAGCTGAGTCAGCACACTTCTCATTGGCTCTAGTACAACCTGTGACCAATATCTCCAGGCTGTCTCAGTGTAGTGATGTTTTGCCTTTTTGTGATGGTTTGCTTTCACACACAGTCCTTCTCCTTTTGGGGGATGAGGGAAGCTTAGGTAAGAAAAGGACATGTGAGTCAACTGATGATATCCTGCTCCTGGTATCTTTGGTATCCTGTCAAGCATATAACAAAACTATTTGCCCTTGCAGGCCATATAAGTAACATATTCCAGAGAAAACATGTAATCATAGATGGTCAATTTTATGCATACAGCTCTGGAGACTCTATTAGTCTTTTTACCTCTACCTTGTAGTCTAGTAGTCATGGTGTATGCTATATCTTTGCAAGCTTGGTCCTCCTTTGTTATTTTGCCTTCAAAAATCTTTTTGTTTCTGGCCTTCCACACAGTCGCCACTGTTTCTCCAAGTACTGCTTCTCTTATCTTGTAAGTGATGGATTCTTTAGCTCCAGATTGCTCAAAGAGTCTAATCCACCCCTCCATGTTATCAGGGCAGTACCTCATACCTGTGCTTTTCATCATTTTATTCAAAACATTATAAGACCAGTTGCATTTGGAAAACAGATGGTTATGTGTTTCATACTGACCATTACACATAACACAATTAGTGTCATTTAGCTGAACAAATTTGCCTATTTTATCTTTTGTGGGAAGCCTTTGTTGCACAGCCATCCAGTGAATAAAATTTGATTTGGGGGGTGAGATTGTGTTCCATACCTGTCTCCACCAACTTACCTCAGGGTTGGTTTGGACAAAGCATGAGTACATTCTCCCAATTCCTTTTATTGACCTTGTACAGAAATCACATGTTCCTTGTCTTGCCTCTGGGAGCAAATCCTTCACTTTGTCCCTAATTGTGAATAAGTTTTTCCACCATGGTGAATCAACAGGTTTCGGTTGGACTTCCCATATTGATTGGTCCTTCAGTTTGTAGTGTCTAACCCATTTTTGCCACATTGTGTTCTGTGTTTCTGCTTTTGACAGTCTCAGCATCTGCATTGCTTGAATAGTCTTGTTCCAGCCCAGCTGAATATATTTTTGTTACGCCTGTCACGTGGCACTTTTTGATAATCGGGTGGCGATGGGATTCGAACTTAGGACCTCCTCATTTGACGTGAGCTCTGATACCATATTGAATTGTCATCTCATCTAAAAGCTTAAGCTATTAGAGAGGGTAAGCATTTAATATTTATATATCATCTCCAACACAAACTATAATGAAGTGCTAGAGTCATTTCGCTTCAGTTTTAGGGTGATTAATATCATTATGCACCAGTGTAGCCTACTGAAAAAGCCTATATCAATCTGGATATCATCAGTTTCGTAGAGATGCCTTAATATTTCTTGAATCGCATTTTATTGTAGGAATTGTTATACTAATATTGGTTCAAAATGGTAACGTTCACAAAACCTTACACATGCTCAATGATTCTAGTCGACCATTTTATTAATTTTACTCTTGTAGTGAGTTTACTTAGTTAAGCCATGGACATCAGTATTTGGAAATTTATATTTTGTAAGTAATATAACCCCATGCGTTACTTATCAAAAACAAAACCCATGCGTTGACGTTTTTTTTTTTTTGATTCTCACTGGTGTCTGCTTATGCGACTAATCCAACCGAGCACTGTCGGACCCTCTTTATTTAGGGGGCGGCTCTCCCAGCGGTGTTTTTTACATCCACAAGACTCGAACCCGAGACCTTGCTTAAGTGAACTCAAGTCCCTTACCACTTGGGCCAACAGCCGTTGGTATGCGTTGACGTTTCTAAAATCTAGACTATTGTTGATTTATCTTATGAAATTTATCATGCATACTTGATTTGTCATATCTTTATCAGACATACAAAATTATTGAATCCAAGATCAAGATAAATAAACTCAACATCACAATTTTGCCAAACAACTAAATAAAATAGAAAAAAGAGATGAAAGTCAATTGAAGAATGTTAGAATGTCAAAAGATGATGAAAATAAAACCCACATATCTGATGCACTCTTATGTCCTAGAGATTGTCTCTTCGCCTGCGCTTTAGGCATTTTGTGGAATTTTTAACTAGCATTGTTCTGTATTCTAATTTAATCTGGATTCAATTTCTATTATTTTCTCTCTACTTCTCTATATAAGTGGTGTCTATCCTCCACTTTTTGTTGTGTTAGCTTCTACAATAGTTGTTGACTTTGGTCCCTTGTAGGGTTGATGAAGTCCCGTGCTTTATGAACTTAAGTTTAGCACCAACAAGTTCGGTATTTGTCACTTTTGATGATACGGTGTTAGTAGCGGGACAAAAATTGGTTTGCTCTATTAATTTCGCACCCTCACCAATTTGGTCCATTAATTAGTCACTCCACCAATGTTTTCCATAAAACCCAAAACTTTACACCAATTTTAGCCGGATTTTTAAAATCGATCAAAATATGTCTGGTTGGCACCCGGTGGACCAATTTCATTCGATTTTGACCAAAAACATTAATTTTTCATTCTATCTTGACACATAGACAAACTCAACCAAAATTTTCTTAAAAAAAACATATGTGTAAAAAAGGTTGTAAAAAATGTAATAAAAAATAATACAAGTATTCTCTAATTAATTTTAATGGTATATGTAATAAAAATAATTCCAAATAATTATTCAAATATATTTTATTTCAAATGTCAATTAATGCAATATGATTTATTTTATACACATTCATTTTATTTTTTTAAGCTCTTCATACACTTAGATATCTATATCTATATCTATATATATACTTCTAAACAAATTAATTAATTAACACATTATTACAGATATAATTTCAAAATTAGTTTACTAATAACTTTTAAAAAAATAATCTTTTATTCGCAATTACATCCACTCCACCCCACCCCCACCCCACACCAACGTACATCAGCAAACACCACCACCACCATTATAGCGCCACCACCTTCACCATCATCGCCACTCCACCAGTCACCACCGCACACCACCACCGCAGTGGTGTCCTCCCCTCCACCACCACCCATAACCCGAGTTAGCCGACAATGAAGTCTGCCCGATCGTCGTAGGATCCTCATCGATCGTCGTTAGAACCAAAGGTGGATGGCGATGAATTAGGAGAGTGTTGGTCTAAAATCATCGACTAAATATCGAGATTTGAGAATTTTTTTTTAAGATTTCAAAACTGAGGTGGTGTTTACAAACTCTTAACAAAACTTAAAATCAACTTTTTATTTGAATAAGTGATTTTAGGGTGTTTGCATATCTACCTTTTTTAGTTACATTACTTTTTTTAAGCTCATCCCCCCCCCCCCCCCCCCAATCTTAAAGCTATTGTGTGGGTGGTTTTGGCTTATGGTGGGTATTTTTAAATAAAATAAATAGATTATTTCAAATTCAAGAAGATTATCTTGTAAACACTCTCAACTTTTAAATTTAAGTGTTTTCAAGCTTATATTAAGATTATGAACTTCTACATTTCTACAAGAGTCTGCAAACACCACATGAATGCGTGTGAGATTTGAGGAATCGAAGTGAAGACGAACTGGTGTTTGTTTTAATTTTTTTAATTAAGAATTTGAATTATTATATGTACATTTAACTTTTTTGTTAATATTATATAGTAATGCCTCAAGTATATTTATGATGGTTTGATTTGATTGTTTCTCACCTTCATGGATTGCATTTATATATATATATATATATATATATATATATATATAAACATAAATATTTAAAAGTATTAGTTAAATAATATAATAGAATTTATAAGATAATAGCAATAGAATAAAAAAATAGTAATCTTTTATAAAATATAAAAACTTAATTTCAATATAATATAAAAATTTAGAATTATTAAAATTATTTTTGAATTAAATTTTAATTAGGTTTATTGTTATTTTTTTTGTTTTGCTGATTGGGATATTTAGGTCGCAAAAAAACAGCGAAAAAAAAATTGGGTTAATTTCGGTGAACAATGTTCAAAAGAGTGTCGTGTTAGCATTTTTTGCCGATTTTGAAAATCTGAGCAAAAATGACTAAATTGGAGTAAATTTTCGGTTTTACGGGACGAAATTAGTAGAGTGACTAATTAACGGACCAAATTGGTGAGGGTGTCAAGTTAATAAACCAAACAAATTTTTATCTCTGTTATAAGCACTAGTACCGACGCTAATAACGTTGGTCAGATAAATGTCGTCAACTGCGCTTGTCATAGCAAGGTAGGACTTTGACAAATAATTATTTTGCTAGACTTCTTGCTATCAACAACGCGTATGGCACCCATAGTAGCGTGGTAGCGCCAATACTCTAGTACTGGAACAACAATGCTCGCATTGCTTCTAGTGCAATTTCGTACTATTGTTTTCTCATTTTATCAAACTAGACTCGATCCATTAAAACAAAGAAAATAGAAAACTAAAAACAAAAGTAAAAAGAGACATTCATTGAATGCGTAATTTAGCCTCTTTGGTAACAACAACATTACTCTAAAAAAGTGTAATTGAATAGTCATAGTTTGCCTTATCAATAAAATGTGGTTGGACGTCCAACGACAAGATACTAGAGTTAAATACAAAATAATAATTTTTTTTGGGGCTATGGTGATTTAAAAGGAATAATTGAATTTAATACCCAACTTGAATTTCCGTATGATCAAGTGTTAATTTTGATCTCGTTCAATTTTTGCAAATTGTTAGCTACTTCAATAAAAGAATGAGCCAACGGGCAAAACTCATAGATCGCCATGACGTACACCCAATTTTCGGCATATTCAATTGTGCCAGCCCTTGTTTATTGCTATTTTTGGTGGTTTTAGTACCGTATTTCTCTTCTTTGAAACTCAGATTTACACTCGACACATGAAAACTTAAGAAAAAACAAAAAGAACTAAAAACAAACAAGAATGAACATTAAAATAAGTAAAACGACATGCATTGAATACGTAATTTAGGTTCTTATGGTAACAACAACATACACTACAAGACTGGGCGGTCAATAGGGACCGCCCAGTAGCGACCTAAATTAGGTCGCTCGCCTTCAGTGACCGCTGAAGGCAACAACGACCTAATTTAGGTCGCTTAAAGTCCTAATAGGCATCAACGACCTAGATTACATCGCTGAAAATCACTGAGACTTTCAGCGACCTAATTTAGGTCGCTAAAAGTCCCAACTCGAATTGGGCCACACATTTTGGCCGAAATTGGGCCAAAATGTGGGCCAAAATTAGGGCATTTAGCCCTAATTTTTGGCGGACAGAATAAGCGACCTAAGTTTGGTCGATGATCTCTTACTATATATAAAAAAACTATTTTTTTATTTTCCTAATTTCAGCAAACCCATCACCCTCTCCGCCCGAAGTTAGGTGCCGCGTTGTTTGTGTAGTTCATAATTATACTATTCATTGTTAAACCAACCATATTTACACATCTTTAATTGCAAATCCAAACATTATATAGGGGACGACCCGTTTTAAAAATTCTTAATTTATACAACGACAACGATCATATATATATATATATATATATATATATTTATATATGGAATACATAAGTACATATATTTATACTTTAATTGAACCGCGTAGTGATATATATACTTTAATTTTTAAAGTTAAAGCATAATAACTAATAACAACTAGGGTGTAGATGATGATTATGTGTCGATAATGAAATAGGTTCAAAATTAATAACTCACTCGATCACATTCAATATCTAATATTGAATAACTCAATCACTTGTTTTGTAACCATTAATTTCTTTATTTCATATTTAGTATTGAGGTTGTTGCTAAAAACCACTAACACGTCGAAATCAATCCATAAAATCACGATTTTAAAGTATGACTATTAGTAGGGACCGCCCGACGGTCACAATTGGGTCAATTGTGACCGCTTGACGGTCCCTACTGACCCAATTGTGACCGCCTGGCGTTTGCTATTGTCCCTACTAATATTCATACTTTAAAATAGTGATTTTATGATGATTTACAAATACAAAAAAAGGGGAGGAATAATTCATATATACTAACATACAAATTATTTTACCCAGAAAAAGGTGACTAACACATATGTACTAAAGTACAAGTGATACTGAAGAAAAGAAAAAAAAAAGAAGAACTAGTCGTCTTCAGAATATTCAAAGTCATACTCATCCTCATTCGCATCACTGTCTATGCCTTCTTCTTCTCCATCATCGTCCTCGTTACCACCTAGCTCATTGACGACCTCGAACTCACCTACCCCCAACTGAATATCCATATTGAATGACCTTAGGTCTACAAACATATTAAGACCTACTAATTCGTTCTCTAGAAACACTTGCTCCTCAATCTCTGAGTCATTAGGGGTAGAATCACGAACGGTGAGTAACGACATGTCGATGATGTGTCGAGCTGGAATATGTGATACTGACAACCATCCCCTTCTCCTGGCCTTCCATTTGGTAGAGACGGATATGGGGTGTAGTAAGTCTGCATTGCTTGATTAGCACAAATAAATGGTTCGTTGGTCCGGAGTTTTTTAGTAGGGTTAATATCCACCAATTTGTACGTCTCGTGGACATTTGTGCCAAACGCTCCAATATCATACCACAAACACTTGAAGAAGACAATGGACAGTGATTTCCCAATTCTACCTCCCCAATATTCCACTTCTAAGATCTCTTTCAAAGTCCCGTAGAAATTGGTTGCGACAGTTTCTCCCATGTCGCCCTTCACGTAAACCCCACTGCAGTCACTCTTCTTGGGCCCCAATTTCGTATCAATGTGGAACCGAAATCCATTCACAATGTATCCATCGTACGTGATTACATCGTTCAGTGGACCGTTGATCAACGGTATTACCCCATCGTCTATCATGTAATTTCCACTGTTGTACTCTTGCTTGAACTAGGCCACATACTCCTTGTTCCTTTTCGTTTGCACCTCCATGGTATTCAATCTGCCGCACTCCTCTTCTATGAAAAAACTGCGTGTTACAAAATAAATAAGTTAGTACTAATACGTAATAAAGAAGATGACACTAGATGAAGAAAATTGAAGTAGACTCACTCTTCCCATCCCTCCAACTCTTCGTAGTTAAGAAGTGTGTACAGTTCAATCTGCTCCTTTTCTTCCCCCGTTAACGTCTTCAGCTTCTCCAAAGGGCCAAGCGGTCGTCCCTTCTTTCGGAACAATAACAGCTCACCATCCCACTCCGTGCTTTCCAAAGTCTCATTTCTCTTAAGTCGTCTATGTGTAGCAACATAGGTTACATCGAGATACTGGGAAATCAAATTTGATAGCTCTGAAAGTAAATAGGCATTGGCCATGCATCCCTCGGGCCTCGCTTTATTCAGTACTGACCCCTTTAAATCAAACATTTGCCTGATAAACACAACAAAAAAAATCAACTTTCATTGCAAATAGAATAAATTAAAGACAATAATCAATATATCCTCCAAATTTAAAGTGATTTACCTCTCGAATGGATACATCCATCTGTAGTGATCTGGACCGCAAACTCTAGCCTCATACGGTAAGTAAATGGCCAAATGCTCCATAGAATCGAAAAAAGAAGGAGGGAATATTCTCTCCAGCTTGGACATGGTGACAACAATGGATTTCTCTAGTCCCTCCATATCCTCTACCGATACCTCTGATGCGCAAATTGCCTTGAAGAACAAACTAATCTCCACAAGCGTTTCCCATATGTATTTCTTAAGAAAGTCACGAAAAACAATCGGAATCAATCTCTGCATGAAGACGTGGCAATCATACCGTCCCAAGTTCGAAGCGTATCCATCCGGAAATTTGAGCATGCCCAACCATTCTAACACATTTCGCTTTTGCTCCTTTGGGAGACAGTAGAGTGCCTTTGGCTTCTTCGTTTCCCCTCATCGGGTCGTTGGTTCTAAAAATAGCTCTCTATGGTTGGTCCAGATTCTCAAATCTTTTCGTGACTTGATGTTGTCCTTTGTCTTAGCGTCATCCAACACCGTGTTGATGATGTTATCGAAAAAGTTCTTCTCACAGTGCATGACATCTAGACAGTGACGAACCAAGTTTGTGGACCAATAAGGAAATTCCCAAAATATACTCTTCCGCACCCAATTATGGTTCTGGCCAAAACCTGGGAGGTATCTGAATTGGGTACCAAATCCCACATGCCCAAGGTCCTTAACAATTTCCAGCATTTCGTCTCCGGTCTTTCTATGAATCATGTCTTCGAGTGACGTTTCCCCTTTTTTAAAATTATGTTCGTCGTATCTCAATTCATGACCTTCTGGCAAGAACTGGCGATGGGAATCGAAAAAACATGGTTTACCCCTATTCAGCAACAGAAAGGATTCCGTGTCACCCATACAATAAGGACACGAAAGCTTTCCGTGCATACTCCATCCCGACAACATCCCGTAAGCGGGGAAATCGCTAATCGTCCACATGAGAGATGCACGTAATAGAAAGTTTGCTTCCTCGAGATGTCGTACGTCTCGACGCCACTGCTCCATAAAAGCTTGAGATCATCAATAAGTGGCCTAAGAAAAAGATCCAAGTTCTTTGTAGGACTGGTCGGCCCAGAAATGAGTAGACTCAAAAATATGAACTCTTTCTTCATGCAAAGATCCGGAGGAAGGTTATAAGGGGTGACAAACACTGGACAACAAGAGTACTTCTTGCCAGACATTCCATACGGTGTGAATCCATCCGTACATAAACCAAGTCTTACGTTTCGTGGCTCCGCTGCAAAATTGGGGTGCGTCCGGTCGAAGTGGCGCCATGCATCCCCTGAAGCTGGGTGAATCATTCGGTCATGCACCACATGACACTTCGAATGCCATGTCATATGCTTTGCAGTTCCTATTGTATAATACAACCTCTAAAGTCGAGGAGCAATAGGAAAATACCACAATTTCTTTCTCCCAACCTTCGATTTTAGTCCATGCACGTATCTATCTGTGCGGCGTATCGGACACATTTCGTAGTCATTCGTATCCTCCGCGTAGAACAAGAAACATTGTTTTGGACAAACATCGTACGTAACGTACCCTAACTCTGACTGCAGCATACAACGGATCCCTTTCGTGTCCTTTGGTAATAACTTCCGCACCTCCGGCGTGAAACCTCTCTTTGCTAAATTAAAAGCTCTATCAGAATAAATAGTATTGGCCTTGTGGTGTGTCTTGTACTCCAACCACTCCGACAACCACTGAAGGTTACTTATATCTTCATCTGGATACATGGTCACATTTCCTAGGTGCATCAACTTGTAGAACGCCTTTGCTTCCAGGTTGGGATCCTCGTTAGTTACCTCATCCTCAAATGATCGACCTCCACGTTCATCTACGACCATGTCTACAAACAGTACATCAACATATACTGGGTTGTTGGGAATATCGGTGTGTGACGAGCCGGGGGAATTGGGCACGTATGACGGTATATCATCTGTTGACGTTTCCCCATGAAAATCTACTCTGAATATCCATCCGTAAATCTCGACTTATGAAGATGATCCCGTACAACCTTTTTATCGAAAAATCGTATATTATTGCATTTCATGCAAGGGCACCTAATTTCGCTCAGTAGATTTACGAATCTAGGACCTTGTTGCGTAGCATATTCAATGAACACCCGAACCCCAAACACAAATCTATCGCTCAGACAACCATCACTATCATACATATCGTACATCCAAGATCTATCCGCATGATAATCTATTATTTATCTAATAAGTTGTAAAATATAAAACAAAGAATTACAATTTATACTACAAGATATTTAAAGAGCTAAATCAAACGATCAACGTACTTCTTGAAGCATAAAAGAACGCGCCTCAAGAATGTTGTGTACATCACGATTACCCTCAGTGTGTGTAATATTACCTATCAACAAATAAATAAACTTAAGTTAGAATCTAATTAAATAACAAATTATATTGAAAATAAACATTTGGTATAGTAAGGGAACAAAATGTGCATACCTTAAGAATTAGTGAAGGTTGGAATGCATATTTGAGGAGTAGGGAGTTGCCTTTTTATAGGCCACTGACAGTCAATAGGGACCGCAATTAGGTCCCTATTGACGCTAGTCGTTGTTAATAGGGACCCGCGTTGCGGTCCATATTGATTGTCAGTAGGGACCTAAGTGCGGTCCCTATTGCCCATATTTGTGACCTAATTGCGGTCTCTACTAATATCCATACTTAAAAATGGGGTTTTCTCGATGATTTGAGGTGTCGCGTTGTTTGTGTAGTTCATAATTATTCTATTCATTGTTAAACCAACCATATTTACACATCTTTAATTGCAAATCCAAAAATTATATAGGGGACGACCCGTTTTGAAAATTCTTAATTTATACAACGATCACATTCAATATCTAATAACTCACTCCATCACATTCAATAACTAAATCACTTGTTCTGTAACCATTAATTACTTCTTTTCACATTTAGTATTGAGGTTGTTGCTAAAAACCACTAACATAGCGAAATCAATTCATAAAATAACGATTTTAAAGTATGAATATTAGTAGAGACCGCAATTAGGTCCCTACTAATTGCTGTCCCTATTGACTCAACAGTGACCGAGTTGCGGTCCCTACTAATATTCATACTTTAAAATCGTTATTTTATAATGATTTGAGGTGCCGCGTTGTTTGTTTTGTTCATAATTACTACTGTAATAGTTAAAATAATAATAATTACAACGATGCATTGTAAAACCAAACATTACGTAGAGGGAACGGTCCGTCTTGAAGATTCTTTTACTGTTTTGTACGATGAATGTCATAATGCTTACAAACTAATTGTATATAGGGAAAAAAATACCATGCCCCCTATTCTTTCTGCCGTTTCGCACTTTACCCCCCCCCCCCCCCCCCCCCATCTTTGTTTCGTTGCACCCGACACCCCCAACTTTGAAACCGTTAGCACATTACCCCCCCCCCCCCCCCCCGTTAGACTTTTCGTCAATTATGAGGGAATATTCCATTGAATCTTATCACACCCCACTCACATGACCATTCGTTAAGGGTATTTCGGCCATTTCGTACAATAATAAATTAATGTTCATCATCTTCAACCCATCCCGTCACTACCCCCCCCACACCGCCGCCGTTGCAGCCGCCGCCATCATCACCACCCCTGCCGCCATCATCACCACCCCCAATTTCATCACCACCGCCGCCGCCATCATCACTAGCCACAATTTCATCACCACCCCCGCCACCATCATCACCACCCCCAATTTCATCACCACCGCCGCCGCCATCATCACTAGCCACAATTTCATCACCACCCCCGCCACCATCATCACCACCCCCAATTTCATCACCACCGCCGCCGCCATCATCACTAGCTCCGTCGTCGTCATCACCACCCCTGATTTCATCACCACCGCCGCCATCATCATCACTAGCCCCCCCGCCATCATCACCACCCCCAATTTCATCACTAGCCCAGTGCACGGTGAACAGTGAACATCGGTTGCAGGGTTGGGGGGATTGTGGTGGGGGGGAATGGTCGAAATACCATCATAATTGACGGAAAGTCTAACGGGGGATAATGTGCTAACGGTTTCAAAGTTGGGGGTGTCGGGTGTAACGAAACAAAGGTGGGGGGGGGGTAAAGTGTGAAACGGCAGAAAGAATAGGGGCAGGGTATTTTTTTCCCTTGTATATACATATATAAGCATAATGATTAGTTAATCTAATGATTGAACCTCATAATCATATATATGCTAACATTAGTGAACTAAAGCATAAAAACCAATAACAACTACAACTAACTAGTGATGATTAGTTGTAGAACATGAAATATATGTTGAACGTTAATAACTCGCTCAATCTCATTCAATCTATTATTTCACAACTAAACTGCTATGAGGTTGGATTTGCAATCATTTATTATTTCAATTCACATGTTACAATGAGTTTGGTTGCTAAGAATCACAAACACACCAACATCAATAAAAAAAACAAATTTCAAGGATGAATATTAGTAGGGACCGCACTTAGGTCCCTAATAACGCAACAGGGACCGCACTGCAGTCACTACTTAATATTAGTGACCTAAGTGCGGTCCCTATTCAATATTAGTGACCTAAGTGATGTCACTGAAATCCAAAAAATTGAAAATTTGGCGAAAATTTTAGGCAGGATTGTGGGAGAAATTTGAATTTGGCGAAAATTTAGAAATTTCACCCTCCCCTCTATATATACTCACCACTCTTGTTTTCAAAAAACACAAAAACACTATCTTCTTTTCTCCAAAAATCACTCAACACAAAAACTTTTCTTCTTTTCACCAACACAAATCCAAAAAACAAATCACCAACACAATCTTTCTTTTCTTTTTTTTCTATTATTTTGGATCTACGCTTTCTTTTCTTACTTTTCTTTCACTTTTTTTTATTCATTCATCTTTTTGTTTGGATCTACATATTTTATTTTCTATTATTAGTCATTTCATTCATCTTTTTACATTCATTAATAATTTTATGTCATTATATTAACTTTTTCTTCATTATTTTATTGTTTTGATCTTGTTATAATCATATTGTTTTCTTGTAGTGATAACTCTAGAAAAGTGTAATTGAATAGTCATAGTTTGCCTTATCAATAAAATGTGGTTGGACGTCAAACGACAAGATACTAGAGTTAAACACAAGATAATATCTTTTTCGGGCTATGGCGATTTAAAAGGAATAATTGAATTTAATACCCAACTTGAATTGCCGTATGATCAAGGGTTAATTTTGATTTGGTTCAATTTTTGCAAATTGTTAGCTACTTCAATAAAATAATGAGCCAACGAGCGAAACTCATAGATCGCCATGAGGTACGCCCGATTTTCGGCATATTCAATTGTGCCAACCCTTGTTTAGTGCTATTTTTGGTTGTTTTAGAACCGCATTTCTCTTCTATAAAACTCAGATTTACAATCGACACATGAAAAAACTAAAAAAAAAACAAACAAACAAGAATGAACATTAAAGTAAGTAAAAAGGCATGCATTGAATGCGTAATTTAAAATTTTATGGTAACAACAACATAACTCTAGAAAAGTGTAATTGAATAGTCATAGTTTGCCTTATCAATAAAATGTGGTTGGACCATTAAAATGTGGTTGGACATCAAACGACAAGATACTAGAGGTAAATACAAGATAATATTTCTTTCGGGCTATGGTAATTTAAAAGGAATAATTGAATTTAATACCCAACTTGAATTGCCGTATGATCAAGTGTTAATTTTGATCCGGTTCAATTTTTGCAAATTGTTAGCTACTTCAATAAAGTAATGAGCCAACGAGCAAAACTCATAGATTGCCATGACGTGCGCCCGATTTTCGGCATATTCAATTGTGCACATCCTTGTTTATTGCTATTTTTGGTGGTTTTAGTACCATATTTATCTTCTATAAAACTAAGATTTACACTCGACACATGAAAACTTAAAAAAAAAAAACAAGAAAAAACAAAAAAACTAAAAACAAACAAGAATGAACATTAAACTAAGTAAAAGAACATACATTGAATGCTTAACTTAGACTCTTATGGTAACAACAACATAACTCTAGAAAAGTGTAATTGAATAGTCATAGTTTGCCTTATCAATAAAATATGGTTGGACGTCAAACGACAAGATTCTAGAGTGAAATACAAGATAATATTTTTTTCGAGGTAAGATGATTTAAAAGGAATAATTAAATTTAATTCTCAACTTGAATTTTTGCAAATTGTTAGCTACTTCAATAAAGAATGAGCCAACGAGCAAAACTCATAGATCGCCATGACGTACGCCCGATTTTCGGCATATTCATTTGTGTCAGCCCTTACTTATTGTTGTTTTTGGTGGTTTTAGTACCGTATTTCTCTTCTATAAAACTCAGATTTACATTTCATTATTAGTTCACTGTAAACCTTGTGATTATTCTTAGTTTTAATATTTTTCTCATTTTCTTTTGATTTATGGGAAAAAGGTAACTTTTTTTTGGAACTTATTTAGGGAAAACTGTTGGAGATAATATATAAATATTAAATGTCTTCCCTCTCTAAAAGCTTAAAGCTTTTAGAGAGGGTAGACATTTAATATTTATATATTATCTCCAACAAAAACCTTATAAGACAATATAATCTGTAATTGGGTAAAAACTTCGTGAGAGTTTTTGTGTCTTTTATCAGCTTCTCGGGTTTTGCGAGTTATTGATACCTTTGTGTTGTTTTTCATTTTTTTTTTAACTTCTCCTATATCAGTTTGTTAAATAACATGTGAGAATTAATTCCGTAGAAGATAGTTTAGACTATCATAAAAGAACACGTATCTTTTCTTAAACAGAAGAGAAGTTATCTTAATTTTTTTTAAAAGCAAAACTTTGGATGTTAAATGGCATGTTAGAAATTAAAAAAGAATTTTTTTTTGTCTTCTAAAATTCTCACTTTTTGTTGTTGTTGTTGTTGTTGGTAAATAAAAAAATCAAAGCCCAAGCAATGTCATAGTTCAACAACCTAATAGTTTGCGTCGAAGGTGCATCCCAAAATGCATCCCGAGCCCTATCAATTAACTCAGTTGTAGCAACCTTATCCGCTACTCTATTCACTGCCCCAGGGATCCACCTAAACTCTACCGTCTATGGAAGTCGGAGCAATTCTTTGCATTCGGCTACCAACTTATTCCCTTGTGCAATGTTAGATATCTCGCCCGATACCATTTTATAACAGCTTTCGAAATCCGTTCCAATCTCAATAGGTGAGATTCTCTTATCGCATGCAATTTCCAATCCTCACTTTAAAGCTTCAAGCTCGACTTCCTCAACCTTAAGCGACAATAAGGCTAATTTGAAATCCCATAACCACTAGCCCGTATTCGATCTTAGGACTTCCCTAGCCGCTCCTTGTTTTGTATCTCTGACGCAACTACCGTCGATAGTAAGTTTAAACCATCCGGGTTTTGGCTTCTTCCACTTTATTTTTTCCCGTCGGTCCTTTTCATATTTCTGAGCAGTCTGAAGATCACAACTCAAATATTTAACTTGTAAAATCATGGTGGTCACCAATTCCTTCTTCCCTTCAAAAACTTCCTTGTTGCGCGCTTTCTATCCCAAATTGTTGTAGCAAAAACATGGTCCCATTCAATCCCCAGAATCTTGTCGCACGTGAACTTCGTCCATTTCATAATTTTGTGCAACCAAATATAATCCGGTATGCACGCGAACTCCTCCAAAGCCGAACCCCTGAGAAGAAATCCCCACACTTCCCTCGCTGTTGCACAATGACGCAATATATGCATGGTCGTTTCCTCCGGATGGGGAAAGCGATGACATTCCACACTCTGAGTAATTTTCCTTACTTACAGCAAGTACTTCGATGCTAACCGGTTTTGGTATGCAAGGCATATAAAGTGTTGGAGTTTGTAACCCAGATTCGAGTTTCAAATCCACTTGTACTTTCCAATATTCCATCCCTCCTCGCCATAGTGTTTTGGTATGCTCTATATGTCGATTGGCACGAAAACATCTTATTTTTCCGTCTCACTCCAAATAGCTTCATCTTTCCGTGCCTTAAGAACAATATAGCGCGATTCAATATCACCACTAATATGTTGCGGCAAAACAGTGTGTAGCTTCGCAAGCCTCCATACCTCATTCGTATTCACCATGTCATAAAGTCTTAACTTTGCGTCTTCCGGATGAATGTTATGGATCAATCACAAGGCCTTTGCTCACCCATCCAGTTGTTATACCAGAATGAAATCGACGCGCCATCTCCAATCTTCCATCTGATGAATTTCTTCATTATATTTGCACACCTTATTACCCCTTTCCAAACCGCGCTATATGTTGGCCTCACCATCAAATCAAGTAGGAATTTACCGCGACGATACTTTGCTTATCAAAATCACTCCATACCATATCATCATATTTGATTACTTTCCATGCAAGTTTCAATAATAGCGCCTCGTTACTCAAACGACTAGATCTAATCCCAAGACCCCTTTCCCCTTTTAGCTTTGTGACCTGATTCTAACCTACTATATGTATATGTTTTTGTTCCACAGTAGATGATCAAATAAAGCCACGATTCAGTTTGTCGAGTTGTGAACATACATTTTTTTAGAATTCACAAAACTTGCATATGATATATTAGTATTGTCGAAGAGACCACCTAAAAAGAGGTCGCGCGCTCGGCAAGAGACAAAAATTGACTCTTCCACGCACTCATCTTCTTCATGATTCTATCAAAATCATGCCATATTTGAATATTTTTGGATGCAAACCAAACCAAATCTTACAAAATCCTCGCTTGCATTTTTTTGTTTTCCATATATGATACAGTTTTTTTCTAAGGAAACAACAAAAAGAAGATAAAATACCCACTTTAATTATAATAAATATGCATACACACATTATAACTACAAAATTTAAAAGAATGATTCAGAAGAAGTTAGCACATCATCTTTGTAACATAGTAAATGTCCGGCTGTCCTTACCCTACATTTGACAAAATTGCTAATACGTTAGGATTACAATGATAAGAAAAAGATTATGAATTGATAAGCACAAAGTTTGATATTCTTTTCTGGTAAGAATGACACCCATTAAATTAACTAAACACACTTTTCTTTTCACATACTAGCAAAAAAGCGCAAGCGGGGACTGCGTGCAAATTTCTTCTTAGTGTAAAGAGTTTTTTTTTCTTAGGATTTTTCATTTAGTTTTTACTTTAATTTATGTGACTACAAAAATGTGGCCAATAGATGTGAAGATTGTTAAACGGTCCAAAATATTAACAAAAGTTATTGGAGTGTGTCGGATCAAATCTATTCAAACATCCTTTGATGTCTCTAGAAAGAAAATATAAATAAATAAGAGGCAGAATGAAACAAATTAACAATATAAATATTTTGAACAATACATCCAAACTATTAAAGCAGAATGAAAAATAACTACGTTAAAGAATCAAGTTGACAATAGATGATGTAAAATAGTACAGATAATAAATTTGCAAATATATCTAAAAGTTTGTTTGCATGTAGATCTTGAACAGAATGAAAAATCCGTCTTGAACATATCTATTTTTGAGTGCACCCTTGGATCCATTTCCTATTTCAAAATTTAGAGGAAAGGGATAAAATTGTAAAATCAACCTGCATAAAAAATATGAGCATACATAAATCAATATTGTATATAGTCTGAGAATTTCGTCCAAAAACATAATAGAAAAACAAAGTTTATCACCAAGTTTTGAATCAAATTTAAAGAAGAAGATGGTAAGCAAGACTTCTTTACTAACATTTGAATATTATTCTAGTATTATGCGCTCTACCATGCCTACAAAAACTTGAATTATTGTTTAAATCTACAACAATTTCAGAAAGACGTGATAAATAAATCATACATTTAAGTAAACATATCATAAAAAAAATATATGTCATAAGCATATATATGGAACAATGGTGAAGGAGTTTGTTAGATAAAGTATCTTTAAGAATATCTCGGCAACAAATGAATTCAGGAACAAATAAAAATAGAAAAACCACAACAATACTATGAAAATAAGAAATTTTGACAAATATTACTTTTTGGAAGAAAAAGAAAAAGTAACAATGAAAACGAACAACTTCAAATTCCTAAAACATCACAACATAAATTAAAGAAAAAGCATAAAATAAACTTGAGGAAACACTTCTATTTGAAACAACTTACATCATTGTCACCTCTCTGCAACCTTCATCCATCCAAAATCCTTGTCTTCCCCGCAAATCTCTTCCTTGCAAAATATAATAGCTTTAAGTCTTAAACTACAATAATTATTACAAATAACATTCTTGATAGTGCAAAATGCAAAAGTAAATGAGATAAATTTGTGGTTACCTCTCTGATAGTCAATTTTCACGTCGCGTGCTTAGCAGTGAAGATAAATAATGAATAAAATCTTGGAATTTTAAACATTAAGAAAGACGAAAAAAGAAAAAAAATGAGAGGCGAATGTGTGGTATATATGCAAAAGAAATTGAAAGTTGCAGTAATGATAAACGTATAAATAAAAGTCTATAAATATGAGAGTTCAGAAATTTGAGATTTGGATAAGAATGGAAGTTTAGCTTTTTCCTTAAAAATAGCAGATCGTGGATAACTCATGTAGTGCCGTTTTTTTCAACTCATGTAGTTCCTTAAAAATAGCAGATCCTTAAAAATATGAGAGATGAGAAAGATGAGCAAAGTTATATCTAAATTTCAAATTTTCATCTCAAATGTGTATCCGGCCGTTTTTTTTTAAATTGTTTGACGCTTATACCCTCCTTTGAGTTTAGTTTGTTGATGTATTGTGAAGGGCTATTTTAGGAAATTCAAAAGTAAGAATTCCTAAAATCATGGGGCATTATGGAAGTTAATAAGAAAAATGATATATTTTTTTATTCAGATATTAACTTTTTTCTTTTCTTTTCTTTTAAAAAAAATTGTGAGTGGAGGAGTTTTGGTCTTGGTGTCACAAACTGCCATGTGAACTGTGAAGGCTTTGCTTATATTATTAATAGATGCTTCAATACAATTATCTATTACTATATTAAAAAAGTCAATTATGTGTCTAGCCTTGCAGTTATTTGCGATTTATTCCACACAATACCCTTCAGAATTTTGGTCTGCAGAATTTCGATAGTAGAAGGGCGGGGTACAATCGTAAAATACTGTACACAAAAGCAGTTCTCAGACCATTTTTTTCCCGAATTGCCTATTTTATCCCTAACAGTTACACGTACAAAAGTTAGAGGTAGTGGGTGTAATTGCACTTTCCATCCTCAACCCTCAACCTCAGCCCCACGTTCCCTCCTCCTTTGGTCACTCTCTCCATCTCTCTCTGATCTCTCAACCACCCTCAAAAAATTATGACCACGTTATGCAATGGGTCATTCGAATAAAGTTAGTCGGTGGTTATAGAATACCCTCTCAAAAAAAAACGATTGAGGTTTCTTTTCCTCTTTCAGTCATGCTCTTTTGGCTTCGATTATGTTGCAAGGGGAGTATGGTTCTGAGATGATTGGCGGCAACTGACATATAAACCGTGGCAAAGTACAATTATGGGTAAGGTAACTAAATTTATAGAATTTAGGTTTTCAAACTTTATAGCACAACTCATTTTTTTGTTAAATTGGGTAGGTAGGGGAATGGCGTGGATCTTCACTGCGTCAGGGTAAATCTTTTTTTTTTCTATTTGACTTAATTCATGTGTTTGCTATTTGTTCTTTTTGAAAAAATTTGTGGGGTTATTCAGTTCATTATTGTCCAAAGATGTACTGAGTCTTTGAAATTTCAGAATTTCTTATTAACCAAAATGACCTTGCAATTGCAGGACAAAGCTACTATATGATGGCGAAGGCAGAGAATCCAGCGAACAAAATTGGTAATATTTTTTCCAATTGCCTGCTGTTTTGCAATTCCTTTTTCAATTTTGTGTCTGTAATTTAATTTTCGGAGTCATGCATTTGATGTGGGTTCCTCCGTAATTCTTTTTGAGATTTGGTTTGCTTGATTCCTATTTCTGATTATGATTTGGGTGATTTAGTTTCTTTTTTTAAATATTTAAACTATGCTGGAGAATAACAAAGCTTCTATGAATAATAGCAGTTTTTCAATTCGAGTAATTTAATTATTTTGTAGATCTCAGTAGTTTAGTTTATTCTCCATTGGAATCTGAGTTTTTTGTTCATGTGTTTCCTTAAGGACTTTTTAGTGTGTTTTACCTTTCCTTCAGTGTTATTGTAAATAATTTTCCTACTACTTGGCTTCAAGATTCTTAATTAATCACTTTAAAATCTCCTTAGGACAAAGAAGCGGAAGGAGGAAGATTGGTAATGCTTTTGTTAAATGTTTCGTTTCATTATTCTTCTTCAAGTGTGTTGTAGTATTATTATTTTGGTGGTTAACTCAATGAACTTGGATGTGGGTATTCTATTTGTGTTTAATCATGTCAACTCTATATATGCATTTTTTGGGTTTCATCTTTACTTTTCGAGTTCTGTTATAAATTCCGATTTGGTAATAGTTGTACACCAAGAATATCGTTTACCCAGAAATCTTCAGAAAGTTGCAGTTTAATAATGATTAAAGGTAATTTCAAGTTTTTGTTTGCATGAGTACCTTCAGTTATATTTTATTTAACACATTGTAATCTGTATAATTATTTAAATAAGACATATTACATAATTCTAGGAATGTTTGTCCCAGCTCAAACTTAGTTTATACTTCACTTACGAATGTTTTTTTCCTATACTTTTGTTTGCAGGGGTGCGCGAGTCAATACATACGTGTTACTGAAAAATAACATAAGTTAGACTACACGATTAGGTAAGCAATATGGTTTCTTCTATATTGTTGGGGAATTATAATATATTACTTGGTGCAGTAGGAAAGGTGAGCTAACAAATCGGCAAATTTGATTCTTTTTCAGATTTACAAATTCAAGCACACTCTTCCCATACTTATTTTTTGGTATCAATTCTCTAGAAAGTTGGAGGTAATTTTATTCTATTTTTGTTTTTTCTTGCTTGAAGTCGAGATTGTTATAGATATTTTTGGTGCATTTACGAGCTTAGGAACTTAAGTTTTGAACATTGTGCAGTGTCACATTTGCAGATATGTTGTAGGAAGTTGTAATGTAATTGATGTTGATTGCTTACATATAATCTACTCACAGAAACTCTCAAGTGACAACGAATAGTTCAATAGTAATATAAGATACTTCACAAATTAAAAATAAGTCAAAACCATTGTTTACAAGACAAGTGGTATTTTTTTTTCTTTTTCTTTCTTGGTAAACGAGTGGCATTCATCCTTATAGAATGGTAATTTTTGTTAGTAACATAAATTTGTCAAATAAAAGTAATAATATGTTAAAACAAAATATTAAAAAATCACATGTCTTACAATTTGAATTGATAATAGTTCATTTAATTGACCTGAAACTTCGTTAAAATCAAAATATTTTTTACATCAAGAAAGAAACTTGCACGCGGTTACCGCGTGCGCTCGGTCGCTAGTATATATATATATATTCTGTCTTCACGCAGGAAGGCTAACCGATCTAAACTAGTAATTCAAATTTAAATATAATAACTGCTACTTCAAGTCTAATCTTACCCATAACATAACATATAATAATTAATAATATAATCTCTAATTAGGCTTCTTAATATCAAGGCTTGGCTGGAGCCTGGAGTCGTAATAATACTCCCCTCATGAAGATGGGCCTTGTCCTCAAGGCCCAATTCTCTAATAGCTTGTGTGAGTGAGTTGTACATATGATTATGAATTATGAGTTATGAGGTTCCCATTCCCCACTGCGGCCAAAGAAAAAAAATTCTGGAAATGAAGTAAAAATCAACCCCAAATCTTTCCAAGTATTCTCAACAACTACGGCATCAGACCATTTGATTAAACAGAGAAAATAATTGTTCCCCTTTTTCTTCAACACTTTTAGATCGAGAACAGCAGCGGGGTGGCGTGGGAGGATGTCGGCAGCGAAATCAACATAAATAGGTGGTGGCGGCTCCGTCGAGAGGCAACGTTCGACACTGATATGATGGTAAGGATCGGACTTTACCCACACGTAATCTTCATGTTCATCTTCAGCTTTATATTCCTTGTCACCTTGCTTGTGTTGCTCCTTTAGTACCCTTAGTTGGTGAGAAACACTTGCGTGCTCTTTAATCTGTTGTGGCATAGTTTCTCTCGTGGCTAATGTTGTTTCACATGAATCTGTTGGTGTAGCTGTTGGAGTTAAAGTGAAACATAACACACTAGGAGTCATTGTTGAGTTTCCTGTTAAACTAATGAATGAACCCCCATAGTTAAAAGCCAAGCACGGTTGTGCAAAATCGGCCATGATTGTACCTAAGGTGCGCAGCCACTGGATCCCCAAAACTAACTTCGGGCCTTTGATAGGTAAGACTGTAAACGTGATTTGAAACGGAAACCCATCAAACCTGATTGGTAGATTGTCACAGTATCCCATACAGTTGAGCCTTTCGCCGTTCCCAACGATCACTGACAAGTTTGGTCCATCATAGATAGGAAGATTTAAGAATTCAACAACCCGTGGCTGAATAATGTTATGTGTACTTCTAGTATCAATGAGGACTGAAAACGAATACCCTTGAATTTTGCCAACCATAAATAATGTTTTCGGGGAATCAAAAGCCATATATTTTGCAATAGAAAAGTGATAGGCTTCTGAGTTTGTACCTTGGGATGGATCGATTAGGCGGTACCTCCATCATTGGCCTGTGTTTATGACCATCTTGTTCACTAGTGTCTTCTGATGAAGTGTCTTCATCATGTGACTAGATCAACAAAAACTGAGGAATATTATAGCGATGCCCAGGCGTGAAACGCTCGTCGCAATTGTAACAAAGACCTTTGGCTTGTCTTTGTTGCATCTCAAAATAATTTAAACGACGAACAACACTTTGTTGAGGACCGTGGTTGATAGGTGGTAGGGCATTAGATGCTGTCTAGTATGGAGTGGTCGTTGGTGAGCGGTTGGTTTTGTATGAAAAAATGGCTCCTGTTGTCACCACCGACTTTGGTTGCATGTGACAAAGCTTATCTTCTATTATTTTTGCAAGGCCAACGGCATGTGAAATAGAGTAGGGACGAAGAATAGCTAGTTCATCCTGAATTTCAGTTTTCAATTTTGAAATAAAGCACTGCAATATTGTATCATGAGTTAATCCTTCAACACAATTATTGAGTCGTTCAAATTCTTTAATGCATTCAGGAACTGAATTATTTTAATAGGGCTGCCTTATGATTCTCAAAAGTAGAAGGGTCAAACCGTAGTTGGAGATCACGCCTGAAATTTGCCCAAGTTGGGAGCAAATTGTTATTGCGGAGCCACTTGAACCAACTCAGCGCTTCGCCTTGCATGAAAAAGGCCACGTACCCGACTCGCTGATCTGGATTGATATGATAAAGATCAAAATACTAATCGGCTTAAAAAATCCAGTCGAGTGCATGGCTTCCATCAAAGGTTGTTAGATTGATTTTTGGTGGTTTGGTCACATGAGTTGTATCTAAACTTTGGTTACTGTGAATGATATTAGTCAATGGTATATATGGTGGTAATGGATTTTGTGTGTTTGGTTGATTTAGCATGGTATCTGTATTATTGGGACTTGTGACAGGGGGTGGAGTGTTCTGTCATCTGTGTAGGAATAGAGGCATCACTTACTGGATTTCTTTGGATACCATGTCTGTTATCAGTGCTTGAAGTTGTTGGGTTTGTTGTTGCATCTTATTCAGGATTTCTTTTGATTGGTGTTCCATTTGTTGTGTCAATTGTTGACACACCATGTGTTCCACGTCTGCAAGTTGTGCGGCATCAACAAAATCCATTTTAGTGGCCATTTTAGCCATCAATTATTTCATATTAACAGATGAAACAGTCGATTTCAGAGGCATGGTTCAATGTATTAAAGGACCAAATAAAATGTACCGATTAAAATAATTAGAAAAAAATTATGAATTGATAAGCACAAAGTTTGATATTCTTCAATAGTGTTCATACAATTATTATATATATTTTGTCTTCACGCAGGAAGACTAACTGATCTAAACTGCTAATTCAAATTTAAATATATAACTGCTACTTCAAGTCTAATCTTATCCAGTCTAATCTTATCCAGTCTAATCTTATCCATAACAGAACATATAATAATTAATAATATAATCTCTAATTAGGCTTCTTAATGGCTAGTGTCGTAACAATTGCCATGACTACTAAATAATATTCTAATTTAAATATATCCTTTTATCTGACAAATTTCCACAACTCATAGACACATCTCACCCATCATGTACTCTACTACTTATACACACCATTAGCACGCTATTCATTCCCACAATTCACACTAATTACTCAACTTAATAACCAAAATGGCCACCCTCTCTCCTCCTTACGATCCGGAAGGCGCCACCGCATACGCCCCAATCCCCGCCGGACCTCCGGTGGAGCACCGGCGATCCAAGAAATTACTCTTTCCCATTATCTACTTTTCATCTTTTTTTTTGCTCTCTGTGATTCTATTGATTATAAACCAAGGCCAAGATCCAAGTCCTCAAGTTGAAATTGATCATAAGCCAAGTCATTTTTCTCCGGCGGAGACTCGGTCTAGAGGGGCGGCGCAGGGGGTGTCGGAGAAGGTTTTCCGGCCAGCCAGCGGCGGCTTGGGGTCGAGCTTTTCTTGGACCAATGTTACGCTGTCGTGGCAAAGGACGAGTTACCATTTTCAACCCGTAAATAATTGGATGAATGGTAGGTGTCAAGCTTTTACATTTTTCTTAAAAACTCTAAAGGCATTAAGGGAAACGACAGTTTTGATGCTTTTAATTTATTTCTTTTCATTTTTGAGATTATTTTACTTACGCTTTCTGATTCAATTTCTATTCTTGTTTCTCATGGAATAAATCTGCGGGATGAATCTTGTGATTGGTGCGACAGATCCTAATGGTAAGTGTATCAAACACCATCATCGTGTTTAATATTTATCTTGGAAAGGGTAATTTTAGAAAATAATGCAATTATTTTATGCTAAAAGCGCTTACAATTAGTGTCCAAAAGTTGGATCAAATTATTATAATATTAGCGTTAATGATAAGTGAGCCGCTAAGAACCTAAGACATTTCAAAATGAGGAATTTAATTTCGAGACTTATCTATTGCTGACTAGTCTGAAAGCTACTACTGAAAACAAGTCTTCATTATTG
Organism: Linaria vulgaris; assembly: GCA_948329865.1. Classification (NCBI taxonomy): domain Eukaryota; kingdom Viridiplantae; phylum Streptophyta; class Magnoliopsida; order Lamiales; family Plantaginaceae; genus Linaria; species Linaria vulgaris. The sequence goes on along the minus strand of OX415249.1, from coordinate 77,022,232 downwards.
TGTTGTGTTCAATTTAAATTGCACGTCTTGTTGTTTCCTGTATTATTAATTTTCGTGAGACTTGGTTTGAGTAGCAGTTTTTATCTTAATGTTTGTGTGCTTATTAATTAATGAATTGAATACGTGGCTTAAACAGTGAAACGAAGCATTTGCTAAATATTAAGCTGAACGAAACAAGGATTAGACAAATACAATTGTGGTGGGGTACGTGCTTTATGACATTCATGACCTGGAACTAAATAAATGAATAAGTAAATAAAACTCCCACACCTTGTTTGATAGGAATTGAATTGCCAAAGATAAGTCACGTGGGATAAATACAAATTAAGTAATAAGTCATGAATCAATTAGGTTCTGCTGAACATCTTTGATTTTTTATTATTAAAAGTAATCGAACTGTATATATGTGGTATGTCTTCATTCTGTTAAATGAAAATCAGCAAGAAATGGTTTCCATGAATGATTTGCTAATGGCGATATTCAAACTTAAATCACATAATTAATATATAATAGTTTTATCTTAAATGTAACTTATTGTTGTTGTGCATGTGACAGGTCCATTATTTTACAAGGGATGGTACCACTTTTTTTACCAATACAATCCTAAATTAGCTGTATGGGGCACCATCATATGGGGCCACGCCGTATCCAGGGATCTAATCCACTGGTTCCACCTTCCCTACGCCATGGAACCTGACCAACCGTGCGACGTCAACGGTGTATGGACCGGGTCTGCCACGATCCTCCCCAACGGTGAGATCGTAATGTTGTACACTAGTGGCACTGCCGATCTTGTGCAGGTGCAAAACTTAGCGTACCCCGCCAACTTATCTGATCCCCTCCTCTTAAAATGGGACAAGTACCCGGGTAATCCGGTTCTAGTCCCCCCACCCGGTATCGGTAAAAAGGATTTTCGGGACCCGACCACAGCATGGTTAAGCCCCGATGGCAAAAAGTGGCGATTCGTAATCGGGTCGAAAGATGCAAACAAAGCGAGTATTGCGATTGTATACGAGACTGTGGACTTTAAAAAGTATAAGTTGTTGGATGGATACTTGCATGCGGTTTCGGGTACGGGTATGTGGGAGTGCATTGACTTTTACCCGGTTTCATTGACCGAAACAAATGGACTCGACACATCAGTTAACGGGCCGGGTGTGAAGCACCTGATGAAGACGAGTTTGGATGATGACAACCATGATTATTATGCGCTCGGAACCTACGACCCGTATAACAATAAATGGACACCTGACAACCCGGAATTGGATGTGGGTATTGGGCTTAGATATGATTATGGAACATATTATGCTTCAAAGACATTTTATGATCAGAATAAGCAGAGGAGAATTTTGTGGGGTTGGACTAAGGAAACTGATGCCGAAGATCTTGATCTTTCGAAGGGATGGGCGGGACTTCAGGTATAATTTATTTGCCGTCTCATCTCAAAACTTGAATAAAAATTATATGGCGCAAAAAGTGATTATTGTTTATTGAGATGATTCTATTGTGTGCAGTGTATTCCGAGGACCATCGTGTTCGACGAGAAGACGGGCACCAACATTCTTCAATGGCCAGTCGAGGAAGTGGAGAGCTTGCGATCTGATAGTTACGAGTTCGACAACGTGAAGCTGGGACCAGGATCTATTGCACCACTTAAAGTCAAGTCAGCTTCACAGGTTTGTACTTTGTTTTACTATCTACGAGCATGACAAAATATCTCATTCAAAATTAATATAATGAATGAGCTGGTTTGATTTGTTACTCATGCAGTTGGACATAGTTGCTACCTTTGAGATTGATTCCGTGGCGTTGGAGACATTAGCAGAGGCTGACTCTTCTTACAACTGTCCCACGAGCGGTGGTGCTACTACTAGGGGAAAAGTAGGACCCTTTGGCATTGTGGTTTTTGCCGATGAAACGAGAACAGAGTCGACTCCAGTTTACTTCTATGTCGCTAAGGGGGCGAACGGGAAGGCCGAGACTCACTTTTGCGCCGATGAATTGAGGTTAGTACTTCTTTCGCTATTTGATGTATGTATAATGTTATGCCACCTGGGAGCGACCTCTTGTCAAATTTGACAGGGGAATGCTTGCCCCTTATACACCCTTGCGGTGGGACCCTTTTTCGGACTCTCGTATTGCGGGAATGCTTTCGTGCACCGGGCTGTTTTTTTTTATATATAATGTCATGCCAATGGATCTTTTGCTCCATTTTCTTTTTTCACTTAAATATCCATATATTAAGATCAATCATACGGTTATAATCACAACATAGTGAAGCCTTAAATTAGAAAAAAAAATCGTTATATTGTCGAAAATTTCACCAAATTCTTGTCAAAATTTGCATACATAGGTTAAAAAGCGTACAATTTGTCGTATCCTTAATCAATCATCAATCGTGAAAATGCAGGTCATCGGTGGCCTCTGATGTTGATAAAATAGTTTATGGTAGCACAGTACCAGTCCTTGATGGCGAAAAGTACTCCATAAGAGCATTGGTACGTGATACTTTTTTTCTCAAATATTTTTTCTTTTCTTTTCTTTCTTGGTTTGTTGTAAGAATCCTAAATTATCCAACATAAATTATGTGCAGGTGGATCACTCAATTGTGGAGAGCTTTGCTCAGGGAGGAAGAACAGTAATCACGTCAAGGATTTATCCAACAAAGGCCATCGACGGTGCAGCTCGTGTTTTCGTGTTTAACAATGCGACTGGAGTCAGCGTCACTGCATCTGTGAAGATCTGGGAAATGAAATCTGCCGATATTCGCCAATTCCCCACAGATCAACTCAACGCGTAAGATTTGTTACAAGATTGGACGACATTGAAGAAAGATGCATATAGCATTTTTAGTATCACCTTTTGGTACTTGAATTTTTGATACATATTGATATCATCATCGCAACTGTTTATTGGCTTGAAAATTGACACAACTATTGTTGTTGTTACATATAAATTTCTTTTCATGTTAGTCATAGCTGGCCCCATAAAGTCACGCATGTATAAAAATTTCTTTTCGTGTTCATGTATAATAATTTTGTGATAAGGTGTGATAAATGCATGATATATATATATATATATATATATATATATTTTTTTTTTTGAAAGAAACGATTTTATATCATCATATTTTAAAAGATACATCACAACTCACAAGTGTGAAGTTCACAGCTTATTACAAGAGTAAGACATAAAAAATTCGGGAAACACAAATTCTCAAACAAAATGAGCAGTTGCAAGCACATATGAGCTATCCGAATTTGCAAACACACTATGTTAAATATTTGCTCGTGAAACTCATATTAAAAGAAAAAGAAAAAAAAACTACTGTAGGAAGAGACGTGAAAACACAAAGTTCTACCACGACCTTCAAGATATAAACTCATCTAGCTTAACATGAGAAAACTATTTTGAAAAGAAAAATAAAAACGATGAAACTTAAGGCAGACTTCCAGATGTGTTAGTAACGCAGTTGTGTTTAATTAGTCAGCATAGATTAATAAACCTTTCAACTGGTTTCGTTCTCATTAAATTTAAAATAATACGAATTTAAAATTCGTCAGGTGACAACTAATAAAGCCTTGTTATTGATTAGATGCTAACAACTACTCAGACAAGTAGGTCAGGGATAAAAAGAATAACCAAAGAAATTGTTCAGAAAAAAGGTATACCTGAAAATTATATCTGCCGTACCAGGTTGCAATGGTAACTCATTCTTCTTAACAAGTTTCATTACTTCGACCATGAGGTTTACATCGTTATGCTGTTTAGCATGTAACTGCATCCATAGAAACAAGGTTGTATGATGCACTCCAACAAAGAATTACACCCTGAAGAAGTAGAACAGTTGCATACCAGCAGATAATGTGCAGAACCAATATCAGGGGTCAGTCCAAGTAAATTGTTCTTCCATAGTGCCTTCTTACCTGTGTGCCAAATATTCATATTTGCTACTGTTAAACAAGTGAAACATAGGAAGACACAAACAGCAGCAGTATACAAACCTTTCATTTACTAAAACTAGCAGTTATTATCACAGCACGGAAAAAGGACAGGAAGCGCAATACGAGCTAAGACAATTGAAATTTCTACCAAACATATAATAATAATTGATCTTTCTCATTACAATCTGTAATAAAATGTCCGGTTTGCACCAACGCAATCAACAACTAGCCACATCACAGAATTAACTTATAAAGTTTACCATAGTCAATGGCACCCGCACGAACACAAGCCTTGGTGACCTCCCTGCACAGCGCACTATTAAAGTTGTCCGATATCCGTAGATTGGAGAGTCTCTGCATTGGACAGCAAAATTAACATAAGAAACACATATGCCAACAAAAGGAGTCGTCAAACTCTAGAGCACCAAGGGAATAGCCACTAACCAATATACGAAGTTTCTGCAGGATATCAAACAGCAACTTAATATCTTCCTGGGTAGAACATCCAGCAATGAGTGACCACAAACAAGCATTCGGAGGAGCAGTTCTTTTACCCGTCACACAGTCCAGCATCATATCATAAACTCCCTTCACAGTCTCTGCATCTAAGACAAACATAAACCACATCTGACATCACCAACTAAATAACTCTCGAACATAAAAATTCCTTAAGCCACTCAGAAACAGAAAGTTTATAATATCACCTGCAGGATCACTCTCAACAGCTGTCGCTTCTGCTGAAAACAATCTAACTGGAGTCGCTGCCATCTTCAATGACGGAACTCTCGTAATGTCCTTTCGACAAGATAATTCCGATTTTGAACAATTTCCGCCAATGACACCCGTAAGTTTTCCGTAAGGTAATCATAGGGCCCAAAAATACAAGAGCCTTCTTATTGAGCTCACCAACGATTAATGAGACTTTCAAGCCATTTCCTCGATAAGTACCAAAACGTTACCGTTTTCGACTTTTTAGAATACGGAACATAATAGTACTCTCCAATTTCACTACAGTTTCCGAAAATGTTGAAAAGCTCTCGAGAATTTACGAAAAGCTTCTTAATACATAGCGGACTGAAAATTACACTGATACAAAAACCTCGATCCGTGCAGAAAACAGCAACTCTCTGGCAATCTTAACAACATATACAATGAGCTCTCCAATATAATATTTCGATAAAGATTAAACAGGAATATCTTCGTTAATTTAAAAACACTGCAAGTTTCAGACTCTGTAGGGTAATCATATACTCCAAACAATACAAGAGCCTTTCTTATTAAGTCCTCGACGAATTGATGAAGCTTTCACGCCATTTCCACGATAAGCACCAAAACATTACCGTTTTTGACTTATCAGAAACGAAACATAAACACAATAGTAGCTTCTACGACAGTCGGATTTACGTAAAAGCTACTTAACACATGGCGGACCGAAAAATACACAGAAACAAAAACCTCGATCCGTGCCGATCAACAAACAACTCTCCCCCAATCATAAGTACACATACAACGAGCTCTCAAATACAACATTGACACAAAAAATTGAACAGGAATCTCTAAGCAAATTCACAAACACATTGCAGTTTCACTATTTTCGACTTTTTAGAGAAATGAGGAGGAAGAAGAATAAGCGATGGGTTTATGGAGAAGAGCCAAACAAGGCCTAATATGTGCTTCCTTCCTTATTCCCATCACGTGAGGTCCAATGGAACTTGAAACCTGATAGCGCGCCAACTGTTCGATAAAAGTCCTCAATGAGAATTCCCACTTCAGACATCAACTGGTCATTTGAAACCAATGAGAATTCCCACTTCAGACATCTTAGTTGTGATAAATTGATTTGGCAGGTTAGAGAGAGCCCAAACTTGACGACTGAAACTGCATTCAACAAGAGAATGAAATGAAGATTCATTCTCAAAGCCACACACTTCACAGCGAGTGTCAACCTTCATTCCTTGTTTCTCCAGGTTAGCTTTTGTAGGGATTATATCGCGACACATTCTCCAGAGGTACACTTTAATCTTTTTTGGAATATCCAATAGCCAAATAAACCTCCAGACTACGCTCGGAATGCTACTGCTCCCCCCTGCTCCTTGGATCTGTCAAAACCCCGTTTAAGAATTAGGTGGTGTACACTTTTGACGGAGAAATTCCCACTGCTATTGTAGTGCCATACCATCCTATCTAGATTGCGGGAACAACCTAATGGGATACTATATATGGCTTCCTTGTCCTCTGGGCTATGGCCAGAACCAACTTTCAATTAACTCAAAATTTCGTTGGCCTGTTTCCTGATTTATAAGTGCCTGTATAAAAGCATCACCAAAACCTTCGACACGGGGAGTAATAATCTGAAAACTAAGCGGTCTAGGCACCCACATTTTAACTGATGTACCATTGCCAATACTCCACCTGACCCCTGCTTTTATGATCTCTCGCGTACTCCAAATGCACTTCCACGTATATGAAGCATTACTTGGACACTTTTCTTCAAAAAACGTTGATCTCGGAAAGTATCTTGCTTTGTATAACCTTGATAGAATCGAGTTCGGATGAGTAATAAGTTTCCAGGCCTGTTTTGAGAGCAAAGCCAAATTAAAAGATTTGAGCTGCCTGAACCCGAGCCCCCCTTTAATCTTACTTTCGCACAATTTTTCCCATCGAAGCCAATGTATCCGTTTCCGGTCCTTGTCATCCCACCAAAAGTCTCTAACCATTCGTTCTAAGTTCTTTATAACATTGTCCGGAAAAAGAAAGCAACTCATCGAGTAAGCTGGAATAGCTTGCACAACAACCTTGATGAGAACTTCTATTCTAGCGCTAGATAACAACTGTTCCTTTCGTCCCTTAGTTCTTTTCCAGATCATATCGCCCATTTCCTCAAAAACCTCTTTTTTTTTTTTTATCTTCCCACGATGGACGGTAGGCCAAGATATTTCTCATGCTTGCTGATCCTTTGCATTTGAAGAACTTGTAACACTGATTCAATCATCTCATCATTGCAATTCTTGCTGAAAACAACTTGTGACTTATCCCTGTTAATCATTTGTCCCGATGGCTTCTCATAGTTCTCCAAAAAACCTCATAATAGCTTCTGCCTCGTACTTTGTGGCTTCGCAATAAATCAACGTGTCATCAACAAACAATAGATGTGACACACTCGGTGCTCCTCGGCATTTCTAGATACCGTGAATATTTTCCCGCTCCTCCTCTTGTCTAGTCAAACTTGTCAAAGCTTCCGAACAAAAAAGAAACAAGTATGGCGAAAGGGGATCACCCTGTCGAAGTCCCCTTTTGGGATTAAAGAAACCGCATTGGTCATCATTAATAACAAGAGAATATGACACAGACCTCACACAAAGCATGATTAACTCGACAAAACTCGACACAAAACCTAATCTAGACATCACTTTCTCCAAAAAAATCCCACTTCACTCGGTCGCAGGCTTTACTCATATCTAACTTGATAGTCATAAAACCCTTTTTTCCAATCCTATTATTTTTTATAAAATGGTTAATTTCAAAACCAGTAAGGTCATTATCAGAAATATGATGGCCTGGAATGAAAGCCGACTGAGATTCAGAGATAAGGAGATTCATCCAGGGTTTTAACCGGTTTGTGATGGTTTTGGCAGCAATTTTGTATATAACATTGCTTAAACTAATAGGCCGAAAATGCGACATGGTTTGGGGATTAGAAACTTTAGGTATAAGCACAATGTGTGTGTAGTTGAGCTTGGGGTTACACACTTTATTATTCAGGAGATCAAGCACACAATTTAAAACATCAAGGCGGATAATATGCCAGAACTTTTGGAAGAAAATAACAGACATACCATCAGGGCATGGGGGCTTATAGGGAAACATGAGCAACAGTGATTTTGTAACCTCTTCATCGGGATAAGGCTGAGTCAGCTTCTCGTTTATCTACGGTGTCACTTTTTCATCAATAGCTTGGAGTGCAAGGTTGATATCAGACTCACTCGGTTGAGCAGAGGTAAAGATGGAACGGAAGTGGTTGATTCCGATACGTTGGATATCTATTTTTTCCTCTGTCCAGTTACCCACCTCATCGACCAGCCCTTTTATTTTATTTTTGTTTCTCCTTTCTGTAGCCCGAGCATGAATAGGAAGTATTATAATCCCCTTATCTAAACCAATGCGCTTTGCATCGTTGCTTCCAAAACATATCATTTTCATCTAGCAAGGATTCAAGTTCTGTATAGAGAATGGAAATTCTATCCTTACTCTCTTTTGAAATCTGACCGTTTTTTCAGATTTTTTATTTCGTCTTGAAGCTCCGCTATGCCACTCTTTGATTGGCTATGGTTGAGTTTGTTCCATTTCAGCAAACCAACCCTCCAGCTATGTACTTTTTCCATCCATATCTCACTCATCTCTCCATTTAAATCCATATCCCATGACTTCCTAACAATTTTTCACATTCTGCCCGCTCTATCCAAGCTGCCTCAAACCGGAATCTGCGTCATTTGTGATGTCGGGATTTATGAACTTCATTATCCAACACAATGACAATGGCTTTATGATCAGAATTTAAGACATCCAGATGCTTTACCCTTTGGTTCGGCTAGAGCTTGACCCAATTATTGCTAGCACAAAATCTATTTAGTCTTTCCCAAATAGTATCTGGATAATCTCGATTATTACACCATGTGTAATCGTAGCCCATATAACCAAGGTCACAAAGACCGGAAAGAGAGAGTGCCTCCCTAAAATTCTCAATTACTGTTTGTGCCTTAGCATTTCCCCCTTGCTTTTCTGTCCCGTGAAGAATCTCATTGAAGTCGCCTCCACAAAACCAAGGTTTTGAGATTTTGAACTCAACAGTTTGAGCAGGTTCCATGGCTGGTGTCTCAGATTTGGGTCAGGGTCTCTATAAAACCCCGTAAACCTCCATTTGTGACCGCCATCAGAAGGAAAAACAATAGAATCAATGTGTCTTGAAGAGTAACTCAGAACTTGAACCGATCAATCCTTACGCCAAAGGAGCGCTAATCCCCCTCATTTTCCCCACTGAATTTACAGCAATCCCAAATAGGTTGGATTTTCTTTTAATGAACTCAATACGAGACGCTTTTCATTTTGTCTCACTAAGGAAAATAATGTCGGGGCTGAAGTTACAGAGTAACTCCCCCAATTCATGAATTGTCCAGAGCGACCCCAAGCCCTGGCAGTTCCAGCTCAATGCACTCATTGGTCTCGGCAGGCCTGCTCGGCAGGTCCCGTCGCTGGTACAGTACTTTGAACAAAGTTGCACAACACAACCTTTTTTTTTGTTTCATCATCATTGTTGCATGAGTTCACTTTGCGTTTACTCGGAAAAATTAAAGTATGATCTTGTGGCTTCATCTCACAACTCGAACTTCTAGGACATAAAGTGACTGATCTCTTCTGTTTTCCCTACTAATGTTTTGTTGGAGCTGAAACTGATCCAAAATTGATCTCTGTGCATATGTCTGACTCTTTAGGTGCCGAGAATCGAATCAACTTGGGGTTGCTAGCATCCGTCAAATTTATTGGAAGAGGAGCGATAGGTAATTGGCTTAAAGACCCTATTTTCTCTTTCGGATATAGGATGGCCTCTAAATTTGAACGAATATTTGTGATATTCGCCAGAACTGAGTTATTACTCTCGTTTAAGACATTATTGTGGATTTTCTCTTTGTTTCTCATAAATCCCCTATTAAGACCAGGATCCACAACTGAAGGTGGGAAATTTTCCTTCATTGCATTGTGCATGTTTACGTTTAATCCACCTTCTGGAACCATGAATTGACTGTGATTTGAATATGTATTTTATCCAGGGGATCGAACCTATCGAATCAGCATTTGGGTCTTTTTCCAGCTGAATGCCCATAGTAAAAGGACTTCCTCCTTTAGTTATTAAATATTTGGAATGTTGCACACTGGACTCACGTGCCCACTTGGACTGAATTTTGGATTGCTCCTCGTCAAAATTCCGATTAGTGTAGCTCCTGGGATTCCGCTGACTCTTGCTTCCATAAAATGAAGTTGATGAACCACGGCGTTCATTAGTACGATTTCGACCTTGAGATCCAAATGTCCTAGTTTCTTTTAACCACGGACCATAGGGAAAACTGCCCGAATCAATGGCATCGTTTGAAACATATCTAACTTCACATTCTGTTTCGATATGTCCCAATTTTCTGCAGAGATAACAAAAATTTGGGAACCTCTCGTATGTGAATGAGACGACTATATTCTCGCCATTTCCAGCGCAAAGCTTGAGGAATCTCTTGATAGGTTGAGTGACATCAAGGCGAACACGAATTCGCATGAACGCCCCCATGCTTTTTCTGAGTGTAGATCAATGAATTCACCAATTTTATTTCCAATGAGCATGGCCATCTCCCTAGTTTGGCGCACCAAAGGTATATCATGGATGCCTACAAAGAATAGGCATCAGTCCATATTTATTGTTGCCGGGTTCAGATATCCCACAACCTCACTAAGAATGATCAAGTTTTTATCAAAATTCCAAGGGCTCCCTTCCAATATTCTTCTCTTATCGAGAACATGTTTGAACTGGAACAACACTCGATCGAGAGAGATTTTCACCTCCTCCATTCCTTTTCTGGGATTCCATATAGAGCTCATAGTTGTGATAAGCGCATCCAGATTCACATTCTTAAGAGACAACACTTTACCGACCACTGGTAAATCCTCCTTGGTATTTTTGGTATTCCACACGTCATCTGAAATATCAGCCCCTTCATCCTCAACCTCTGTAAGCCGAAGGTTTTTCCCCAACCTCTCTATCTCCACTTCCATAACCTGAGTTAATATTAACCACAATCCAAAGGTGAATGATGAGAAAGTGACGCACTGGAGTAACTGAAAAGCTGATCTTACCTGTATACCAAAACAGAGGAAAACAACAGAAGCAAGGTGATGAAGAAAAAGAGAAAAAAAGGACAAAAGATACTGCTATAGAACAAAAACCAATAAATAAACAAAAAGAGACGGATTAAAGTTTGAAGTGAAAGAGAGATTTTCGTAAAGCCATGACTGTCGTTTTTGTGAGATTCTGAATATCGGGACTACAAACACTCGCAAACAAAATGGACTCACACAAGGGGAAGACTCAAAACTCTCACAAGGAAAGAAAAAACTCTGATATAGAGAGAGACCTTGAAGTGCGTGCCCGATAAGTGCTAAAATGCATGATATATTGGTGGCCACAGATTTATAGTACACAATGAAATCATGGTCTCAGTTTTGAAGGTCTATTATTTGCGAATGGCATCTCCCGATTGGGGTTAATAACCACATGCACCTGGACAAAAGCCACTTGACGAGAACATAGAGTTTTGTCTAAGATTGAGTGAGTCCAAAAAAAAAATAGTAAATAACGCAATTATGATTAGGCAAATGATATAGTAGAGCAAATCCCCTAATTATAGAGCAAAATAGTACAATATCGTACAAAATATTATTTTTACCCTTTTAAATTTGAATCATAAAATCTTAATTAGCTAGTATACGTGATTGAAGGAAAATTATGCATAATATAGGAAAAAATGACTGATCTGATTGTACTAAAGAATCTTGTGTATATATATATATATATATATGTATGTATGTATCTTCTCGTGGGTTTATACGAATTCTTACTTCTTGCAATTACTTTTAAATTGGTTTCAAACAAAATCACTTTTATATTACTTCAAATCGAAAAATAACAATTGGACAGAAGAAAATTTTCAATATTTAAGTTTTTTAAAACATTTGATTATGTAACTTGACAACCGTTAATTTGATTATTTTCAAATCCCCAAAGTATTAACAACATGAAAAGAATAAGAATTCCAGCTTTTTTTTTCGTAGAAATCATATACCATTTTCACACTAATAAATTGATTCACACTTTTTTGATTAAAATATTACGAAGTGCACTATATATATATATATATATATATATCTTGTAAACCTTCATTCAAAATGTTACGAAGTGCACTATATATATTTATATATATGTCTTGTAATTAAACCTAACTAATTGATCTATATTTGTTATTTAAAGTTTTATTATTAACTAATTAAGTAACTAATGTATTTCTTGCGTAGCTTTACTATTTTGTGCAAAACTTTCTCTCTGGACCTTCGAATTGCATTCCGCTTGTTGCGTTGCAACATAGACTCATTTGGCTTTCCAATGACATATTACTCAATGTTTAATTCGCTATATAGATATAATGGTGAACCAAATACGGCTAAGGTAGCTTTACCTTTAAGCCTTCTCGACACTTATCGGTCAGTTTCGCGCCACAGTGGTTTCTTCCTGACATGACACATTTAGTCCCACCATTTTGGAACTCTATTAATGCAATATGATTTATTTTATATACATTCATTTTCTTTTTGAAGCTCTTCATAAACTTAGATATCTATATCTATATATATACTTATAAACAAATTAATTAATTAACACATTATTAGAGATATAATTTCAAAATTAGTTTACTAATAACTTTTAAAAAATTAGTCTTTTACCTGCAATTACATCCACTCCACCCCACCCCACAACCACGTACATCAGTAAACACCACCACCACCACCATTATAGCGCCGCCACCTCCACCATCATCGCCATTCCACCCGTCACCACCACAGTGGTGTCCTCCCCTCCACCACCACTCATAACCCGAGTTAGACGACAATGAAGTTTGCCCGGTCGTCGTAGGATCCGCATCGCCGTTAGAACCGAAGGCGGATGGCGATGAATTAGGAGAGTGTTGGTCCAAAACCATCGACTAAATATCGAGATTGGAGATTCTATTTTTTAAGATTTCAAAACTGAGGTGGTGTTTACAAACTCTTAACAAAAGTTATAATCAACTTTTTATTTGAATAAGTGATTTTGAGGTGTTTGCATATCTAGCTTTTTCGGTTACATAACTTTTTTAAGCACCCCCCCCCCCCCCTCGAATCTTAAAGCTTGTGTGTGGGTGCTTTTGGCTTATGGTGGGTATTCTTAAATAAAATAATTAGATTATTTCAAATTCAAGATTATCTTGTAAACGCTATCAACTTTTAAATTTAAGTATTTTTTAAGTTTAAATTAAAATTATGAACTTCTACATTTCTACAAGAGTCTGCAAACACCACCTGAATGGGTGGGAGATTTGAGGAATCGAAGTGAAGACGAACTAGTGTTTGTTTTAATTTTTTAATTAAGAATTAATATTATTATATTTATATTTAACTTTTTTGTTAATATTATATAGTAAGGCCTCGAGTATATTTATGATGGTTTGATTTGATTGTTTCTCACCTTCGTGGATTGCATTTATATATATATATATATATAAACATAAATATTTAAAAGTATTAGTTAAATAATATAATAGAATTTATAAGATAATAGCAATAGAATAAAAAATAGTAATCTTTTATAAAATATAAAAACTTAATTTCAATATAATGTAAAAATTTAGAATTATTAAAATCATTTTGAATTGACTTTTAATTAGGTTTATTGTTATTTTTTTTCGTTTTGCTGATTGGGATATTTAGGTGGCAAAAAAATAGAGAAAAAAAATTGATTAATTTCGGTGAATAGTGTTCAAACGAGTGTCGTGTCAGCATTTTTTGCCGATTTTGAAAATCCGAGCAAAAATGACTAAATTGGAGTAAAGTTTTCGGTTTAAGGGACGAAATTAGTAGAGTGACTAATTAACGGACCAAATTGGTGAGGGTGTCAAGTTAATAAACCAAACAAATTTTTATCCCTGTTAGGAGCACTAGTACCGATGCTAATAACGCTGGTCGGATTAAATGTCGTCAACTGCACTTGTCATAGCAAGGTAGAACTTTGACAAATAATTATTTTGCCAGGCTTCTTGCTATCAACAACGCGCATGGCACCCATAGTAGCGTGGTAGCGCCAATACTCTAGTACCGGGACAACAATGCTCGCATTGCTTCTAGTGCAATTTCGTACTATTCTAGAAAAACTAAAATCAAAAGTAAATAGACATGCATTGAATGCGTAATTTATACTCTTTAGTAACAACACCATAACTCTAGAAAAGTGTAACTGAATAGTTATAGTTTGTCTTAATAATAAAATGTGGTTGGACGTCAAACGACAAGATACTAGAGTTAAATACAAAGTAATATTTTTTTGGGGCTATGGTGATTTAAAAGGAATAATTCAATTTAATACCCAACTTGAATTTCCGTATGATCAAGTGCTAATTTTGATCTGGTTCAATTTTTGCAAATTGTTAGCTACTTCAATAAAAGAATTAACCAACGAGCAAAACTCATAAATCGCCATGACGTACGCCCAATTTTCGGCTTATTCAATTGTGTCAGCCCTTGTTTATTGCTATTTTTGGTGGTTTTAGTATCGTATTTCTCTTCTTTAAAATTCAGATTTACACTCGACACATGAAAACTTAAGAAAAAACAAAAAGAACTAAAAACAAACAAGAATGAACATTAAAGTAATAAAAAGATATGCATTGAATGCGTAATTTAGACTCTTATGGTAACAACAACATAACTCTAGAAAAGTGTAATTGAATAGTAATAGTTTGCCTTATCAATAAAATGTGGTTGGACATCAAACGACAAAATACTAGAGGTAAATACAAGATAATATTTTTTTTGGGCTATGGTAATTTAAAAGGAATAATTGAATTTAATACCCAACTTGAATTGCCGTATGATCAAGTGTTAATTTTGATCTGGTTCAATTTTTGCAAATTGTTAGCTACTTCAATAAAAGAATGAGCCAACGAGCAAAACTCATAGATTGCCATGACGTACGCCCGGTTTTCGGCATATTCAATTGTGCCAGTCCTTGTTTATTGCTATTTTTTGGTGGTTTTAGTACCATATTTCTCTTATATAAAAATAAGATTTACACTCGACACGTGAAAACTTAAAAAAAAAAAACAAGAAAAAACTAAAAACAAACTAAAAACAAACAAGAATGAACATTAAAGTAAGTAAAAGAACATGCATTGAATGCGTAATTTAGACTCTTATGGTAACAACAACATAACTCTAGAAAATTGTAATTGAATAGTCATAGTTTGCCTTACCAATAAAATATGGTTGGACGTCAAACTACAAGATACTGGAGTTAAATACAAGATAATATTTTTTTTCGAGCTATGATGATTTAAAAGGAATAATTAAATTTAATACTCAACTTGAATTGCCGTATGATCAAGTGTTATGATCTGGTTCAATTTTTGCAAATTGTTAGCTACTTCAATAAAGGAATGAGCCAACGAGCAAAACTCATAGATCGTCATGACGTACGCCCGATTTTCGGCATATTCATTTGTGTCAGCCCTTGCTTATTGCTGTTTTTGGTGGTTTTAGTACTGTATTTCTCTTCTATAAAACTTAGATTTGCATTTCATTATTAGTTCACTGTAAACCTTGTGATTATTCTTAGTTTTAATAATTATCTCATTTTATTTTGATTTATGGGAAAAAAGAAACTTTTTTTTGGAACTTATTTAGGGAAAACTATTGGAGATAATATATAAATATTAAATGTCTACCTTCTCTAAAAGCTTAAAGCTTTTAGAGAGGGTAGAGGTTTAATATTTATATATTATCTCCAACAAAAACCTTATAAGACAATATAATCTAATTTAGTCAAAACTTCGTGAGAGTTTCTGTGTCTTTTATCAGCTTCTCGGGTTTTGCGAGTTCTTGATACCTTGTTGTTTTTTTTTTTTTAAACTTCTCATATATCAGTTTGTTAAATAACATATGAGAATTAATTTTGTCGAAGATAGTTTGGACTATCATAAAAGAACATGTATCTTTTATTAAACAGAAGAGAAGTTATCTTAATTTTTTAAAAAACCAAAATTTTGGATGTTAAATGGCATGTTAGAAATTTTTTTAAAAAAAAAATTGTCTTCTAAAATTCTCACTTTTTGTTGTTGTTGTTGGTAAATAAAAAAATCAAAGCCCAAGCAATGTCATAGTTCAACAAACTAATAGTTTGCGTCGAGGGTGCATCCCAAAATGCATCTCGAGACCTATCAATTAACTAAGTTTTAGCAACATTATCTGATACTCTATTCACTGCCCCCGGGATCCACCTAAACTCTACCATCTATGGAAGTCGGAGCAATTCTTTGCATTCGGCTACCAACTTATTTCCTTGCGCAATGTTAGATATCTCGCTCGATACCATTTTATAACAATTTTCGGAATCCGTTCCAATCTCAATAGGTGAGATTCTCTTATCCCATGCAATTTCCAATCCTCACTTTAAAGCTCCGAGCTCGACTTCCTCAATCTTAAGCTACAATAAGACTGATTTGAAATCCCATAACCACTAGCCCGTATCCGATCTTAGGACTCCCCTAACCGCTCCTTGTTTTGTATCTCTGACGCAACTACCATCGACAGTAAGTTTAAACCATCCGACTTTTGGCTTCTTCCACTTTATTTTTTTTTGTCGATCCTTTTCACGTTTCTAAGCAGTCTGAAGATCACAACTCAAATATTTAATTTGTAAAATCCTGGTGGTCACCGATTCCTTTTTCCCTTCAAAAACTTCCTTGTTGCGTGCTTTCTGTTCCAAATTGTTGTAGCGAAAACATGGTCCCATTCAATCCCCAGAATCTTGTCGCACGTGAACTTCGTCCCTTTCAGATTTTTGTGCAACCAAATATAATCCGGTATGTGCACAACTCCTCCAAAGCTGAACCCCTCAGAAGAAATTCCCACACTTCCCTCGCTGCTGCACAATGATGCAATATATGCATGGTCGTTTCCTCCGGATGGGGAAAGCGATGACATTCCACACTTTGAGTAATTTTCCTTACTTACAGCAAGTACTTCGACGCTAACCGGTTTTGGTATGCAAGCCATATAAAGTGTTGGAGTTCGTAACCTAGATTTGAGTTCCAAATCCACTTGTACTTTCCAATATTCCATCCCTCCTCACCATAGTGTTTTTGGTATGCTCTATATGCAGATTGGCACGAAAACATCTTATTTTTCGTCTCACTCCAAATAGCTTCATCTTTCTGTGCATTAAGATCAATATAGCACGATTCAATATCACCACTAATATATTGCGGCAAAATAGTGTGTAGCTTCGCAAGCCTCCATTCCTCATTCGTATTCACCATGTCATAGAGTCTTAACTTTGCGTCTTCCGGATGAATGTTATGGATCAATCACAAGGCCTTTGCTCACCCATCTAATTGTTATACCAAATAAAATCGACGAGCCATCTCCAATCTTCCATCTGATGAATTTCTTCATTAGATTTGCACACCTTATTACCCATTTCCAAACCGCACGATCTGTTGGCCTCACCATCAAATCAAGTACGGATTTACCGTGAAGATACTTTGCCTTACCAAAATCACTCCATACCATATCATCATATTTGATTACTTTTCATGCAAGATTCAATAATAGCGCCTCGTTACTCAGACGACCAGATCTAATCCCAAGACCCCTTTCCCCTTTTGGCTTCGTGACCTGATTCCAACCCACTAAATGTATCTTTTTTCGGTCCATAGTAGATGATCAAATAAAGCCACGATTTAGTTTGTTGAGTTGTGAACATACATTTTTTTGGAATTCACAAAACTTGTATATGATATATTAGTATTGTCGAACAGACTACCTAAAAAACAGTGAGAATTTTCTATTCCCAACCTCTATTTCCTTCTCTATTCCTTCAATTACATAGAGACATGTGGCATGTAAAGGCCCACAAAAATTAACGCATTAATAAATGTTATAGAATTACTTATTTCTTTCCTCAAATAAAATAAAACAAAATTTATTTCTTAATCCACTAAATAATTTACGTTACCTTCAAATATAAATAAAATTTAGGACAATTTGATACTCTTAATTCTCTTAATTAAGAAATAGAAAACTCTATCTTTTAATTTTAATAAATAAAGAACCTGAGACATGCTTTATATATAAAGTTGTAAAACAATTGTACAGACGCACCGAGTCAGAATCCTCATCTTCTTCTTTTTTTTAATTGTTTGTTTTGTGAAGAACACTCTCGCTGTTCCTCATCGGCTCATCCCGCCTTTCTCTTTTTTTTAGAGGAAAAGACTCGATCAATGAAAAAATAGATTCTTCAGTCATTATTAAGAATACCCAAAAAACTACTGAAGGTTGATGAACCTTCAGAATTTGTTAAAAATGGCAGCAGGTAGGGTTTTAAAAATTGGAGAGAAATTGATGCATGTAGGTTATTCGGTGAGTAAAAAACGAATATAAAAGAAGATGAGGTTCTTTATTTCTTAAGATTAAAAGTGAGAGTTCTTTATTTCTTAATTAAGAGAAGAGTGTCAAATTGTCCATAATTTAATATGTATTTGAACTTTGAAGGTAACGAAAATTATTTAATGGATTAAGAAATAAAAATATATTGTATTTTATTTAAGGACAGCAATAAGTAATTCTATAATATTGATTAATTGGATTAATTAGATGGTTTAATTATTGTGGGCTTCTTACATGCCAATGTCTCTACATAATTGAAGGAATAGGGAAGGAAATAGGGGTCGGGAATAGAAAATTTTCACCGCCTTAAAAAGGGTCGCGCTTGGCAAGAGACAAAAATTGACTCTTCGAGGCACTCATCTTCATGGTTATATCAAAATCACTCCATATTTGAATATTTTTGGATGCACATCAAACCAAATCCTACGAAATCCTCGCTTGCATTTTTTTTCCATATATGATACAATTTTTTTATAAGGAAACAACAAAAAGACGATAAAATACCCACTTTAATTATACTAAATAGCATACACACATTATTACTACAAAATTTAAAAGAATGATTCAGAAGAAGTTGTTGGCCCATCATCTTTGTACCATAGTAAATATCCGGCTGTCCTTACTCCTTACCCTACATTTGACAAAATTGCCATGACCACTAAATAATTTTCTAATTTAAATATATCCACGACAAATTTCCAACTCAGAGACACATATTCTCACCCAATCATTATTACTCTACTACTTATACACGCTAGTAGCACACTATTCATCCCCACAACACTAATTACTCAACTTAATAACCAAAATGGCCACCCTCTCTCCGCCTTACGATCCGGAAGGCGCCACCGCATACTCCCCAATCCCCGCCGGACCTCCGGTGGAGCACCGGCGTTCCAAGAAATTACTCTTTCTCATTATCTACTTTTCAACTTTTCTTTTGCTCTCTGTGATTATATTGATTATAAACCATGGCCAAGATCCAAGTCCTCAAGTTGAAATTGATCATAAGCCAAGTCATTTTGCTCCGGCGGAGACTCGGTCGAGAGGGGTGGCGCAGGGGGTGTCGGAGAAGGTATTTTGGTCTTATTTCGTCTAGGTTACAATACACCGAGAAATCGATACAGTGAAGCCTGACTTAACCAAAATAATGTTATCCTATTACAGTGAATGGACTAGCTTGGTCCGAAACACCTATCACACATAGAGAAATATAAGGTTACAGGAAATAATCCCTAAATGGCCAAGTTGAGGGAACGGTCGAACGTGAGAGATTTGGTACTCTTTGACTGTTGACTTGCGGGCATTAGGTTCTTATGATATCAGACTGAACTTGGGAACTTGCCAAGCTGCCTACGTATCCTATTAAGGGAATCAAGCCGAACGTAGTTCATTTGTCTCTTTTGTGCTGCTTCTATTAGGTCAACCCCTGGTTGGGCTGCTTGGTTCACTTGTTTCAGCATTGGCGTGACTTCATGGTTTCGATCATATCTCCTTGTAGGATGATCGAAACCTCGATCCGCTTCTTGATTACGGACCCCGACTTATGTAGGTTTCCGGGCATGTGCATCGAATTGGCTTGGTTCTATGCGTGCGCATCGAATTCGATGCCTCAATGTCGAACCGGGTGAATTCGATGCGTTGTGAGTGACTTCACGGTTTCGATCATATCTCCCTAACGGATGATCGAAACCTCATTCCGCTTCTTGATTCAGAACCCTGACTCACGTGGCTTTCTGGGAATGTGCATCGAATTGGCTAAAGGATATCAGCGATGAGAAAAAAACGGGATCGACACTCTGTCTCAAATGGCAAGTGTTAACCATTAAATCCCTAAAAACAAAGCAACGAGATGAGGAAGTTTATCTCAACAGACAACTATCTATGAAAAATCTAATGAAATTGATTACGCCGACATAACAAATGTCCGATGCGGCAGAAAGAAATGAAACACGCGCGATACCCCCACGATGCAATATGGTATATGAATTGCCAAAATTAAAGTAAATTTCGAAAGCGCTAACAACAAGTTCCGCAAAAATAAAGACAAATGGGATATACACTCTGCCCACAAGTGGCAAGTGCACCTAAAGAAATCCTGCAGGATGGAAAACCTCAAAACAATGATATGAACATTGAACTAACTTAGCAAAAGATGCCATAGCAACTCTGCAACATGACGTGGCATTGAGTTGACAAGTAACATCGAAATAGAAAAAAATGTTGCTGAAAGAAAATAACCGCAAAATAGAAAGTAGTATAGACCCATTGAAAATCAATGTTCAAAGCATCATGGTGATGCAACGCCAAAATAGACATAACAAATTGTTCATTAGAGCAGACCCGTCAGAGTGTCAATCGAATCCAAACGCATTCGATCGATAGTAATCATCCAAATTTCAATTTTTTAACAACCTTCAAAATCAAATTAGGTTGAGACTGCGCAGTGACGATCGAATTCCATCCATTCAAAGCATGCCATAAGTAATACTAATCAAATTCCGAGATATGGTAAAGTAACACTACCGATTTGTTTTCGCTTCAAACATGAAATGACTATCAAATAGTCTCAGTATGAATGATCTGGAGATTCATCAGATTCGATCTAGCATTGATATAACAGCTCAGATTCGGCCTATCATGTAAAGCCTTCGCCCTCAATGGAAGCAATGCACTCCATAAAGTCTCACGACTATGGGTAAAGATCTAAACCAAACATAACTGCAAAATCAGTGCACAACACCGAGGCAAAAGACTCCAAAGTCAGAGTTCATTATGCTTGTCACCTTTTTATCAACAACATTGTCAAAACAGCGATAACATCAAAATTGGAGGTAAAAACACCGTATGATCATACAACTAGATAGCACACCCAAGGTCGAGCTTTATTGCAACTAGTAACGAAGCAGAATACAAAGCTATTCTCGTCGAAACCTCAATGGCAAGCTCGTCACGAGTTGAATGCCTGGCGGTCTTTGTAGACTAACGACTGGTGAAATCATTTCACAGTCTTAACTATTACCGAATCCCCAAAGGCGGGAATGTAACTAGGTGCGCCGTCATAATTTGCAACGAAACCACGATCTTCATAGAAATGAGAGTCGTCCTATTGGCGGTAAAAGAATATGTCATAAGAATGACAAGATGCATTAGAACAATGGAAATAATCGATCATATTATGCCTATATGCATAAGCAAAGCGGAACCACGAGTTATTTGCATGAAACTAAAGTCATGGAGGATTTAAAAAGGGACCGATACTCTGCCTAAAACGACAAGAGATACCGCAACTCCCTAAATAATTAAAAAGGGACGGAGACTCTGTCTAAAAGGACACGTGATACCGCAACTTCCTAAACACCTAACAGCAACAATAACTTTCCGTGATTATG
This sequence comes from Linaria vulgaris, assembly GCA_948329865.1. Taxonomy (NCBI): domain Eukaryota; kingdom Viridiplantae; phylum Streptophyta; class Magnoliopsida; order Lamiales; family Plantaginaceae; genus Linaria; species Linaria vulgaris. The sequence continues at coordinate 77,000,607 of OX415249.1, read as the reverse complement.
GAAGAATGCTCGAGTTGTCAAAATAAAGTAAAAAGCAACGATAGCAATTGAAAGAAAAGGCAACGATTATGAGCCTTCGATCAAACAAACAAATGAATAGTCATAAATGACGACCATGCGACTAATAAAAAGGCGACGCAACGCCACAAAAATAGAAAATTATAAATTGTTCATTACAATCAGAACTTGAGCCTTACGGGCCTAGCACACACACCTCCGAGCGCCAATCTCCACTAAGCGCTAGTCGCACACATCAGACTGCCTCCCAATCAGGGGCATGATTTTCAACATTATCAAATAACTAGCATAAAGCGGTAAGTCAAGAATACATCTTATAAGTTTGGCACCCGCTCTCTGATCGACACCGTCTCCCAAACTGGGGGATTATATGATGTGGGCTTATTCGGTCACTGGTGCATAATGACATTAATCACCCCAAAACTGAGGCAAAACCGCTCTAACACTTCATTATAGTTTGAAGTATGCTTATGTACTAAAATCATACTCCAAACTGGGGGACTAGTGATATGGTATAATGTGTCATGTCGAAGAAAAGCCACGATGGCACGAAATTGATCGGTGTGTGTCGAGAAGGCTTAGAGGTAAAGCTACATTAGCCGTATTTCGGTCACCATTATATCTATATAGCTAATTAGACATTGAGTAATATGTCATTTGAAAGCCACATGAGTCTAGGTCGCAATGCAACAAGCGGAATGCGATTCGGAGGTCCAGAGAGCAAGTTATGCCCAAAATAGTAAAGCTGCGCAGAGCACATCGAATTTGCACAATTCGATGCGGATTGAGCACATCGAATTTGCACAATTCGATGCGGTCCTAAAATGACCTTTAAGCCCCTCTAATCATGCGTATATATACCCCCTCACTCCTCACAAGTAGAGAGGACCCACAGAGATGCCACGCATCGAATCCAAGTCGATTCGACGCGCGCATCGAACCAAGTAGGTTCGATGCGCAATCTATCATGCTTCGAATTCACCTTGTTCGACATGGACGCATCGAATCAAGCCAATTAGATGCGTCCCAAAATCTAAGCCTTACATGACCAGAAATCCACGAGAGTCAGGGTTCCGAATCAAGAAGCGGAATGAGGTTTCGATCATCCGTTAGGGAGATATGATCGAAACCGTGAAATCGCGCACAGCGCATCGAATTCACCCAGTTCGCCATGGAGGCATCGAATTCGATGCGCACGCATCGAACCAAGCCAATTTGATGCACATTCCCAGAAAGCCACGTGAGTCAGGGTTCCTAATCAAGAAGCAGAATGAGGTTTCGATCATCCGTTAGGGAGATATGATCGAAACCGTGAAGTCGCGCACAGCGCATCGAATTCACCCAGTTCGACATGGAGGCATCGAATTCGATGTGCACGCATCGAACCAAGCCAATTCGATGCACATTCCCAGAAATCCACGTCAGTCAAGGTTCTGAATCAAGAAGCGGAATGAGGTTTCAATCATCCGTTAGGGATATATGATCGAAACCGTGAAATCGCTCACAGCGCATCGAATTCACCCGGTTCGACATTGAGGCATCGAATTCGATGTGCACGCATAGAACCAAGCCAATTCGATGCACATGCCCGGAAACCTACATAAGTCGGGGTCCGTAATCAAGAAGCGGATCGAGGTTTCGATCATCCTACAAGGAGATATGATCGAAACCGTGAAGTCACGCCAATGCTGAAACAAGTGAACCAAGCAGCCCAACCAGGGCTTGACCTAATAGAAGCAGCACAAAAGAGACAAATGAACTACGTTCGGCTTGATTCCCTTAATAGGATACGTAGGCAGCTTGGCAAGTTCCCAAGTTCAGTCCGATATCATAAGAACCTAATGCCCGCAAGTCAACAGTCAAAGAGTACCAAATCTCTCACGTTCGACCGTTCCCTCAACTTGGCCAGTTAGGGATTATTTCCTGTAACCTTATATTTCTCTATGTGTGATAGGTGTTTCGAACCAAGCTAGTCCATTCACTGTAATAGGATAGCATTATTTTGGTTAAGTCATGCCCCACTGTATCGATTTCTCAGTGTATTGTAACCTAGACGAAATAAGACCAAAATAGAAGGTTTTCCGGCCAGCCAGCGGCGGCTTGGGGTCGAGCTTTTCTTGGACCAATGTTATGCTGTCGTATCCTTAATCAATCATCAATCGTGAAAATGCAGGTCATCGGTGGCCTCTGATGTTGATAAAATAGTTTATGGTAGCACAGTGCCAGTCCTTGATGGCGAAAAGTACTCCATAAGAGCATTGGTACGTAATACTTTTTTTCTCAAATATTTTTTCTTTTCTTTTCTTTATTGGTTTGTTGTAAGCATCCTAAATTATCCAACATAATTATGTGCAGGTGGATCACTCAATTGTGGAGAGCTTTGCTCAGGGAGGAAGAACAGTAATCACGTCAAGGATTTATCCAACAAAGGCCATCGACGATGTAGCTTGTATTTTTGTGTTTAACAACGCGACTGGAGTCATCGTCACAGCATCTGTGAAGATCTGGGAAATGAAATCTGCCGATATTCGCCAATTCCCCGCAGATCAACTCAACGCGTAAGATTTGTTACAAGATTGGACGCCATTGAAGAAAGATGCATATAGCATTTTTAGTATCACCTTTTGATACTTGAATGTTTGATACATATTGATATCATCATCGTAGCTGTTTATTGGCTTGAAAATTAAGATAACTATTGGTGTTGTTACATATAAATTTATTTTCATGTTAGTCATAGCAGGGAGCCTTTTCTGGCCCCATAGGTGACAATTGAGATGGGGTATTTGGTCATGTGTAATTCTATATTTTCAAATAAATTGAGTTTTTCTTTTCTTCTGTCCATCCACTGATTATCTTGGATTTTTTTCATGTATTTGGTGTGTGAACTTGGTCACATAATTCTCCTACTACCCCTGCCGCACTAGCGCACTAGTCGAGAACTGGCGAATCCAGTACTTGTGTGCGACTTTAAGGCGAACTAAGAATCCTTAATTCTCGACCTATGAATTCTTACTAAGTTCGTGTATTCTTTTTCTACATTTATTGTGAATTAAGTGAGGTTTAAGAATCTTTTCTTTTTCGATAAGGAGGATATCGAGAAAGAAATAAAACACCTTGTGAGATGAAGAAAAATATGAAAGAACATAAAAATAAATAATGACTAAATATATTGAAACTCTTATCTCAATTAACAAATAAATCACAATCTATATTTAACACATGTTTCATACAAGTGGTCACCATTTATTTCTTTGTCACGTAAATATCGATGACTTCACTTAATATTTGCACTAATTTTATATTTTTTTTAATAGACGCACTAAAATCGCATTAACAATTCAATTTTTTAAAATATGCGCATTGTCGCACTCGCACTCGCATGCGCTCATGCCACGCATGTGCAGCCACTTTATTTGACCTAGTGTGTGTGACTAAACTAGGTTCTTTTCTTTCCGTTCATGTATAACAATTTTGACAAGGTGTGATAAATGTATGATATATATATATATATTGAAAAAAATGATTTTATTTCATCAGATTTTAAAAGATACATCACAACTCATAAGTGACAAGTTCACAGCTTATTACAAGAGTAAGACAAAAAAACCGGGAAACACAAATTCCCAAACAATGAGCTATCTGAATTTGAGCTCCTAGACTGATCAACCGTGGATGAGCGAGCAAGAGTATGAGCTTCCTTATTCCCATCACGTGAGATCCAATGGAACTTGAAACCTTATTCCCATCACGTGAGCTTCCTTATTCCCATCACGCGCCAACTGTTCGATAAAAGTCCTCAATGAGAATTCCCACTTCAGACATCAACTGGTCTTTTGAAACTAATGCCTGAATAACTCCAGCGTTGTCGCCCTCAAAAATCACATGTCTTGGCGCCTAATTCAGCTGTTAATTCTCCTGCCAGACATGTGGCTAAAGCTTCTGTCACCATGGGAGAGAAACGACCTCTCATTCAACGCTTTTTCCAAGCTAACCAACGACCATTGATGTCCCTAGGTAAAACCCCCAGACCAAAAAGATTGCACCATCAAAGTTCCGTTTGATCCATGGCTCTTGAGGAGGACACCAAGTTGTGATTGTCGTTGGTTTGCTCGCTTTTTGCCTGCTCGTTGCTTCCAGGTATGCCCTATAGAATTTCATTGCAAATTTACACACATGATTAGGATTATTATGTTTAGCATTGTAAATTTCATTATTTCTATTAGACCAAATAGCCCAACACAAGCAAGCAAATAGCCCTGCAACCTCTTTTGGTAGTTCTGATATTACCGTTTTTGCCCAAGTAACCATGCTATCCATCTTAGTTGTGATAAATTGATTTGGCAGGTTAGAGAGAGCCCAAACTTGACGACTGAAACTGCATTCAACAAGAGAATGAAATGAAGATTCATTCTCAAAGCCACACACTTCACAGTGAGTGTCAACCTTCATTCTTCATTTCTCTAGGTTAGCTTTTGTAGAGATTATATCGCGACACATTCTCCGAAGGTACACTTTAATCTTTTTTGGAATATCCAATAGCCAAATAAACCTCCAGTCTATGCTAGGAATGCTACTGCTCAACCCCACTCCTTGTATCTGTCAAACCCCCATTTAAGAATTAGGTGGTGTGCACTTTTGACGGAGAAATTCCCACTGCTATTGTAGTACCATACCATCCTATCTAGATTGCAGGAACACCCTAATGGGATACTATATGTGGCTTCCTTGTCCTCTGGACATAAATAACTTTCAATTAAATCAAAATTCCATTGACCTGTGTCCCGATTTATAAGTGCATGTACAAAAGCATCACCAAAACCTTCGACACGGGGAGTAATAATCTGAAAACTAAGCGGTCTGGGCACCCACTTATCACCCCAAATTTTAACTGATGTACCATTGCCAACCTTCCACCTAACCCCTGCTTTCATGATCTCTCGCGTACTCCAGATGCACTTCCACGTATATGAAGCATTACTTGGATACTTTGCTTCAAAAAACGTTGATCTTGGAAAGTATCTTGCTTTGTATAACCTTGCTAGAATCGAGTCTATATGAGTAAAAAGTTTTGAGCCCTGTTTTAAAAGCAAAGATAAATTAAAAGCTTTGAGCTGCCTATACCCGAGCCCACCATTAATCTTACTTTCGCACAATTTTTCCCATCGAAGCCAATGTATCCGCTTTCGGTCCTTGTCATCTCACCAAAAATCTCTAACCATTCGTTCTAAGTTCTTTATAACATTGTCCAGAAAAAGGAAGAAACTCATCGAGTAAGCTGGAATAACTTGCACAACAGCCTTGATGAGAACTTCTTTTCCAGCGCTAGATAACAACTGTTCGTCCCTTAGTTCTTTTCTAGATCCTATCGCCTATTTCCTAAAAAACCTCTTTTTTGATCTTCCCAGGATGGGCGGTAGGCCAAGATATTTATCATGCTTGCTGATCCTTTGCATTAGAAGAAATTGTTACACCGATTCAAACATCTCATCATTGCAGTTCTTGCTGAAAACAACTTGTGACTTATCCACGTTAATCATTTGTCCCGATGCCTTCTCATAGATCTCCAAAAACCTCATAATAGCTTCTTCCTCGTACTTTATGGCTTTGCAACAAATCAACGTATCATCATTAAACAATAGATGTGACACGCTTGGTGCTCCTCGGCATATTTGGATACCGTGAATATTTTCCCGCTCCTCCTCTTGTCTAATCAAACATGTCAAAGCTTTCAGACAAAAAGAAAAAAGGTATGGCTAAAGGGGATCACCTTGTTGAAGTCCCCTTTCGGGATTAAAGAAACCGCATTGGTCATCATTAATAACAAAATAATATGACACAAACCTCACACAAAGCATGATTAACTCGGCAAAGCTCGACACAAAACCTAATCTAGACATCACTTTCTCCAAAAAAATCCCACTCCACTCGGTCGTAGGCTTTACTCATATCTAACTTGACAATCATAAAACCTGTTTTTTTCAGTCCTCTTATCTTTTATAAAATGGTTAATTTCAAAAGCAGTAAGGACATTATCAGAAATAAGATGGCCTGGAATGAGAGCCGACTGAGATTCAGAGATAAGGAGATTCATCCATGGTTTTAACCGGTTTGTGATGGTTTTGGCAGCAATTTTGTATATAACATTGCTTAAACTAATAGGCCTAAAATGCGACATGGTTTGGGGATTAGAAACTTTAGGTATAAGCACAATGTGTGTGTAGTTGAGCTTGGGGTTACACACTTTATTATTCAGGAGATCAAGCACACAAATCAAAACATCAAGGCGGATAATATGCCAGAACTTTTGGAAGAAAATAACAGACATACCATCAAGGCATGGGGACTTATAGGGAAACATGAGCAGTAGCGATTTTGTAACCTCTTCATCGGTATCTCGTTTATCTCCGTTGTCACTTTCTCATCAATAACTTGGAGTGCAAGGTTGATATCAGATTCACTCGGTTGAGCAAAGGTAAAGATGGAACATAAGTGGTTGATTCCGATACGTTGGATATCTATTTTTTTTTCTATGTCCAGTTACCCACCTCATCGACCAGCCCTTTTATTTTATTTTTGTTTCTCCTTTCTGTAGCCCGAACATGAATAGGAAGTATTACGATCCCCTTATCTAAACTGATGCGCTTTGCATCGTTGCTTCTAAAACATATCATTTTCATCTATCAAGGATTCAAGTTCTGTAGAGAGAATGGAAATTCTATCCTTACTCTCTTTCGAAATCTGACCGTTTTTCAGATTTTTTATTTCGTCTTGAAGCTTCACTATGCGACTCTTTGATTGGCTATGGCTGAGTTTGTTCCATTTCAGCAAACCAACCCTGTAGCTTCGTACTTTTTCCATCCATATCTCACTCATATCTCTATTAAAATCCATATCCCATGACTGCCTAATAATTTTTTCAATGGTGGGGTGATAGGAATCAAGTTAAAGTTTACCAAAGAAGAAAGCTTAAGAAGAATATCTCTTAATTATTTATTTCGTAATTAGTTCATTTCCTAGTAGTTAAGACATTATTTTAAGTATGAGTTTATTTTGGTAAGTTTGATAGAAGTAGGGCTCTAATTCTCTTTTAGGTAGAGTCTTAATTGGAGTAAGTTTCTTTTATCTAGCCTATAAATATAGGCCAAGACTTTATTTGGAAACATATTTTGATGATTATTGATATTGCTAATTTAGTTCGTTGATAATTTTCTCTAGTTCTTTTTGTGTTCTTCGTTGTTCGTTCAAATTGGTTGTTAATCTCATTCAAATTGGCACCAGAGCCATACGATTTTTTTTCCTCGATTTCTGCTGCAGTCAAATTTCAGTTTTTTAGTCAATTCCGTGTTTATTTTTTTCTGTTCTTCATAGTTTAGGGTTTAGATTGCAATTTTCTAAAAGAAAAATAAAAAAAGAAACTTGCAGCTAAACCCTAGGCTTGTCTGCCACCTCCATCGGCGGCGTTCGCACTTCCGCCATCACCACTGGTCACCACCACCCGCTGCCGCCACCCTCTCTCTGTTCAGCGCCGCCGCTCGACACCGCCACCGACTCATATGTCGCATCCCCCTCCGCCATCACCTCGCGTGCTTCACGCCGCAACCCTTCGATTGCGTTCCTCTTTCACGAACCGTCCAACGATCGCGTCTTTCCAGGCGTCCTCCGCTAGACGCGCCGCCATCACGCCGCTCCAAATCCATTGTCGTTCATCCCGTGAAGAAGAAGGACCAAATTGATGTTTTAGTCCCTGGTTGGTTATTTGCAGTTAAATCCTAATTTTGCTAATATTTTCATCTTTTGATTTTCAGTGGTGTTTGGAATACTAAAGTCTAGGCGTGGACTACAGTGAAATCGGGATTTTGGTGTGCTCGGATTCATTTCAGTAACAATCTTTTCATGTCATTGACTTTAGGACTATTTGTTCGTTGGCAAGTTTGTCTTATTTATATTATCTAAAAGACAAAAAAAATATATTCTTTGAATAGTTGCTTAATTGTCCTTCTTTATTTCAATCTTTTGCGATACAATTGGCTCTAGTTTATAGTTAATTTACTTGTGCTTTTAATTTGGTATTAGCATAAAAAAAACTTCTTGTGCATGCCTTTTACGAGATCAATGGCACTAGAACAAAAGATTGAGGAACTCTCCAAAGCTCTCACTCAAGGACTCGAGACGATGCGAGCCGAATTTCATGGCACCCTTACCACACTTGACGCTAAGTTAGATAACCACATCTCCCAGTGCCAACAACAGGCGTCCAATCAAGTCCTTCCACACTCTGGTCTTCTTCATGGTAAAGGCGTCGTATACGACCCTGAGAATTCCACCCATATTCATCAAACCTTAGGCCAGGCCAGTCATGCAGGTGTTAGAAGCCCCTGTGATAACCATGATGCACCTAAGAGGCAGCCACTCAACGCCCACGAGTATGGTGAGGATGATAATAGTTTCGACGAACATTATGACCCTAGGCATAGGTCTCAAGGTCCCAATTTGCAATGGAGCTCATCATCAATTGATTCTTGAGTCAACCTTCTTAGTCTTTATTGGCCAGAAGCTCTTGATTTTTTTCTTCTATACGAAGGATTCATTTCATATTTCATTATGGATGAATCGATTAGTATTGATGCTTTCTTACACTACCCTTATGAGATGACTCATAGACCTTACATATTGGAATTTTATAACATTGATATTGTTTTTCTCTCTTTCTCATTCTGCCCGCTCTATCCAAGCTGCCTCAAACCAGAATCTGCGTCATTTGTGATGTTAGGATTTATGAACTTCATTATCCAACACAATGACAATGGCTTTATGATTAGAATTTAAGACATCCAGATGCTTTACCCTTTGGTTCAGCCAGAGCTTGACCCAATCATTGCTAGCACAAAATCTATCTAGTCTTTCCCAAATAGTATCTGGATAATCTCGATTATTACACCACGTGTAAGCATAGCCCATATAACCAAGGTCATAAAGACCGGGCAAAAGAGTGCCTCCCTAAAATTCTCAATTACTGTTTGTGCCTTAGCATTTCCTCCTTGCTTTTCTGTCCCGTGAAGAATATCATTGAAGTCGCCTCCACAAAGCCAAGGTTTTTGAGATTTTGAACCCAATAGTTTGAGCAAGTTCCATGACTGGTGTCTCAAATTTGGGTCAGGGTCTCCATAAAATCCCATAAACCTTCATTCGTGACCGCCATCAGAAGGAAAAAAACAATAGAAACAATGCGTCTTGAAGGGTAACTGAGAACTTGAACCGACCAATGCTTACGCCAGACAGTTTGAATTTTGTTCTTATGAACTCAATACGAGACGCTTTGCATTTCTTCTCACTAAGGAAAATAATGTCGGGGCTGAAGTTACAGAGTAACTCCCCCAATTCCTGAACTGTCCAGGGCGACCACAAGCCCTGGCAGTTCGAGCTCAATGCACTCATTTGTCTCGGCATGTCTCGCCGCTGGTACATTACTTTGAACAGTGTTGCACAACACAACCTTTTGTTTTTTTGTTTCAGCATCATTGTTGCATGAGTTCACTTTGCGTTTACTCGGAAAAATTAAAGTATGATCTTGTGGCTTCATCGCACAATTCGAACTACTAGGACGTAACGTGACTGATCTCTTTAGTTTTCCCTGCAAATTTTTTGTTGGAGCAGAAACTGATCCAAAATTGATCTATGTGCATACGCCCGACTCTTTATGTGACGAGAATCGAATCAACTTGGGGTTGCTAGCATCCGTCAAATTTATTGGAAGAGGAGCGATAGGTAATTGGCTCAAAGACCCTGTTTTCTCTTTCGGTTATAGGATGGCCTCTAAATTTGAACGAATATTTGTGATATTCACGAGAACTGAGTTATTACTCTCGTTTAAGACATTATTGTGGATTTTCTCTTTGCTTCTCATAAATCCCCTCTTAAGATCAGGATCCACAACTAAAGATGGGAATTTTCCCTTCATTACATTGTGCATGTTTAAGTTTAATCCACCTTTTGGAACCATGCATTGACTGTGATTTTGAATATGTATTTTATCTATGGAATCAAACCTATTCGAATCAGCATTTGGGTCTTTTTCCATCTGAATGCCCATAGTAAAAGGACTTCCTCCTTTAATTATTAAATCTGTGGAATGTTGCACACTGGACTCACGTGCCCACTTAGACTGGATTTTGGATTGCTCATCGTCAAAATT